>CM034308.1:11691562-12891562 GCA_019925795.1 Dendrobium chrysotoxum
CCAGGGTAAGGGTCTGATGTCTACCAGAGCGGCAGGACAGTCAGGGTAAAGGTGTGGTGAGCTATGCCTCGCAGGGGCTCTGCGGGGTGCTCCCAACCAAGTAAAGCCTGATGTCTACTCGGCGCATATGCCTGCAGCAGAGCAATCAGGAAAAAGAGGTGGTGAGATATGCCTCCCAGGGGCTCTGTGGGGCACTCTCAACCAAGTAAAGTTTGATGCCTACCCGGCGCATATGCCTGCAGTAGAGCGATCAGGGAAAGTCATCTCAACCATACCCTAACACGCATATATGTAGGGATGGGAAGAGGAGTAGGAAATGGAAAATTTCAAAGAGAGAAGGGTCGTCTAAGGAGTTCCAAACTAGTGTTTTGGGTACCACGTGGTAGAGGACAAGTCGTCGTGGCCACGAGTATCCAAATGCCAGTGAAACTGCCTAGGCGAAACCAAGATCATACAAACCTGGAAGCACCAGAACGATGCCTCGAGAGACGATGGGGAAAGGTACGCCCTCAACAAAGTGTGAGAGGGGTAATCCCATTCCCACTGAGTAGCTAAAGTAGTAAGTAAGACATACTTGCTACAGAGAAAAGAACCATATCAATGAGAAATAATTATAAAAGACTACAGTGGTACATCCACATAAGCCAGTGGGACCCTGTAGGGGTGGAAAGCAACATAAACACATCCAAGGGACCGCTCCCCAGCTAAGGGTCGGGTCACGGTGGGGAAGTATGTCACTACGAGACAAGTGAAATAATTTTCTGCTAGAAAATCAAAGTTCACTAAGAAGCGATGCTAACATCTAAGACTTGATGTACTGCATCACAACTAAGAAAGCACACAAGAGTAGCGAGGGGACACACTTGCCACTAAGGGAAGTAACATTGCATAGGAATGATATTTATAAAAGGCTCACAGTGGTGGCACCCACACAAATTGGTGGGACCCTGTGGGAAGTGGAATAATATCAGTGCATCCGTAGAGCTACCCCAGCAGCTGAGAGTAGAGTACGAATGAGAGAGAGAGTAAAGTAGAAAATGAGTTGATTTTCTACTAGAAAATCAGAGCTCTCAAGTCAGTGATGCTAACGCCGGTAACCAGGCGTACTGCAACACTACTGGAGAAACAACTCAAGATGGCGAGGAGGCACACTCGCCATTGAGGGAAATGATTTATGAGTAACATCAATAAATGTCAAAACATCACAGCGGTAACACTTACCCTGACCGGGGGGACCCTGCGAGAGGTGGGAGCAACACTACCAGACCCATAGGACTGCTCTCTAGTAGCTGAGAGCAGGGCAAGGGTGAAGAAAGTAGGTCACTAAAAGACACTAGAGAGTTGATTCTCTACTAGGAAATCAGAGCTCGTGAAGGTGGGATGCTAACATCTTAAGCAAGATGTATCACACCACCAACAAGGACTATCATGATTGTAAAAGATCATAATAATCACAAGTGTAAACTCATCCTTGAAGCGATCACTCAGATGCTTCGTAGGAGAAAAAAAGAAAGACTTTGGGGAATTTGAGCTCTTAGAGAGTATTACCGGGTTCCACCTGTGACAAGGGCAACCGATTTTGCTCTACTGAGAGCTTCCCTCTTTTATTTTATAGATGCATTCTTTTATATGTTCTCGATCATAGACTAAGTATATCTCGTACTGTCGAAGATAACACGCGGCAGAGGGAACGTTTACCGTATCCGTGTGTTACTCCTAGTATGAGACATCCTCTAATGATTGGAACTCAAAGAGGGAGATAGGATTGGCTTTGATAACCCAGGCCACATTCGCCACATGAATAAAATTGGGGGCACAATCAGAACACGATTTATATGTGAATGAAATTTAGATTAGAATAGTGGATCAACATTTCCATCCCTAGCTAGCATAGGTTGGTATGGACCCAGTACAAAAGGGGTCTGAATTGGTTTTGATATTCCAGACCACACTTGGGAGCACCAAGTGAAACTGGAGGACAGAGAGGGGGGGAAACTCCCAAATTACCAGAACTCAGAAGAGGAAGATAAAATAAATGCGAGACTCTTATCAGTCCTTAAGAATGGTCTATAACCAGATGGTGGGGTCAAAATATTTTCGTGCACGAATTTTTAAAAGAATATGGTAAGCATTTAAACAGACTCAATAGTGGGACCACTAAGAGATGTTTAAGCCCTTACCAATTAATCTGAGATAAGTCTGATTCACACATTTCCTAAAGAGTGAAAATTTCATCAGAGAGTGAAATGACTATTTTTAGAAATGAAAAATTAACCTCTGAATCATCTTGAACCTTAGAAAAGGTTCAGAAAATTCAGCAATATGGGTTGGCTCCATCTAGACCCGAGAAGGTTAGGGATTTAAATTTTGTTAACCCAGCTTAAGCTCCCTACAAGCTAAGCTGGGCTTTCTCCCTTACATATTATGAATAAATATCTAATTCAAAAGGGTGTAAATTAGAGAGAGAAACTGAATCTTCTCAATCTTCTTGCATGAGAATATTTTTATATCTAATAGAACATCCTTGCACGATGATGAATCCAAAATCATGATTTTTAAACTCAAGCGTCACGAATATCAAGGGGTATGGATTTTCTGAGACTTAGAGATTTACAAGAAAGGGAAGTCATTTACTTATTCACTTTGGGCTCATTTTGAACCCCTTAACTTGATTTGGCGCACTGCGCACCTTTTAATTACTTGATGCACTTTGTGCATCTTTGACTTTGTGGCGCATTTTGCGCAACTTTCAACTTTTGATACACTTTGTGTATCTTTGATTTTTGGCGCACTGCGCATCTTTTCACTTTTGATACACTTTGTGTATCTTTCATTTTGTAACTGGCTCCCTTTCCAAACCTCTAAAGGAAAACTTTCTCAGTTGTAAGATTATCTTCCAAACATAAGAGAAGAAAAACTCACTCTCTCGTGCAAGGAAGAAGAATCCACAAAGTAAATCCAATCCTATGATAAGAATGAATGACTTGAATAAGAAAATTATGAGATAGATTCATCAGCCTGCGAAAGACGCCTATGAGATAGAAAGCTGCAAGATGATTGGGGAAATATGCGTCTCTAAATTTAATTTCAATTTGATATAGATTTTAGTTCAAAATAGGAAATCATCCCAAGGAAGGGATTAGAGAGAAGGCATACATTTTTTTTTGAATCATTATAATTTTCCTTCAAGCGCTTAGAGGAGTCAACCACTAATTACTTCATTTTCTAAAGAAGAAAGGGGTAAATCTTTCATTAGGAAAAATAAGTTCTGTACTTTCTAAGGAAAAATTCCTTCAAAAATTTACTTCGTGTTTCAAGCTTTCAGACTTTTCTCAGATTAGTCTTTCTTTTAGAAATTTTACACGTTAAATTTAAAGATCCCACCATTGAAAATAGAACTTGAATCGTTATTTGGACTGATATGGATCAAGAACTGGCCTAGCAGAGTTCAGACAAGGGAGATGATAGAGACTAGAGTTTATGTCAGTGTATGAATCATATCATCTCACCTCACCACCCCTAAGGATAGCCTCATACTTCTCGTAACAAACATCATGTGGTAGAGGACAAATCGTCGTGGCCACACAGACTGTCGAAAAGTGAAGAAGCCCCTCCAAAGGGGGTACATATACAGAGGAGTATTTACAGGCGGTAGGGAGACCCCCTCCCTTTTGAAGAGCGAACTCAGGCATAGTACTTTTTCAAGTACTGCCCGTTGATGACAGGCATATGATGAACACCATTGGCATCAACGAGTAGGTAGGCACCACCTTCATAGACTTGCTCTACAGCAAAGGGGCCTTCCCAGATAGGCTCAAACTTACCGCTTCGGCGACGGCGCGAAATCATAGGTCTGCGTAAAACAAGGACCAACTCGCCAACTCGGAAAGCACGGGGTCGGACAAGGCGATCATGTGATCGAGCCATACGTGCCTGGTATAGTTTGAGGTTCTGATAAGCTTGTAGGCGAAGCTCTTCTAAACCATCAAGCTCTTCCATCCGTAGTCGGGCGTTATCTTCGTGGGAAAGATTGTGGCTGACTGCCACGCGTAGCGAGGGGAGCTCGACCTCAAGTGGGAGGACGGCCTCGACCCCGAAAGCCAAAGCATATGGGGTAGACTGAGTAGGAGTACGGTATGTAGTCCTATAGGCCCATAGTGCTTCGGGAAGTCTATCGTGCCACTCTCGTTTGTTTGCAACTAAGATTTTTCTTACTAATTGCACGAGAGTCTTGTTGAATGCCTCCACCAAGCCATTGGCCTTGGGATAGTAAATTGAAGAGTATCGCCAATTGATGTTATGGCGGCGGGCAAATCTGGCAATTTTGGTGCTTCTAAACGACGGGCCGTTATCTGAGATGATACGGCGCGGGACACCAAAACGATAGATAATATGATCACGAAAGAAACGCATCACATCTTCTGATTTGACTTCCTTAAGTGGCACAGCTTCTGCCCACTTAGAGAAGTAATCAGTGGCAGCTAAAATGAACCTATGACCCTTAGAGGAAGGAGGGTCGATAGGACCCACTACATCCGTGCCCCAGCCCTCGAATGGCCAAGATGATACGGTAGGGTGCAGCGGATTAGGGGGTTGGTGAATCACCGTGCCATGAATTTGGCACTGGTGGCACTTTCTAGCGTGCTCCATACAATCACGGATCATAGTCGGCCAATAGTAACCGAGGCGTTTAATTCTGCCTTTCATTTTTGGTCCAGACTGATGAGCACCGCAAAGACCTTCATGTATCTCGCCCATGACCTTGCGAGCCTCTTCGTTGTTGAGGCAACGCAACCACATTTGGTCGAAAGAGCGTCGATACAAGGTGTCGTTCACATAAGTGAACGATAGGGCTCTCTTTCTGATCTGGGCAGCAAGAGATCTATCATCTGGAAGCCTGCCATGCTTCAAATACTCTATAAAGGGTATTCTCCAGTCTGATTCTTCCTCAACTGAGAACACTGTGAGGGTCTGATCGGGAGAAGACAGGTCTGCGGGGCATAGGGCTTGACGGCACTGGACAACGATAGACAGTGGGTCGCCAGTTGGGTCAGCCAGTTCGTTTGCTAACTTAGCTAATGCATCTGCCTTGCCATTGGCCGATCTAGGGATTTTAGCTAAGGTCACTTCAGGAATCAAACACAAGAGTTTCATTGCTTTGTTGTGATAAGGCAAGAGCTCAGGTTTAAGTACTTTGTAGACTCCCGCTACTTGATTTATAATCAGTTGTGAGTCTCTAAAGATTTTCACCCGCATGACATTCATCTGAATGGCCAACTCTAGTCCTAGAATCAGAGCTTCGTACTCAGCCTCATTATTAGTACGAGGTTCTGAAAGACTGTAGGAATATCTCAGAGTGTGACCTTCAGGGGATACCAAAATGAGGCCCAGACCTACCCTAACTATAGGAGTTTCGTTCGGGCTCAAGGCTCTAACAGATGACGCACCGTCAAAGTAAAACTCCCAAGTAGGGGACTCCTGCTCCTCCACACTCATGATTAGCTCGTCAGGTAGCTCGTCGTTGAGTGGAGAATCTGCAGGGATCGGGTGAGCAGCAAGGAAATCAGCTAGAGCCTGTCCTTTAACGGCCCGCTGAGGGACAAAAGTGATGTCGAACTGCAGTAAGATCATAGACCATCGTGTCAGACGACCTGAGAGGGTCGGACGGGTCATCAGATACTGCAAGGGGTTGACTCGAGAGATTAGGTTGATTTTATGTGAAAGCATATAATGCCTAAGCTTCTGTACCGCGAAGATCAAAGCTAGACACTGCTTTTCCATCGTGGGGTACTTCAGCTCTGCGGGTATCAACCGTCTACTGAGGTAGTACAAGGCATTCTCCTTGCCTTCCTCATTCTCCTGAGCCAACAATGCACCCAAGGATTCATCCAGGGCCGTAGTGTAGAGAATTAACGGCCTCCCTGGGATGGGTGCAGCTAAAATAGGGGGGTTTATCAGGTAGCGCTTTATACTCTCAAAGGCCTCCTGACAATGCTCATCCCAGTGAAAGCGGGCGTCTTTCTTTGCTAGGGCAGCAAAGGGGTGACATCTACCAGATAAATTGGAGATAAATCTCCGCAGGAAGGCTAGCTTTCCTTGAAAAGACCTTAGCTGGGTAAGGCTTTTAGGGGGTTTTAGATCTACTATGGCTTTGATCATGGAAGGATCAATCTCAATGCCACGGTAGCGAACTATGAACCCCAGGAACTTTCCTGCACTAACTCCAAATGCGCATTTTAGAGGGTTCATTTTCAAATCATATTTGCGTAGGCGTTCAAAAACGATTCGTAGATCTCGAAGGTGATCTCCACGGACCTTGCTTTTGACTACCAGATCATCCACATAGCATTCAACTTGCTCGTGTATCATCTCGTCGAAGATAACAGTCATAGCACGTTGATAGGTGGCCCCGGCATTCTTGTGACCAAAGGGCATCACCTTGTAGCAGAACACACCTATAGGTGTGCGAAACGCAGTAAATTTCTCCTCTTCGGGGTCCATCTTTATCTGATTGTAACCAGATAAACCATCCATGAAGGAGAAAATGCCATGGGATGACGCTATATCCACCATAAGCTCGGGGATAGGAAGAGGAAAATCGTCCTTAGGACATGCCTTGTTTAAATCACGGAAGTCGATACAGACACGAATCTGCCCGTTCTTCTTCCGGACTGGAACAATGTTTGCAAGCCAAGTAGGGTATTTCTCTTCACGAATGAAATCGGCCTCTATAAGCTTCTTAGTTTCAGCGATCACCTGTTGTTCTATTTCTAACCTCATCCTACGAGGTGCTTGTTTAACAGGGACTGCATCAGACTTAATGGCTAGTTTATGGACTGCTACATCTGGATTTAGACCAGGCATCTCGGTGTAGTTCCAGGCAAAGCAATCTTTAAACTCTGAGAGTAGCTCGATGTATTCTTGAGCCTCTGAGTCAGATAACAAGACACTATGAAAAATAGGTCTAGGATCTGATTCAGTGCCTAAGTTTACCTCACACAATTCGTCCATGGCAGAAGTGATGCCATCTTCAAACTCTTGAGGAGCATCGAGTACTCTATCCTCATCATCACCCGGGTCTTCTTTATCGGTAAGAGAAACAACCGGGTATGAGTGAGAAACCGCTCGGATGTTAGCATGGTTAGGTGAGCTCTGCTCGACATAACCTAAACCTTGCTTAGTTTGAGGCATATCAGTCCGCCAAACACGAGCCTGTCGTAGAGCTTGTTCATCTGACCAAGTCGAGATGACTGCACCCCGCTCTACACAGTCTTCCACGAAAGGGGAAAAATAATGAGGGGCAGTTGTGACCCTGTTATCCATAGCGGTCTCCGCTGAACCCTGACTCCCAGGACCCAGTGGGGCACCTACACTATGGGATAACGAGGCACACTCACTAGCTCGTGGTGGCACAAAGGTTTCGTACAGAGGAGGCGGAGGGCGACCTCTAACTTGTAGTGCACCACCATCACTAGTGGAGGGGGGAACCAAAGATCTTTGGTGAGACTCCTCAACTCCTATTCCACGTATCTGACGGGAAAGGGATTGTTGACTAGTGGTCTGACGTCGGGGGTCTACTTCCTCATCTGAACCACTGTCAATAACTAAACCACCCTCGGGTATCAGGTACCTACAAAAGGTAGGTAGTGAACTATAATCAGTGAAGTCCGGGGCTGGTGAGGGAGCTAGGCGATGAGGAGTAACAATCATCTCATCGTCAGAGGAGTCGGACTCGACAGTCAAAGGAGAAGCATAAAGATATGAGGGAGGAGGAATTTGAGTGTCGTAGTTTCGCGGCGGGCGAGTCGATCCTCTACCTCTACCTCTACCTCGCTCTCCCCTACCTCTACTAGGGGGAACGTCGTGCCCCACTGCAAATTGGAAAGGAGATCTAACAGGATCTGCAGTGGAGGTATCTGCCTCAATACTAACCTGTGACGGACCTCGCGCAGGTAGCTGTACAGGACCCTGTACAGTACTGGCAGGTGTCACTGGTGACTGGGCAGAAGGAGGCTTACTCTTCTTACGAGGTATGTAATGCTCAGCATCATCGTAAATAGAGACATCATGCATGGAAAAGGGTTGGGTATCCCCGGGAATGGAGTACTCGACATCATTCCTCATATACTTCATGCATTGGTGCAGGGTAGAGGGCACCATTCCATACTCATGAATCCAGGGCCTTCCTAAGAGAGCCCTGTATGAAGTATCTGCCTCGATCACATGAAACTTCGCCTCAGTAAGGAAATTTCCAAACTTCAGGGGTAGGGTGATAGACCCTAGGGCACGCTGTCCTTGGTCATTGAAGCTTTTCAACATAATCTTATCGGAGGTTAACTTCAAATGACCCAGGGAGAGGCTCTTCAAAGTTTCATAACTCAGAATGTTTACTGAAGCTCCTTGGTCAATGAGGACCCTGTTCAACTCATAACCATTGACTTCAGCGGTGACATACAAAGGACGATTGTGATCAGAGGTACCCAAGAGGAGATCACGATCTGAAAAGGTAATGCACGGCATCTCTCTCAAAAGGCACGCATCTCCAACAGATTCGGAAGCAAAGAAGGCTTGATAGGACTCTGGTTCGAGTAGTGCTTTTACCAGGGTCTCTCTCAAGTTAGAAGACATCATCAAAGCGTCATAGACACTGAGAAGGGAAGGAATTTTCCTTAAATGGGCCAACACATTATAATCGACCTCCAGCTGAGGGCCCTTCCCTTTCTCCTTAGACTGCTCTTGGGAGGAAGGGATAGGATCGTCCTGCTGGGTAACAATGTTCTTATCTTTTTCTTTTGTATTCTTAGCCATCCTAGGTGGAAGAACCTTCCCTGAACGCAAGTGAACTTTCTGTATCGAGTCATCTTTGACAGGAGATTCACTTGGTTCAACGGTGATGGCATGTGTTGGCTCCAAGGAAAGTGACTGGAGTGGGTTCTCGGGTTCATCTTCTGAATCCATGTAACAACCACCCTCCAGAATCATAAAGACCGGTTCCTCATCACACTCAGACTCTTCATCACATGCAGAATCATCACAAGAAACATGTAAAATACTGAAAGAGCGAGTGCTAGAAGAAATAAAAGTAGGAGTAGAACACCAGAAGTAGCCAGAATCACCTTCTTCTATTATTTCATCATCAGTTGAAGGGAGAACGAAATCCTTCAGCGTAAGTGCTGGAAGGCGTCCCGTCTTCCCCTCAGAAGTTACAATAAACTTTTCTTTTTCATACATCTTTTTATTACATAAAATAGGAAAAGAAATGTGCTCAGTAGGCACTACAATAGGAGAAGAAAAAGGTGCTGGCGAAGAAACTGGGCTGGCAACTGTCGACTTGGCATGGGTAGGCCTCCTCTCAACTGCCTCTGAACTCTGAACTGTCTGCCGGACCATCTGCCTCGTCTTCCGAGAAAGTGCTAGCTGCCACTCCCCCTCAGAACCTCTGGGTGATCTGCTACGACTGCTCTGTCTGCTACTCTGGCTGTCACTACAACTACTGGAGCCCGAGATCATCTGAACTGTCTGAGGTGTCTTGCCCTTGGGCTGAACCAGGTCGCTGTCCTGTAGGTGGATCTGCCCACTAGCCATGAGCTTCTCAACTCTGTCCTTGAACACATAGCAGTCTTCTATAACATGCCCGATATGTCTGTGAAATGGACAATAGAGTGGGTGTTTTGTCTGTCCCTCCTCTTCCACTCTATTGTTGTTCGGGAATGTTAAGATGTTTCTCTTAGTAAGGAACTTGAAGATCTTCATCACACTTTCCCTTTTAAAGGGATATTCCTTACTAAGCTTCTCCCGTAGGTACTGCTGGCTCTCTGGGGTCCTACGGGAGGGTCTAGACTGCACTGCTGACTGGCCCGGCGTGTGAGACTGCTGAGGTGGTGCTGAACTGACTAAGGGCTTCTTGCCCTTATCTGATGGTCCATAAGTACTGTGTACCTCCCCTCTCCTAGGTGGAGGTGCCCCTGAAGACTCCTGCCGCTGAGGTCTACGTGAAGGTTGACTCTCAACCTTAGGAGGGACTGCATCGGGTATGCTGTCCTGTAAACTGATCACCTTTGTCAACAACTTCTGAAAGGTTCTGATGCTGAAACCCTTCGATAAGGTGCTATCGGACCATCTATGTTTTTCAACAAAATTTCTACTGCATGCTGCTCCTGTAACTGGGGCTCACACTGTAGGCTGAGGTTCCTCCATCTGACTATGTAATCTGGGAGAGGCTCTCGGGGCCGCTGTCTAGTCACAACTAGCTCTCCAACTGTAACTCGGTGCTCTGCACTGACAAACCTCTGAACAAACAACTGCTCCAACTCTGCAAAGGTGCGTACTGAATCGTTGGGGAGGTCGGCGTACCAGGCAAAGGCCACCCCAACTAAACTGCTAACAAAGAGTCTCAACATCAGTGCATCGTTCCCTCCTATGTTGCAACAGATGGCTCGGTACTGGGCCACGTGCTGCCTTGGGTTCCCAAACCCATCAAAGACTCTGAACCTAGGAGGGACAAAACCAGGGGGGTAGGGCTCGTGCTCGTACTCTACTGGGTAAGGACGCCCCCTGCTAACTACCTCTCCAGACTTCCTGGAGGAAATGGCCTGCTCGACCTTCTGGGCAATCAGATCCTGAATCTGTCCGGCTGACAACTGAACTGACTGACTCTGGACTGGGGTAGTAAAAGCAACTGCTGTAGGTGCCACTGGAACTGCTCTCTAGGCCCTGTCTACTCCCACAGGACCTGGTGCTACTACAGGTGGTGCTGCTGGCTCGTCCCTGGACGTAGCAGGAGTGCCTACGCCCGTCATCTGGGGCATCGCCCCCAAAGCTGTCAACTGAGCTGTCATCGCTGCCATGGCCCTGGCCATCTCTGCCATCTGAGTCTGTAACTGTAGTACTGTGGCATCTGTCTCAACTGACCGGGGAGATCCTCCTACCTCAGCTTCTCCCTGCTCATCATCATCATCTGCCTCTATCTGCTCGTCTGAGTGGCCACGTCTAGTAACCACGCATACTCTGTGCACCGGTATATCTCCATCTGACTCCTCCTCGAGTAAATCATCCTCAAGTGCATCATCCTCGTAGAGGGTCTGATGGAAGTCCTCCGCATACGGACTCAAAGAGGAACAAGTCTCATAAGGGCTAAGGGCTGGCTCTGCCCGAACTGGTAAACCACTAGGAGAAACTGCAACGTCATCATCCGTCGCTGCATCACAGACCATCGGAACTGCCTCTGATCCGGAAGGAACAACTGCCTCTAACTGCTCAACTACCTGAACTGGCTGTACTGCATCGACAGGGGACTCTACCTGTCGTCGTCTCCACACCCATCTACTGCGACGGGACCCAGTAGGGGCAACTGACTGCTGCGGAGCTACTACAACTGAAGGGAGCTGGGGTCTGGGAGGCTCCAACTGCTGCCTCTGTCCCTGACGACGTGGGCGTCGTCCAACAACTGGAGTAACTATCTGTGGTCTCGCCAACGGAACTGAACTAACAGGCTGCCTGGGTGGCTGTCCTCTCTGCCACCTATACCTCTGTCTAGCAGTCTGGCTCTGCAACTGAACGGACGCCTGAGAAATCTGGTGGAGTAACCTCTCCCGACTGACAGGGCCTCGACCCCGCGCTAAGCGGATAATGCTCCGAATCCTCTGAGAGAGGGTTCGAGCAGCATCATCCCTGGGGACCCTAGCGCGTGGTAGAGTAGTAGTGACAGGAGGAGCCGCCGCAATGCGAGCAACGTCCTCCTCATCACCACTATGTGTCAGTGGAGAGAAGCGTCCTCCCTGAACCGCCGCTATCTCAGGGGCAACTGTAACGTCCGGGGTAGAGGAAGCTGCAACTGGTCGTGGTGCCCGCTGCCTAGGGACCACTCTCCTCTGAACTGGCTCCTGGTGAGCCAACGAATCTGCCATCCGCTGTCTATCTGTCTCGGATGCAGCCAACCGAAGTCTACGATTTCTATTCCTCCGGGCCCTTCTCCCAAGGCCGAAGGCGGAAGACGAAGCAACATCTGAACCCACTACCTGAGTGGCAGGGGGAACAGGAAGTACGGGAAGTGTCGGGGTCTGCACGAGGGTCTCTGGGTGAGACAGTCGAGCGAAAGCTGAAACCCGACGGGAGGAAGGCGAAGGAGCCTCGGTCTGGGCACCCCTCTTCCTGGAGGAAGAAGGAGGGGGAACCCGAACACGAGCTGCCTCTGCCGGAGTAACAACAGGGGTAACTACTGCCTGCCGGCGCTGAGGGGCTGGGGCAGTCTGAACAACAGGTGCGGTAGGCACTGGTCGCCTAACCGCTGGACGAGTGGGCTGAACTGGGAGTGGTCTAGGCACTGGCTGCCTAACCACAGGGTGTGCCGGCTGCACACGAACAGGAGTAGGACGAGCAGGTGCCCGGGCTGTCCGCCGAGCAACTGGACGTCCAAAAGGTCGCATGGCTGTGCGAGCTCTCCTCTGGGGAGGAGAGTAGGCAGCAGCCTCAGCAGGGGTCGGCCCGCCAAGAGTGACGAAGGCCGAGTCAGTGAAGGAACCAAAAGTGATTCCTCCAGCGGGAGGACTAGCTAGCAGGGACTCAGGAAGTGTCACCTGCGCGTCAGAACCAAAACTGAAAGTAACGGAAGGCACGAAGGAAGCCATGGCACTGTCTGCCAAGAAGAAGAAAAGAAATTTCAAATGATTTGTAAAAATAATGAGAAGAGGAATGATAGATAAGGGACGGAATGACCTAGAAAGTCCGAAGTAAGAAAGCTTAGCCAGGGGGGAACCCTAACTAAGAAGAACGGAAAGAAAGAATCCTAGCTAGGGGGGAACCCTAACTAAGAAAAAGAAGAACGATCCTAACTAAGGAAGGACCCTAACTAAGAGTGGGATGGACCTAATCTAAGGAGTACCAATCCCGGAGTACACACAAGAAAGAATAATATAGAATTCAAAGATGGAGAGAGAGACCTGTCCCACCGTGGTCGCCAGAAACCTGTGGACCTCCGAATGGACACAACAAACACCATCGCCCCGTGAGGGGAGACAGTATCTGGCCAATGGAAGGGCAGATTCGATCATGCATACGATTAACCATTAAGGATAGTGGCTGTCGCCAGCACACCCCGATGGGTAATAATATATATGACCTTATCATCACAACGGGTTTCCCCCACCCGATACATTAGCTCGAATGGGGTTTATTTGAGAGTGGGATGCGGTTTCCCACGGGCGCAAGCCCCCGTGGTTAATTACATCTCAAGCCGGAGCCTGAGAATACTCTCGATTAAGGATTCTACATTATTCTTTCGAAATTGGGATTGGCACATAGGGCAGAGACTAGGAAGTCCTACTCGAAGGGAAAGAGAGGTTCAACTAGGCTTAGTCAACATGCACGGCTCACATCAGCATCCGGAGGGACTAAGGTAGTGAGAAGAAACTGGAGAAAAATAAATAAATCATGCACTCGAAACATGCATGAGGGAAGGATGGAGGTGGCGTCATCTGTGTGACGCGGATATGTAGGGTTTAGGGTCTCTGGAAGACAGAAGACCTACCTACTGATGAGGCATACTACGAAACAATAGTAGCCTTGAATCCTAAATCTAATGGGTTTAGTGTTCTACGCAACACTAACACCCGTGTCTTAACTAATGCAATGCAAAACCTGGACTTACCCCGGCCTGGAAGGGGGAGCCAGCTAACCACCTAGTCGCTTCAAAACCATGTTGTCCAGTCATTTAATGAAAGATGGGTGGGTAGGTTATGGTTCTTGGAAGTAGGGCCGACATCTAGAGAATTTCCTAATTGGCCCCAGACTGATGTTGGGTGAATGCTTCTAGAGCTAATGCAATTAAAATTTTGATTTAGTTAGTTTCTAATGCAATGCATGCTAGTTAAAGTATCCAAATCAGGTATGCACAGAACTTTAAAAAGGCTTATAAAATAATTTTTAGAATTAGACTGGGCTTCCCCAGGTCCGGCACCTCATCCTCATAGGTCAGATTATCCGGACTCTACCCGCAGGCGGGGAAGTGTCTTATAGAAGGAAAGAGAAATGCATTAATATGCATGTGACCCCGGACGATTCCGGCAATTCTCTAGGTCGTTAAGTTTCTAAATTATTTAAATCTTAAAATTTGAATGTTAGTTGTGAGTAGAAAAGTTTTAGTCCTTAAAGAGCCTAACGAAATCCAGGCTAAAACAAAAGCGACATGCAAAACGCTAAGAAACTAAGAAAAGCAAACAATCCTAGAGGCACACAATCATAAAACACATCAAAATTATCCAAACAAATTAATAAATGTCCATAGGCCAACTGCCCTTAATTACAACCCAGGGTCTGCAGAAAATTAAAGTGGCCGGGCACCACTGCCAACAACCCGGATTTCTAGTCCTAAGACTGACGCAAGTTATTTTGAGTGGGATACACTTGGTCTTCATCTTCTTGATCTTCTCTTTCTTAGACTCCTTGGATCTGAACTCCCTCGGACTCCTTGGACCTCAGCTTCCTTGGACTCCTCGGGTAGTAGAATAATCCAAATTTGGATTCCCAAACAGAAAAGGACTATCCTCATATTGGGTGTCCTTTTCTCTTTGGGCATCCAACCTTTGGATTCTTGTATCCCCACTCAAAATAAACTTTCACAACTCTATACCAGATTACAAGTGATTTACATTAATGAAAAGCAGTAAATCTAGACTCCCCTGCAAGGTTATCCTAATAAAAGTCATCCCAAGCAGTTTAATATATCACAAGCAGTTATAAGAAAATGAAATGCTCATCACAGCCACACTTGGCCATGCTCTTAATTATTTTGAGGGCTAAGCAAGCTTTGGAGCACCTGTAGCAATTCATAATGATTTTTTTTATTAGCCCTCATTTATTTAGGGGGGCTGAGCAATTTCTGAAGCACCTGCATAAAATAGCATTAATTTTTAAATCATGATTATTGCCCCCCTTATATTTAGCCCTGCATGAGCATGGCCACCTGCAGAAAACATCATTAGTATCAAAAATCGATCCTAACCTATGGGTAGTCTATCGTGCAATCATATCAATTCCCAGAGTGCAGTAAAAGTAAACAAACACACCAGCATCATCTCAATCACAACATGTAGTGAAATCTCAGAAATCTCGGCACACAACAGAAAAGTAAACACCGGCCTAACCTAGATCTAGAAGTGGTGCCCTAACAAACCATCTAGATGTGTGTGAAAAGCTGTGTAGCTGAGGTAGATCTTAAGCTGGGTAGTTAGTTACAATTGCCTACTGTCCAGGTTGGTTGTAGGTCTGAAAAGGGAATTTTATTTAAAGTCCAAATATTAGTGAATTAAGATCAATCTTAGTTGATTTAATGTGTGGATCAGTTTTAGTTCTTAGGGTGATGATATTTGAAGTTTAAATTGCATCGGTGAGTTTTAGGGAGTTCGGGGACCACCTATACACTAAGCAAAAAAGGGGGGTCCAAAATTGACTTTTTGATTAAAGGGTATTTATGACTAGCTAATATTTTTATAAAATACTAGGCCTTAACTTGATCAGTTAGACAGTTAGTATGCCCGATTTGGATTCTTCTATCCAAAGTTACGAATTTCTGAAGTTTTGGTCTCGTTTTGAGCTAAGTTTGACCGGATTGTTGACTTTTTTTTTTATTTAAATTGATTTCTGGAATTTTAATATTTTTAACAAATACTAGACCCTAATGTGAGTTGAGTGCCTTTTAGTTTGCCCATTTTGGAATTTTCTGTAATTAGTTATGATTTTTAGAAGTTGGGGTAATTAAAGGAATTATCGAAATTGCCTAATTAGGGGTATTTTGGGGGTTTTGGCCCAAATCAGCTCCAAACTGATTGGAATCACCCCCAAAGGTCAGAAATGACCTAAGAAGGTGTTCCCAAGTGTTTGGGGAAAATTTAGAATTTTAAATAATTTTTAATGATTTAATTAAGGCAAAAAAGTGATTTTTGATTAAGGTTGAATTAAAGTCCAGATTAAGGTCCAATTAAGGGGCCCTAATTATCTAAGGTTGGGGAATGAATTTTGGAGAGTTTGAGGTATTATGGGTATTTTTCTGATTTAAAATGAATTTATTATATTTTTCTGAAGTTTCTAAGGCTTAATTAACGGGTAAATTAGGGTTTGCTAATTAAGTGTTTTAAAGAGTCCAGAAAATTCCTAAAGAATTCTAGAGGGTTCCATATGTCACTATGTTTAAGTGTTTCAGATTTCAAGTCATTTGGAGCTATACCCTAATTCCTGGAATTTTTCTAAGTTCACTAGACGATCCTTAATTGCTGTCCTTAAGATGTCACTACGTTATATAGGAATGAAATGAAGTAACTAACCCTTAGGCACAACATAGAGGGTAAATGCAGCAAATATAAACACACCAAACCATGTCCTTAGATCTAGGAGAGCCTAGACTAAGTGCTTGTGCAACCTACACATGCAAGGACTACGAAAACACTAAGTAAAGAAACCTAATGAAGTGATTAGTGAATGATTGGGACACAATCATTCACTAATCCTTCTCCCACATGAATTATGTTCACATATAGGTCCTAGGTTTAAAATTTCATAAGGGGTAGACTTCCCAAAAATTGGGGGATTTAAATAATATATAATTTTAAACTCATTTTTTTAAAACACATAAATATTATAAATAATAATAATGTGAATTTGAAAATAAGATAACTGAAAATACTTTAGTTCATAAGCATGGGAGGTCTACCAGCAACCAAGGGGGTTTTAAAATAATTTTTATTTTTAAAATAATTATTTATATTAATTAAATAATATTTAAATAATTAAATAACATAGGAAATACAGAAAATATCCAGAAAGGATAGAATCAAATACAGAAAATAATTTTAAATTAAAATTCATATTTTTCTGAAAAGAACGAGGTATTGCGCGTCGAAATCCGATTTAAAATGAGGAAGTTATGAATTTTTGAAGTTTAATAGGTTTAAAGGGAATTTTAAAATAATTTAAAATAATTAATATTTGAAAATAATCAATAATTTTAAAATAGATCAGATATAATAATATCTGAATTTTAAAATAAATTTAAATAACAATAATTAAAATTATTATAATAATATGAAATAATAAATATTAATATTATAGTGATATTAATATTAACATAATAATACTATTATTAAAAATAATAATATTATTAATCAACAATATTAATATAATAATATTAATGATGATAATGATTAATATTATAATAATAATAATAATCATAATGATATTATTATTAAAATAATAATATTATTAATCATAATATTAATATTATAATAATATTAATGATGAGAATAACTAAAATAATGATAATAAAAAAAATTATTCATAATAATAATATTATTAAAATAACAATATTATTGATTATAATATTAATATTATAATAACATTAATAATGATAATTAGTATAATAATAATAAAAATATTATTCATAATAATATTATTATTAATTATAATATTAATATTATAATAATATTAATAATGATAATAATAGTAATAATAATAATAATATTAATATGATTTAGAAATAAATTTTAAATAATAATAATAATAATAATAATAATAATAATTAATAATTAAAATAATTAAAATAATTAAAATAATTAAGGTAATAAATAGTAATAATAATAATAATAATAATAATGATAATAATAATAATAATAATTAAAATAATTAAACTAATTAAAATAATAATAGTATAATAATAATAATGATAATAATGATAATAATAATAATTATTAAAAAAAAAATAATTAAAATAATAGTAATAATAATAATATAATAATAATAATAATAATATAATAATAATAATAATAATAATAATAAACATAATTAAAATAATAATAATAATAATATAATAATAATAACAATAATAATAATAAGAATAATTAAAATAATTAAAATAATTAAAATAATAATAATAGTAATAATAATAATAATAATAATAAAATAATAATAAAATAATAATAATAATAATAATAATAATAATAAAATAATAATAATAATAATAAAATAATAATAATAAAGTAATAATAATAATAATAATAATGATATTATTATTTTTAAAAAAATTCTAATTTTTTTTATTATTATTTAAATAATAATAAAAAAAGGATTTTTAAAATAGATAAAATAAAATAAAATAAAAATAATAATAAAAGGCGGCGGCGGCGGCGGCGGCGGCGGTCAGCCACGTGGCGGCCCGGGACTGGCTCCGCGGTCCCGGGCAATGATTGGGGAGAGGGAATGCGCTACGGCGGCTGGCTGGGACACGCGGTGGGCTCGGATTGGGCCCGTGGTCCTGGGGCAATGATTGCCGCAGCGGGCAATCATCGCGTAATGACCGCGGCAATGATTGCCGCGGTCGGTGCTGCTTAGCCACGTAGGATTAGCCCCCTCCGCCGTTCGATCGCCCGCGGTTTGAGTGGGCGGTCGAGATCTTGCCAGGTGTCAGGCATAACCGCGGGATCGAAGTCCGCGGTCAACCCGAGCCGCTGGAGGGTGGAATCCTGACCGTTGATCGCGAGATCAACGGTCCTGATTGAATCTCAGCGGACGCAGCCGTAACCCGAAGCCCTAACTCATTTTTTGGTGATTTCTCTCGATCGGGTGAACGAAAATGAGTGAAATTTTAAACCTATACTAACATCATGAACAGAAATCGTGTGGGCACAATCTCATGACCTAAAACAAAGTGTGTAAAAAGCTATTTAACTTGATGTGTTGTGGCCTAGGGTAAGGGTTTTAGGGAAATTATACCGTTGGATCTTCGGGGTTTAGGTTCGGTTGAGCTTGTTGATTGTCCTCGTACAATTTCCTAGTTGAAGCCGCGTTCAAACAAGTTCTGGATCGAGTGGATCTAAGCCTTAGACGTCCTAAGCTTCGGGTCGCCGGAATCTCGCCGCTGGCGGGGTTGACCGGTGGTCTTCGGCTCGAGGAAAGTAGGGGGGAGTCTAGGGAGCTCTCACACGAAATCTCACAGGCTTTGGGGGCTTAGAGATCGGGCAAGAGCAAAAGTCATCTCTAATGAAGCCCTAACTCTCTATTTATACCCCTAGCCTTAGGATGAACGGTTAGGATGGCTTCTAGGTTTGATTAGGAGGGCTCTAGACATCCTAGGCCGTGGACTTGGGTCAAGGGACCGCTTGGAAGGTCCTTAATGGCTTTCATAGGTCTTTAGGTAGGTCAATTTGACCTATTAAGACTTGGGTTGACCAAGTCAAAGCTTGACTTGGTCAACTTGAGTCCATTAGGTCAATGGAGTCCAAGGGATGAGGTTGGAGCCCTAAGAGAGGGGTTTGGAATGAATTTGGGCTTGAATAGGATTTAAATGGGCCTTAATAGGTCTTAAATAGGTCATTTTGACCTATTGATGGCCTAGGTTGACCAAGTCAAGGGTTGACTTGGTCAATCCTAGTCAAATGGGTCCAAGGGAGGAGGGCATGAGCCTTGAAGCCCTTGGTTGGGCTTGGATCTGATTTGGACTTGATTTAGACCCATATGGGTCTAATGGGTCAACCTGGGTTGACCTGGTCAACCAGGTTGACCCAGGGCCTGGGTCTGGGCTCAACAGACTCAGTTTGACCCATTGAACACAAGAGAGAGGGTCTTGGGTCCTGACTTGGTCAATTTGACCAAGTCAACTCCCTTGACCCAGCCTGGGAGAAAACCAAGGTCAACAATAATAAACTGTACAAGGAAGCTTTCACTCACTTTCATTCCCATGGTATTCAATCTTGCTGCTATATTAGTCATTTCAGTAATGTGCTCATAAATAGTACGAGAACCATCAAATTTCATGGTGGTTAGCATACCCATTAATGTCCCAGCACGTGACTTATCAGCAGACTCAGATTGGGATACATTCTCCACAAACTTCATAAATTCCTTAGCACTATCAGTTTTTGGAATGGTTGGTTTAATAATGTCTGCTACAGTCATTCGCATAAACATTAGGCTCAGTCTATTTGATCTTTCCCAAACTTCATGAAAAGACTTTTGTTCAACACTGCTTGTATCAGTAATAGCAGTAGGCTTATCATTAAGTAGTGCAAAATCTAGATCCAAAACTCCTAAATGGAACTAAATTTGTTCACTCCATTCAGAATAATTAAGCCCATTAAACTTTACAATAGACGAAGATTGCGAATGAAGAATAACAGAATTAGATGCTGCAAAAAAAAAAAAATACAAGACTCACATATCGATGATTTGAATATTAAATTCAAAAAGCATAAAACAGATTCAGATAACATCCAGTTAATCAATAAAATGCATATTGAAGTTCTCCTTTGGGTGATACTGCAATATACAACAATAATCATAATTGATGCTCAAATTAAAATTCTCATAATTGATAAGTATACATACTCCAATTAAATATATTTGTCATCTTTGGATATACTAAATATATTTAATTAAGTATAATAATTTATCACATTTATATCCAACAGTATAAAATGATTAATCAACCTTTGGGCGATTCTTAAATATTTTGTAGCTATTGAATTTTAATTACTCGTAATAAAGAAATTTATAAAAACATCATGTCATTCTATTAATAGCATCACATACTCACGAGTAATTAAAAGTTATTTAATTGATATTTATGAAACTTTCTAGTTTGACCACTTTGGTGATTAACAAACTATGCTTGATATAAATATCAAATTAAATAATTATGACAATAATTATTTCAAATAAATGAAATACATAAAGGAAATTATTTAATGTACATAATTACATGTAAGGAAAATATCTTTGAAGGAAAAATAAATTTACATCATTAATCTTCATATGATAAATTAATTCATAATGAAATAAATAGCATAATCTATGTCGGAAAATAAAGTATAAACATAATTAATTTGCTATGAATAAATCGAGACGATATATAATTCGATAACTAATATGTTAATTGAAATCAATAACAAATCATATGAACTTGATTTTATTAGAAAGAAACGTAGAAGAAAGTAAAGAAAAACCTCAACGGAAAATCACAAGTTCGTAACCTGGCTCTGATACCACATGTAAATTTCAAATAAGTTCTCTTACATTTATAAGAACTTCATTTACATGATCAAGTTCTTTAAATCTTACAAGAACTCGCATCATAATTATGTAAAAGAAATCGAAACGAAAAATCTTTTTACACAATCCTTAAATCCACAAGATCTTGAACAAGATGATTTTCACAAGACTTTAATCGGAAGAAAACATACCTTGATTCATGTTGAATTCGTTAAATTCCGAACTATGGTTTCTCTCCCTTTTCTCCTTCACTTTCTTCACTTTTATGAGTTAATTCTCTATGGAGCAAATTAACCCTCATAATGAGAGAGAGAGAGGACCGGTAGTTATTTCCTGCGGAGTAGTTATAATAACCGCTCAAGGGAGTTATTTGATCAAACGGTCCATAAACGATTGATCAAATTCTCTTCTTGACCAATAGGATTTCAATATAAATAATTAAATCATTAATTAATTAAGTATGTGGGCCACTTAATGATTTATATAATTAAATATATATGCTTAAATAATTATGGCGACGTCTCGCATAATTAATATATTTAATTCTTCTAACATTTGTAAGCAGCGATTATTTCTATGAGATTTTTTTATCTTCATTAAACTATATTTTGCTTTTTTTTGTATAACTATCTTAAATCCTGGGTTATATTATTAAACAACTCCATATGATTTAACAGGATTTAACACTCATGTTGTCAAACAGTTTTAAGGATTTAACTTTAGCGGGATTTACTAAATCCGGAGTTACATGATTTAGAAAATCCTATTCAAGTTAAATCCTACATTTTGCCAAATAGCCCCTAAGCCTGATACTATCGGAAGAATAATTAATAAAATAATTAGTAATTACAAAATTTATTAAATAGTAAGTAATCAAATACTAAATGATAATTAAATAATTACAAATTTAATTACTTAGTAATAGAATACTTAAATAATTAATTAGATAATTAATAGAATACTTTGTAATTGAAAAATTATTAAAATAAAACTTGAATATTTAATTAAATAATTAGAAGAATTAATAATAATAGATAAATAAATCTTTTAAATATTAACTAAATAATTAATTATTCAATTATTAGTGTACCTACTAATTTAATAAGTGTTAAAATAGCATCTAAATAATTAATTAGATAATTAATACTATAATTAATAATTAAACTATTAGTTAAATTATTTGATGATTAAACTAACTTTTAATTATATTATTTATAATTGTAACCTATTGAAGGTAATTAAAATTAAAATTAATTATTATTATTATTTAAAATACAAATTAAACTTAAAACATAAATTAAATTTAAATTTTAAATGAAACAACTATCTTAAATCCTGTATTACGTTGCTAATCAATTTTATAGGATTTAACTATTATCTTACCAAACAGTTTTCAAGATTTAACACACTAAACCCAAATTTACTAAATCCTACTAAAATTAAGGTTGGATTTACTTAGGATTTGAGCTATATCCTACCAAATCCTAAAATTTCAAATTGAAATCTCCTGGTAAATCTAAGCGGTACTTAATGTCGTTTTCCTCATTTTCATGAAAATCATGAATCATACTTGCATACATATGATATATTTTGATAAATATAGAATGATATTGATTCAACATAGTGTTAGCTTTTATGATTAAATTGATAACAACATGCATATTGATCTACCTTTCTGGCTTCCTTGTAGTGAATATAGTTGTAGTTTTCGTGTGACCTACTGAGTTGTATGCTCATTGTGTCTATTTAAATGTTTTGGGGAAGAGTAACTAACAAAAGAAGTATAATATGAGAGAATTATTATTTTAGAGGTACTCTTCTTATGTGAATGATAGATTCTTGTATAATTATGATGTTAAATATATTTTAATGGATTGATGATGAATCTTGATTATGAAAATATGTTTTGAGGAGAATAGATTTGAATATTTATATATATTGATAGATTTTAGTGTCTCTATATTAATTTAAAATGATAATAGAAATTCTCTCCAATAAAAAATTTTAGATAAATAATCAGACATACACTCGATCTAAAATGACTCATTTGTTGAGTGTATGGGTTATGTCGGATAAGGTCGTGACATATGCTGCATCAAATAGATTTTTTTCATGATATTATTTTTGTGCTCAATTATTTTCTTATGTCCGTAAATAGGGGCCAACTTATACATCACTAGAAAATTCATCCAATTAAGTAGGAATCAGAAACTTCAAGGATCAGCTTTGGGATCATTCAAACATTATTTTTAGTAAACTTATAATAAAAACAAATATCTCGATAAGATGAATGCAAAATACTTTATCGAAGCCTAATGTACCTAATTCAAGCACTCAAGGCATAGTTGGAAAATAAAATAATAAAAAAAAGGCATAGTTGGAAATTGCACAATAATTTTTGAAGGATCAAGCAATTTTTGAATCCCACATGATTCTAGTTAAAATAAACACCTTGATAAGAAATATCATATGATTTGAAGACCACTCAAATTGGTGTTATTGTCACTTAAATGCTTAAGGAGCCATTTACGAGTTAGGGAATTAATATAGATTGTTTTATGGAGTGATTGACTTTGAGTTAAAATAACCTAAAATATCATTCTAAAAAATTAGAAATAAACCAATATTCTTTATATAAAGGGACATAAAATTGGAGAGAATTTAGATATTTGAATAATTCTAAAATGCTTTTAGATTATTGACATTGATGATCATTGCTCAGTTGTCATTGTTGATTACAATTATTGATTGTATTCCCCCAACCACATAACGGCAAAACCGGCTTCTCTTAAAGGATGGACAAAATTGGATTGGAGTATGCATAACCTTCAAGTAAATTAGAAAAGAATTTTCTTTTCTTAGAATTTTAAGCAAATGCATTTCTTGAGAGAAGAGGGGGAGCAAAATAGTTAATGTTTCTTCTATTAGGTGAAAAAAATTTTAGGTGGGCATTTTCCCATCTTGACCTCTTTTTAAATTTGCTGCTGTGACCACCATTGGGGGAAAAATAGTTAAAAAGGCTTATTTTGCTAAGGGAGAAAAAAATTGTATGGTGGATAGCTGCCCACCATGAGCTCATCTTAAGCTTGCCCCTACAACCACCGTTGCTCAACTATCATCGCTCGACTACCATTCTGTTGTTATTTAGCCATTTTCGAACTACCATCTCCTGATTATTATCACCTTCTATCAACAACAATAATCTCTATGTCACATAATGTGCACATAGCCCAGTAAATAATCAAAATCTTAAAACTAAAATCAATGCAATATAAGAAGAAAATGATATGCTATAAATCATATAAAAAAGTCTATTTATCAATATCTATACTGGTTATCTGTACTAATTACTAATTTTATAACATGTCACATCTTAGTCTATTATATCACCAATCACAACAATAACAACAGTCAATAATATTAATGCTAGTAATCAATATCAATATCAATATCAATAATGGTAAATAATATTAATGACAGTAAATAGTATCAGTGTCAATCACAATGTCAGTACAATATTCGTAGCAGTGTCAGAATCAATAATTATATCAGGAATCAGTAATCAATAACAATATCAATAATCAGATATTCAATGAGGGTATCTTAAGAGTATTTTGCTCATGCACTTATGACTCTCAACCAGTTTTCCCTTATAACTCGCAATCAATGTACTCCTTATAGCTCTCAATCAATCTCCAGGTCCTTATGACTCTCAATGAGTAAATCATGTGGATCAGTAGGGTATCACGTGGGATTATCATACCAAATATTTGATATCATTCAGTACTTAATTTTATCAGTATTGGAATCACTTCCAGTCCATATCAATTATATTAATCATTTTAGTACTTATTGCATTGGAATATCAAATCATAATTAGGGGTGTCAAAATCGAGTTTCGGGTCGATTTCGGGTCGGGTTCGGGTCGAACCCGAACTGACCCAGGTTTAGACGGGTCAACCCTAACCCGACCTGGAAAGGTAAACGGGTCTAAAATTCAGACCCGGACCAGACTCGTCGGGTTGCCGGGTTGACCCGACCCAACACGAAACAGCGGCGGGACGGCGGAGAGGCGGGCTGGCAGGACGGCGGGCGGTGCGCGAGCAGGGTAGCTCGCATCCTCGAGCAGGTAGGGCAGCATACGGGCAAGCGCATACGCGAGCTGGCAGGGCAACGCGAGGCCGCAATGGTAGGAGCACAGGCATCCGCGGGATAGCGGCCTTGGGCACGCGAGCGGCAACTGGTAGGCGCGGGCAGTTGCGGGCAAGGCATAGGCAGCCGGGGCAAGTGTGCTGGCAAACGGGGCAGCGCAGGCAGCTCATTTTAAATGGGTTTTTGGGTTGACCCGGCAACCCGTCTGGTCAACCCGAACCCAACCCATTTTGAAATCGGGTCAGGTCAAACCCAAAATTTTCAGGTCGGGTTCGAGTCAGGTTTTTGTGTCGTGTCAAATATTGACACCCCTAATCATAATCATCCCTTTTTTCATTTATTTCATATAAAAATACATATACAAAAATTTAACCAATAAAAATATAATAAAATTATATCATATCATTCAGAATAATTAAATCTATAACATATCCAAATTTGTACGGCGAAAGCTTACAAAACCAAGAGATAATATATTTTTTGCAGATTTAGGAGAGAAAAAAATCATATAAATCAAAATTATTGAAAATACAAGTAAGAGATTAGTCACTTAGAATGAATAGAATAAAATATGTAACAGAAATGATAGTCAAATACGATTTCTTTTTGGCCAAGCAATCAAGTGAGGAGGACGGTATATTGTGGTCTAGCGCCATAGGGCTCATAAGATCAAGGGCAAAATATTCTACTTCAGAATTTTCATATTTTTCAAATAAATTTATTTCATATTTTTGGGTTATTACAATCTCCTCATCTTAAAAAAGTATCATCCTCAATATTTTTATATCAGTCTGAAAGAGAGAGAGAAAGAGATAACTCAAAATAAAATTTTAAACTCAAATTAATTAATTACAAATCAAAAATCACATCAAATTACTGCAAAAAATTTATGTCTGAAAACTTAACTAAAAGAAGTACAAAAAAACACAAAATCATACAAGTGGATCATTTTCTTGTGCGTGAACTATTAAATAAATCTTTAAGATGAAATGTATAGAAAATCATATGTGCAACATGTATTTATGCATAAAAATTAAAATTCCATTTATATTTCACTCATAAGCTTTATATTTCGTTCATAAGCTCTAGTAATATTTTAATTTGTCCAATAACCATTACTTTGATACTATTTTGTCATGTAATGAGCACATAGCCCAACAAATAACCAAAATATTACAATTGAAATTAATGCATTATAAAAGAAAAATAATATGCTATCCATCAATATCTATACTGATTTATTGTACCAATTGCTTAGTCTATAACACATCACATCTCAATCTATCATATCATCTATTATATCATCAATCACAACATTATTAATAATCAACAATATTAATGTCATTAACCCATATAAGTATCAATAACAATAACGATAAAAATGTTAATGATAATAAAAAGAATCAATACTAGTCGCAATGTCAGTACAATATCCATAACAGTGTTAGTATCAGTACTCAATAACAACATCAGTAATCATATATTTAATGAGGGTATCTTAAGAGTATCTTGCTCATACACTTACAACTCATAATCAATCACCACTTATAACTCATAATCAGTGTACTCCTTATTACTTTCCTTGAAATCACGTGAAATAATTGCCCCGTCTCCTTATAACTCCTAATCAATCTCCAACTATTTATGACTCTCAATCCGTGAATCAGTAGGGTATCACGTGTGGTTATCATATTATGTATTTGATACCATTCAGTACTTCATTTTATCAGCATCAGTATCACATTCTAGTACATATCAATTATATTAATCATTTTTGTACTTATTGCATTGCAATATCAAATCATAGTCATCACTTTTTTCATTTATTTCACATAGAAATGCATATACACATGTTTAACCATTAAAAATGCAATAAAATCATATCATATTATTTAGAATGATCAAATCTATAATATATCCAACATGCATAGTGAAAACTTACGAAATCATGAGATAATATATTTTTGATAGATTTAGGAGAGGTAAAATCTATAGAAATCAAAATTATTAAAAATAAAAGTAAGAGATTAGTCGCCTATAACAAATTGAATAAAATCCATAACATGAATGGCGGGCAAATACGATCCAAAGACCTTTCTCTCTCATTTTTCTTCTTCTCCTCATTCAATTTCTTTATAGCCAAGCAACCACGTGAGGGAGGTGGTGGGGTGAGGTAGAGATATTTATAAATAAATAAATATTATTCGTGGCTTAGCACTGCAACACTCATTAGATCAGTGTCAAAGCGCTCTATCAAAATTTTTATATTTTTTAAATAAATTTATTTCACATTTATGAATTAGTACACTCTCAACCACCATCCCTCATCATTTCTATAATATTTTTCACTAGGGTCAAGTAGGAAATTAAAAAAATTGCAATTTCACTCTATAGTTAGTCATAATGGCATCCTTATACAATCTACCTCTTCTTAGTGGATTATTTTAATCAAACTGGCCCAATGTTTTTTTTATTTTTTTTCATTTCTAGAGTTTTTCACATAAAAACTCTTATATCTCCTTAATGTGAGAATATTTGTGCAATATTATGACATATATACTCACTCTATCATAAAATTTTTAGCACACAACAAATAAAAGTATATAATATATAATTAAAATATTTTTAATACATAATGTTAATGCTAGGTTGTTCCTCAAAAACAACTTGCCATATGGCCAGAATACAATGAAAAGTGCGCAAAGGCTATTGAATTGGTGCCTTAGTGCAGTGTTAATTAAGCAAGGGTTCCCATATCATTGACGAATGTGGGCAAATAAGGCAATCTTTAAAACTAGAATTAGGATAGGAACATGGAATACAGGTTCTTGTACAGTCAAATTAATAAAATAAATATATATTATGATTCATAGAAAGATAAATATTATATACATCAGGAAACTAAATGGGTTGGAGAGGGCTTAGGAGAATGATAGTTTAGGATTTAACTAATGATATCAGGTATGAGTCGTACTAAAAATGGTGTAAGTGTGATTATAGATAATATTTTGAGGTATAATGTTGTAAAAATTAATAAAATTTGAAATATAATTATAATTTTAAAGATTGTTATTAATGTTAAGATTATTAATCATATAAGTACTTATGCCTCTCAAGTAGGTTTTGATGCGTTTAAAATTAAAATTTTGGAATGACTTAAAAGAATTGATACAGAGGATGTCGCTTAAAGAAAAAAGTTTTTTATTGGGGGAGTTAAATGAATATATTTGTAGAGTAGTAGGAGATTTAAAAGCATTCATGGTGGTTCTGGGTTTAAAGTAACTAATGAAAGTTGTTGGACCATATTAGATTTTATTCTAGTTTATAATTTTATAATTATTAATATCTTATTTAAAAAAAGAGAGGAGTATTTAATTACTTGTAAAAAATACAATAAAATTAAAATTGATTATTTTTTATAAAAAATAAATCATTTAAAAGTTGTTCTGAGTGAAAGTTTATGTACCCAACATCATTTATTAGTTTTGGACTTTAAGATGAATAAGTAGAATACGAAAAGTAGAGTAAAATATTATCATATGATTAGATGGAGACATTCAAAAAATGCTAATAAAAGTATTTTTGAGATGAAGATTCAAGATATCAAGATTTGGGTTGTTCATGAGGACGATAATATTATGTAGAAAAAAAGAAGTTAGTGATATTAAGAATCAGTAATCATATGAATCCATAAAGGAGAATATCAAACTATCGTATTTAAAAGAAGCTCGTTGGTCCACCATCCTATACAAGTGAGACAGTCTCAAACCAACATCATTAAATAGTCAGTCTTTACTTGTTTTCATATATATTATTATCAAAAGTAATAGCAATTAACCATTACTCAATCATACACTCGTATTCATTCATAATGTTTGTATTAACAATATGCTTATATTAAAATATCAAAATTATTATTATGTGCAAATTGTAGAAAATTTTATTTTATCTAGTGAAATTATAAAATCAATCAATCAAAATGTGTAGACCAATCAGTACTACAACATATAAAAAGTTACATAGCATAAGTTCACTAACTCAGAGAAAATGTAATTAAATTTATTTTGGGAGAAATCCAATGGTCAAATCAAAATATTTAAAAACAGAAATAAGAGAGAAGTCACCTATAATGATCTTAGCAATTAAATGGCAAAGCAAAAAGGTGACTAAAAACCTAGCTTTCTCTTTCCTCTCTCCTCCTTCCTTCCCCTTCTCTTCTTTCCTTCCATGGACTGAGTGAGGGAATGGAGTAAATTACATTTTAATATATTCAAAAACTCATTTCAGTGCGTGGAAATGTGGCGCCCACAGAAACCAGCACCACTAAGCTATATGATGAATCAATAATAACTGTACAATAGAACCTTCAATGCCGCGACAACAATTTATAGCATCGCAGCTCCCACAGGCATAACGCTGCAGCACCCACATGTAAAGTGCCGTAGCACCCACAGGTAAATCACCGCAGAGCTCATGTTCAGACAAAAGTTCAGATTCTCATTTTAAAATTATTTTAATAATTATCATGTTGTTACATCTCGGGCTATTGTTCAAAGCAATGGTGAGGTAAATAGGTATATTATCAGTATAATTCAAGTTGGATGGTTGAAGTGGAGGAATGCATCAGGCATGTTGTGTGATGGAAAATCACCCCTCAAACTTAAGGAAAAAATTTGTAAGATTGTGGTGAGACCTGCAATCTTTATGGCGCAAAATGTTAGCCCTTAAAAGAGAAAAATATAAAAATAAGTAAAGGGTTGCAAAGATAAGGATGCTTAAGAGTATAAGTGGCTTTACACTTTGAGATAAAATGTGAAATGAGCATATACGTGAAAAGGCTGGGTAGCTCCAGTGTCAAATAAAATTAGAGAGGGTCAACTTAGATTGTTTGGCCACATAAAACATCGGCCTTACAATGATCCAATTGAGAGAGTAGATGTATTAAATCTGACCAATATTAATAAAAGTAAGGTAGATCTAAGAAGACTTGGTTAGAAAATATTATAAATGATTTTTTTTATTAAATTTAAATGAAAAATTGGTTGTTAATAAGACAATGGAAAAAAAAAAAATTCATGCAACCGACCCTTACATAGTTACAGGCTTGAAGTTATTGTTGTCTTAAGTTTTATCTCTCAATTTAACTTTATAATATATTTATGGATTCAGAATAGATACGACTGATAAGTATAGCATGTCCCTAAACATGACATTTCCCTAATGAAAAGATGAACAATTAAAAAAATTTCAGGGGGTTTCAATGGAGCTTTCTGTTTAGGAAAACTATCTACTTCAGAAAACGAATTATTAGTATATAAATTAAAAAAAATTATATGTAACATAACCATTTAACAAAATGATTAGCAGTTTTTACTCTCATTTATTGAAAGGGAGGCTTTAAGGAATATAATTAATAATTGATTTCACTTTTTTAATATAAAAAAAAATAATACTCTGATTTAGAATTAGAGCTCTCTACTTATGATGAACATTAAAATATAAAAAATTATCCTTCTTACATTCATTAATTACTTAAAATTTTAAATCAAAAGTTTCATTTTAAATATTAAGAAAAAATTTAGAATATTTTTTTAAAAAAACTAAAAATTTCTCTCGGTCTGCATGTTCATATATTTCAATTTTTTTTTAATTAACGAATGATATATACATAGATAGATAAATTTTTTTTTAATAAATACTCATAAAGTTTAACTTTTACATCACTTTTCCCTTCCACAAAAAAAAAAAATTGAAATACCAATATAAGATCTTCCAGAATTACACATTTAAACTACTAACAGGCTTCTCAAACACCACATCCTCCATCTCCCAATACAAGCAAATCCATCCCCCCATCAGAGTATGCAAGCTCAAAATTAATTTAGTTTCCACCAGAATTTTATCCCAATAAAAAACTACTACAAATATATAGCCTTCATAAGGCCTCACATGACAAGTTTATGCCTACAAACCTGGTAAGGCCGCCGGACTTAGCTGCAGAGGTTGGCTAGCCGGAAAGAGAGACAACAAACATATCAGAAACCTTACAGCACACATGCAGTAGTATTATATAGAGTAAGGATCATCTTTGCTTTGCCACCACCAGCAAAACAAATAATGTATATATATGGTTGGGGTTGCTTGCAGTCTGCTCAAACAGTATAGGCTTGTTTGATAGTGTCTATGTCCAGGCCTTTGAGCCGCACAACAGATTCCACATGGCCTTTCAGTGTGTGAAGCTCTCTCAACCTGAAGGCAATGTAAAAGTAATAAGAATCAGAGTTAAACTGAATGATTAGAAAGGGTTTATATGATTAGATGATATCTGCTATGTAAGATGTTAGTTATTTGGTTCATTGCTATTCTAAATACCAAATACTCACATTGTTTGATTAAAATAATACAACAACAACAACAACAACAACATCAAGCTTTTGTCTCACTACGTGGGGTCGGCTACATGAATCATTTTTCTCCATTGTGTCCTGTTAAAAGTCAAAGAAAGATCATTTCTAATATTTTCTAACAAAGTCTTTTTAGGTCTACCTCTACCTTTATTAACATAGGTCAAATCTAATACCTCTACTTTCCTAACCGGGTCATCAGAAGGCCGTCATTTTATGTGACCAAACCATCTAAGGCGACTCTCTTTAATCTTATCTTCCACTGGAGCTACTCCAACCTTTTCACGTATATGCTCATTTCTTATCCTATCTCCAAAGGTAAAGCCACTCATCCACCTGAGCATCCTCATCTCTGCAACACTTAACTTAGTATTATGCTTCTCTTTTAATGGCCAACATTCGGCACCATAAAGCATTGCAGGTCTCACCACCATCTTATAGAATTTTCCCTTAAGTTTGAGGGGGACTTTTCTATCACACAACAAGCCCGATGCATTCCTCTTCTTCAATCATCCAACTTAAATTTTGCTAATAATATCCCCATCTATTTCACCATCACTCTGAACAATAGATCCAAGATATTTAAAATGTGTACTTTTATTAATGACTTGATCGTCCAAAGTCACAATCCCCTCACTAGGTCTATTACTATTAAAATTACACTCCATATATTCCGTTTTAGATCTACTCAAGCGAAAACCTTTAGACTCTAAGGTTGACCTCCATAATTCAAGTTTACCTTCAACTCCCTCTCTAGTCTTATCAACAAGAAGAATATCATCAGCAAAAAGCATACACCAAGGTACATCCTCTTGCAAATGTCCAGTGAGAACAACCATGACTAAAGCAAAAAGATATGGGCTTAAGGCTGATCCTTGATGTAATCCAACCGAAATAGGAAAATACTTGATCAAACCACCTTGTGTTTGAACACAAGTAATAACTCGTGCATACATATCTTTAATGATTTAAATATAAGCATTATTAACTCCTTTCTTTTCAAGAACTCTCCATACTTCAGTCTAATGATTTGATTAAAATAATATTGAACCAAATATATTGCATTTCATAGATAAAACTGTTATCTAAATGACACTAAGATATGCATGCCTTTGTGATATGAAGATTATAAATTCGTATCATAAAGACTGCCTCTACAATTTAGGAAGAAGGTTGTAATCCTCAAATCCTGCCGAAAGGCCACATTGAAGGGACAACAAGCACTGACTGAGATGAGCTAGACACTTCTATGTGAAAAAACAATAAACTCAGCCCTTACCATGCAATCTTAACACTATTTTTCGCTTGATAAATAAGGAAAAAAATATAAAGAATAATGATTTAGTTGTCTCCACTATGATCTAAAGCTCAATAATTCAATTCATAACAATAGGCTCTCAATAATTTTGAGATAAGGTTGCAAACTTTAACTACTTTTCAGACCTTACATTAAAATGAGTTCTTACTCATTGAAGGTCCTTTCGGAGTAGCTTTTTCATAGTTTTATTTTAAAAAAAAACTGTCACAAAATTTGGTTATGATATTGTTATTGTTTTTGAAAATTTTCTATGATGAAAAGTAGCATTTTACAACAAAATCAACTGAAATGTGATAGTTGTGAGAAAATTATCCGATTTTGAAAATTTTATAATAATAAGCTGCTTTAAAAAAATTTGTTTTTCCCTCGATGATTCTGCAACTATATTTACAAACTCTGAGTACGCCATTTTATGTGAAAAATCAATAAAGTCTGGACTTACCGAGCAATCTCAGCTCGTCTTTTGGCCTCTTCTGCCATTTGATTTAGATCAGTGAAACGGCTCCTATCAGTTGTGAACATTTTGGTATCTGGAGGTTGAAGACCATGAAGTGTTCTCTGAGCATGTGCCCACTTGAGCTCCCTTGCCTCCTTCCCAAAATCCTTTTGCCTTGTGAATGCAATCTGCAGAGATAAACAGTACAATAAATCAAATGTTTGTATCCTCCATTATAAGGATTGTGAGTCATCAGTGTAGAAAATATTTACTCTCTGTTCAATGACAAGATCCCATGCTCTCCCACTTAAAGCATAGCGGGTTATGAACTTGATAATGTCAAGCGGGAAGTAGAAGATGAGATTATAGAGCCAAATAACACCAGCCCATCCCCAACCAATCCCTTCGATCGCAGCAAATCCCCAGTTAGCATATACAGCAATCAAAGTAGCAATCTGCGAGTATATATGGTAGTTATAAATTATTGGAATTTAGAAAAATGGAAGAAAAAAAAAATTAATGATGTGTAACATAAAAAATACCAGCTGGGCAACAAAGAAAGCAGCCACAAGCAGTAGACCAGGTCTCTCCATAAACGACCAACTGCGTGATCTTGTCACAAATATAAGAGCCTGGCTTATTGTACTAACTTGCAGGTAGACTGCAGATGCTAACTTCTTGAAATCATCCTGATTTGTTTTCTCCAGGCTTTCAACGTGAAATATTCGCTTAAAAAGGTTAAAATACAGAAAATATGAGAGCATGTGTTAGTACCAAGGTTTTAAAATTCTATTTCAGTAGCATTGTAAAAGTTCTAGCATCGATAAATTCAATATTGATTTCATTTTTTTAGTTATTAAATGTTTGAAAAAAATATATATAAGATATGATCTAAATGAGAGATAAAGTTGAAAGTTGAAACACTTGAAAAATTGTCGGGGTATTAAGAAAGTAATCCCGGCAGAATTTCAAAATTGCTCGAGAGTTTCAAAAAAGTTTCAACCAAAATTTAGAGTTTGGGCTGAAACTTTTGAGTTTTGACTAAAAACTACGTAGAGAACCAAATTGATAAACCCAAAAAATAGTTAAACTAGTTACTTTTGGATTGATTGCAATCAAAGATGAAATGAAACAAAAACCATGGTAAGTGTTTAGATATGGAGCTTAATTTTTTGCTTTATGAAGAATAGCGTAGACTTAAATCCCGATTCAATTCTTCCAATAAGATTGTGATGATCGTTGAAAAAATGAGCACAAGTTTTTTTTTAATGCAGGACATTCAATGTTTATGAGTTATTTCTTTCATTGTTTAAAATTGCATAATATGAGGTCGCCTCAGCACAATTCCAATGAAAAACACCTCGAGTTTTTTTTATGAGACTTACGCCTCAGCTTAGTTTAGGCCCACCCTGAGGCGTGCCTCGTCTCGCTAGTGTAAGGTTTATGCCTCACCCTATTTATATATATTTTTAATTAAAACTTACATAAATGCTAAAGTAAAGCCCCAAACAAATCACACATTCATGCACCCCCGAGTCGCAGCAACTTCCTCTCTACTACCTCAACCTCCAACCCACTGCCTTCATCACAGCCACCACCGTCGTAATCGTCGTCAAGAATCACTTAAAAGCCGCACACCATCACCACCTCCTCATCTACTAAAAATTTTGGAGTATTAATTCATCGTTATGTTGATGAAAAATATTTATGAAAAAGAAAGATGATTGAAATAAATGAAGAAGAAGCATATTTGAAGGCATTGAACTCTATAGGATAAGACAGGGGCTAGACCAATTTGTTATGATGATGATTCAAATAAATACCCCCTCAATGATGAGGGTACAAATGATTTTTTAGTTGTTGCCAATTATTTCAATATTTTTTAAAATTTAAATGTGCATGAGTAGGGAAATGAGAAAGAAAGAACCTGGAGTTGAACTTAAGGTTATATGATACTTTTATATAATTCATATATTTAATTTTTTTTTGCTCATGCAATATTTGTATTTCAATTATATTTCACGCAGTTTAACACATCCCACTTTACATCTTGTGCAATCTTTTGTTTCATATGTATGTCAATTTATTACTTCATAGTTCAATCAAAAGTTAATATGCCATCCTTTTAAAATATTATTTCGGTATTAAATAAAAAATCACTTTTAACATTTATTTGCACTTTATAATTTTTTTAATTTTGAGGCTCACATCTCAAAACACCTCAATACCCAATTGAGCAATTTTAAACCTTGATTTCACTCAAGGCATTTTGGAGATTTTAAAGTATTTTTTTGGGGCATTGTCTTTATGTTAAATCTGAGAGATTAGGGCAAAACATTCATGATTAAAATCATAATGTAATTTGCAATAGAACATGACATAACCATAAAATGGGTGAACATATCATAAAATCCTTGATATGTTTTGGGAGTTGACATTTTGTTTTTTTCTTCTTTTTGCTCGTGATAATTGAATAACACTGTCATTGTCAGATCCTAAGCCTTGGATGAGAAAAGTGAAGGGTTGCATTAAGTAGTCCACAGCCAGTATAAAACTTGTTGAATAATCATAAAATAAATCCTTTAATACATTATGTTAATGTTAGAGCATTTCTTGAAAGCGACACACTGTATGACTTAAATACAACGAGAAATGTGCAATGGCCGTTGCATTGACGCTTAGGTGCAGTGTTAAATAAGCAAGAGTTCCCATATCATAGACGGATGTGGGCAAAGACGTAAGTCCATAAAATTAGAATTAGGATATGAAATTAAAATATAGGTTCTCTTACAGGCAGATTAATAAAATTAATAGATATTATGATTCATATGAAGATAAATATTCTACGCATTCAAGAAACTAAATAGATTGTAGAGAAAGCTAAGGAGATTGATAGTTTATGATTTAAACTATAGTATTCAGATAGGAGTCGTACTAGACATGATGTAGGTATAATTATAAATAAGAGTTTGAAGGATAATGTTATAGAAATTAATAGAATTGAAGATAAAATTATAACTTTAAAAATTGTTGTTGATGTTAAGATTATTAATATTATAAGTGTTTATGCTCCTCAAGTAGATTTGGATATGTATTCAAAATTAAAATTTTGAAATGACTTAAAAGAAGTAATACAAACGATATCTCTTAAAGAAAAAAAATTTATAAAAGGAAATTTAAATGGACATGCTAGTAGAGTAGTAGAAGATTTTAAAAGCATTCATGATGTCTATGGGTTTGGAGCGACTAATGAAGGTGGTAAAACTATATTAGATTTTGCTCTATCTTATAATTTTATTATTGCTAATATCTTATTTAAGAAAAGTGTGGAACATCTCATCACTTATAAGAATGTATATAGCAAAACTCAGATTGATTTTTTAATAAGAAAAATAGATCGTTTAGATTATAAAGTTATTCCGAGTGAAAATTTATGTACCCAGTATCGCTGGTTAGTTTTTGACTTTAAGATGAATGGGTAGAATATGAAAATTAAAGTAAAATATTATCCTGGGATTATATGAGGGCATTTAAAAATACTAACCAAAATATTTTGAAGAATAAGACTCAAAATCTTGAGATTTTGGCTGTGCATTAGAAAGTTAATGTTATGTAGGAAAAAATAGCTAGTGATATTAAGAACGTTACAAACGATATGTTTGGAGTATTAAAATGAAAAAACCCTAATAATAAACAAGTTAGTGGTACAATCAAAATGTATAAAAAAAGATTAAAAAAAGAAGCTTTATTATAAAAATTGATTTAGATATAAAAGCTTGAAAAATTGGGAAAGATATAAAGGGGCCCATAAAAAAATCTAAAAAAGCAAAATGCAAAGCAAAAAAATTTAGCTTTTAATGATTTATATAATATATTAGATATTAAGGAGTACGGAAGATGTATATATAAGTTAGTAAAGCAAAGAAATAAGAGAAATAAGAATTAAGTTTAAGTGAAGTGCATTAAGGATGAAAATAAAAAAGAATTTTTATTAGAAGAGGATATTCAATAAAAGTGGATGAGATATTTTGATAATTTTTTCAATGAAGATTTGTCAGAATACGATTGATTTTAGTAACCTTAACCCCCTAAAAAAATAGAGATTTTTGTTGTATATGGTAAAATCAAAATTAGATAGGCTTTAAAAAAATGAAGTGTGAAAAAGCTGTTAGACCTGAAGATATTCCAATAGAGGTGTGTAAATGCTCAGGAGATGAAGGAATTTCTTAGCTTATAAAACTTTTTAATATTATTTTGAAGACTAAAAAGATACTAGATGGGCGAAGAAGTTTGTTGATTTCTATTTTTAAGAATAAAGATGATGCACAAGAGTGTCCCAATTTTAAGGGAATTAAGTTAATGTGTCATACATTAAAACTATGGGAGAGAGTTATTGAGCATAGGTTACAATGTGATACTAATGTTTCTCAAAATCCAATTGTATTCATGTCGGGTAGGTCTACTGTGAAAGGTTGAAAGCTATACATTTATTAAGAGGTTTGATGGAAGTATTGAGAGAATAAAGAGAATCTACATATGATATTTATTGATTTACAGAAAGCATATAATAAAGTTCTAAGGGAAGTGCTCTGAAAAGTTTTTGGAAAGAAAGGAGTTAATAATATTTATATTCAAGTCATTAAGGATATGTATGCAGGAGCTATTACTTGTGTACAAATACAAGGTGGTTTGACCAAGTATTTTCCTATTTCAGTTGGATTACACCAAGGATTAGCTTTAAGCCCATATTTTTTTGCTTTAGTCATGAATGTTCTTGCTAGACATTTGCAAGATGATCTAGCCTTGTGTATGATTTTTGCTGATAATATTCTTTTTGCTAATAAGACTAAAGAGGGAGTTGAAGGAAAACTTGAATTATTGAGGTCAACCTTAGAGTCTAAAGGTTTTCATTGAGTAAATCTAAAATTGAATACATTGAGTATAATTTAGTAGCAATAGATCTAGTGGGGGGATTGGGACTTCAGGCGATCAAGTCATTAATAAGAGTATATATTTTAGATATCTTGGGTCTATTGTTCAAAATGATGGTGAAATAGATGGAGATATTATTAGTAGAATTCAAGTTGGATGGTTGAAGTAGAGGAATGCATCAGGCATATTGAGTGATAGAAAAGTACCCTCAAACTTAAGAGGAAATTATACAATATGGTTGTGAGACATGCAATATTTTATATCACATAATGTTGGTTATTAAAAGAGAAGCATAAAACTAAATTAATTAATTAAGTGTTGCAAAGATGAGGATGTTCACGTTGATGAGTAGCTTCACTCTTGGAGAAAGAATGTGTAAAAAGTATATACATGAAAAGGTTAGAGTAGCTCCAGTGGCAGATAAGATTAGAGAGAGTCGCCTTAGATAGTTTGTATACATAAAATGTCGGTCTTTCGATGACCCGATTAGGAGAGTAGATGTATTAGATTTGATCTATTTTAAGAAAAGTAGAGGTAAACTTAAAAAGATTTGATTATAAAATATTAGAAAAGACCCTTTTATTAGATTTAAATGAGAATTTGACTCTTAACAAAACACAATGAAAAAAAATATTCATGTAGCCGACCCCACGTAATGGGATAAAGGCTTGATGTTGTTGTTATTGTTATTGATGCTCTTGATAATTGAATAATATCTCAAAAAATTGCAATAGCATATACTGAGACATCCAATATTTCTTAGTTAGTTCACGAAGAGCATTTTGGAGATTTAAATGTATTTTATTGGGCCAATGTCTCTCTGTTAGATCTGATAGATTAGGACAAAACCATCATGATCAAAATCATAATGTAATTTGCAATGCAACAACATGACGTAACAATAAAATGGGCAAATATATCATAAAATCCTTAGTAAGTTTTGTGAAATGGTCTTTTTGTTTTCTACTCTCTCTCTTTTTCTTTTTTGCTCTTTATAATTAAATTGTCTGAAAAAATTCCACTAGCGCGCTATGGAAAAAAGAAAATCAAGCTACACTGATCTGTTTCAATCAAGGGATTAAAAACATATAAATTAAGTAGATTAATAAAAAAGTAGAATCTCAAGTGTAATGGCTCAGTATTTCAGTCAGTAACATACTGGAAAAAAGTCAGTTTTGTATGCAGCCCAGAAGAAAATGACTGTCATCATGGCCAAATAAGTTCCAAGGATGATTCCAGTTGTAAAAATTTCTGCAAGCTTCCAACTGTCAGGAAGAGGAGAAGGCTTAACCCTATCCTTTGATATCGTCATAATGGTGCCTGGCAAATGATGTAGAAGGTCAAAATGATAAGACGAAGAAGCTACATCTATAAAGATAATAAATGAAAGGTAAAATACAACGCAGTTAAAAATAATGAAGCTAGAGAGAAACTACATACCATCATTCAAGATGGCAATGATAAGGACCATAAATGGGGGGAAATCGAACTTCCAAATGAGAGCAAGCAGCATGAAACCAAGCTGTTCAAATCGGAAATTAGCAAACAATAAGCAATGTCATTTAAAAGTACAAAATTTTTTAGTGCAGAAGGATTATCAAAATCATAGGCATAGCTAAAACAGACAAAATGTCTAGCCTAGACCATTTAAAATGCACATGTTAATTGCATGAGCCTAAAGAAGGGGAACAAGTAAATGGCATAAGTACACTTAATAAGTTTGATGGTTAATTCATGAGGTCCAACTAAAAACCCATCCCTCTCCCCAACTCTAACCTACCCCGGCACTCTTGTTAGGGAGAATGAAACAAAGCGGGATGGGCATTGGGCGAAATACACTAGCAGTATAAGAGGTGATGGTTCATCTAGGCTAGAATTGTAGTTCTCATAGGTCTCATGATTGATCAAGTTTCGAAGCGCTCTATTCCTACAATCCCTCAAGTGTTGAGTAAGCTCTTGGGGCATGACCTTTGATGCAGCTGAAAAGTGCCCGTTCTAAGGGAAGCCTGTTAGACCGGTCCAGCCGGTCCAGCCGGGACCGGCCCAGGCGGAACGAGGCGGACATTGTCCGCCTCCCACTACAGCCGCACGCGAGCCGCAACCTTGCGGGAACCGAATAGGAAGGATTTTTGAGGGATTTGGGAGGGAAATTTGAATGTAGGGACTGTTTAGGGATTTCCTTTTGATTTGTATGCATTAAATACTTTGTTTTCCTAGGGTTAGGGCATCTTGAATTTGGCTGAAATTTGAGATCTCTTAGGTCTTTTGGACTCTAGCGGCGTCTAGAGATTTGGGAGAGAAAGATCCTCCTCTCGAATAGAGGATCAATTGTATCTTGCTGTTTTCCATTTCCCTTTCATCAAATAATACAAATTATCTACTGTTTTCGTGATTTGTGTGGACTTTTGTGGAGTTTTCTCGCTGTTTTCTAAAGATTGATCGGAAATACTTGAGATCTTCAAGTGTTTCCTATCAAATTGGTATCAGAGCGTTGTCTTGGGACCATCGGCGGCTGAAATTATAAAATTTTAGCGGTGAAATCTCATCCGGAAGAAGATCTTCTCGTGGTTCTTGGGAAGAAATATGGCCGGGAAGAAGGTTGAAGTTTTGGAAGGAGAAATTGCGCAACTTAAATCAGAGTTGGAGGAAAAATGGTTTGATTTTCAAAATCAGATTTCATCCAATAATAAAAGGATGGAAGAGAAGTTCGCCGTGATGGAAGAGATGTTGAAGAAATTGCTTGAAGTCAAAATCAAACCAGTGACATCGGAAGCAAAGGAAACTATCGGCGGCCATGGAAGAGATGGGAACCCTAACACGTTTAGGGGAAGGGAAAATCCAGAAGTGGAGATCCTGGAGGGAGAAGATGGAATGCCTCCTCTACAACCACTTTCTAGAGAGGAGAGGAGCAGTGACTACGCAAGAAGGGGTGCTGAATTTGAAAGGAGAAGGGATGATTTTGATCGCCGCGGTGCTGATTTTGAAAGAAGAAGAGGGGATTTTGATGAAGGGTTTGGTTATGATCGCCGGAGGGAAGATCATGACAATTGGGGAGCACCTCCTCTTCAAGGAATGGGAGGTTATGGAGGATTTAGGGGAAATTGGTGTGACCCGAGGGTGAGGAAATTGAAGATGCCAATCTTTGAGGGGGAGGATGCACACGGGTGGATCTACAAGGTAGAAAGATATTTCGCCGTCAATGAGTTGATAGAAGAGGAGAGACTGACGGCGGGCCTATGTTTGGAAGGGAAGGCTTTGTCTTGGTATCAGTGGAGGGACATGCGACGACCCATACGGAGTTGGAGAGAGTTCAAGGATTGTTTGGTAGAACGTTTCCAAACTGGTAGGGGAGGAGACTTCTACGAGCAGTTCTTCGCCTTGACACAGGAGGGTTCAGTGACGGAGTACCGGGAGAGATTCGAGTACCTTGCTAGCCAATTGGACCGCCTTCCTGAGACAGTGCTCGAGGGAAATTTCATGAAGGGGTTGACACCAGAGATCCGGGCAACGGTTAGAGTAATGAGACCTCGTGACTTGGGAGAGGCTATGGAACTAGCTCAGTTGGTGGAGGATCAGAGGCACCTGGAGAAAGGGGTGGAAGGCAGCAACTCAAAAGGCACGTACAGGATGGCCACCACCTTTTTGACACCTAAGGAGCCGACACCGGGTACCTTTCGGGAGAATCCGAAGGAGAAGACTGCCGGCGGAAGACCTGGGGACAACTTCAAGAAGCTCACAGAAACAGAATTACAGGAGAAGAGGGCGAAGGGGATCTGTTTCAGATGTGATGAGAGGTATACGCCGGGGCACAGATGTAAGGACCGAGCTTTTCAGGTTCTTGTTGTTTGTGATGAAGAAGGATGGGAGGATGGTGTCGTCTTTCCACCTTGCGGACAAGGTGGATCTTTGGGAGGGGAGTATTGTTAGACCGGTCCAATTGGACCAGTCCAGCCGGTCCAGCCGGGACCGGCCCAGGAGGAACGAGGCGGACATTGTCCGCCTCCCGCTACAGCCGCACGCGAGCCGCAACCTTGCGGGAGCCGAATAGGAAGGATTTTTGAGGGATTTGGGAGGGAAATTTGAATGTAGGGACTGTTTAGGGATTTCCTTTTGATTTGTATGCATTAAATACTTTGTTTTCCTAGGGTTAGGGCATCTTGAATTTGGCTGAAATTTGAGATCTCTTAGGTCTTTTGGGCTCTAGCGGCGTCTAGAGATTTGGGAGAGAAAGATCCTCCTCTCGAATAGAGGATCAATTGTATCTTGCTGTTTTCCATTTCCCTTTCATCAAATAATACAAATTATCTACTATTTTCGTGATTTGTGTGGACTTTTGTGGAGTTTTCTCGCTGTTTTCTAAAGATTGATCGGAAATACTTGAGATCTTCAAGTGTTTCCTATCAAAGCCATGAGCCCTCATGTAAGGGAAAGATTACTATAACAAAATAGACTTTTACTCCCATATCAAATAGCTAAAAGAAATATATTTGTATAGAAATACCAACTGGTTTACTCTCACATATAGGCTAAAATTTTGGAGTTCATGTGACTTAACAAATCCCCTCCACCCCCCTGAGAGTTTTTCATATCAACTATTACATCAAATAGCTAAAAAAATATGTTGGTGTAAAAATACTAAGTTGGCGATCTCTCACAGGCTTAAGCTTTTGGGTTGAAAATGAGTTTAACCATTGATATCCATTGATATATATGGCCCCAATTTGATCCCTATTTGGTTTATCTTCCTTAGCAACTCTAACAATAAAAACATAATTAAATTAACTAGCAAGAATATCACAATTAAACCAATGCATCACCATGTTGCATGAGGTGTTAAACCTATTATCATGATATAATCCATACTCAATGAGGAATCTTGAGCATGCCACCTCAACTATAACTACTGAAATCTGCAGTCAAAATTCAGTACTACTTAATTATTCTTTAGATGGCATGATCTTAAGAAGAAATCATAACTATAAACCCCACCATCTGCTCTTTCTACAGGGAGATGCAATTAAAATCACTCCAATTTACCAAGAGAAAAATACCAGTGAAAAAAACATACCACAATACGTATTGTGATTGACACGGCATAAATCTGCAAATAAAACAAGTGAGGCTTGAACAATTTAACCAAACACGTCCTTAAAAACATGGAAACACAATAAAGCATCATCTCTCAATAAAAACCAAAGAAACTCACTGTATAATTTTTCATCCTCTGAAAAATAGCACGGCTAGTTAGGACAGCACTAATGATGACACTCAGACCAGGTTCAGTTAGAACAATATCAGAAGCACTTCGAGCTGCATCAGTTGCATCAGCCACTGCTATTCCTATATCAGCCTTCTTCAAAGCTGGAGCATCATTAACTCCATCTCCAGTCATACCACATATATGCTTCTTTGCTTGTAATCGTTTAACAATCTCATATTTATGCTCTGAAAATTTGGCCAGACAAGTGGCAATATTGGTAAGTACCAACAAGCCTTTCCTAGGTAAAAAATTTACTGAAAATTTCCACAATATTTTAGAAGCAACAAATATACCTGGAAACACACCAGCAAAACCATCAGCCTTTTCTATCAGTTCATCAACAGGCAAAGCTGCAATGGACTCATCCTTGGCATTGCCCAACAAAGCAGATGAGGGATACATATTGGTTCCCATACCCAATCGTCGACCAGTTTCCTTAGCTATAGCCAACTGGTCCCCTGATTCAAATTTTAAAAGCATAAAACCATCAAATTCACCGGTAGTACTTTTAGAGAGCAAACTAAATAAATTACCCTAACAAATTAACCATGAAACATGCTCATGCCAACCTATAGAATTCACAAGATTTTGTTAAGCTTAATTACACAAGATTATAAACATGCCTAAGGAGAGCTAATGATAAAGTCAAACAAGCTAACCTCCTTGTCAGGGTTGTCAATATACTATATTCTGCTTCAAGTTAACTTAGGCTTCGTTTGGGACAGCTTTCTTACTGCTTTCTAAAACGATTTTTTAGTACAAAAATTTTTAATTCAATAAATTTTTGCGCTAGAAAGCTGTTTTAGAAAGCAGCAAAAAAGTTGTCCCAAACGAAGCAATGATATTCAATGATGATGATATTGAAGTCCAAAGGCCAACTTCTGAATCTAATCCTATCATTCACTCTATTGAGTAGTTGAACCTTCATGTTGTACTAAATGATTTTTTGCTTATATTTTTATGGTTGTACTAGACATTTTGTACTAAATATTTTTATGTTATAAGCTAAACAAGTTCTCATGATATTGATTTATTATTGCTTGTCATTTCTAATATGGTGTCACCTTAATTTCTATATATTATATTAAAAAAAATATTATGCCGTGTCCACGCCGCACCCGTGTCCTATATTTATAAAAAAATGCCGTGTCCCGTGTCCGTGTCCGTGTCGTCGTGTCCGTGTTAGTGCATCATAGATTGCAAAGAGGCATGCTCAGTTTAAAAGCAATGCGGATTGATCCTCAAAAGTAAACAAACAAAAACACCTACGGGAGAATTGCAAACCTCACAGATAAAATATGCTTATATGAGTGTAAAAAAGAATATAAGTGAATGCTAGTCATTTATTCCAGAAATAACCAGATCAAAACCAATCGAGATCTCATTAGGATGATATGATCCCTGGCTCCCCGTCCTGTAAAGGAGGTTGTAGAGCCATAACAGTGTGGAATTTCTCTTGTTCTTGAATGAATGAAGGTTACAGACAACTGTGAGTGTTCAATAGGGAACCAAGGAATCCAAGATGTTGAGGAAACAGTTATGTGGTAGGGACTATGAGCACTCAAAAGTACAGCGGGGTTTTTTTTAATAATTAGTTTAGCTGGTACCAAGACCGTGGTCGGGAATGGAGAGAGTGGAAAATGGTAAAGGGGATGGGTACATAGCCTACAGGGTTGCCTAAGCGACTCCCACTGCTCATGACTGTTCAGCAAATTCCAAATAGGTATGAATTATTTCATAGAAGAAAAAAGAAAAAACACCTGTGATCATTTTGACATTAACACCCAAGTTGAGTGCCCTGCGAATAGTATCTGCACTATCATGCCTAGGAGGGTCAAAAAGCGGCAACAGACCAATGAACTGCCATGGACCACCTGGACTCTCTTTCCTCCCTTCAGGAACTTCCTGCACAGTAAGCAGTCAACAGAATTGGAACATTAAGATGTGAGGAAACGGAGATTATTAGTTGAATAAAATAAATGATGAGAGGAAAAAGGAAAATAAACAGCAGTTTCACCTGGTATGCCACTGCAAGCGATCGAAGTCCACGTTCTGCAAATTTGTCAATCACTGCATGAACCCTTCGTTCTATGTCTGACTTGTTGTGTGCAAGATGCAATATCTAAAGGCCAAACAATATGAAAATTTAAGACCGCATTACTGAAAAATAACAAAAATGTGAACTAGAATGAAATAAGAAAAGACGTAAGTTAACACTACAATGTTACCTGTTCAGGAGCGCCTTTGCTGACCCGATGAAGTTTTCCTTCATTATCAATGTAAGTTAAAGCAGTTCTCTTATCCGTCGGGTTGAACGGCAAAAAATGAACTTCTTGGATATCAGATCTCGCCTTTAAGCATTGACAGAAATTTTTACGAACATGGATGGCTACAAAGAAGACAGAACCAAAGACAATGTAGAAATTTACCTCTTTTGGGTCAGCAAGCATTCCAACAATAGCAGTATCAATAGCATCTTGATTTTCAATTCTTGAGGCTCTTGCCGCCATTAAGATGACTGTATCACGAGTTACACCTTTGGTAAAAACCTGTATAAGTGTGATTAAGCATACAACAAATACAAACGGATCCAGAAAAAAGTAAGAGCAAACGAGCCAAAACATAAGGTCCATAAAAAAAAGATTTACAATGTAAGATTCTTAAATCTGACCTCAATTAGGTTCTTGTCAACCGTTAGCTTGTTCAAAGTAAGAGTCCCAGTTTTGTCACTACAAAGCACATCCATGCCAGCCATTTCTTCAATAGCAGTCATTCTCTTGGTGATTGCTCCCTGAACGCAAATTTTTTTGAAGATGGGGAGAAAAGTATAATAATACATTTTCAAGTCACTAATATAGAGAAAAACAAAATAATGAATTTTCAAGTCAGTAAAATATTTTCAAGTCAGAATCATGAAAATCATGCAATATTTGTTCGCTAATAACCTACTAAAAACTCAAAAGCAATGCACGTGTAATCTTATTGTTTTTTCAGCTCTAATTTATGCAATGTTTAAATTAATAGACAAATTCTAATCAACCTGTTGTGATAAACGATGAGAACCAATTGCCATTGTAACAGACAAGACTGTGGGCATGGCTATAGGAATTCCTCCAATGAGAAGAACAAGAAGATTGTCAATTCCGGGACGGTAGGCCCGACGTTGGATTGGGTACATGACAATTATCTCAGCAAACATCCCCACAACAATTGAGCATATACAGAAATTTCCAATGGCTGTCAACACCTGCTCAACAAATAAAGTTCAGAAACAAAAAAAACTGCAAAAATTAATGAAATAGTGTAAAAAGTTAAATGAATTAACAAGTTAGAAACAGAACATTAGGAACTTTTAAATGATTAATGCTTCCCCAACCCCCGCGCATCCAAAACTTGTCATGGCCAACCAAGATTGTTTGGCCCATCAGATTGCAGTCTCGGTCCTCCAAGTTTTTTAGTTTCATATTGGTCAACCAACAATCTTGGCCGAGCACGGATTAAGGAGAGTTTTGGGCCAGTTTTTGAGGAGCACTGCTCGTTTCCACTTACCTTTTGGAAGTGACCAACTTGGCTTGTACTGTCGACAAGATGTGCAGCCTTGCCAAAAAAGGTGTGAACCCCAGTAGCGATGACTACAGCTTCAATCTCTCCTTGCTTGCATGTGGAACCAGAATATACACCATCACCAGGACCCTTGGTTACAGGCAGGGACTCACCAGTAAGGGCGGACTAAAAATTTGATCAAGAAATCAAATGAAAAGACCAGTAAGAGAATTAGCAAATTATAACAATTCATAATTAAACTTGGTAAAATAAAAAAGCATCAAGGTAGGAACCTGATCAATTTTTAGTGGATCACCATCAAGGAGCCGGGCATCCGCAGGAATAATATCTCCAAGCTTGATGCTGATAATATCTCCAGGCACTAAAATAGCAGCGTCCTCCTCACTCCATTTTCCATCCCTAAGCACCTATCCGTAACACAACCCCAAAGTTAAAGCTAATAAACAAAACATTTATTCCTGCTTCAAGTTACCATCAAAATTCTCAAGACATACGTATATTTCCTAAAGTTTCACAAGTTGAGACAAATATAAACAAACTAAAAAAAATCAGAAACTAGGATGAAAACTAGCAGCATTGCTAATGCAGAAACCTTTGCTTTGGGTGCAAGGCGTGCCATGAGCGCCGCAGCAGCATTGCCTGCATTGCTTTCCTCAATGAAACTAATGGTTGAGTTGATCAGAAGCAAGGTTATGATTCCCACAAAGTCTTGCCAATCTGGAGGCTTCCCCTGTTCAGCAAAAACTATTTTTGGTGAAAAGGAATCAAGCAAATAAATCTTGACATGAAACATAACCGATTATATATTTCTTTAATTGATCCTAATGCTACTAAAAAAATGCTTATATAAAGACTAGAGAAAAGTGCAATAAAGAAAGTACAATAAAGAAGAAAATTCTCCATAATTAGAATATATTATAATAATAAATACTATAGATTCCTAATAAATATTAGGCTTAGGTGGTAATACTAATACCATAACATTATAATTCTAATAACTTAAAAAACCCCTCCCAAATTCACAATGAGATAGCTCGAAACATTGAGAGTTTGTATAGTGCATGAAGAACCAAGATATCTAAGCCAAGTGTTGTTTAACATCTTTCCAAAATTGCAAATCCAAGCAAATTGACGTTAGAACGAGACATTTTCGGTGAAAACTAAGAACAATCGATAGATTGAAGCTACGCTCGACCAATTGTTGTCGAGACTGAATCTTGAAGAGTTCTTCTCAATTTGACTGGATGCTTAAATCCAAAGCATATTTGAGAATTCCTTTGGATAAAAACACGTAGAGCGGGGAGTCCCAAAGAGCAGCGCAGGGTAGCAAATGGGATAAGAAGCAATGCTAATAAGTGAAGCAAACACCAGCTATTAGCGCACGAGCGGGAGGGAAGGGGCCGAATGCGCTAGCAAGTGAATCGAGCGGAGTGATTTTAGGGGCATAGCCCAATTTTCATTGATACGAAGACTTGTTACATGTAATAAAACTAGTTACATCAAGAAGAAAAAACTAAAAAGCCTGCGAAAAGCAGTAGCCAAAAAGGAAGGTGGAGAAACCCACCGCAAAAACCGAGAAAGCAAAAGACCTTTAAGTCTCAGAAAAGGGCTCAGAATTGGAAGATAGCATCATAGATTGCCAAAAAATTCCCTGGTTGCAAATTCTGCCATTGCAGGAGAGAAACTGATTGCTTAGAACTGCCATCCAAGGGGAGGAAAATGCGGGCATAGCCCAATTTTAGTTGATACGAAGACTTGTTATATGTAATAAAACTAGTTACATCGAGAAGAAAAAACTAAAAAGCCTGTGAAAAGCAGTAGCCAAAATTGAGCTAAAGAGCTCACAAAAAGGAAGGTGGTGAAACCTGTTAACTTACATATATGCTGTAGTTTTGTAATTACTGTTATTCCCTGTTTAGACACGTGTACCTTGCTCATTGGCTTCAGCTGACTCCTCTCAGCTATTTATATGAGGTGTTATGTACATCGCTGTTCAATAAATGATATACTTTTCTTTCTGTCTCATTCCTTCTTCTTCCCTGTCTTTGTCCGTTTCTTGGATCGTTTCATGGTATCAGAGCAGGCTATTCCCTGCGTTCACTCAATTCGCCCCTGAGTATCAATGGAAGCGTCAACTGTCTCTACCGATGCAGACGCGACGGAAGCTCTTCAAGATTTAGCCACATCATCTAAATTCCCTCCCATCCCTCCTCAACTCAAATTTCTTATGAGCAATATCAAATCTGTTATCTCCATTCCTCTCACTGCCGAAACCTACCCAATGTGGCGTTCCCAGGTCTTTAAAATCTTCCGGGCAAATGGCTTCGCCGGGTTTCTTGACGGTAGCTGGACTTGCCCTTCCTCCCAAGATTCCACCGCCAGTTCTTTGTTCTCAGTCCAATCTTGGAATCTTCTTGACCAAAACCTGGCAGCCGCTCTCTACTCTGTCATTTCCCCCAGCATTCTTCCCTACGTGCTTTCTTTAGATCACTGCTTCGACATTTGGGAAACCCTTTCTCACCGCCTTCAATCCTCGACCAGGTCCCGCAGCATCCAACTTCGCAATGAACTCAACAATCTCTCCATGAAAACCCAAACCATGGCTCAGTATCTTCTCTCCGTCAAATCCAAGGTTGACGCTATCGCGGCGACCGGGTCTCCGCTCAATTCGGAAGAAGTGATCTTCTATACGCTAAATGGCTTGCCGGCTCAATATCAAGCATTCAAGACGGCGATCCGTACCAATCTTCAACCCATCAGCATCGACGATCTTTATACTCTTCTCTGTAGCGAGGAACAAAATCTTGTTCAAGACACCACCAAAGATCTCCAAAACCTCCAACTCTCCGATTCATCTACTGCTCTTCTTGCTCATCGCGGACGCTCCAATTTCAATCGCGGTCGCACCTCTTATCCAAATCGTTCCTCTCGGAACTCCTCCCAACGCCCAGACAAAGCTAGCCAGAGTTCCATTACGTGCCAAATCTGCTCCAAGACTGGCCACTCCGCCTTAAAGTGTTGGTACCGCCACGACGATAATTACATCGAAGAATCTCAAACTCAGAACATGGCTTTGTTCTCTCCCTCGGACTCCAACAGCTCTGCCGAATGGTTTCTTGATAGCGGCGCATCCACCCATCTTACTTCGGATCTGTCTCACCTTCAGTCCACGAAACCTCACACCGGCTCTAATCAAGTTACACTTGGCAACGGCCATCAGGTTCCTGTTCAGCATACAGGTAAAGGTCTTTTACCTCTTCCTCAAGGTAACCTCAATCTTCACAATCTTTATCATGTCCCAAACTTATCTTTTAATCTTATCTCTGTTCATCGGCTAACTTCCGACAACCATTGCACTGTGAAATTCTTCCCTCATAAATTTCATATTCAGGATTCGACGACGGGTCGTCTTCTTCTCACGGGACCGTGCATTAACGGCCTCTACCCCATCTGCTCTTCTCCTCCAAAACAGCACCTGGCTCTCTTATCTACTCAAGCGGTTCCTCATCTGTGGCACAAACGTCTCGTTCATCCGGCGGCTAACACTCTTCTTCAGCTCTCCAAACACATTTCTTCTATTTGTACCACTGATCAAAGTGTTTTTTGTAATTCATGCCGGCTAGCTAAAAGCCACCGGCTGCCTTTCAATAAATCTCTTAACCATACTCATGCTTGTTTCGAAATCGTTCATTCCGATGTTTGGGGCCCGTCACCAACGTTCTCCACTAATGGTTACAAATACTACGTGTGCTTTATTGATGATTTCTCTAAATATTGCTGGGTCTATCCTATTACGCATAAGTCGGAAGTTCTCCACAAATTCATCGAATTTCACAAAATGATATCTCGGCAATTTAACAAACAAATCAAAATTTTTCGTTCTGATGGTGGCGGCGAGTTTATAAACAACCACTTCAATTTTTTTTGTAAACAGCAAGGTATCCTTCACCAATACTCCTGCCCGCACACACCCTCTCAGAACGGAGTCGCTGAACGCAAGCACCGTCATCTTATTGAAACTGTGCGTAGCCTTCTAATTGAAGCTCACCTCCCTCAATCTTTCTGGGACGCTGCTCTTCTCACCTCTGTCTATCTCATCAATCGTCTTCCCACGGCTGCTATCCATCAAAACAGTCCATACCAAATTCTCTATCAAAAACAACCTACATACAAGCACCTGAAAATATTCGGCTGTTTATGCTATCCCTGGCTCCGACCCTACTCTGCCAACAAACTATCTCCCCTATCTACACCGTGCATTTTCATTGGTTATGCCACCTCACAAAAAGGCTATCTATGCTTTAATCCCAAGACCGGTAAGGTCTACACCTCGCGGCACGTTATATTTAATGAGGCTGTCTTCCCATATCAAGATGGGTCCGCAATCACTCAGTCAACCTTGGATCCGAATCTTATCCCACCTCTCACTCTTGTTCCTACCTCTGTTATCCACCATTCGCCTGAAGTTACACCTCAATCACCCAAATCATCAAATCTCGTCCCCACTCACAGTCAGTCCCCCTCGGCAACTCAGTCCGTCCCTTTCATTGCCTCTGCAGCTGATCCAACTCCCTCTGCAGCAAATCAATCTGACGCTAATACACCCTCAGCTGTACATAATTCACACCATCCCATGCTGACTCGATTCAAAACCGGACATCTGAAACCCAAATCCATATTTAATCTGCTTCATAAAGATACTCCTCCTGATCCCACAACTTACGCCGAAGCTGCTAAAGAATCACACTGGCGTCAGGCCATGTCTCAGGAATTCCAAGCCTTGCAATCACAAGGCACGTGGGATCTTGTTCCTCCTCCTCTAAATCAAAATATTCTCGGTTCCAAATGGACTTTTCGCACTAAACATCTCGCCGATGGCACCGTGGCTCGATACAAAGCCCGCCTTGTTGCCCAAGGCTTCAATCAGGAATGCGGGTTGGATTATACTGAAACTTTCAGTCATGTCGCCAAAATTCCTACCGTCCGTGTTCTCCTAATCGTCGCTCTTCACCACAAATGGCCTATACATCAACTTGACGTTTCCAATGCCTTTCTCCACGGCAGCCTCAACCACACCGTCTACATGAAACAACCAATTGGGTTCAAAGATACCACTCATCCTACTTATGTCTGTAGGTTGAAAAAGGCCCTCTACGGCCTCAAACAATCGCCACGTGAATGGTATTCTACCCTGTCAGGTTACCTTCAAACTCTCGGCTTCACGTTTAGCTCATCCGATCCTTCACTGCTCATCTATAATACTAAAGGTATTGTCATGTATTTCCTTGTGTACGTTGACGATATTCTCTTAACCGGCAACTGCACAACCTCTATCCAAAATCTCCTCACCAATCTCCACTCCCGCTTCACCATGCGTGATCTGGGTTCCTTAACCCAATTCCTCGGCATACAAGTTACCCACACCTCCTACGGTCTCCACCTAAATCAGCAAAGATTCGCCCACACAATTCTCTCTCGGGCAGGCATGCTGAACTGCAAATCCGTCAACAATCCCTCCATATTGAAAACTACTTCTAATCCAGATAACTCGGTTAGCTTTCCCAATGCTACTTTATATCGCCAACTCGCCGGCTCTCTCCAATATCTCACTTTAACCCGGCCAGACATCTCCTTCGTCGTCAATAAGGTATGTCAATATATGCAAAATCCTCTCAACATTCATTTTGATGCACTTAAACGCCTGTTACGGTATATAAATGGCACCTTACATTTTGGCATTTCTCTGTTTTGCAAATTCCCACTCCACCTACACGCCTACGTGGACTCTGACTGGGCCGGAGACGCCACCGATCGGAAATCTACTTCCGGCTATTGCACCTTTTTGGGATCGTCAATCGTCTCCTGGAGCGTCAAGAAACAGAATGCCGTCGCTCGTTCCTCAACGGAAGCAGAGTACCGTGCTTTGGCCTCCGCCGCTGCTGAGGTCATTTGGCTACGCCGACTGCTTCAAGAATTCGGCTGCCCACAGCCCTCCGCCACTCCTATCTTATGTGACAACACCTCCGCCATCGCGTTAGCTCACAATCCGGTATTTCATGCGCGTACCAAACACATTGAGGTGGATTGTCACTACATCCGTAACTACGTCAAGGACAAGGCTATTCAAATTCATCACATTTCTACTACTGATCAGCTTGACGATCTGCTAACCAAACTGCTACCCACACCTCGGTTCCAGCATCTTTCACACAAACTTCTTACCTCTTCAGACGCAACAGTTTGAGGGGGCCTGTTAACTTACATATATGCTGTAGTTTTGTAATTACTGTTATTCCCTGTTTAGACACGTGTACCTTGCTCATTAGGCTTCAGCTGACTCCTCTCAGCTATTTATATGAGGTGTTATGTACATCGCTGTTCAATAAATGATATACTTTTCTTTCTGTCTCATTCCTTCTTCTTCCCTGTCTTCGTCCGTTTCTTGGATCGTTTCAAAACCCACTGCAAAAACCGAGAAAGCGAAAGACCTTTAAGTCTCAAAAAAGGGCTCAGAATTGGAAGATTGCATCATAGATTGCCTAAAAATTCCCTGGTTGCAAATTCTGCCATTGCAGGAGAGAAACTGATTGCTTAGAACTGCCATCCAAGGGGAGGAAAATGCAATCCATTCATCTTTACCCCCAAAAACCAACCGATAATGTCGCATAAAGACCGAAGCCAACAGAGAACCAGACACCTAATTATAAAGCAGCAAGTGATCCTCTAGTTGTCCCGAGACCATCCAAGAGGATACCCAAATTCGAAATCCGGCATTACAATATTTCCTTAAGTTCATCAGCATTCTTCCACTTAGAAATTTTAAGAAAAACCGCTTTCTTAACTTTGTGACAAGTAGTGGTAGAGGAAGCATAGGTATTATTTAATCTCCTGTCATTTGTTTCCCTCCACAAGCAATAGACAGCGCAGTAAGTAATGAGGTTGAATAAGTTTTTAGCATTCTTGATAGAACAGGACATATCATCAATAATTCAAAGGTTTGTAACGCATTTGGCCTAAGGAGCTGCCTCTTAATACCAGGAACCAACTCAGCTAATACAGAGAAAGAGTAATTACACTCAAAGAAAAGGTGAGTTGTGCATTCTGTAGCCGACTGGCATAGACAACAGTAAGGATCCACCAAGATGCCTCTTTTCAAAAAAGCATCAGCAGTTTTAAGCCCGCCAACAAGAGCCATCCAACAATAGGAAGAATATTGTAATGCGTAATGTTTGTGCCATACAAATTTGTGCCAGGAACACGAATCCCCACTGATATAATATTGAACTTGATAAAGTTTAAAATTTCCTTCTATGTGATGTTCCCAGCTAATGCACCCAGAAGCAGTTCTCTCAAAGGAGATGTGAGATAAAGATTAAACAAGAGTTTTATGCGAATGAACTGGTATTAACCAGCCCTGATCACCAAGAATGACACCAATACGTGCATTGATGGGGTAGCAGTAAAGAAAATTTTGAGAGTAAGATAATTCAGAGAGAGTGGCCCCGTTAACCCAGGAGTCCCAATAGAGAGCTATTGGAGAAGTGGGAGAGACATGAAAATGAAAATTTCCTCTGGATGAGGCAACCACTCTGCAAACATGTTTCCAGAATGGTGTTGCAGAAGCCTGAGGAGGCCGCCACAACGATGTATATCTACAAAAAAACCACTTTGATAGGGGGGAAGTACTGTTGTAAATTCTGCCTATGAGAGAGCCAGTAAAACTAAATTGGAGAGCTTGAATAGAAGGAAGGCCAAGCCCCCCTTGTGTTCTAGGTTTACATGTGTTAGCCCAAGAAATAAGGTGCAGTTTTCTAGCAGTAACATCACCAAAACACATAAACTTTGCACAAAGCTTGCCAATTTCTTTCATAATGATTTTTGGTAAAATAGATCCTCAAACCAAGTAGGCGATTGTATTCCAAATGGTAAAAGACGTAAGAATTGGCATCTACCTGCAAAAGAGAGAGCTTTTGTTTTCCAGCCATAAAGCTTATTAGTAATAGATTCCAACAGTTTTGAGAAATCCGCAAGTTTTGCTCTCAAGGGGGATAAGGGGATGCCCAGGCAGGTGATGATGGTGGAGGGGGCATCAATGTTGAGGGCATAGAGAATTTGACTTGCATTAGGGCAATTATGAGGTAATATTAATGAGCTCTTATCGAAATTAACATAAAGACCAGAGGATCTAGCAAAGGTATTAAGGATCTGATTAAGATTAATATAGTTTTAAACATCGGCTTTCCCAAAAATAAGGAGATCATCAACATAAAGCAAATGAGAGAACCTCAAGTCATCCAATTCCATGGTGTTAAACTTAGCAGCATTGGAAGAACCATCTAAGAGACATGAGAGTGCATCCATCATTATGCAGAATATATAAGGGCTCAACGAGCAACCTTGCCTAAGACCAGCAGAGGAGAAGAATCCCTCCAATGTACCAACAATGTAGACAGAGAATCAGACATTCGAAACGCAAGCTTTGATCTAGGGAAACCTTTCTGACCCAATCTAGCAGTCACAAATTCTCTAGATACACAATCAAATGCCTTTTTAATGTCAAATTTAGCACACATAAGGCTGAGATTAGCATGTTTTCTAGAATGGTGGAGAATCTCCTTAGCAAGAATAGAATTATCAGTAGATATCCGCTTTATAATGAAACCAGACTGGTTTTCTTTTATAATATAGGGCATAAAAGGTTCAGTCTTGCGGCCAACACTTTGGCTATGATTTTATAAATAGTGTTACAAAGTGAGATAGGCCGGAAATCAGAGATGGAGCTGGCATGATTAGATTTAGGGATTAAAGAAATCGCAGTGGCATTAACAGCCCTCGATATGTAACCTTTGACAAAGAAGGATTTAACTGCCTTACATATAGTAGGTCCCACCAACAGCCAAGTGGATTTGTAGAATTCAAAGTTAAACACATCAGGGCCTAGAGCAGAGGAAGAGGAACGAGAGAAAAATGTCTGCTTAATTTCAATATTCGATATGGGAAGAGAAAGAGATATAGCTAGGTTGGGAGGGAGAAATATCAATAGGAGGAAAATGACTAACATCTGGGGTAGGGGGAGAAGAAGGGTTGAGCAGGTTCTAGAAATGGCGGATGGTAGCATTAACAACATTAGGTAGCTAGAAGATGAGTCAGCCATTGCCAATCTAATAGAGGGTTGTTGTAATTCTTCCTTGTGTGAATTTTAGAATATAGAAATCTGAGGTCATCCTCGCCGTTAGAAAGCCATTTTGTTTTTGCCCTTTGGATGATCCATGACGCCCAAACTGAGGTAAGATCAGCAATTTGAAAGTTTAAACCTTTATACTTAGTATTTAACTCAGCATTTAAAGGATCAGAATCCAACCTATTGAGGCAAACACCTTGCTTGGTTTGAAGATCAGATATGTGTTTGGCAACAACATGAGAGTTAGCCAAGTCTTTAGACTTGATGGATGTTTTTAGTTGTTTGAGTTTTTTGCAAAGGCCTGTAAGAGGGAAACCAACAGTTGGTGCAAAAAAAAACAAAAAAAAGGATATTCTAAAATTTCACCATTTTGGACCAGTAATTCTTGAAAAGAAATATGTGATGTCTTGGGATATTAGTGCCCAGTAATAGAACAATAGGGCAATGATCCAAGCAGGTAGGGTTCTGAATAGCATAATAGGAGCTGGGAAGAGTCTCCATCCACATCATTAACTAGAACACGGTCCAGTTTTATATGTATTGGATTGTCTATTCTCTGATTGAACCAAGTGAAGGCATTTCCAACCGATGTAAGTTCTTTCAGATGAGAATAAAAAACTGCCGAGTTAAAATCAGGGAGCCTGTTTAGGTGTAGGGCATTCCCCCCGACCTTATCAAAGAAAAACCTACAATAATTAAAACACCCATGACAATCCAGGGAACATTAGGCTGAGGAGTGACCGACCTCAAATTTTCCCAAAGCTTTTTTCTTTCCTTAGAATTATTTGAGGCATAGACGAAAATAGCTGAAAAGGCATGCTGGACCCAAAAATAATCGAACCAGAGATCATCTGAGATGATATAAAAGAGGGGGTGAAATTCACTTTAGCAGAGGACCACTTCACCCAGATCCTTCCCGAATTTGAGAAATGAAAGTTGTGACAGCTTTCTTCCGAATCGAACAGCAGGTGCAAGTTGGCAAACCAACGGTCAGAAAGGGAAGAAATGTGAATCCTATTTTCTAATACACAGAAAATGTCTAAATCAAAGGCTTGCAAGAGGCGCTTCGAACTAAGTACTTTTGTTGGGCTGCAAAATCCCCTAATGTTCCACGCTGCAATAGTCGAATTAATCATTAGGATTTGGATGATGGAGGGTAAGGGGGGCTTCCTAGCTTGTTTGCCCCTAGTGGGTTTAAGTGTATTGGGCCGCATTGGTTGTTGAATTATAAGGCGGAGAAGCCTTGGAGGGAGGGTCAATAGTAGGTGGCTGAAGGTTTTCTACCGGTTCTTGCTATTAGGCCTCAAAATTGTTTGGAGAAGTAACTCCCGAAGGAGCTTGGGAGACGGGGCCAGCAAGGACAAGAGAAGGCGGGGTTTCATCTGTGGGGGAATTAAAATTTGGAATGATGTGGCTGGTTATTTGGGAAGGCACAATAATGACTAGAGTAGGATTAGAGGAGATAATAGTGGAGGTAGCTGGTGGACGCGCGGGGGGGGGGGGGGGGGGGGGGGTTAGATGTGGAGGCTACATCTGCTTGAGTGTTAGAGGCTGCTGAAGTTTGAAGACCTATTGAGTAGATATCAAAGATGGGTCTAGTGGTAGCTTTAGCTGAAAGGTTATGGGATGGTTGGCGGGAGGCAGTTGAGGGCCGGTTACAGATGGACCGATTTCGGCTCGTGCTTCTATGTCGCCTGGGAGGCTCAAGCTCATAAGGGGTGGGAGCTTTGGAAGGACAGCTTGTGGTGTGGTGAACCAGAGAGCTACATGTTGCACAAGGCGTCGGACGCCAGTCACGCCATTCATATTGAACCTTAAGGTTAATGACTTCCTCTTCCATAGAGATAGGGATGATGTCCGGGTAGTAGGTGGTGTTTGAGACTTGCACACAAACCCTAGCATATGTAAGTCTCGTTTTCTCAGCTGTTAAAGTGTCTACAGTCAAAGGTATGCCTATTTTAGAAGCTATTTTAGAAATTCCTTCGAAGTTCCAACAGGCCGAAGGCAGGCCATGGATTTTAACCCATATAAGGATAGAGGTGAAGTTTTTTCTTGTGGGGCGAAATTGGGAGGATCATTTCTGGAGGATGAATGGTTTCTCCGGGAAAAACCATGCTCCTCCAGACCATGCCATGTCATAGTCTTCCGTAGAGGAAAACCACAGGAGGAATAAACCATCGCTCAATGCAACTAACTGGAGCGTACCTTTAAGCTTCCACGTTTTCCGGATTGAAGCAAGCAGAGCTTCATAGCATGGTCGCTTACCAATAGAGTAGCCAAACAGACAAAGGTTCCATTCCGATGAGCCCAAAGCAATGAACTCTCATAAAAGGAAACAATTTCATTTGGGGTCGGGATAAATGAAATCGGGATGTTATTGGAGGTGGAACTTCTATCAGAGATGATATTACTCCATAGTAGTGCAGGGTTGGAGGGACCTGCGGGGGAGTTAGAGAGGGGTGGGGAATCTTGTCAGTACTGAGTTGAGTCCATGAGAGGGCAAAGAGGGGAGGTGTTGGGAGGAGGGGACAAGCCTTCGGCAGAGACGGAGGGAGAGGCATAAGAGGGCAGGGTGGCTAGGGTTTCGGGAGAGTAGATGCCGACTTGGAAAAGTTCAAAATTTAACAAAATAGTGAGATCATAGTACCCAACATTATGTTTGGTGATATTTAAGTTAAATCTTACTTAAATCTTGCCAAAAATAGAAAATCAAACATCCCCTTAAAGCCCCACAATTTTATTTGGCAGGGTTTAAGCTAAATATTTCTTAAATTTTACCTAAAATAGCATGCCAAACAGCCCCTATATAAGCACTGTCAAAACGCACCCCACAAATGTAATGCTTTCATATTGTTATAAAAAAAAAAAACATTAACTAAAGCATATTTTCTATCTACAAGTAACAAAATGAGCTCTATGAAGAAAACAATTGTCTCACCCCTCCATTAGCAAGAGCAATGGCCATGATAGCAGCGGCCTCCATAACCCAAGAAAGAGGGTTCCACATAAATCCTAGGAACTTGAGAATCCTGCTCTCCTGTTAAAGAAAAAAAATCTGCAAACAATATAACACACAAAATCAAGAAAAAAAATAGAGGTTTCCAGGGAAACCTCCTTCTCCTCGAGCTTGTTCGGGCCGAAAATGACAAGCCGCTCCTCTGCCGACTTGCTGCTGAGCCCTTCCTGGCTGCATCTCAGTTGCTCAAACACCTCTTCAATCGGTATATTTTCCTGCAGATTCCGATAACATCTCGCAAAAATAACCAAAAATCCACCAACAAAACCCAAATAAAAAACAATACAACAAAAACTGCATCTCAAACCAAATCGACGGCCTCCTTGAGGACAGCATCAAGTGTCATTGCGCTCTCCCCCATCTCCTTCTCCTCCTTCCCTTCCTGCCTCCAAACTCTATGCCGCCGCTTCTATTAAAGATGCTTTTAGCCTAGTACGGAATACTTGCAGTGGAATTACACGCAGGCTTCACACCTTAAAAGATAAAAGAAGTTTTTTTGGCTTTACCTTTTACTTTTAAGATGTGTTTTTTTTTTCCCAAAAAAAAAACACCTTAAAACAAAAGGTAAAGCCGAAAAAGCTTCCTTTCTCCTTTTATACACCAAAACCAGACCAAAAAAGAGTGAGAGTGAGAGAGAGGTTGAGGCACCTGCACGAGCTGTCACGCCAAACCCTTCTATACAGATCGATCAAAGAGAGTGGAGAGCAAGATGAGCAGGTAACTAGGGTTTTGTAAGGTGGGTTAGACACAGAAAGTGTTCACAGTAGAAATAAACCATGCTAGAGAGAGAGAGAGAGAGACGCAGTAGGAGAGCTGAGCAACCAGCACCACCTCCCGCATAAGCAGGCATGTACCTGGCGGGTACACCTTCCATCTTCCATTATTATCCTCATTTATTACAAATTCCGTTATTTTAACCACATTTTACATACAACCCCTCGTATTCTCTTAAATTATTGTTACATTTTTTCTAAATATTGTATTCGTCTGGCTGGTAGCCTGGTATGCTAATGGGTTGTTTAACACGTGTCTTATGCAGAGCGAACCTACACGAGATACGGACTTCCGGTGTAATCAGCGGATCACGCACTTATAAATGGGCCAGCCGTTCACACTGTTGGATTACAAACCAACGGACAAGATTCTCTCGTGAAGATCTCGTCCCCGATCCTATCGCTTGTCGGTGCGAAAAGCTAAAGCCCAGGGCCGTGTTAGGGAGAGTGTGTAGTTGAGTTTAGAGGTGCAAAAGACAGTCGAGTCGGGTCGAGTCGAGTCGAGTCAGGTCTAATTTTAGCTTGACTTGTCAGCCAAATGTTGAGCTCGAATCCCAATCGAGCTCAAAAGTCGAGCTTAAGCTCGACTAATCACGGAAGACAAGCTCGCCGAGTGGCTCAGCTCCACATTCGGCACATAGTTCCGTGTTTGGCATGTATTTTAGCTGCTTTCATCATTCACCCAATCACCCCTAGTTCCTCCGTTGGCACACAGTTCTGCCTCAGCAAGCAGTGTCGCATTTGAGTCCGCCGTGCGGGCGTCGGTAAGCAGTGCGGGGTGGCTCGCAACTGTCGTTTGCATGCAATTCCACCGTTAGCATGAGAGGCTCTGTCGCTCATCCTTCAGACCCAGTTTCGCCATCTGCCTCCACCGCACGCCGCTCGATGAGTAATCAAGTTGAGCGGATGCATGTTTGAAATCAAGCTTAATAAGCCAACGAGCTTGAAATTCTATTCGAGCTTGACTTGCAAGTTTGTAAATGAGTTGAGCCCGAGCCGGCTCGCGAGTCAGCTTGACTTGATTTCATCCCTAGGTGAGTTCAAATAAAAAAAGATAAGATTCCATTATTGTCAGTGAAAGAATTCATGCTAATAATTCAATTTTTTATTCAAATAAATATATTATAAGTTAAATTGGCTCAGCTCCAATAATTTATTACTATATATAATCCTATTAGAATGAAAGAATTAATAAAAAAAAAGTTGACCTGATGATTAGAGAGATTACTACATCTATCCTTCATAGGTGATATTAAAAATAATAAATTTTATTAGTTGAAATTATAAATATTTATTAAAATATAAATAATATATTTTTATTATAATAATATTTTGAGATGACTATAATAATTTGTAAAATTATTATAAAATTGGAGTGAGAAAATAATTTTTTAGAATGCTATTTCAAATTTATAATTGTATATTTTTTAACAACAATACTAAATTTTTAAGGTGAACATTATACATTGACAACTTTGATGCTAAATTTTAATTTCTCGTCATAAATTTTTTTTAAAATAATTTATAATTAAATTATAAATATTAATATGCTTTTTATTATTACTTATTTGATTTACTGTAAAAATAATATTATTTACAATTTTTTTCTATTAAACTCAAGATTTTAGCTATTAAGAGTTTGAAAAATATCAGAGAGAAGTTGCCTCGTTAGTTCAAAATAAATAAATAAATAAATAAAGATAGGTTATTATTGCTTTTGGAGTTTTCGGTGTTAAATGCACATGCTTTTTCTGTAACTTGCGCTCCGACTTTATTCGGATGGTCAACATGGCCCACGTGGGTGGTTTAGACGGCGATCCAACAAAGCTGCTCTACTTTATAAAAATTAATTAAATTTTAAATAATAATATTTATTTATTTAAGAAAATATTGATACACTCATAAGATATTTAGGAGTTTTTTTTTTTAGAATAGGGTATCCACTTGCTGTCATCTTTGAAATGATTCTTCACAATGTGACTAATCCTCGATTGATCTAGAAGAGGCTTCCATTCAGAAATCTCCTGACCCGCACTTGATTGGGCCCCACTTAAGAGGTAATACCGATATTTATGAGTTTTTAATATAAATATTTTGAATATTTATGGAAAAGTGAACTGCTGGAAACATACAGATTTTTAATATTTCAAATTTAGTTGACAGTAATTTTTAATTATTGTAAGATTTTTTCGAGACATTTAGTTCAATTAAAATAAATTCATAAATAATATTCAAATTGAGGACCTCTTAGTTTATAGCTAAAGCTCACAACAAATGAATAAATATTTTGTTTGAGATAGTTTTCTTACTATTTTTTAAATCTATTTTTTAATATAAAATTTTAATTCTTTTATTAAATTTTTATTTTAAAAAATAATAAGAAAGTGGTCAAAATGTAGCTTAAGTTGAGCTGAGATAATTAATTATTGTTAGTTATAATTGAGGTGGAATAAAGTACGGAAAAGCGTACAGTCGAAGCACGGTCAAGTACTTCACCATTTTCTTCCCAACTGTCCTATCCAACGGAAGAAAGAGACGGATTCGCCGGGTAGAAATAATACAGTGAAAAAAGACATCCAATTTCTGATAGAAGAATAAATTTGAGAAATATTTTTTATATAATTATAAAAATTAAATTTATATTCAATTAGTTTGACATAAGCAAATTTAATTTAAATAGGAAAATTTTTATGTTAAAATATTCTAATAAAAATATTAATAATAAATTTAAAAATTATTATTGTATTTTGTCATAATAATAATTCATAAATAATTCATATTACCTATATTTTCAAATACTTTAAATAATTTTAAAACTCATCATTATAAGAAGTTTATCAGAATATTTTAACATAATTTATTATTATTATTATTATTATTATTTACAGAAAACTCCAATTATTTCAGATCTTGAGCCCTATATATCAATATTTAAAGAAAGTGTTTATGGATGAACGTTTACCTGTAATAATTTTTAAAAACTCATATATTATTATTGATACATCCTCGAAAAATTATTTTGATCGGGCACGAATCTTGAGGCTAAATCAAGTTAGAAACTTTCAAAATCAAAATTGGGACCACCCAAACTCCGATTTCAACAAACTTATAGTCAAACTGAACATCTTGAAAATATGAACCCAACGACATCAAATTCAACCCAATCCGAGCCCAAATGGGTCCAAATCAAGGGTCTGAAGCATTATTGGAATGTTCAAACCATAATTTGGATTATCAAACGGTCTCCAAATATGACATGCTTATAGTCGAATCAAGCGTCTTGACGAGACGAATCCAACGAGCCTAAGATCGCTAAAATCCGATCTCTCTAAGGCCTCCAAATGGCTAGCCAATGATCCACAATCGAAGGATTCAACATCGGTCATCCATTCAAACCACTCCCTAACTACTCTTGATCTTTCACCTATTTACAGGCTATGCCACTCCCAAAAATCTAAAAATAGAGCCCTCTCTCCTCCTTAAAGAGGGACCTAATCCGAAGGAGAAAAGAGAGAGCTCTTGTCCCCTTGCTCCTCCTCGACCACCGCCGGAGTTCCGCCGAACCACCACCTGAGGCCCTGCACTTCGCCAGACCACCACCCGAGGCCCCGCTCTTCGCCGGACCACCACCTGAGACCCCTGCACTTCGCCGGTCCACCACCTAAGGCCCTGCTCTTCGCCGGACCATCACCTGAGGCCCTGCTCTTTGCTGGTCCACCACCTGAGGCCCTGCTCTTCACTGGACCACCACCTGAGGCCCTGCTCTTTGTCGGACCACCACCTGAGACCATGCACTTCGCCGGACCACCACCTGAGGCCCTGCACTTCGTCGGGCCACCATCTGAGGCCCTGCTCTTCGTCGGACCACCACCTGAGGCCCTGCACTTCACCGGACCACCACCTGAGGCCCTGCTCTTCGCCAGACCACCACCTTGGGCACTGCACTCTTCGCCGGACCACCACATGTGGCCCTGCTCTTCGCCGGACCACCACCTGAGGGCCTGCACTTCACCGGACCACCACTTGAGGCCCTACACTCCGCTAGACCACCACCTGAGGCCCTGCACTCTTTGACGAACCACCGCCTGAGGCCCTGCACTCTGCCGGACCACCACTTGAGGCCCTGCACTCTTTGCCGGACCACCACCTGAGGCCCTACACTCCGTCGGACCATCGCCTGACACCCTGAGCTCCGCCGGACCCCCACCTGACGTCCTCAACTCCATCGGACCATCACCTGATGCCTTGAGCTCCGTCGGACAATCACCTGATGTCCTCAACTCCGCTGGACCACTGTCTCAGGCCCGGAGTTCTACCATACCGCTACCTAGGGCCCGGAAGTCTGCCAGATCACCGGGTGAACCCGAAGTTCTGCTAGTACGACATCAGACCTTCACATACCCCCGACTACAACCATATGGATGACATTTGTAATCTGATCTCCCTCAGGGACGAGTCAGCCCGCTGTAACCTACTCAAATTCTAGTGAAATTACTTTCAACTGGACTAGGCCCCGTGGTTTTTCCCCTTTCTAGGGTTTTCCATGTAAAAATTTTGTGTTCTCTGTGTGTGAGCTGGATATTCGTTCAACACTAAGACATAGGATTAATACTCTACCGCCGCGTATATTCTAGCCCGCAACAATTATTTTGGGAAATTTACATACATATCACTTTATAACAACATATTTATATATCTAACACCTAAAAAATTAATATTACATACATACCACCTTATATTATTTTAATATCAAATATACCACTTATATTTCTTTCCTATCACTCATATATTTCATTTCTACCACTAATATTTGATATGAAAATGAACTAAGGGTGGTATGTATGTAATATTAAAGTTTTAGATGTTAAATATGTAAATAGAATAGTATAAAATGGTATGTATGTAAATCTCTCTATTATTTCTTAAGCGAGCCCTATATTATCAACATTTAAAGCAAGCCCTGTATTTTTATTTTTTACAAAAGACCCCTAAGTGCTTAATATCAATAAATGTAAAATAAAATTAGAATAAAAAATGCAAAATAAAAATATAGGCAGAAAGGCACCTTTATAATTCAAAAATTAGGGGGTTATGAAATAAAAATTTGTGAGAAATATTGCAACTATTTAAAGGAAGTGCTTATGGATAAGCGTTTGCCAGTTTAATTGTTGATAAGCTAATGATTTCTTTTGATAATAATAATAATAATGCTTCTAAAATCTTGTTTAGGAATATAATAAATGCTCTTACAATCAAATTTATTTCAAGGTCAAGAGATTGGTTAGTAAATTTACTATATTCTTATAATAGATGTGATATAAAATATTAATAATATTTTTAATATTTTATCAAAAGCATGAATACTATTTTTTTTAAAATAAGTATATTTAACTAATGTTGCACATTTTTCCCCATTTAGCACAATAACTCCAAAAGCAATAATAACTTTTGCTCTTATCTTCAAAACTTTTAATGGCTAAAATATTGTGTTTGATGGAAAAAAATTCTAAATAAAAATATTTTTACAGTAAATCAAATAAATAATGATAAAAAGCATATTAATATTTTTATAATTTAATTGATAATTAAATGAGATATATTTTAAGAAAGATATAAGGACCAAAAAAATGATCACCTAATTTTTTTTTACAAAGGGTCAGAATGGCTCCGAATATTTAAAAGTTTCATTTTAATTTATTTATTTTTTAAATAGCAACTTAAATGACTCCAAGAAAAAAAAGGCATTAAATTAATACTTTTATATATTGAGAGATTTTTTTGATTCTTTAAAAGAAATTAGAGGATCAATTCGATCATTTTCTTTTCAATACATATAATATTATCTATTAAAATATGATTTTATTATACTCAAAATATATATTATTTTATTTTTCATAAATATTTATACTTTCAATAAATAACATGCATTAATTTTTAATATCACACATGAAGGATAGATGCAGCTGGAATATTTCTGATCATGACATGCACTTTTTTTAATATTTTTTTTCGTTCTAATATAATTATTTATAGTTATAAATCATTGGATTCGAGCCAATTTAGCTTAAAATATATTTATTTGAATACAAAAGTGAATTATTAGCATAAATTCATTTATTGAAAATCATCTTACTAACTTGTTCAAACTGAACTTTACAATCCCTAACAGTGAGCCGTTCGCTTTAGCTTTTCGCAACGCAAGCGATAGGATTGAGGCGGTGATCTTCCGATCGAACAGAATCTTGTCCGTTTGTTTATAATCCAACGGTGTGAATGACTCGTCCATTTTTAAATGCAGGATCCGCTGAATACACAAGTCCATATCAAAATGTGTTAACTTTCAAGCGAAGTCTATATCTAATGCGTCTACTCTCCTACCAATATTCATGCTTTTGATCAAATATTAAAAAAGCATAATTAATATTTATATAACATCTATTATAAAAGTAAGATCGTAGTCGGGCGACAAACATCAGAGGGATCGAAGTCAGTGGGCTACGATGGTTGGAGTAATCTTAGTCGGCAGGTGATGATGGTCGGAGGAACCATAGTTGATGGGCGATGTTGGAGAAAGGCTCATCAATTACTGTTGGATGGAGGTCCAACGATGATGATCGAGCAGAGGTTTAGCAAGGGCCGCCTGGTGGCACGAATTCATCGGCAGTGGTGCCGGGGTGGAGCTCTATGATTTATCAAACCCCAGAGCTCTTCTCTTCTTTGTCCTTCCTCCCTCCTCTCTTCTCCCTCCATGTGAAGAATAATGGTCTATTTATAATTTTTTGGGAGAGGCTCGTTCAGTAAATATGGAGAAGATTCAGGGTAATTTTAGAGAGTTATATCGGATGACCCATATTGATTTCTTTGATCATGGAGCATTTAAGTGCTTTAGTGATATCAGAATTAAGTGATCTTGAGCTCGTTGGATTCGCCTCGTTGAGCGGCTCGCTTCGATTATAAGCATATCATATTTGAATATCATTTGGTCATCTAATCATGCTTTGAAGATTTCAAAAAGCCTTTGGGCCCATTTGGGCTAGGATTGGATCAAATTTGGTGTCAATGGTTTGGTCTCTTTGGGATGTTCAATTTGACTATAAATTTATTCAAATTGGAGTTTGGATGGTCAAGAATATAATTTGGAAGTTCCAAATTCAAATTTGCATCGAGATTCGTGCCAAATCAAGACGATTTTTTGTAATATATCAATCATAAGAGCTTTCCTTACATTCCTAAACAAGGTTGTAGAAGCATTATTATTTTTATTGAAAGAAAATTATTTCTTTCTAATTAGCTTTTCAATAATTAAAATGCGAAAATAAGGAGGAGCTGGCGCCCAATATTTTAAAGAAAAGTTTGATGAGCCTTGACCCATCACCAAACCCGATGAAAAATCAAGATTGTGAAGGATTGAAATGCCACACCAACAAAAACCTAAGAATCTCTCAAGAATTCAAGGTGATAAGTTTTGATGTCTGAACATCATAAGACTAATTTGATAAGTTTAGGAGTTCTTTTAAGAATCAAGAGGAACACAAAAAACTCTCAATAATATTTTTTTTTAAATCCAAAATCCCCTTAAAATTCGTATTAATTCATATATATACTTGGAAAAATCCTCCAAGATAAGTAAAGTCGTAAATATCGCTTTAAAACATCACAAATATGAACAAAATGACCCCATTCAATGTATTTTAACTATCAAATTGCTATAAATTACAACAAAGCAAGTTCCCACCTCCTCAATTGCTTTGATGACTTTGACTAGGCTTTGAATATTTGAGTCCAACTTGGTCTTTTTAGGACCAGCCCAATTCTATTAGATTAACCCATTTAGCATTTTCTTGAAATGTTTAACTCTTAAGTCTTGTAATTGGGTCACTAGGAAGTGACAAAGGGTCCTAACCTTCATCATGTCCAGCTCCTTGGTTTGCATTATAAAGTTGCCTTTCCACCTATATTATAGTGTTGCATTGTTTATTTTATTTTGCATTGATTAATATTAATTCATCAATATGATTGATGAATCAATAATGACACTAGCTAAGGTAATTGGTGTTTTGTCTAAAAAAATGATAATAAGATTATGTTAAAATATTCTGATGAATATATTAAATTTATTTAAATTATTTATGAAACTTCAAAGCATATTATTATAGCATAGTCAATATGAAAATATAAAATTTGAGACTTTTGAGAAAATTAAAATATAATACTTGATATCTATACATAGTAATTAATTCCATAAAAATTTAATAAGTATATCATAAGCAAATAATAATTAATACTTAATAGATCATGAATTTATGGGGCTTAAAAATAGATAGCATTTAACATATAATTAATATTTATAAATATGAGCTCATATTAGAAAATTATAATAAATATGACAGGGTGTACCAACAAAAACCATATTTATTACTTCTTAATTTCTAAAACTCATTGTCACCACAATTAGTCTGCCATAAATAATCTAGAATGATTTAATTTTAATTAAGTTAGTTTTTTATGTCATTGTTGAGTTCTTATGTGTAGTTCCATCTACAACCAGGGGTGTTAATATTTGACATGACCCGAAAACCTGACTCAAACCTGATCTGAAAATTCCGGGTTAGGGTCAACCCATTTGTGAAATGGGTCGGGTTCGTTTTCAATAAACCTACATGTTTCAAAAATTGGGTTGGGTTCGGATTGACCCAGAAGACCCGCAACTGGTCGAAAATGACCCAGAAATGTCGTTGTCGCTGTCGTGTCTGCGGGTCGGTTCTGGTCAACCCGAAAACTTGCACAGGTCGAGTCAACTCGAAAACCCGCACGAGACGCGGTCCGGGTTGAAATATCTAACCCGTTTGCAAAAACGGGTCTGGTCAACTAGTGTCAGGTCGGTTCCGGATTTGACCCATGACCCAATTTTGACAGCCCTATCTACAACAACAAAAACAACAACAAATCTTTATCCTACTTTGTGGGGTCAACTACTTGAATCTTTTTTCTCCATTGTGTTATGTTAAGAGTCAAATTCTCATCTAAATCTAATAAAGAAAGGTCATTTCTAATATTTTATAATCAAATCTTTTTAGGTCTATCTCTATCCCGTTTTCCCGCATATATTTGACAAAACATTCTCTTTTCACAACTTCTAATGAAATCATTGATATCTATTCATCCACCCCTTTTTCCCACATATACAATTAATTATCTTTATTTTCACCACCAAAAAAGAAGGTATACTCTCACAGATTAATGACTTAAAGTAGTATTTGGCGTAATCAAACTGAGAGGACTAACTAGATGGAATGTATGCATATAATTTTTATTATGTGGGGCCGATGGCCATTCAATGTAATTATTTCTCTCATGAGTAACAGAATAATTTCCTAATTTCTATGATCATCATTCAAATATAAATACCCACGGTATGAAATGAAGAAACAATACAAGCATGTATTTCACATTAATAGCTTCTTATGAGATTCTCGTCTAATAATTTGACGGGTAAGTAAAATGGCCACTCCATCGGTGCTTAAAAACATGGAGGAAGCCAAGTAGAGGATTTTGGAAGAGGTCGGGATGGGCAATTACCCATCCTAAAAGTTTTTACCCTTTTATGTATTATTATAACTGATACGTTATCAGAAAATTATCTTGATCGGGCACGAATCTTGAGGAAAAACTCAAGATGGAAACTTCGAAAATTAATTTGGAGACTATTTAGACTCCGATTTCAGCAAGCTTACAGTCGAACTGAGCGTCTCGGAAATACGAATCCAACAACACCAAATTCGACTCAATCCGAGCCCAAACGAGTCCAAATCAAGTGCCCGAAGTGCTGTTGGAAGCATCAAACAGCAATTTGAGTTACCAAACGGTCTCCGATTTTGACGAGCTTATACTCGAATCGAGCGGCTCGACGAGACGAATCCAACGAGCCCAAGATCGCAGAATTCTGATATCATTAAGACCTTCAAATACTTGATAAACGGTTCACGATCAAGGGATTCAATATCGGCCGTTCATCCGGATCACTCCCTATTTGCCCCTGATCCCTCACATATTTACGGGCTATGCCACTCCAGAAAAACTATAAATAGCCCCTCATTTCTCTTAAGGGGGGACCCAAGCCAAGAAGAGAAGAAGAGAAGAAGAGAAGAAGAGAAGCCTAGGAGGGAACAGCTCCTCCTCGACCACCGCCGAAACTCCGCCGGAACTCCGCCGGAACACCGCCGGAACACCGTCGGAACTCCACCGAAGCACCACCAAGCACCCGAGGGACGCCAGAGCTCTGCCCGACACAGGAGCAACGTCGGAATTCTGTCCGACGCCGGAATTCTACCCGACGTCCGAGTGACGCCGGATTTCTTTCCAAGTGACGCCGGAATTCTGCCGAAAATTCAAGTGACGTCGAAACTCTGCTTGTCCTTGTAACTGATACTCATTGTAATCTGATCGTCCTGAATTTAAAGGACGAATCAGTCTCGTGTACTTCAAACGACACTAGTGGAACTCTTTCAACTGGGCGTGGCCCCGTGGTTTTTTCCCTTTCCAGGGTTTTCCACGTAAAAATCCTGGTGTTACTATTTCAATTCTGTTTGTGTGCTGAATATACGTACAACGCTAAGACGGGAAATTAAAATCTATCGCCGCGTATATTTAAGTCCGCAACAGTTTGGCGCCGTCTGTGGGAAACTTATCCCACAACTTCAAGTATTGCTACGATGGTCAATAGGCGTAGCAATCGCCTCATAGGAGCCTCCCGCTCCCACTCTCCTCAATCCAGAAACCAGTCTATAAATCGTGGACATCAAGTTTCTGCCTCCTTTCTTCCTGGGGGGCAACACATTGCTGGAGAAGCAACCTCAGGGCCTTCTTTGGAGGAGCGAATCCGAAAGATGGAAGAATCTCAAAACGAGATCCTACACCTCCTGCGAGAGGCTCGACAACCGACCCTAGCACCTCAGGAGGAGGTTCTTCTCCCTCGAGATCCGCCACGTGTTGAAGCTGTTCAAATCGAACATCTTCAAGCTGAGATTCCTCTTCCTCCACCCAGGAGGCGTTCGCAGTCACATCAAGATAACGAACTGGCTGATACAGCAAGTTCTACCCATCCTCCGCACACATGTCGGCAATCTCTCCTTCCTCAAGACCTCCCTGAGGAGCTAGCCCAACATCACATTGCTGAGCTCCCTCGCAATACCCTACGCCACGAACTGCGACGATTGGTTCGAGAAGAGTTCCCTATAGGAGGCGTAAGGCAACCTCTTCATCAGTGGGACTTCCAGGATTCGTCACCCCTGACGGAAGCTATTCTTCAACACCCTATTCCGACAGGATTCAAACTACCGAACATCGACCCCTATGACGGGACAACTGACCCGTACGAGCATATCGATCATTATCGAACAATTATGCATATCCAGCGAGCCTCAGACGCGCTCCTCTGTCAGGTCTTTCCTGCCACCCTCAAAGGACAAGCTCGAACATGGTTCTATTCGCTTCCAGCCGGAACCATTCCAATGTTCGTCAAATTGGCAAAAGTGTTCGTCGAACAATTTGTCGCCAATCGGAGAATTACTAAGGACTCTTCTCACCTCTCGGGGATCCGTCAGAATGAAAGTGAGTCCCTCAAGGAATACTTCAAGAGATTTTCTACTGAAGCTCGTCAAATTCCGGGAGTAGATCCCGAGTTACTTAGAGGCGTTTTCCTCGGAGGGCTTCGTCCGGGCCCCTTCTACTCAGCACTTATGCGAGACACGGTCCCTTCGTATGCCGACCTGATTCATCGTGTGGAGGCACAAATCTCCGCAGATGAAGCCATAAATGCTCACAGAAAGCAGTTCGAGCAGACAAATGGGAAGCGCAAAGGTGCTCCTGGGATGGATAATTCTTCCTTACAATGGAAAAAGCAAGGGAATATCAATCTACCTCCTAGGCCCCCATTACCACAACGAGAACCTCGGCAGGAGAAAGAGTACACTCCGCTCAACACATCTCGAGCAAATGTGTTAATGGCGATTCAAGATCAGGACAAAGTGAAATGGCCGCATCCTTCGAAGCCAAATACAGGAAATCAAGATCAGTACTGTCACTTTCATCGTAGTCGTGGCCACTCTACTGAAGCATGTTGGCAACTTAAGGATGAGATTGAAAGACTTATCCGCCAGGGCTATCTTCGACAGTTTATTGGGAACCCACCTACCCGAGAAGAAGCTCGCCCCACTGGGGGGCAAAATCAACAACAACAAAGACAACCATTGAATAATATTCAAATGGTTGGTGAGATTGAGTAATGCTGCAACTTGAACCTTTGTGTTAGTAATACTACTTGTCATGTGTCACCATGTATCTCTTCTATGATCAGTAGGATGTCATTCTAATGTCCTTAGTATTTCTACCAAGTCGAATGATGTGGTTGTCCCTATATGTATCTCTTCTGTTGTACAAGGGAATTATTATCTTACAGTAATATAATGTGTTGTTCGTCCAATTTTGATATTGTCTCTTTCTTTAAAAAGAATACAAATGACAGTGAAAAACTACTGACAAATATAGTCTCTTTATCCTTGATTCGAGAAATATGCAGTCTTTATTACTTCTCAATCACTGGAAGATCGATCCCAGGGGGATTCGATCCGGCCTTTTCCATACAGGTTAACGTCGTCGAGCAAAGGCTCCGACATACAACCTCGGACAGGTCTCACATCCTTGGTGGATTCTCCCTACCTCTTCCATACAGGTTAACGTCGTCGAGCAAAGGCTCCGACATACAACCTCGGATAGGTCTCACATCCTTGGTGGATTCTCTCGACCTCTTCCATACAGGTTAACGTCGTCGAGCAAAGGCTCCGACATACAACCTCGGACAGGTCTCACATCCTTGGTGGATTCTCCCTACCTCTTCCATACAGGTTAACGTCGTCGAGCAAAGGCTCCGACATACAACCTCGGATAGGTCTCACATCCTTGGTGGATTCTCTCGACCTCTTCCATACAGGTTAACGTCATCGAGCAAAGGCTCCGACATACAACCTCGGATAGGTCTCACATCCTTGGTGGATTCTCCCGACCTCTTCCATACAGGTTAACGTCGTCGAGCAAAGGCTCCGACATACAACCTCGGATAGGTCTCACATCCTTGGTGGATTCTCTCGACCTTTTTCATACATGTTAACGTCATCAAGCAAGGGCTTTGACCTACAATCTCAAATATGTCAAACATCCTAAAAGGATATCTCTCACATTCGTTCAGACTAATAATACATCAAAAGCACAAAGCATGTCTTACAGATACAAGAACAATTCAGGTCCCTCTAGGGGACAAATCCTCATTTCATATACAATATCATTGGAGTTACATAAATCCAGATTCAGGTGTACATTTATTCTCACTAGAAGTTGAAATTGAAAAGTACATTGACGTCATCCGTACAAACTAGTATCATCAAGAAATAAGCAACTTTAACACAGTCAAATATCCTTGGTGGATTTAAGTGACTTCTCCCTTACTGCACGCAAGCATCTCCTACAACTGCTCCTTCAAAGAAAGGACATAACTGGATCATCATCAGATCTCCACTCAGTGTTAGTGTATTGCCAAAATGTTGGCATATCACACTACTTCGGCCCCTTGATCCAATAATATCTGATGTTGGCACACTTCAGTATGGATGAATATTGCCTTAACACAATGTCACTGGACACCCGCCATCATCGACCCTTCGTCGGATATCTGCCGGCGGTCCTTTACTTCATATCAGCCATCATCGGCTTCTCGTTCAACTGCTGATAGCAGCACCGTTGAACTCTCTCCTTCTGCTCCCAACTTGGTCGTTGACTGCCAACAGACTTCCACCCGATCGTCCATCATCGACAAACTAACATTGAAATTCTATTCGATGCTGAGCTTCCTCCCGTTGGAGGACTTCTACACGTCGCCAGACCCTCGTCGGACTTCAACTCGACGCTAAGCTTCTACCCAACGTTGGACTTCTGCCAGTCGTCAGACCCCCGTCGGATATCTACCCGACGCTGTACTTTTACGTGACGTCGGACTTCTGCCTGTCGTCATATGTTTGTCGGGCTTCTACCCGACACCAAATTTCTACCCGTCGTGGGACTTCTTCTGGCCGACAGATTTTCGTCGGATTTCTACCCGACGCCGTACTTCTTCCCGCCGCCGAACTTCCACCCGGCCGCTAATCGTCGCCGGACTTCATCCAGACTTTCGTCGGACCACCGCCCGGCCACTGACCGCCGTCAGACTCTCTCCGACTAAATCTCACCTCCACATGATCTCTTAAAGGAGAGAAATTTCCAACTCCTATTCCGCTCCCCTTCCTGAAAAGGGGAAGCCGCTAACTTCTACGCAAAAGGAGGGGCGTCGAATCAAGTAGGGAAAATCACCTACTCAAAAACAACAGAATGCCTCAAAATGCCAGAAGCTAGAGGGGAGAAGAGAGGAAAGCCGCTAACTTCTGCGCAAAGAGAGGGGCGCCGAATCAAGTAGGAAAAATCATCTACTCAACAACAGCGGAAGGCCTCAAAATGCCAGAAGCTAGAGGGGAGAAGAGAGGAAAGCCGCTAACTTCTGCGCAAAGAGAGGGGCGCCGAGTCGAGTGGAGAAAATCACCTACTCAAAAACAGCGGAAGGCCTCAAAATGCCAGAAGCTAGAGGGGAGAAGAGAGGAAAACCGCTAACTTCTGTGCAAAATGAGGGGCGCCGAATCAAGTAGGGAAAGTCACCTACTTAAAAATGGCGGAAAGCCTCAGAATGCCAAAAGCTAGAAAGCCAGAGGAAGAAGGGAAGAAGGGGCGAGTTTCTACTAAGCCTTGGGGGGTCTATTTATAGTTTTCCTCAAGGGGGGGAGGATTCCAAAATTCTATTAAATTCCCTGAAATTTTTCAAATTTTTCGGAATTTTTTGTGATTTTTTCGGAATTTTTCGGGCCCCATTCAAAAAAAAAAAAAAATAATATTATATTGTAAAACCGGCCGGCGGTTCCCCTAACCGCCGGCCAAACCGCCCGGCCAAGGGGCGCGGCCAGCAGGCGCGAAGGCAGGCCAGGCGCGGGCCAGGCGCGGGCCAAGGCGGGCCGCGGGCGGGCCCCAGGCGGGCCGCGAGCAGGCCGCGGGCGGGCCCAGGCGGGCCGCGAGCAGGCCGCGGGCGGGCCCAGCGCTGGCCGCGGGCGGGCCCAGCGCGGGCCGAGCGCGCTCCGGCGCGGTTCTGCGCCGCCGGCGGCGGCGGCGGCGGCGGCCGGCCGGTTCGGCCGGTACGGCCGCCTACCCGTTCCCGGACTCCAATTTCGGGCCCGGACGGTCCAAATTCGACGTTTTTGGGGTCCCCGGACACGTTTTTCAACGTTCCGGACTCAATTTTGACACTTTCGGAGCTCAACGGGGCCTCTATAATCAAGTTCGAGTAAACGTGTAATTTTCGGAACGCAAATTTTTGCAATTTTGCCAAAGTAAAAAGCCGACACATATATTTTTGGACTCCTGGAGCTTTGACGTCCAAAAATAGGGGGGCAACTGATACGTTATCAGAAAATTATCTTGATCGGGCACGAATCTTGAGGAAAACTCAAGATGGAAACTTCGAAAATTAATTTGGAGACTATTTAGACTCCGATTTCAGCAAGCTTACAGTCGAACTGAGCGTCTCGGAAATACGAATCCAACAACACCAAATTCGACTCAATCCGAGCCCAAACGAGTCCAAATCAAGTGCCCGAAGTGCTGTTGGAAGCATCAAACAGCAATTTGAGTTACCAAACGGTCTCCGATTTTGACGAGCTTATACTCGAATCGAGCGGCTCGACGAGACGAATCCAACGAGCCCAAGATCGCAGAATTCTGATATCATTAAGACCTTCAAATACTTGATAAACGGTTCACGATCAAGGGATTCAATATCGGCCGTTCATCCGGATCACTCCCTATTTGCCCCTGATCCCTCACATATTTACGGGCTATGCCACTCCAGAAAAACTATAAATAGCCCCTCATTTCTCTTAAGGGGGGACCCAAGCCAAGAAGAGAAGAAGAGAAGAAGAGAAGAAGAGAAGCCTAGGAGGGAACAGCTCCTCCTCGACCACCGCCGAAACTCCACCGGAACTCCGCCGGAACACCGCCGGAACACCGCCGGAACTCCACCGAAGCACCACCAAGCACCCGAGGGACGCCAGAGCTCTGCCCGACACAGGAGCAACGTCGGAATTCTGTCCGACGCCAGAATTCTACCCGACGTCCGAGTGACGCCGGATTTCTTTCCAAGTGACGCCGGAATTCTGCCGGAAATTCAAGTGACGTCGAAACTCTGCTTGTCCTTGTAACTGATACTCATTGTAATCTGATCGTCCTGAATTTAAAGGACGAATCAGTCTCGTGTACTTCAAACGACACTAGTGGAACTCTTTCAACTGGGCGTGGCCCCGTGGTTTTTTCCCTTTCCAGGGTTTTCCACGTAAAAATCCTGGTGTTACTATTTCAATTCTGTTTGTGTGCTGAATATACGTACAACGCTAAGACGGGAAATTAAAATCTATCGCCGCGTATATTTAAGTCCGCAACAATAACTATTTTCTCCCCTCAATAATAAATACATTTGTCAAAAATAAATAAATAAATAAATAATCTATTTTACCCATGAGATTATGTACATCTAAATTCTATTTGGCCTATCGTTAAAAGAGAGATTTGTTTAGCACCTGAAGCCAAAAGAGCATTTGCCACTTCTCTAAAGTTTGTAGTACTTCAATTGAAGCTTATAAATTTTTTCCCTTTAAGCCTTTATTTAAGTGTTTTTTTAATAGAGAAAATTATTTTGGCTTAGCTTCTGCAGTTAAAATGGTAAATTTTTAATGACATCACAATAATATAAAAAGCATATTTTAATTAAGTAAATTATGGTTCCAACATCAAGCTTATTTTTATGAATGGGAAATCAATTTCTGAAAAAAAATATAAGAATTGACTTTAAATTTTTTTTTAAGAGTAGAATATATTATTATATTATATCATTTGTGTTGCCAATACACTATTAAGATAGGAAATTGCTTTTTAAATGCTAATTTTATTGCTTTATATCCAATAAAGACTAATACTTTTAGGGCAGTGTTTTATAATTTGTATATTTATTGTTAATCTAGTGAAATTTTGCATTTATTTTCACTTTGCGCAGCAATTCACACTACATAATGTCTAAATATATTGATAAATTTAGAATTCATCAAAAAATTGTTGATAACTATGATGACATAATTTAATGAGCATTTTAGCTTACCATTGCTACTTGACTTCCAGGCCTGTCTACAATCTTTCGACCAACAACACTCAACTTCTACTTTTCATCTACTTCAACACTGCATCACAAATAGCACTGGCGTACACTATTGCCTATATGGCTCATGCATATGGTCAACACAAACATTGATGCCCACTGATTTTATCATCTATCATTTGCCACCAACAATGATGCACATCGTCCCTTATTAAGCTGATGCACAACATTCCTTGTTAAGTTGATGCACATCGTCATCACAAATTTTGATGCTCCAGGATGTTATCCCCTACTGTAGCCAACAACATCAATGCATGCCAGCGATGCAAACATTGATGCATGCTAACTTTATTGCTAGGCATCACTAATAACATCAATGCATGCTATCGTCTAAAAGGTTGATGCATGCTATCAACATTAATACCCATGCCCATTAACTTTGTCATTGCCTTAGTTAATAAGTTCAATGCACGCTATCGACAATAAGGCTAATGCATGCCGTAATCTTGACATCAACAGTTCAATACCAATAGAGGCGAAGCCAGAAATTTCTTATATGGGGGCCCAACTTAATTTTTAAAATTTATGCTCGAGAAATTTCTTAAAGGAGGAAGAGGGGATGAGGACAGGCAAATGGCTTGTTCTCTCTGGTTGAAGAGGACGAGCGGATGGTGGGAGGACGAGTAGATGAGACGGTGCAATTAGGGCATGCTTATTTGACTATTCAATAAAACGAACAAGTGACTAAGGGGCTATTTGGCAATAAATAGGATTTAGTAAATCCTATAAATTTGGATTTAATAAATTCTGAATATCTTAAATCCTTAAAACTATTTGATAAGATAATTGTTAAATCGTGTAAAACTGTTTCACAATGTAACCCAATTTTTAAGACAATTTATACATTAAAAATATAAATTTAATTTATGTTTTAAATTTAATTTATATTTTAAATATTAGTTACTTATTAATTAAAGCTAGTTTAATTATTAAATAATTTAATTAATTATTTAAGTTTAATTTAAATTATTTTTAATTACTAAGTATATGTTAATTATCTAATTAATTTTTAAATATTTTGTTATTAACTAATTAAATTGATATTTTATTAATTAATCATTTTATTTTTATTTAATATTTAGTTACTTATTATTTAATTAATTTTATATTTATTTATTATTTATTATTTCACTCTGTAGGCATGCCTAGGGTTTGCTTTTTCTTTTTTTTCATAGCGTAAGGCAGAGTTTCGAGCAAGTTGCTAAAAGCTTCTTCGCCTGCACGAACAAGTCGAATCGGAAGTCACACAGATAGACAACGTTCTTTATTCGCCTCCTTCAATAGCTATGGAAGGTCGCTCACTACGACGGTAACAAACTTTCTTCTCTTTCACTTGCTTTTGTTGGCATGATTTATTGTAAATCTTGTATAAACCCTGCTTCAAATCCGACCCCAGACAACCCCAAAGTTGCATGCTTCCAATTTTTGCGGGGTGCACGTGCCCCCATGGGCCTCAACCCGCCCCTGAACACCTGAACAAAGCAGACCACAAAATATGTCATAAATACAATTCCAATGTCTTAAGGAATCTCCAACTTCTACCATGAAATTTATCGGTCATAATTCATATTTATTATACCATATCAATTCACTTTTCAATTATGGGGAATAATATTACTTATAACCAACATCATATATTAGTAGAATGAACCACATTATTTGATCAATTTTATCTTATATTTTTTCAAAGTAAAATGATACAGAATGCACAAGATTTGAACAGCTTTTGATTATTATTTTTTTTATATTAAAAAAAAAAATTATGCTAAAAAAACTATTTTAGATAGCAGATAAAAAGCTATATCAAACGAAGCCCAAAGCTTTTCAAATCAGCTGTCTGGCGTTTCGAGTAGCATCTATTTTTAATTTTTTTATTATCCAAAGAAAAGTCGAGGGAGGGCAGAGTGGCTCTGTTTGTTTTTTTCCGTTTGTAATCATTTACATAAAAGCAATAATTGTGATTGCCTTTTACTTTTTCTGCTTTGAAGAGCTTAGGTGCGATTCCAATTACTTTTTTATTCTTTTAATTAATTAATCTATTTTTTTATAAAAAACAAAATTAAAAAATTCTCATAAAAATATTGTTCCTTAATTTTACTCAGATTAAAATATGATTATTTTAAAAAAACCAAATAAAAAAATTGTATTTTTGGTTTATCAAAATTTCAAAGGTTTTATTGTTGCACACATAAATTCACGAGTTTAGCAGCTCAAAAGATATGATTTGATTTTATGAATAAATAAAATTTGAATGTTTATATATGATATATGTAATTTTCTAAAAATAAAAGATAATGCAATTTTCTAAAAATAAGTAAGTATATATAAGACGCCAAACAAATTTTATCATGAAGGTGTATTTTACTTTTTTTTTGTTATGAGAAGACAAATTAATGATGGAAAAAAGTAGCAATAAGAAAACAGTAACAAAGAGTTATTGGCTAATCAAAACATAATATATATAACTAAGAAAAAAACAACAACAACAATGCTACCAAAAATTAGATGCTGAAATGATGGCCGAAAATAAGTGGAGTCATTTCATAAAAAAAAAAAAAAATTCAAAATAAAGATTTGCTTTATGTCTCATACTTAATTATCTATTTTTTTTCCTTATATTAGTCTTCAAAGGATATCTTTTCAACCATTTTTTCTATAAATTACATATATAATATTCAAAATTTATCTATTTATAATTGTTGCGTCCTGAAATATACACGGCAGTAGAGAAATATAAAGCTTAACGTCTTAGCTTTGTATGAAAATACAACACACAAACAGATAAAAGATGGGGTGTAGCATTCATAAGAGACACCAAAGTTTTTACGTGGAAACCCTTGAAAAAGGGGAAAACCCACGGGGCCTGGCCTAGTTTGAATGAATCCACTAGTTTTTGCAATCGATTATAAATGAGGCCCTTCTTTGGGGGGGATGATGCCTTGACTTAATGTAGCAAATATACATCATATATAATTCATTACATGGTTGGAATTGGAAGAATCAGTATTGACTTGTTTGTTTGATCGGCGGGACCATAGTCATCGGGCGATGGATGTCGGAAGGACCGTAGTTAGCGGACGACGGAGGTCAGAAAGATCGTAGTATGGCGACGGAGGTCGGAAGGACCGTAGTATGACGACGGAGGTCGGAAGGACCGTAGTCGGGTGGCGGAGGTCGGAAAGACCATAGTCTGGTGATGAAGGTCAGAAGAACCGTAGTTAGTGGGTGATGAAGGTCGGAAAGACCATAGTTTGGCGACTAAGGTCAGAATGACGGTAGTTGGCGGGTGATGGAGGTCGGAAGGACCGTAGTTTGTGGGTGATAGAGGTCTGAAAGACCATAGTCTGGCATCGTCGAGTGATGGAGGTCGAAAGACCATTATTTGGCGACGAAGGTCAGAAGGGTCGAAGTACACAGGTGACAATGGTCGGAATGACCATTGTTTGACGACGAAGGTTGGAAGGATCGTAGTCGGCGGATGATGCCTTGACTTAATGTAGCAAATATACATCATATATAATTCATTACATGGTGGGAATTGGAAGAATCAGTATTGACTTTTTTGTTTGATCGGCGGGACCATAGTCGGCGGGCGATGGATGTCGGAAGGACCATAGTTAGCGGACGAGGGAGGTCAGGAAGACCGTAGTATGGTGATGGAGGTCGGAAGGACCGTAGTATGGCAACGAAGGTCAGAAGGACCGTAGTCGACGGGTGGCTGAGGTCGGAAAGACCATAGTCTGGTGATGAAGGTTAGAAGAATCGTAGTTAGTGGGTGACGGAGGTCGGAAAGACCGTAGTCTGGCGACTAAGGTCGGAATGACGGTAGTCGGCTGATGACTGAGGTCGGAAGGATCTTAGTTTGTGGGTGATGGAGGTCTGAAAGACCATAGTCTGGCATCATCGAGTGATGGAGGTAGAAAGACCATTGTCTAGCGACAGAGGTCAGAAGGGTCGAAGTCGAAAGGTGACAGTGGTCGGAAAGACCGTTGTTTGACGACAGAGGCCGGAAGGATCGTAGTCGGCGGGTGACGGTGGTCAGAAAGACCATTGTCTGGTGACGGAGGTCGAAAGGACTGTAGTTGATGGGCAATGGTAGTCAGAAAGATCATAGTCTCGCAACATTGGTCGGGAGAAAGTCCTACGATAATCGGTGGCCGGGAGTAAGTCTGGCGATAGTCGGTGGCTAGGCGGAAGTCCGGTGTTAGTTTATGGCCGGGCAGAAGTCCGACGTTAGTCGGTGGACATGCATAAGTTTGGTGTTAGTCTATGGCCTAGCAGAAGTCCAGCGTCAGTCAATGACCGGTCCGAATTCCGGCTTCAATTGGTGGCCGGGCAGAAGTCTGGCAATAGTTCGATGACGGTCGGTAGTTGAGGTGGAATCTGGTGGCAAGAGAACTCTTTCTCTTTCTTCCTTCTCTTCCTTGCTTCCCCTGCTTCCTCCTTCCTCCCCTCTTTTATGAAGAATGAGGAGTCAATTTATAATTTTTTGGGAGTGACATAACTAGTAAATAAAGAGGAGATCAAGGGCATGTTGGGCGTGTTTTGAATGGACAGTTGATGTCAATTCCTCTGATCATGAACCATTTATTGAGTATTTGAGTGCCTTAATGATGTCAAAATTCAACGATCTTGGGCTCGTTGGATTCGCCTCGTTGAGCCACTCGATTAGACTATTAGCACATAACGTTTGGAAACCGTTTGGTCATCTAATTTATAGTTTGAACCTTCCAAATATGCTTCGGGTCTTCGATTTTCACCCATTTGGGCTCAGATTGAGTCGAATTTGATGTCGTTGGGTTCGTATTTTTGAGACGTTTGGTTCGACTATGAGTTTACTGAAATAAGAGTTCAAATGGTCCCAGATTTAACTTTGGAAATTTTCAACTTGATTTTGTCTCGAGATTTGTGCCCGATCAATATAATTTTTTGATGATATATCAATAATATTGACACTAATATCATTTTTTAACTGTTAAATGCATTTATTTGTGAAGATTTTAGAAAATTGAGAAATTCAGAATGAAATTTTGTTATGGAATTTAATATTTAATTGAAAATTTGAAAAACGAATATATGTTATTTTTATAAATAATCAAATTTTAATATGAGTAAAATTGGAGAATAATAATTATTTTTAAGAAAAAAATTATGTCAAATATTCTATTGAATTCATCGTCAAAAACTTTTTTAAAATAATGGTATGCATGGCATCAATTGGATATTTTTGAAAAATATAATTATTTATTTACTTTTATATATAGTTATATATTTTTAAAAATTATTATTTTTTAAATAATTTAATTTTTTTCGTATATATTTAAATCAGAGATGTATTAACTAAAAATGATTTTACCTATTCAATATGATATGAGGAGAAGAATAAGAATGAAAGAATGAAAAATAAAAGTTGGAAAGAGGCTTATAACTTTGCTTTGATACCATATAGAGAAGATGTGGCTAAAGAGCTTGCATTATTTCTCTATCCCGTGGATATTTATATGTAAATGATGACTATAGAAATTATTAGGAAATTATATAGTTACTTATGAGAGAAATAAGTATATTGAATGGCCACCGGCCCCACATAATAAAAATTATATGCTTATTTTCCACATAATATGTGAGGATGCTCATGTGAATGAGTGGCTTTACTCTAAGAGGCCGGATACGAAACGAGCATATACACGAAAATGTTGGAGTAGCTCCAGTGGAAGATAAGATTATAGAGAGTCGTCTTAGATGGTTTGGTCAAATAAAACGACAGCCTTCTGATGACCCAGTTAGTAGAGTTGATGTATTAGATTTGGCTTATGTTAAGAAAAGTTGAGGTAGATCTAAAAATATTTGGTTATAAATATTAGGAATGACATTTATCTTCTTCTCTTTTAATATGCATTATATTATAAAGACTGAAGTTGGTAGCTGGTTTTTATAATATTGTGCTATTCAAATATAGTACAGCAAAGCCATAACATCAATGAAAAGTCTCAATTTAATATTAGAATTTAACTTCTACCATTGTTCATCAACACAAAATATTTTATATGATTAATGATAGATTTACACTGTCTTAAACTATGATTCCATAACTAAATCAAATAAGATTACATCATAAAGTCCATATTGTTTATGACCGATCATTATAGTATGCAAAGGATGTAATCACCAATAGCAAAATTTATAATTAAAGAGGATTAAATCAAAATAAGCTATATATTTCCTTTGTTTAATTTGGTTTTTGATATTAATTGCATTTATGTTATGTTAATGGTGTGTTCATGACATGAGGGGGAAGGCAAAATATCTTAAATTCTCCCAATATAAATGAAATGTATCATTTTTATATATACATTTCATTACTTTTGAAACCACCATCCTAAATTGACTTATAATTCAATGACCCTAACACTAACCATTTTAGACAATCAACATGTGATTACTTGTAACTATAATGATGATATTCATCATCATAATAAATATCTTAATTTGCATTGTTCACATATTTAGCATGAGACAAATAATCAATATCTCTTAGTTGAACCAAGAATTCATTTGTGTTATTTTGACTATAAGATAGTAAAGTTTTACTATAGATGAGTTGTTCTTTTATTTGCCTCCTTACATGGAGAGAGAGAGAGAGAGAGAGAGAGAGAGAGAGAGAGAGAGAGAGAGAGAGAGAGAGAGAGAGAGAGAGAGAGAGAGCACGGGTCAGATCGAAGAATGAAAAGGAGAGAGAAGAATCGTTTGATTATTGCGATTAAGAAGAGAAAGAGAAAACGAGTGTGTGAAATGGTAATTGCTGAGTTCGGCCTTGCGCTATTTGGGTGAAGGGAGGAGCGGAAGCACTCGTGCGGCTCAGTTGCGTGCAAAAGAACCGAAAGAACTTGGACCGGTTCAGTCTAATAGGTTATTACATCTACATACATACATTTAAAAAAAAAAAAAACTCATTCAATAGCTTGAAAAGCCCTATTTTGTGCATTGAAGAGAACAAAATTCTTTTAACAACAAAAGGTTGCAAAAACTGTGTAATTATTAGTCGTTGTAATTAACTTTTAATGAGATAAGTAAACCCAATAAAGCAAACCAATCATTCCAGCTAACACCCATAAACTCGGCAAAACACAAATAACCGTTGGGCTTTTCTTTTCGGGACAAAAAAATTATGAAAATTAATATATAAAGAAGTTTCAAAATATTTTATTATTTTTTAGAAAATTAAATAAATATTTTAAATATAAATGAGTTCTAACCTCAAAGAGTAAGAAATATTAATTTTCTATATTGCCATATATGTTAGATATTTTTATTTTTAATATAAATGATTTTTAACCCATTTTTTGTTCTTTATCTTGATGGCTTCATGCCACCTATTTCCTATTCCTCTCTAGTTAAACCTAGTTGTCTCTCACATTCTTAGCAAAAATGGGAGATGAAGAGGACACACTAGACCAATGCCAAGTTGCTATAATGAAAACATGAAAGGGATAGAGATTTGTTTCATTAATTTTAATATTAGCACAAACAAGCCCATGTGTACAAACAACAAAAACATAGCAATAAAGTATTATATTATAATAATACTTTTTTTAATATTATAATAATACTTGTTGTATAATCATTAATCTAATCACAAATATCTAACATATATGAAAATAAAGAAAATGAATATTTCTTACTCTTTGAAGTTGGAACTCATTTATATTAAAAAAATATATTTAATTTTCTAAAAAAATAATAAAATATTTTTGAAACTTCTTTATATATTAATTCCCATAATTTTTTTGTAACAAAAAATTAGCTGGAATGATTGATTTGCTTTATGGTGTTTGTTTATCTCATTAAAAGTTAATTACAACTACTAATAACTACACAGTTTTTGCAACCATTTAATATTTTTGTAATTTATTTTAAATTTATCTTAACATTTATGTGGTTAATCTTCTTCTTCCTCATCATAAATTTTTTATTTTTGAAGTAGCGAACGCATAAAGTGGTGGATCGTTATTTACTTCTTTTACTGTATAGTTTTGAGTGCTGAAAGGAATTGCATCTAATATATATATATATTTTAATTGTCTTAAGGGCTTTGAAATACCATTTGGTACATTATACTTAACCATTTGTTGCACTCTTAACTGAGATGGTCAAGTTAATTACTTTCCGTTAATTATGTTGGTTAAAGTACAACTCGCAGTTATTAATTTTTAAGAAAATATAGGTATGTTATAGTAATATGCTTTGACATAATTGTAATTGATAAATAAATTATATTAGACATTAAAAAAAATAAATTTAATAATTTTAAAGTTTAATATTTGTTGCTTTATCTATTTAATTATTACCATCATTTTAGATGTCACATTACATAAAAGAATAGGGGTATTTACATACATACCACTTTATTTCATATTATTTACATATCAAATACCTAAAATTTTAATATTACATGCCTGTCATTAAGAAGGAGAGGACCGAAGGCTCCTTTTGGGCTCCCCTTATATTTTTAAATATTGTTGAAGTGGAGTCTTCAAAAACTGAATCAAATGTTGAACCGGAAGAATAAAAAGTTAAGTATTCAAAGGTTCACTATAGAGTTGATCAAATGATATAATAAATACTAAAATTATTTTAAAATAATTTAAGTAATAAAATAATTATATTTTTATTAATTCAATATATACTATTTTAAATCAGGAGGTTGAATATTTTAAATATGTTTTTAAATAAAAGATTTGACAAACAATATTTTAATTATTTATAAGATACTCAACTTTTAAAAATAACAAATATTTAACCCATACGTTAAAAAAAATATAAATAGGAGGGGGCTAAACTTATTAAAACCTCTAAACTTTTTAATACTTCTATTTACTCAAAATCAAAAAAGGTCTAAAATTAATTTATATTCAAATCTGCTAGTTCATCAAAAAATAGATGAATTCACCCATTCTCTAGTTCAAATGCTAATTCCGACCGATTCCCAAGCAATTTTTGGGCTGAACTGATCCGGCCAAACTGATTTGCGGTTGTACCAGTTGGCCCGGCTGCTTTGATCTGATTTTTAAAAATAGTCTAAATAGTTGTGAATGATGGCTCTAACAATATTTATGTCATTCAATCATTGAACAATAAGTTTATCGGACATAGGCCAAATGATTTTTACATGATTTTGTGAACTGAATGATGGGACAAATTATGCCATGCAGAGTTAGAACGGGAAGAACCATCCGGACATATGAGTGTACACATTATATACATATTTATACAGTGTATCAATTTTTTATACACATTATGTACACTCACAGTAAGGACAGTTCTTCCCGTCCAGACTCCGCACGAAAAAAATTCTCGATGGATGGGGCCTTGACGTGGATGTTATGTTGTACAAATAATGTTATAACAATTATATTGAAATCGCCTGACAATAGCTTTTTTTTTATAAAATAATCAGCACTCAGATGCAACTCACTAAAAATTTCAAATAATTTTTCAAAGAAAAAATAAGAAAGAATGGCAGTGAGACAGCTTGAAATATAAATTAAACTTCTTGGAAAAAAAAAAGATTCATGGGATGATATCAGAAGCCTAAAAAACATACATTTTTCTGATAAAAGAAGTAAAATTTTATACAATCATTAATATCCAACGGGCCATAAAACATTTGAAAATATACCAAACAATATGCTATCCTTATAATCTTTCAGAAACAAGGAACGATCCGCAACAGAGCTTACAGACAAATTGAGTTGAGATATATATAAGAGAAAAAATATTTCTTACTTGGAGCTTGCAGTTGTGTGCTTATGGAAGGGCCAGAGATTAAACCAACGTTCCAAGACTCCAGCAGTCTTGGACAAATTGTCAGAAAAAGTTCGTGGCTGGGGATTTGGAGGTGGAGGAAAATCCTCAGCTGGCATTGCAAATGGCCTAAGCATCTTCTCCATCATTTCTAACGTAAGATATGCTCCCACTTCCTGTAATCTCTCTGGTCCCATTATAGGAAGCGTGTGCTCTTGATGTAGCAGAGCGGCATCGACACCGTTATTAGGTTCCTGTAAGGATATTGGGACAGAATTATGTGATCTAGTGCTCATAATTATGTGGAGGCTGGAAATTTCTTGATAGTTGCTCCTATTTTTATCTACATGAAATTGATTTACTTCAACTCTAAGGTAATTTGGTCAAAATTATATATATATATGGATGAAATTTTCTCGAACCAAAGTCAAAGTCCTGGGTTTCTAATAAGGCTACCACACTCTATCTCTGACTCCTTATCATCCCTTTCCTATTCAGAAAAGTTCCAAGTGCTCTTGTAAACTAATAGGTGAAAAAATGTCAACAGCAGGATGACTGAGAGATTACCTCAAGCGGGCTTAAGTCTGCACCGCGACTGAATGTCATCTCAATGCGGAACCTCTTTGGATCTTCCAGAAGCACCTGGGATATGGATAAAATCGAAGAAATCTTTAGTATGTCAAGTGGTAATGTTGCCTCAGAAGCTACTGGACAAATTTGCTTCACCCAAGTTCACTCATATTAGCGAGAAATTATTGCATGCAGATAACATAGTAAAATAATATTAGCACTGCTAGTACTCAGCACTTCATCGCTGAGTACGTTATCTGCACGCAATAAGTCTCCATATAAGGGCTTCTAGTAATCTCTACTATACAAGTGATGAATACTTGTAAACAAAGGAGTAAGATCAATATAACGGACCTCTGTATTCTCGAACATTCTTAGAACAATATAACTCATATAATCAAGCTCTCTTGTCTTAAATAGCCGCTCAAGGGCACTGTGACAGAGAAGGCTGTCTTCTTCTTGAAGGGATTCATCCAAATTGCAGTAGCGGAGAACATTCATTAGGGAATGTATGTGAGATTCCTGTCATTAACAAAAATCATACAAAACATTTAAATTATGCAAAAGTAAAACGATACTATAGTATTTGGTTGATTAAATTATGCAGAAGTCTTAATGAATCATGATAATGGTACAGAAAGATAATAACCAAGATCATGTCAGACAAAAAAATGCTTCCTTCAAGAACTACAGCAAGTGCTTTTATTTAGGCACACTTTATTCAAACCTTAAAAAAAAAAACAGTACCAAACAACCAACATTTAAAAATTGCTTTATCGCTTAATTTAAATGATGTCCTTCCTCATTTATATAGTATGCATTATCTTGAATAAAAAATTAGGTGTGCATGCCTCATTCTAGGATGGTGGAGTCGGACATTTTTTACCTAGGGAATTTTGAATTTCATGAACTTTGCTTAGCAGGAGTTAGGGAAATAAATGCTTCACATCAAATCAAAGATTTTGGTTTTCTCTAGTTTAACATAGCTTGTGAAGTGCTTTGATCTGGCAGCAGGTCTCTGCTCGGGTAGTTCAAGTGAGTCAATTCAACTAAGTAAACCCCCGTCTTCTTGTTCTCGATGAAGTTACGACAAGAAAAAAATAAAGGGAATGGTGCATTGGAGACGAGTTGGTTAGTTTGAAATGAAGGTGACAAAATTGTGGCTAAATGAAACCCTTGGACTGAGCAAGCCGTAAGAAGGATAAACAAGCAAGCAGTCAAGAAAATTCTCTGGCGACAATCCAACATTTGTAATCCAGACTGAAGCCATCATTCACCAACAACCACCATGAGATGCACGAAGATTCATGCCAAGACTCGTCACTCATCACTGTGAAGAAGGATATGAGAAAGGAGAAAGTATTGAAGGGCAGGGTATCAAATGCGTTTATCCCATTTTCTAATGACAACCACCATGCTGGCCACCATGGCCGGCCCCCCTTTCTCCAGAGATTGGAGATTTTCAACGAAACTTTGCAAAATTGCAATCAAGGAAAGGGAGCACCAAGAGACAAGATGGCTAAAGAGAGTTTCCTTTCGGCAACATTCATAGTTCCACTACTTTGAATTCTGTACGTCATGCATTACTAAAAATACATGTTTAAATCGTTTAATGGGCTTAATGGGCAATCCTACTTGAAGGTTATTTAATAAATGGTCTCTTTCTCACCTTCAACCAGTGAAGGGATTCAGATGAGTGTTATTAAAGGCACGAAGTACCCTCAAGGTAATATGACTGACAGGAATCCGATCTCCACAAAGCAAAAACAATAATACAAAAGAGAAAACGTAGCAAAAATCAACAAGAAAGGATGAGATTATGGGTTAATTCATTTTTAAATTGGCATAACAAACCAAGATACAATTTGATTTACTATTCGAGAGGTAGATCGACTCTTCCCAAACCCTAAGCGCCACTAGGAACAACTCCAAGAGAGCTACAGTAAAAACACAAATCACATATTGAAAATAAAATAACCTAATTAATCTTAAATAAGCCTCCTAATTCCCTCCAAAATCTAAATTCAAATAAACCCTATTTCCCTAAATAAACCCTCCTAATTCCTTCCCAAATTTGAATTCAAATCAGTCATCTTTCCCTAAATAAAGCTTCATAATTCCCTCCCAAATCTAAATTCAAATCAGTCATCTTTTCCTAAACAAATCTTCCTAATTCCCCCTCAAATCTGAATTCAAATCAGTCATCTTTCCCTAAATAAACCTTCCTAATTCTCTCAAAAATTTGAATTCAAATCAGCCTTCTATCCCTAAATAAACCTTCCTAATTCCCTCCCAATTTTGATTTTCTATGGTAAGGAATTACAGGTAGAATTAATCTCCTTTGAGCCCCCCTCTCTCCTTGCCCGTCGCTCACAGTAGTGAGGCACACAAGGCTCTTCCGCTCCCTAGCTAGACCGGCCCCCCCTACTGAGGCCGGGTTAATTGGCTGGACTAACTCAGTCAGTCCATCAATACTCCCTTCACAAAGAGCCACCTTGTCCTCAAGTGGAACGAAGGGAACTATTGTTGAATCATCTGGTACGGTTCTCATGTTGCTTCATAGTCAGGCAGAGTTAACAATGGCACGTTGGTCATCGTCTTGTTCAACTCCTCAAAGGCCTTAATAGCTACTTCACCTCAATTGAAAATATCCTTCTTTAGCTATTCGCTCAAAGGCCAGACTATTGAACTGTATCCCTTCACGAACTTCATGTAGTAGCCTGTAAGGCCCAAGAACCCTCTCAACTCCCTCAAGCTCTTGGGTATTGACCATCTTAGCATGACCTCAATTTTACTCTGATTAGCCGCTACTCCTTCTTGTGATACCATGTGCCCCAAATACTCCACTTAAGGCTGGGCAAATGAGCACTTCTTCAGATTGGCAAATAAGTGGTGGTCCCGTAAAGTGGATAACACCAATCCCAAGTGTTCTAGGTTCTCCTTCTCAGTCCTGCTATAAATCAAAATATCATCAAAGAATACTAACACAAACCTCCATAGATATGGCTGGAATACCCAGTTCATCAGATATTGAAAAGTAACTGGAGCATCAGTGAGGCCAAAATGCATCACTAAAAACTCATAGTATCTCTCATGAGTCCTAAATGCCGTCTTGGGAACATCCTCGGGCCTCATCCGGATCTGATGGTACCCTAACTTCAGATCAATCTTCGAGAAAAAACACCTCTCCATAAGCTCATACAGCAAGTCATCAATCAATGAAATAGGAAACTTGTCATGGGTTGCCTCCTCTCAGGGATCTCGAGTAAACTGAAGTGGTTAAATGTAAATTTTAGTTTTATTGGGGTTTATATCTATTAGAATACCCAGAAATTAATTAGATTTGAGATTTATAACTTCATTTAGAAGTTACCTAGAAGTTTGAATTGAAACGGGTCTTTTGGCTTCTATTAGAAGTAACCCGGGTGTTTAAATTTGGGTTGAGACTTACGACTTTCATTGAAAGTAGCCCCGAAAGCGGGTCTTACGACTTCTGTTAGAAGTAGCCCAGTGGTAGGTCTTATAACTTAGCCTTATAGACTAAGATGCCCATCAGTTCATATTTAATTTGAGAGTTTAATATTTCTCCTAAGAGTTTCTCTCAAATAACAGGTCTTACAACTTTATTTTTGAAGATGCGTGAAAGCGAGTCTTACAACCTAATCCTTTAGACTAAGATGCCCGTTGGTTTTATTTGTATTTGGATAGGTCTTACGACTTCCCTTAGGAAGTAGTATGGTGTTTGATTGTTCAAGGTAGATTGGACTATACCAGTAGGTACTTTAGCTTATAGTTATTTGCTAGCTTCATACTAGACTTTTAGCTTTCAGTTGTTCACTAACTCGACACTTACTAGTCATCAGTTGTTGTATGACACTAGTGCTTTTTGCTATAGTACTTTGCTTTTTTTTTCTTTTCAGTGCTGTAGATTGTACTAGTAGTTACTTTACCAGTGGCTTGTTCTATTTTCAGTCTATTCTACTTTTTGCCTGTAGCTTAGTGTAGCACTTGTTCTTTTTCCTGCTTTAGCATTTTAATTTCGATACTAATGAATTTTATTTGCTTGCTTGCAGGAGTTCATGTTGTTTTGGAGTTTGCACAGGAGAGTTGGAGAGTTTGCAGGGTGTGTTGAGTTTGTTGAGTGTTTGTGAGTTGGAGAGTTTTGTACAGGGTTTGGAGAGCAGAGTGTTTGTGAGTTGAGTTCCTATTCATAGTTTGGAGAGCAGCGTTTGAGATTACAGTATTGAGTTGTACATGTTGACTAATGAAAACCGCTCTTTTTTTTTCATATATTATTTAAACAGAAAACCCTAACCTATCAAAATGGCTCTCTCCATATTTTTAAATCATGCTCTAATTTAATCAATTAATCTATTTTTTATTAATTTAAAAATTAATTGACTGATTAAGCAATCAATCAATTAATGTAAAAAATAATAAAAAAAGTATTTTAAAATAGATTAATTAATTATTAAATTAAACCTCAAATTTAATTTGAAATTAATTGATTAATTATATTTTAATTAATTAAAAGGAATTTTAATAGTTTAAAATTAATTGATTAAATTAATTTTGATTTTTTTAATTTAACCAATTAATTAAATTTTGATTTTATGTTTAAAATTCCAACTAGTTAATTAAATAATTTAACCAATTAATTAATAAAATTTTAAAGAAATCACTCTCAGATTTCAATAAATTAAACGCTCTAAAATTTTCAATTAATTAATTGAGTTCAATTAACATATTATTTTTAATTAATCAATTATTTTTTAATTAACTAATTTCAATTGATTATTTAATTTTAATTAATTAATCATTTTAATTAGTTAATTGCAAATTACTTCGTTTTTTGCATTTTCCCTCTTTATTCATACCAGCCCAAGTTATATTTATCAAACAGAGACGAGACAGTTCAATAACTGGGTTATAAATGTGATCTATAAACTTTAATGGAGGAACTAATATGAAATTACCACATTCATTTTAACATTTTTATTTCTTTCACATACAATTTGGCTATTTGTGACTCTTTGTTGTTGTTCAACAATTAGATACACACAACATAGTCAATTTAATTATACAGATAACACTTATATTCAAATTTCAATGGTTTTTTCTTAACACAAAATACTCCCTAAGGCACATGTACAGCCATTGGTATATCTAATATGAAACTAACCACAAACAGACGAGTCGATCTCTCATTTAACTATTATTAGTCAGCACAGTGAATCTTCTATATTGAATGGACACACTATTGAGCTATAGCTTTGCGCCTCCACTCCCAAGGGAGCCTTTCCGAGAAGCCCTGAGAACAATAGTTTCAGGAGACTTGCTAAAGAGCACGAAAATTTCACTAATTAAACCATCTAATATGCATAAATGATCTCATGCACCTTAAAATAAATCAAAACTTTAGAAACATTTGAAAAATAGTGTACACGTACAGATGTGAAGTATAGTCTTGTGCGAACATGTCGTTCAGGTGTTTTGACATTAGCATACCTACATAGAAAAGAGAAATAGTAAGCCCAATGATGAGTAAATAAAAGAGACAAAAGCTAGAGGAGAGTAAATACTTTGGATCTAAACGATATTTGGTTTCTTTATCTTCATCATCATCTTGATCCAATGATTTTTCGCTGGTAGAACTATTTCTTCTGGCATCTTCATGTTTATTCCCATGTCTTGATTGGTGATCAGTATCCTCTTTTCTCGACCTCTGAACCATTCCGGTTTTCCCATCACCAAATTTTAGCTCAGCAACACTGATAGCCTCCTCACGAGTATTGCGCAAATCAATTAAAATTTTTCCCAACAATCTGCGGGCTATCTGATACAGAAATAAGAAATGAAGTTATGATAAACAGAAAAAAGGTACAATCAAAAGAAACCCACTCCCATAATAACATAGGAGAAATAAAAATAAAAAATTGACAAGGAACATAATAAGAGGGGTATTAAATGATTTAAACAGCAGTAAACAAAATTTAATTATAGCAAATAATGGAAAGAATGTAGCATATTCTTCTTGAACTAATATTTTTACAAAAGTTAGTACGATCTGTAAAATTCAATTCCACATGTTAAAAAAACATTAAAATGAAGAACTGCAGAAATGGATACAGACGTCCTACATTTGAAAGCACATGGCTGGCATGAAGAATTAACAATTCCTCATTGATGTTGAGTATTCTACCACTATAAGTTCTTTTCAGGATTAAAAAATTCTTCAACATCAAACCCATCAGAATTCATTGTGCAACATCTTAAGCCACCTCTCTTTTCTTATATGATTATCAGGTTATCCGCTGATTTGTAACCATTCTACTGTGACATCACAGCGTAAATTCGGAACACAATTTCAATGAGTTGCTGCATTAAGTGATTGGTTACAATGTACAACTAATAAGCGCAACAGTTTCCTTCTGATTATGGAAGATGCCGCATACAGATTAACTTAAGATTATGCACATAAATCTGGAAGCGATTCACATATTCTTCCTATGTGCACCACACACCTTTTAATAAAGCAGTTATAGATTTAATTCGTGAATGCAGCATATCTATTTCACGTAATTTGAAACTTTAGATTATTGCATGATAAGTGTGCATAACCTTTATTTACACATAAAATTAAAGTTTGCAACAAAATGCTGGCACAGGGAGGAAATGGATCATAGTGACAGGTACCTTTGACCCAATTTCAAGCTTCTGCTTTGGGTTGATGCCGTATTCATTGGGAATAACACCATCTGCTAGCAACTAAAATTATAAAAAAAAAAAAAAAAAAAAAAAAAACAGTAAGTCCTTTCTGGAGACAAAAACTAGTCCCATTTGTTCTGATCATTTATGAAAAGGTAAGCTTTATTGAAAAAGGCTATAAAATGCATTGAAACGCTACTAGCACTAATAAGCTTTGTTGCTTTTTCTTTTTTTTTTTCTTTTCAAAATATGAGGCAATGGAGAATCAATTTGGACATACACTCCCGGTAGAAATTTACCTTACCTCTATTATATTTTTGGATGAATTCTAGTCTTAGTAACAACGGACAACTGATCTTGGAGTAAAACAAGGGCTATAAATTTCCCAGAAAAAGCTTCTAGAACATTTTAGAAATAGCACTTTATTTTATTTTCTTTCACTTTAATGAGAAAACATTCCTCTAGATTATCCATAACAAGAAAAGGCAATGTCTCAATACTTTACAAATATAACTTTTAGTAAAATAAAATGCACATAAATTGACTTAAATACCCATTTAACTGAAGGGCATGAGCATTGAAAGAGACAACAATAAATTCTGGGTCCAAGAAGGATTGATGTATTCAATCTTACCCCAGCATAACAAAGAGAAGGGAGATGAAAAAAATTCTGAAGAGAAAGTTATCTAACTTGCAAACATATTTGCGTGAGAGCAATTGAATTGGCTCCATTAATTAGTATTCAAACCCATAACCTCTGATGGAGCAACCTAACCATTACTCAAAGAGCTACCTCACAAGTAACCACTTGATTTCTAAACCGATTTTCAATAAATAAAGCCTTGTTAGAAGAAAGTTATTTTACAAGTCAAATGAGAAAGATATAAAGTGATTCTTCAGTTTAAGTCTACCTGAGCAACTTTAAATAGCTCTGCTAAACCATCAAGATTAAGATGTGCATTATGCAGCATATCATATCTGTTAAAAGATTCCAAAATCAAAGAATAAAGAAGAAATGTGAGAAAAATGCAACAATAATGACAAATAGCAAAGGAGACATGCACAACATAATATTGATACTAACAGCTGAATGCGAACAGGTGGTTATGCAGGAGGAAAAAAAAAGACGTTCATATGGTGCTAAGAAGAAAAACTGTAACACGGGATTCACATTTGCATCTGATGGAAATTATGGACCATCATGTGTTCGACTCAAAACAAAATATTAAATCTAGATGTTTTCATTCAGAATACATGATGATAGCAGTCAAGTTGAGAACCCATGCAAATAATCATAAACCAGAAAGTCTAAAGGAGGCCATCCTGCGTATAAATTTGATATTTCTGAATTTTTCTACTGGAAATAATTTTTGTAAATCTGAACAAGCCATAAACGGAAAATGAATAGCATATACTAAGCTCAATTGAGTAACTATTTAAACAGATAACCTAAATTTGAAAGAAAAATCATAATCATGACAAGTTACTCTAGGTCTTGATTCTTTAAGTGACCTTGTGAATTAGCCAAACAAATTGGAAGCTCTGATGTTTATTCTCAAACTGATCAGCAATGCTCGGTCACATTTGTAGAATATAGTTCCTAATCAATTATGTGATGTAGAACGGGAAGGTGGGGTCATGTGAATTTCAAAATTGCCTAAGTAATTGGAAAAGGGAGGGAAGGGGGTCGGCCAAATCAAGGCTTGATTGACCTTGATTTAAGGTGTTTAAGTCGGATAGGAGAGAGAGGAGGGGAAATAGGGGCTGATTAATTAATTTCCTTAATGGGAAATCCAATTGGGGAATCAATTAATTAAGAGGGAGAGAGAAGGGGGCCGGCCTATTGGGGGGAGGAAAAAAGTGTCCACATATGGACCTAAGCATTAATTGTTGATGGGGAAATTAAATCTGAAATTTAATTTCAGATTTGAGGTGATTAGGGAGGCTTCCTAAATTAAATTTATCAATTAGGAAAGGATTTGAAATTCAAATTCGTTTGAATTTTGAATTCAAAACTTACCAAAATCAAAACAACTTAATTTAGGAACTTGATTTGGGAAATTAATGGGAGGAATTAATATGGTTAATTGGATTGGAGAGAGAGGGAGGGCCGGCCATGCAAGAGGGAGGGTTGATTGGGGAAATTTTGAAAACCTTTCCAAACAGAAGATTTTAATTAAGTAAAGGAAATTAGAGGGAAATTTCTAATTAATTTTAGATTTGAGGAGATTAGGGAGGTTTCCAAAACAAATCAACTTATTTTAGGAAGGAGTTCAAATTCAAATAATTTTGAATTTAAAATTTGAAAACTTTCCTAATTTAAGATGTTTAATAAATGACAATTATTAAATGGGGATTCAAATTTTGGAGGCAAGTGGGGATTGGGGAATGACACCAATGGCTAGGGATAGGGTTAAGGTTGGGGGGTGATGGCTTGGTGGAGGGGAGGACTATTGGGGCCGGCGGTTTGGGGTGAAAGATGGGAGGCCGGCCGGGATTGGGGAGGTGGTGGGGGTTTTGGCCGAGAGGTGGAGAAAGGTGGAGTGACCGGCGATTAAGGAAGAAGGAGAAAAGGAGTTTAGGGAAAGAAAGATAAACCGTGAGCCCGGACGGTTCCTGCGGCTGACGGGTGATGCATTGCCCTTCACCAAGGGACTTCAAGCCACGAGCCCGGACCCTTCCTGTGGCTGGTGGATACTACACTTCCCTCCCATAGGGATCTCACCAAAGTCCTCCCAAGGAAAAAAAGTGCAGAACAATTTTTTTTATTAATAATCCATCATACTAATACAATAGCATGAGCCTCTATATATATAGGCCTCAAAATGAAAGAAACTAAAAAAAAAAGACAAACATGCCCCTAGGGATTACATAGGACTACTTCCTCAAGTGAGGGTAAAAACAGAAAATGCATAAATAAATAAAAATTACAAATAATAAATTAAGATAATGTGGGACGATCATAACCGTTGATCTTAGCTCCTCCTCTGATAAGCATTCACGGTTGGATGTCCGCATCATTCTCCCGGGGTGGAAAAGAGCTCGACTCCGTCGAGTCCGCATCCCGGGTGCACAACCATGCTCTGATACTAAATTGATGTAGAACGGGAAGGTGGGGTCATGTGAATTTCAAAATTGCCTAAGTAATTGGAAAAGGGAGGGAAGGGCGGCTGGCCAAATCAAGGTGGGGTCATGTGAATTTTGCGAGGATGTTATCATATAGTTCCAAGTTTTCCCAAGCACAATGCCGAAGCACTCTAATTCAAATAGAAAAATTCAAAATTTTATTTTTAATATTTTTCATATTTTCGGGTTATTACAATATTTATGACTGTAATATAATGGTGTCAATTTATGGTAAAACCAGCTAGTTTGAAGCCCCAATCATAACCATTATTAAGTAGTGCCATTTGGTAGCAAACTTGATTAGAAGGAACATGCCACATCTCACTGTGGGAGATTTTTTAAGAATAATCATAGTGGTACGCTCGACAAGACATTGACTCTTACTGTGCATATATTATTTTAAATTTATCACCCTAAATAAAATATTGTGAAGAGTAGATAATCATTGCTTTAAGTTTGAGTCGATTAATTTTGCTTAAATAACTTTTTTTGAATGTTTAGAAATATAGGATTTCTAAACTTTTATCAAGATTTAAACAACAACGACAACATCATCATCAAGCCTTTATCCCACTACGTGGGGTCGGCTACATGAATACTTTTTTCTCCATTGTGTCCCGTTAATAGTCAAATCCTAATTTAAATCTAATAAAAAATATCATTTCTAATATTTTCTATCCAAGTCTTTTTAGATCTACCTCTACCTCTCTATGTCTATATATATTTCACGATCAATAGAGTGCATTGAGGAAAGTGATTGTCATATATGTCGCTTATCAGAGCATCGGGATGATCGCCATCAAAATGGTTCAAAACTTTATCCGATTGTGAAATAGATCACACTGATGTGCTCAAGACACCAGATTTGCTAAGGAAGAGTCATTCGTGCAAAACTCTATCGAAAATGATGACGAGCATGATTGTTGGAAAGCACGAGCTTGACTAAACAACCCAAACGATCTCTGATTGTCAAATAGACTGCGTAGATGCGAAATTAACCTAAGAGGGGACTCCTCACAATTGAATTAAGTGAAGGGTGTCAAAATCAATGAACTACGAGTGAAATGTTGCGTGGCGTTACCCGAACATGCCCATTCAAAAACTGGACTTCGCCGTTGTGTCCAGAATATTGAGAATACTAAGAAATGACTACCATATTACATGGGTCGTTCAACGAGCAAATCTGGCACAAATTTTGAGGTGACGGTGCACGAAATTGTCCAAATTACATCTCGAAACCGACGCGATCAGAACATCAAATTTACCAAAGGGGGGACCCCTCACAGCTGAATTGAGCGAAAAACAATCGAAACCTACGACTGACACCCGAAAATGTTGTACGACAATACACAACGACGTCTGATCGTAAAACAGACTTCACCGTTGCGTCCGGAACGTCGACAATACAAAAAAAATGACTTTAATATTGCATAAAGACCTCGCGCAAGAAAACGATGAATTTCGAGGCAACTACGACACGTAAACCAAGGCGACGACATGAATTTCAAGACAACACGAGTAATGAGAAACTCAATGAATAGTCTATTCATTTTTAACACTCCAAAATTCATTATTTAACTATATATATATATATATATATATAAATAGAAAATTCCCGTCTTACCTCCTATCTGCTGCCAAAAAGCCTGCTCAAATCCCGCACAGTTGCCCAAATTCTCTGCCAAATCCTCATCCAGCAACCTATCTGTCTCCATCATTTCAAAACAAAGATTTTTAATTATCCTAAAGTCAGGCAAATTCTACTCCTCCCAGTCTCTCTACTATTCCCACTGATCTCCCACCCCACATTCAAAAAATTGTGCTCAACTTTCACTCCCTGACATCCCCTCATCCGACCACAGTAGCTCACGTCTCCTCCCTCTCCACTCTCTCAACTACAGCAATCCTCAACTACAGCAGCCAAAGCAGCCCCTCTTCTACTGCCGTAAACTCACAGCTCGTCTCACTCCCCTGTCCCCCTGTTTGCTTCGCTCCAATAGCCCTCAGCCCCCACACAAACCTGCTCCTCCACTTACCTTTCACGTGAAAGCCCAACCAATCCACCTTCCAGCACTCTCCTACTTATCTTAAACAGCCACCAAAATTGCTACTGATTTCCTACTCCTACAACTTGTTGACCCGCACACTGTAGACAACAGGAACCAAAAAAAAAAAAAAAATGCCGCTCTTACCTGTAGCGCCGAACTCCACGCGATCAGGATCCCCCAAATCCCACAGCTTGGATGTCCCCCGCCGTTCTTCGCACGATGACCGCACGTCTACGCCGCCAATCCCACGTTCATCTTAAATGTGTCGCGCGATCTCCGCTACGAGCCGACTCTAGCCTCGCGTCGTTAAATGCTGAAGGAGATGAGGATCGAGGGACCCTTTTTTTTTTTCTCTCCCGCAAACTTCCCAGCTCCTTCACTGCTGCTCGGCTTCGCTCCGTCTACGACGTTTCCTCCCTGTGGATCGGAAGCTGCGACGTTCGATCGGAAGCAACAAAGGAGTTCGCCTGCTGCGAAGATTATACGAGTCGCTTCTCTGGTTCTTTCCGCTCCTTCGACGACTCCCTGTCAATCGGAAGTTACAACATTGCGATCGGAAGCAACAACAGAGCTCGTTGTGAAGGTACCTTTCTCTCGATCGTGTGCTTCTTCGGCCCAACGTCGCTGATCGGCCCCGCTCATTCGACGGCATTCCCTTTCTGTTGGAGCGGAAGTTGCGACATTTTAATCGCAAGCAACAACGGGAGCTCCGCTCGCTGTGGAGGAAACCTTTGCCCTCACCCGTGCTTCTCCGGCTCTTTTGCTGTTGTTCGATTTTGCTCCACCGACGACGTTCCCTTTTTGATCGGATCAGAAGTCTGACATTTTGATCGAAAGTTGACAGGAGTCCGCTCACTGTGAAGGTAATTTCTCTCTTCTGCGTGCTGCTTCGGCCAAATCCTGTAAATTCGATTGCCAAACAGCCTCTTAAGGCAAGCAAAAAAGAGGGAAACAGAGGACTTATTCCTCTGTGAGATTTCACAGTTCCCTAATCCTATTCAAATCAAGCCTAAATCCCGCTTAATTATCATCATTATTATTAATTATAAATTAATTTTAATTTATTATAATTATTTAATAGTAAATATAATTAATCATAATTAATCATTAATAATGATAATTAATTATGTTTAATTAACCATAATTAAATATTATTAATAATCAATTAATTATTTTTAATTTTTAATTAATTATAATTAATTTCTGTTAATTGTAATTAATTATTTAATTAATTATAATTAATTTTTTTTATTAATATCAATTAATTATTTTTAATTAATGATAATTAATACTCATTAATAATAATCAATTATTTTTAATTATTATTAATTATAATTAATTATAATTAATGATAAAAAAAGAAGAAAAAAAAGGAGGGGAGAGGAAGATATACTCCTCTCTTGCCTCCACGAGCCGACCTCGCCGATGACACACGCAAGGTATAATTTCATAAACCCCAAATCCTGTCCTCGACGCGCTTGATGCGCTGGTGGACCTCCTATACGCGCTCTTGTAGCACAGTGGGGGGGGGGGGAATCCTGTGCAACAGGTACGACGAGGCAGGTAAGCCCTATACGCGCTCTTGTAGCGTGGTAGGGACAGTCCTCGACCTCGACCTTGGCATCAGCACCGTCAATTCCGCGCAGGTATAATCTCTGAACTCAGATCCCTGTTCTCGTCGTTTGCGGCGGACCGGAGAACCATATATACGCGCTCTTGTAGCACGGTAGGAGGAGACCCGGTGCGGCGCCTACGACGAGGCGGGGAATCACCCAAAATCCCATTTTCTGTGTTTGCAGCAGACCGGAGAACCACCTATACGCGCTCTTGTAGCACAGTAGGAGGGAGCCCGGTGCGACGCATACGACGAGGTGGGTAAGCCCTATACACACTCTTGTAGCGTGGTGGGGAAAGTCACTGGTGCTCTCGTACGGTTACTGTTGAATGACGCCATACGCGCTCTTGTAGCGCAGTGGGATGAAAAGATGTACGGCCACGGTGTCTTAGAACACCTACCATACACGCTCATGTAGCATGGTGGGAAGGCCCAGCTCCCTATATTTCCCCCAAACGGGGGATATGCCAGAATGCTGCCGAAATTTACACTGAAGTACACAAGACCTGGACAATAAAGAATATCTAACTTGAGCAACAATACAGAAGACCAGTACTCGAACAGAAGTGTATAGAACTCGGATAGTCAGGGAACTGGATCCGAACTGAACAAACAATGGACTTGAGCTGAACTACAAGGAACAAAACCTCAAATGCTAAAATGTACAATAATAATCAAAATGCAAAAGATAAGTGATAAATTTGATTATTTGAACAAACACCAAGTTAACAGCAGGAGACTCGTGGTGGACTTTCAAATGTGATGACTTAAACATCAGTCAACTATGAAATGTACAAGTACTTCCCACATGTATTCATGCAAGCAACAGTCCTCCTGTGGAGTGAAGTGGCGACATTATTAAGTGACAAACAAGATCCCGGTATACACAAATAATAAAAGATAGATGCAATGGACTGCTACAACAATCTCTACGAAGTTGGAAATACAGTACTTGCAAACGACAATAGCGAGTTACAGAATACAGAGGTGTATTCCACATATACTAATATAATCCCCAGCACAAGTAGTGATGCCTGTTGATTGAAAAAAGGCAACACTTGCAATTGATAGTGGAGGGCCCGTAGCTGCAAACAAGTACAATCAACGCCACCTGAGATTGGTGAAAGGTGGATATGATACAATTATTCTCCTACAAACACTTCAAGGAGATCGTATTGGATATGGCCGGCCCCCCTGCAGATAAGTACAATCCATTTGTGGATAACAACAGCGGGTACGTTGTGATTATGGAAAACCCCTGTGGGCACAAATGTATACAAAGACACATGGTGAGTACAAATACCAGTTGATTTGTTGGACAAAATCCTCCTATAAGGAAGAGATACCTTTTACAAAAATGGAAGAGATGTTTGAACAAATTCGAACTAAACTTCTTGGTGTTCCAAAGTTTCTTCTTTGATGGAAGAGATGTTTGAACAAATTCGAACTAAACTTCCTGGTGTTCCAAAGTTTCTTCTTTGATGGAAGAGATGTTTGAACAAATTCGAACTAAACCTCCTGGTGTTCCAAAGTTTCTTCTTTGATGGAGGAGATGTTTGAGCAAATTCGAACAAAACCTCCTGGTGTTCCAAAGTTTCTTCTTTGATGGAAGAGATGTTTGAGCAAATTCGAACTAAACCTCCTGGTGTTCTAAAGTTTCTTCTTTGATGGAAGAGATGTTTGAGCAAATTCGAACTAAACCTCCTGGTGTTCCAAAGTTTCTTCTTTGATGGAGGAGATGTTTGAGCAAATTCGAACTAAACTTCCTGGTGTTCCAAAGTTCCTTCAAGAGATGCAAATTCATTCAACATCCCCATAATGATTAGATTATGGAATGCAATCATCTAAGATTGGAATGATTGATTCTTTATTTAAACCAATAACAGAAAATGATGATGCCAGAATGAAAGAACTGCTTATTGGTTCCTATGTGAGCCATGGATCCAAGCCCCGGTGAATGGGAAAAGGGAGTCTACAACAGAATAAGGAGGTGCCTTGTGACAATCGGGTGATGATTCGTCTACAAGCAGAAGCAGGGCATTGGTAGTAAAAGACCACGGGTCATTAAAATACGACATCATGCCACCGGATCTGCAACCCTTGTACAAATAAATAGAGGGCACCGACAAAGCTCGAAATAAAGCTTCACTGATCTAGCAATAATAATTACCTAACAAGCCGGACACCCCTCTATGCTGCATGCAAACATTCTAAAATGTCCCTTATACGTGCATTGTAATGTTCATTATGGGCTATGAATGTATATCATCCTGTACTAACAAATAAGCGCATCGTATGTACAGATCTAAGAGCTCATACACGTGCATTTCAAGGGTATTTCCACATGCATCTATAGATGCAGAGGGTTTCACTCTAGTGTGTCACCTGACACTGTCATTGCATTTCAAATCCTCCTGCTATGTATGCAGAGGGTTTTACTCTAGTGTGCTATTCGACACTACAATTGTATTTCAAAAATTATGCGTGCATACGAATGTATCATGTGAAATGCATCTAATGACATATATCCGCATGGGCCACGACGAGCGTGTTATTGGAACACACGTGACGTCTAGGGATACTGCGCGGGTCAATAAATGAATTCCAGTTCGAGCCCGATCCTCCTATACGGGTAGATAGGAGTTGACACGGCTCGAACCATCAAATAAATATGCGGTTACGAGATCGACCGGGATATTTATCTTATAGTTCATATTAGGCCTTCAGGGCCTATAATTAAGAGAATTTACTAACAAAGGTCCAAAGCCTACGAAACCCGATCCTCTATCGACCAGTAGATAGAGTAGACATGGTCTAATTAATAAAATATAAATAACCCAATGGCACCCCGATGATGGCCGTGTTGAATGCAAATCTCAACCAGAGGGGTCCACACAAATTATTCAAATACCATACAAAACTCCAGACTCCGAATAATCCCAAAGTCCCAAATTCCAAAATATTTAAAAATTGGAATAAATCCATCAAACATTTAAAGCAAAATCCATCAACCCTCCGCAACAGTTTGCCAAGGTGGACAAATCTGAAAATAACTGTAGCTCACAAAGAGCTAGTGCCTGGTCGAAAATATCACTAGGATCCATTCTCAAACAATCTCCTGCCAGCAAGGACGTGGTACGAGTCCTCTAACCGGCAGTTTCGCCGCCAAATGACACTGCAGGATAAACGGTTATGACTCGGGGCCCTCTGAACCAGGTGGTCGCCGCCAAATGGCACCATTATATTATGGTTATGGCCAGAGCCCGTATGCTCCCCAATGGCATCAAATCCTTGAGATATGAATCAATAGGATATGATCGATAGGGCACAAAGCCCTCTGTTAACTAAGGTGGATTCAAGTTTGTCCCCTTAGGCAAATAACCACCCCAGGTCTACAAGGTCCCCTTGGACGAAGCAACCCATGGCTGCCGACAAGGATCCTTCTGTCAGGTTGGGTCGACTACCTCCTCTGACTAAGTAGACCAGTGACCAAGATGGCCCGGGACGACGGAACCATGGGATCTTGATCGGGTCCATCATCCATTCCCCCACCATCCGCTTTAAGTGCGAGATAATGAAAATTTCCAATTTTAAATATTAACCCTTTTCAATCTCCAACCTTTCAAATTCCCAACTCATGCTGCTACTATATGCAAAATATACGTATTTTTACGTATCTAATTGACGACTAGCCTTAATCGAAAGTTCTCTCTCGTTATCGGGAGGGGTAATTAACTATAGGGGCTTGCGCCTATAGGAAACCAGAACTCAGATCATAAAGTCCTCGCAAAATGAGGGCGAAATCTCTGGGTAGTGTCTTATCTACAACCTCATCTGCCTTCCAAAATTTACCCCGGAACCTAATCCGTTAAAACTCCCCCCTCAAAAAGAAAATAAAAGCGGGCGGAAGCCGGGGCCGAATTTTCGGAGCCCACACAACTATACAACAAACTCCCATTTCACAATCTAAACAGCCCATCTGCCCACCTCCCCCACGTGAATAACACAACAAAACCACCTCCAACACCTCTACAGCCACTCAAACAAACAACCACTTGCAGCCAACCAGCTGCCTCCAAGAGCCGTACACCCACCCTTCCATATTCGATCTTCCTGTCATCTCCAACAACCCACAAGATCCACACAGTTGTAGCTTGCCGTTAACTGAACTCCAGGCAAGCAGCAGCCCTCAACTCTATGCCCAAGTTGCCAACTCATTCAACCTGCTCGATCCTCTCCAGTCCAGCCACATCTCCGGCCTCTTCTACACGGGTACAAAGACCTCTAGCAAGCCTCCAACTCCACTCAACCTGCTTCCCTTCACGTGAAAACCTTATGCTCACATTAAACTGTACCAAAACAGCCCCATTCCACTTCCAAATTTCAGCACCTACTGCCCACTACCAGCCCACCTTCACTCTCAACAGCACTCCAAACTCCCACTGCTGAATCCACACTTCTTCCAACCTTTGGCCCAATAACTACAACCCCTTCACACCCAAATGCAACCCAAAACAGCCCTCATACATCCCACTACAAACAACAGGCCCCTTCACTCTCATACTCACACACAACCCACTATTTCCCTGCTGTCCAGCACTTGGCCCGTGAACAACCCAACCCTTCTCCTCCTTGCTATAGCTGAACTCCTCTCAGCCAGCTGTCCAACTCCACCAAACAGCTGAACTCCACCTCTAACCCACAACCCAAATCCCACTCATAGAACCCAACAACAGCAGCCCAGTTGTAGCCCACTCCACCTCTCAAACCATACCACCTACAGCCCAACAAAGTTACCAAACCATCTTCCCCTCTTACCAAACACAAGCTGCTCCATCAACCTCCACTAAAAACTAACCTCACCACTCATTCTACGCATACAAAACAGCCCTCTTCTCAAACTTGCCAATCACCTTGCTTCCAACAACCACCCAAACAGCCCCTATTTTCCCAAAAAAAAAAAAAAAGAGGGAAATTCAAGAGAGAAAGAGAGAGATTGTGTACTGCCTCTCGTGCCTTTTACCTCGTCTTTGTTGTCACCTCGCGCAAGGTATTATGCTCTTTGAACTAAAAAAACCTCCAAAATCCCGTTATCAGTGCTTGCGGCACACTGAAAAATTACATATACATGCTTTTCTCTAGTGTGGCGGGAGGGTACCCGGTGCAACACTTGTGGAGGGGTCGTCCTAGTACACGCTTTTCTCTAATGTGATGCAGACAACCCTAAGTACTCGTGTATGTGCCGTCATGCCTGCGGGAAAAAAACTGCAAATCTTTCAAACAGGTACCCCCGAAGACCCATACGCGCCTTTCTCTGGCGTGGTGGGAATGAAGACCATGGTCGCAGTATTGGTCGACACCGACCATACACGCCTTTCTCTAACGTGGTGTGTAGGCTAAGACTCCCGGAATTTCCCCTAGAAGGGGGAGACGCCAGAAGGCTGCAAAATTTTTCAGTGGACAAGGGACCAAAACTTATACAAAATGCATGGAACAAACCTAACTAAAATCACATTGAAATGAACTTGAGCAAAAGCAGGAAACTGGACATTAAATTGATAAATCTACAATCACCCTAAAACTACAAATGCTAAACAATAAACCGGGCTATCCAACTGAATATCAATGAAGCATATGATAAGTAGTGAACGGATATGTTAAACCTGCTAACAAACAACGATGATCAACATACAATGAGTGTAGCAGTTTCCCTACGCTCAACAATCAACCAGCTTGCAAATGAATACCCTAATCCACTTACAAGCGACAATAGTGGACAAACTGTGAATGTGAAAGGTTCCCTACAAACATATACAAGCTGCATGCGGCGAACGCTACGACGTCCCTTCAATCAGCATCAGCTGGCTTGCAGAGGCATGATAGTCGTAATGAACATAGTAATGTGCTCATGAAGAGTGTATAATGAATGTAATGGCATTCCTACAGCCGACACAAATCAACTAAGAAATAAACACACCAAGTTCTTGTAATTGACAGTGGTTGATATGCAACAGTAGCTCGCTCGCAGGCAATTGCAAAGGACATGTAAACAATGTCATGATTTATCAACGATTATGTTCGGTAAATGTAGCATGTCTACGAACAAAGCAAGTTGTAAGTTGTAAAGAAGATAGTCTCCTTGCTATTGATGTAAGTTAACTTACAGACAAGCACGTTAAGCCACCTACGAATGATGGCGGTGGACATGCAATGATCACATAGATACCCTCACGGTCAACATCCCAGAAGATTTTGATATGCAACTTATAGTGAATGCAAGCATACGCAGTGCAACATACAATAAATGCAAACATCCACTGACAGTTCACTTATGAGCGAGAATCAAGAACTTGCCACGTGCACGACGTGTTATCTTTGAGCAAATACAGAAAAAAGACGCTATTGAATATGTAGCTAAGTATGAAGGATGTCAAATTGTAAAAGCTAAACATTAGCGACCTAGTGGACTATTGCAATCCTTACCTATCCCTGAGTGGTAGTGGAATATATTGCAATGAATTTTGTTATGGGATTTTTCAGATTCAGACAGGGACATGATAATATTTGAGTGATTATTGATAGACTGACAAAATTAGTTCAGTTTTTGCCTATCAAGCAAACTGATTCAGTAGACAAATTGGCATGTCAGTATGTGAAAGAAATTATCTGATTGCATGGCATTCCAAAAGTTATATTATTTTCGATAGAGATGGTAGATTCACTTCTAGGCTGTGGAAAAGCATTATGAAAGCTTGGGCACAAATATGCACTTCAGTACAGCTTTCATCCTCAGACTGATGGTCAATCTAAAAGAACCATTCAGGTATTGGAAGACCTATTGATATTATGTGTTTTTGATCTTAGAGGATGCTGAGAAGATCACATATCATTGATAGAATTTGCTTACAATAACAGTTACCAATCAAATATACAAATGGCACTATATGCACTTTATGATAGAAAGTGTAGAACTCCCTTAACTTGGATTGAAGTATGAGAAAGACAACTAATGGGTCCAGAGCTAGTTAGTGAAGCAATAGAGAAAATTAGATTAATCAAAGACAGATTAAAAGCTAGTCAGGATCGCAAGGAAAAGTATTATAACTCCAAGCATAGAGTAGTGTATTTTAAAATTGGGGACTTTGTATTTCTAAAAGTTAAGCCTGTGTAAGGTACAACTAGATTTGGGCAAGAAGGCAAATTGAGTCCTAAGTTTATAAGACATTTTGAAGTTATTGAAAGAATTGTGAAAGTTGCTTATATGCTTGCTCTTCCTGTCAACATGACAGATATTCACAATGTTTTTCATGTGACTTTGCTAAGAAAATGGGTTACAGATGCCCATCAGAGAATTTTATATAATAAAATTGATTTTACAGAAGAATCTGACTTATGCTGAAGAACCAGAAAAAATATTAGATTTTGATACTAAACAGCTCAGAAACCGTTATACAACAACAACGACAAGCCTTTATCCCACTATATGAGGTCGGCTACATGAATCCTTTTTCTTCATTGTGTCCTGTTAAGGATCAAATTCTCATCTAAATCTAATAAATAAAGACAATTTCTAATATTTTCTAACCAAGTCTTTTTAGGTCTACCTCTACCTTTCGCAATATAAGTCAAATCTAATACATCTACTTTCCTAACTGGGCCGCCATTTTATGTGGCCAAACCATCTAAGGCGACTCTCTCTAATCTTATCTTCCACTGGAGCTACTCCAACCTTTTCACGTATATGCTCATTTCGTATCCTGTCTTTAAGAGTAAAGCCACTCATCCACCTGAGCATCCTCATCTCTGCAACACTTAATATTATGCTTCTCTTTTAATGGCCAACATTCTGCACCATAAAGCATTGTAGATCTCACTACCATCTTATAGAATTTTCTTTTAAGTTTGAGAGGGACTTTCCTATCACATAACAAGCTCGATGCATTCCTCCACTTCAACCATCCAATTTGAACTACAAATAATATCCCCATCCATTTCACCAACACTCTAAATAATAGACCAAAGATATCTAAAACGTATGCTCTTATTAATGACTTGATCGCCCAAAGTCACAATGATGAGGACATCCACACTTGGAAAGTTTATCGTAGACGTGGCCGTCGATCTACGGCCACGATCGAGTCCTTGTATTTTTGAGTTTATTATGTTATTTGTGTTTTTATTTTTTGTTTATTGTTTTACCCTTACTTAAGGGCGGAGTGTTTGTAAGCCCAATGTGGGCATTTGAGTCTTTTCTATTTATTTCTCTTGTTGAGGCTATTTATAGGCCCCTATTGTATCGTTTGAAATTAATGAATGATTATGATGAAAATTTTCTGCATTGGTGTTCTCTTTGGTTGAGAGCTTGTGAGTTGTGTAGAAGAGCCTAGGAGAGGCTAACTCGTAGCACCCAACAGCGGCCTCCGGGAGCTCTTGGTTCCTTCTCTAATTCCCTACCTTCTTCCTCCACCCACCGGCTCAAAGCCCCTCCCCCCTTCCCTTGCACCCATCGGCCTCCCCCCTCCCAACCCGAGCCCCATCCCCCCCCCCCCCCCCCCCCACCTCTCGGCCACCCCCCCTTCCCCCTTGCAAGCCGCCGGCCCCTTCCCTCCTTCCCTCCCTCTTAATTTAATTTCCTAATTTAGGATTGGTACCTATTTAGAAAGAATTGAATTTCAAATTCAAATAGAATTTGAATTTAAAACTTTCCTAAAGTACTCAATCTATTTTAGGAAAGTTGCCTAAATAAATCCTATTTGAATTTAAACTTGAATAGGAGTAAATTATATCTTTCCAAATACCCATATCTTAAATTAGGCAACCCCAAATCAAATCCCCTAATCCCCTCTCACCTCATTATTGCCGCCGGCCCCTCTCCCTATTCCGCCCCCCCCTCTCTCCAATCCCCCTCTCTCTCTCCCCAATCCCCCTCTCACATTAAATCCTACCTCTTGGAAATAAAACCTAGTTTCCTTACTCACCTCCCTCCAAATTCAAAATTTAAAAACAACTTCAGATTTTGGACACAAAAACCCTAACCCTAACCCTACCTCTCCAAAATCCGAACGAACTTTCCCATCACCTCTACCTTGGCCGCCCACCACTCCTAGCCCCTCCTTGTTTCTCCTAAGGGAAAACATTATTCTCTTGAGGAGAACCTTCAAGGCCAGCAAGCAAACGACTTCTTCGTTCCATCTATTCCACAAGAAGCATGAATGGAAGTCCGCCCTTGGGATTCGGGCCTGGTGCTTGACGATCAAGACAACATTGACATACTCCGCTCCCCATTCTTCGACGTAGGATTTGACTATGAAACCACCGTCGAAGGATACTTTGAGCGAATCCACATCCCCTTGGTTGATACAATCGACGATCAAAGATTCAAAGTACGGTGGACTATCGTCGGACGATTCACACCCGCCATCCCTCCGGCTACTTCACCGTCTCCCTTCAAAGGCTACATCAATCGTCTTCTACAAATCATCACCAGCACCATTAGCAAACCAAAGGACTTCTTTCGGCGACGATTCCTTCCGACTAAGGGTAGACTTTTCTTCCCTTTTTCAACTACTTCTTTGTTCTCTAACCTTGTAGGTGGTGACTAAAACGCAAGGGATCGCTCCGCTTAATTTTGCTAAAGCTTAGTAAACGTAGGGTTTATTAAGTGTACTTTCTTTGCTATTAATCTCGTTGTTAATTAAGGGATTATGAATGAATGTCTACCATGTTAGCTTTAATTTGATTTTCCAATCTATTTGTTTGTTCAAGCACTTTTAATGTGGTTTGACCTAAACGCAAGCATCCCTCCTTTGTTTTATTTTATCGTTCTCGTTTGCTATTAATTTAATCAAGTAATTGCTCCTAAAATAATTCGTGCAACTCCTAAATTTTATCCAAAACATATTAGTCCTGCATCACACAATCCCTCCACTAGATCTATTATTACTAAAATTACAATACATATATCCAGTTTTAGATCTACTCAAACGAAAGTCTTTAGACTCTAAGGTTGACCTGCATAATTCAAGTTTACCTTCAACTCCCTCTCTAGTCTTATCAACAAGAAGAATATCTTCAGCAAAAAGCATACACTAGGGTACAACCTCTTGCAAATCTTTATTTTCATTTAGGGTGCTAAGATCACCAAAGTTAATTGCATTCTCATAATCTTCATTAAAAAGTTTAGCAAAATATCTCATACACCTTTGTTGAATATCATTTTCTAATAAAAACATCCTTAATACACTTCACTTGAACTAAATTTGATGTGAAACATAACAGGAATTGCAGGAATTTAATAAAAATTTGTTAACCTGGCTAATTTTAAAATTAATGTTTCACAAGATTAAATTCTAGGATTTCTTTGTTGTTGATGTGCTTTGGCATGCGGTTACAAGCTAGATTAGAAGAGCGATTTAAAATAACAACAAAATTATAATAAAGCTAAATGTATAAATAACAGAAATCTACAGGTTAACAAATAAAAAGTTCACCTTGAGTTCCTCTTACTCTCACTCTTAAGGGTTGTTTTAGCGGAAGAATAATTTTAGCAAGCCTAATGACGCCACTAAGAGACAGAAGATGCCTGCAATATTGCCCAACGAAAAGTTAGCCGGAGGGCAAGAAGTTGGTGGATGTCCAATAACTCGCCACTGTCCGGAGATTTGGTGCTCGTTGATGGCAGACGTCAAAGTGAAAAGGAAAAGGATCCAGTTGACGTAGTCGTCGATCTCCAAGTTGAGGTCGAAGAAGGATGATATCAACACATTTACTCGCCCTTGATGATCATATACGAATCCATGGTCTCTTTCAGGACCAACCATTCATGGGGAGGAGGCCGGGTTGTGTAGCTTCTTCCATGGGGGGTGTATGAAATAATGGAGAAGAGAAGAAGAGGAGGGGGAGGTTGGAGAGGTCGGCCAAGGCTAGGGGAAGAGGCTTCTTTAATTTCAGCTTTTGGTTTATGTGGGTGGAGAGATAAAAAACTAAAATCTGAATTTTAATTTCATATTTTGAATGAAAAGAGAGGGAATAATTTTAAAATTCAAATCTCCCTTAATGGGGGAGTAAGTGGGCGGCCAACCTTGAAGAAAGGGTGTTGATTGGTAGCCTTAATAGGGAACATTAATTAAAAGAGAGGAAAGGGGGGGGGGGGGGGGGGGGGGCAAAGAAGGGAGAGAAAAGGGTATCCACATTCGATGTATGTGGATCCTTGCATTAATTATTTATTGGGGGAATTAAATCTGAATTAATTTCAGATTGGTGATTGGGAAACTTCCTAAAATATGAAATATTAATTAGGAAAGAATTCAAAATTCAAATTTCTTTGAATTTGAATCAGAATACTTTCCAAATCAATAGTGGGCTAATTTAGGAAGGTAATGAATGTAGGGACACAAGGGGTCTGGCGGCTAGGGCTTGGGAAAGAGGGCTTAGGCTGGCGGTTAGGGGTGGAGGAGGAGGGGAAGGAAGCTTGGCCGGCGGCTTTTGGGTGGGGTTTGGCTGGCGGTAGTGGGGGATTAGGTCGACGGGTTGGGTGGAGGGGAAGAGTGGCCGGTGGTGTGGGAGGAGGAGGGGAAGGAGGCTTGGCCGGCGGTTTTGGGTGGGTTTGCCGGCGGTAGGCGAGAAGAAAGGGTGGGGAGGAAGAAAGGGGAAGAGGAAATCGAGAGCTCGGACTCTTCCGACGGCTGTCGGCTATTGCTTAGGCCCTCTCCTAGGGTTCTTTCTTCTCTCAAGAGCTCAAAAAGAAACAAAGAACAAAAGCTGAAATTTCATTCATCAATCATCATCCCATATCATCCCATACAATAGTGAGGGCCCTCATATATAGGCCTCAAAATAAAAGAAAACACAAAGACTCAAATGTCCTCGGGGCTGCAACATAAACTAATCCCTCTAGGGGGTACAATGGTAAACCAGAACATAAATAAAAATAAAATACATAAATGCATCATAAATAGAAACTCCGAATAGTAGCCATCGATCTACGATTCCTCCGATGATAGACGCGCTGAAATCTCCTGCTGATGTCCTCATCATTCTCCCCGGGTGGGAGAAAGCTCGACCTCGTCGAGTAAGTGTCTCGGAAACTCTCGTACAACTTTAGTAGATCAGGGTCCAATCTTTATAGCTCATCACGATCAATCCACGTGTTCTCTGTCTCCGATTTCCTTTCCATTGAACTAAATACCTTTGGCGCCCAGTCTTTGATTTTTTTTCCAGACTGATGTAGAACCAAGCTAGCCATGATCGGACAATTCAAAATCTTTTGGGAAGGAGTCCACATACGTTGAATGCGTCCACATACGTTGAATGCATCCACATACGTTGAATGCGTCCATACGTTGAATGCATCCACATACGTTGAATGCGTCCACATATGATGAATGTGGATTTAAAATCAAATCATAATTAAATTTTAGATTTGCAATAATTGGGGGGCTTTCTTAAAATAAGTTATATAATTTAGGAAAGAATTTGAATTTCAAATTTATTTAAATTTGAATTCAAAAACCTTCTAAATTAATAATGAAATATTTTAGGAAAGTAGTAAATCTAGGAGGGAAAGGGGTGGCCAGTGGCTAGGGTTTGGAGGGGAAGGACGGCAACTATGGTAGATGGTGGGGCTTGGGCTAGGTGGGGCTAGGGCCGGTGGTGTTGGGGCTTAGAGCCGGCGTTTAGATGGGAGGGGCGGAAGATGGCCGACGGCTTGGAGGGAAAAGACGGGTGGCCTGCAATTTGGGGAGGAAGGAGGAGATGGACAGTGAGCCCGAACGCTTCCTGCAATTGACGGGTGTTATTTTGCCCTGACTTAGGGACTTTAAACCACGAGTCCGGACACTTCCTACGCCTGGTGGGTAGTACGTCACCCTCACATTGGGATCTGATGCAAGCAAAAAAAATAGGAAGACCCTAATTTTGCAAGCATACTAAAAGACTTCCAAAATATAAGAAAATACACAAAAAAAGAAAATAAAATGATTTTATAACATAAAATCGACGCTTACAATCATAAAATAAAAATTCCTAAACTTGCATTCCTTGATTGAGAAGAAAGATACAAATGGGGTGGACACTTGTGGAGATAAGAAAGAGGTAAGAAGTCCGAGACGAAGAGGAGGCATAGCTCCCAAGCTATCCTAGAAGAAGGAGAAGACGAATAGGAACAGGCTCGCAAGCTTTTCCTAAAACCCTCAAGTTTTCCTTTCCAAAAATAAACACATATCTCTCTTATTTCATAATACAAAACATCGTATATTTATAATAGAAAAGGAGGCAGCCAAACAGTCCCAAAAGCCTCCAAAATAACCAATCAGGAAAGAGGAAATGGAAGGCCAACAGGTGTTCAGACACAACAACCGAAAAAGCCAAACAAGAAACCGAGAAAAGCCACCACGGGACAGGCGACCAGGGGAGGAACTGAAGGGGCAGGAGAATTGAACAGGCAACCAGCAGGAGAACCGGATAGGCAACCAGCAGGAGAACCGGAACAGCCACCTAAGAAAGGAACCAGCCCCGGGAAGCAGAACCGAAGGGCCACCATAGGGAACCGGAAAAAGTAGCCAAGGGGGAAGGAATCAGACACAGGAAAAGGAACTAGGTGGGAGAATTGAAAGGCTACAAAGAAGGAGGGGGGGGGGGGGACTGAATCCGGGAAAGCAAAAACCATGAAATTAATGAGCTGAGCAAAGCAGCTTCCAAAAATAGCCCAAAACTAAACAGCCAAGCCCAATCCGAGAACCACTAGTAGCCCAAGAGTCAAGGCAACTAAAGAGATTAATAAAATGTTTTGACCCCCCCTGCATACATCAGGATCTCACCAAAGTTCTCTCAAGAATAAGAGTGCAGGAATTTTTTTTCTTAATAATCATCCATTACCTCAAAAGAAGAAGAAAGGGCTATAAATAGCAAAAAAAAAAAAAAAAGACATGATAAAACTACCCCCTGAGGTCACATAAGCCTACTCCCTCAATGGGGTAAAAACGAAAAAATGTATAAATAAATCAAAATATAAATAATAACTCAAAATAAAGTGGAACAATCATGGCCGTTGATCTTCGGCTCCTCTGATAAACTTTCACGGTCGGATGTCCTCATCATTCTCCCGGGATAGAAAAGAGCTCAACTCTGTCGAGTATGCACCCCTGGAATGCAACCATGCTCTGATACCAAACTATTATATAAATCATTAAAAGATAAAATCTTTGCATTGCATGTTTTCAGAAACTGTTATGTTAAAGTAAAACGGAAATGCATGCCAGAAAAGGAGGTAACCTGGGAGAAGGAAGAAGAGATCAGATTGAAATTCTTTCATTTGTTTGATGGTCACTAAGCTAATGAATTTCGAGTATGAAATTTTAATAAGGAGGAGTGGATTATAATACTCGTATTCCGTATTCCACTAAGTAATGAAGTAAAAAGTGTATTTTTATATTCCTAATGTAAATTTCCACTTATCCACATATGCAAAGGCTGATTAAATGGAGTGTTGGACCAAGCAGCTGGGTACAGCTAATAGTAGAATCTTAGTGAAATTTCTTTAGTATATTATATTTGTTAATAAGTTAAGTGACTATTATGTGAGTAATAGTTATGACATTCTTTTTTTCCCTACCCGATCCTCTATGGTTTTCGAAGCAGGCTGCAAGTTGTAGGGCAGGGAGTGCTTGAGGTGATGCTGTGGGCTGCTAGCTGTTGGAGAACAGCTGAGGAGAAAATATTCAGTTTTGCTGAATTTAAAAAATAGTCAAGAAGAAAAGAGGTTATGGGTTGTTGTATAAATTTCAAAAAATTTGAAGAAATCAACTGATGTAGGACTATAATGTATTAAATGTATGTGATAAGAATTTTGCACGAATTGAAAAGAACAAGAGCAATTATACTTATTTGCTAATCCAAACGACAAGATAAAATATAAGAGCGGTCACTTTCACTTAGGCCAAATCATATGAAAGAACTTGAACTATTACAAGTAATATTGAAATTCAATGACAAGCAAAATAAGCAGACTCTCAACAAAATCCCTACACTAACAATAAGATTAGTACATAGAAAGTGAAACTCAAATCCTACGTTTACTAAGCAATGACATTTAGCGGAGCACGATTCTTCACAATTCAGTCAACACCTACAAGGTTAGTGGATTTTAAAGATAAATGAATAAGGGGTAGAGGTTCACCCTTATTGAGAACCGGAGGTGATATACCACTGTGCGTTGCCTAGCTGTTCTTCAATGGCTTCAACAAGAGAATCCAGGATCCGCTCTACGTATTTTTCAACTGTGTGGTCGATCCCCGGGTTGACGTCGAAGAAGGCTGAGTAGAGGATGTGAACGAAACCTTACTCGTCATAGGCGTAGCCGAAATCAACTTCGGGATCCATGCATCGATCTAGCCTTGTTGAGATGAGGAGAGAATATTCTTCTTGCTTTGTGGAAGTGTGGAGAGGAGGTTCTTTTGCTGTCCTTATTGGCTTCCCTTGAGAGAAAAGAGTTTCTCTCCAAAATCCAAGCACGGGAAGGGGTGAGAGGGTGGCCGATCAACATAAAGGGCTTGGGGAAGTTTAGGTTCAGATTTTGGTGGAGTTAGGGTTAGGGTTAGGGTTAGGGAGGAGGAGAATAATTAATCAAAATCTGAAGTTTGAATTTCAGACTTGACTTAGGACGAATTAGGGATTTGGAATTTTGAAATTAATTCCAAAAGAGGGAGGGGAAATAAGGAAAAGAGAGAGGGGATTGGGAGGGAGAGAGGGGTTAGGGCTGCAAACGAACCGAGCCGAGCCGAGTATGTGAGTGTTCATGTTTGAGTTCGTTTATCATTAGCCTGTTCAAGTTTGGTTCGTGTTTGATTCGAGCTTTATTATTTGTGTTCATGTTTGGTTCATTTAATTTTAGGGTGTTCATGTTTGGTTCATGTTCGGTTCATGTTTGGTTCGTTTAGTGCTTATCGAGCTTTAAACAAACAAGCCTTAACGAGCTATGTTCATGAATATATTTAGCAAACAATCTATTGAACAAACAATAATATGAAGTTAGCCTTCCACCATTCTAAACAATCAAAATGAATTATTGAATTTTCTTCCTTAATGAATTACTGAATGTCATAGTCAGCCTCACGAATCGAGCTTTTATCGAGCTTTTTATCGAGCTCAATGTCGAGCTTGTTCACGAACTTCAAATGATTTTGTTCGTGAACATAAATGAACCAAACACATTAGTGTTCAAACTTGTTTATTTAAGGATCGAGTATTTAAAATATTGTTCAAGTTTGTTTGTTTCGTTAGTTAAACGATCACAAACGAGCTTTAATCGAACCGAACATCGAGTAGCTCGTCGAACGTTTGGTTCACTTGCAACCCTAAGAGGGGTGGATGGGAGAGAGGGGGCCGGCGGCTATTATGGGGCTTGGGGATTAATTGGAGAGGTATTAAGACCTTCCAAACAAGAGAACTCCTTATAGGCAAGATGATTCAATCAAATTTAATTTAAATTTGACTAGGATTTGATTTGGGATTTAGATAGGAAACATTCCAAAAATAGATTTACTGATTTAGGAAAGATTTTGAATTTCTAATTGATTAGATTTGGATTCAAAATCTATCCAAATTCTATTCAATCTAAGTTAGGAAATAAGAAATTGAGAGGGAAAGGAGCTATGGGAAGTAGGGCTGGCGGTGGGGCTTGCCCGTGGGATTGGAGGCCGGCGGTGGGGGCTTGGGTTTTGAAGTGGAGGCTGGCGGTGGGAGGGCCGGTGGCTTGTGGTGGAGGTGGAGGCCGTGGGTGGGCAAAGGGGAGGGGGACGGTGAGCTAGGGATCCTTCTTATTAGCTCTCAAACTCTCACAAGAAAGTAAAATGCAAAATTTTTTTTGATAATCATTCATTCATTAACCAACAAAAGAAAACAAGAAGGCTATAAATAGCCTTGATACAAAGGACTCAAAAAGAACAAGACACTAATGCCCTTAGGGCTTACATACGACCTTCCTTCAGTAAGGGCATAAATGAAAAACAAAATAAAACAAATACCAAATAACTATTAAAAGTCAAAATACATAATACAACTCAAAAGTACATCGACTCAATCGTGGCCGTCGATTGTTTGTCACGTCGCTGATAAACCTTCCATGATCTGATGTTTGATCTGATGTCCCCATCATCAACAGTGGTAATCTTAATTTAGTGTTTTGTGAAATAATGTTTGCTGAAATTCTTGTGTACAGAAATTTGTATTTGTGGGAATCAATAAGGAAAAAGGGTGTTTGCCGAAATCAGTATTTGGTGCTGAAATCATTGTGTGCAAAATCTGTTATATTGCTTGCTGAAATCTGCTGAAATTTCAACATAGGGCTGCTGTGGAGGCTGCTGTAGACTGCTGTAAACTTCTGAAATCTGCTGTAATTACAGAAACTAGTGAGAAAAAGGAAGAGGAAAAGCTAAGGCAGGTAAGGGCATTGTTGTTTGTTGATATTAGGTAATAATGGTTGCTGAAATTTATGTCTTTGTGATGAAATCAATAAGGTGAAGATAAGAAAATTCAGAAAATAATAAAAAAATAAAAAGGAAAGAAAGTAGAGGAAGAAGGGAGTAAGAGGTGAGATTTTAGGTTGAATGAGTTCATTTCAGGTAAATTTCCATATACGTTATGTTATTTTATATGCTGTATGCATGCATGTATAAATGAAGAAAACTTATGTTGTAGGTTATATACAAGAGGAAAAGAAACCATGATCTAGCAGAACAATTCCTAGTGAGGTGAGATATTCCAATTTCATTTTATCTTTATTTGATCGTTCTTCAAGAATTATTGAAATGGAATATTTTATTTATGTTATGAAATGTGAAATGGATGATGAAAATGCAAGGTGAAATGCATTAGAAAGGTGAGAGAAGTCATATATGGTGGATAGGCCCGCACAAGTAAAGACGAAATACTTAACGAGGTAAGCCCACACTCTCGAAATTCTAAAAGTTGGGAACTCTGACCCAATCTTGAATGAGAGAGCAACTTTAATTCTAAAAGTTTAGAATGTGGACCCAAGAAGCGGTCAACCAAGAGTAGACCCTTTTGATCTAGAAAATGTTGATAGGACTAAGGAATAGCGACAAAAGTCTGTAGTAATATAAGGAAGATTTCATGATGAGGACATCAGTCAGAGATTTCGACATGTGTACCATCGACGGAAAGTAGATCGACAGCCACGATTTGTAGTCTTTACTTTTGATGTATTTTGCATTTTATTTATTTATGTATTTTCAGTTTTCCAGTTTATCACTAGGAGTAGTGAGTCTCTATTGTAGCCCCGAGGGCATATATGTCTTTTATTGTTCTTAGTCTTGAGGCCTATATATTAAGGTCTCCATGCATTGTATTTGGTTAATGAATTGAATGAAATTTCCACTTGTTGATTTGATCTCTTTGTGAGTTCTTGAAATGCAAAGCAATACCCGTCAACCTTGGTGGTTTCCAAGGTTCGCGGCTCAACAAATTCTACTCCACCACCACCGCCTCCCCTTGCCACCGCCGGTTTCACCCCACTACCGCCCCAACCCCCTTGGCCGCCCCGTCCTCCCCTCCAACCGCCGGCCACCAACTCCTCCACCACCCCATCCGTCCCCCTCCCCTAGCACCACCGCCGGCCCCTCCCATTGATCCCAAATTTGAATTTCAAATTCCAAAGGAGCATTAGTTACCTTCCTAAAATAAACTCTAGTAAATAGGAAAGTTTCCAACTTGGATTTCAATTAATTATTGAAGTTCAAATACTTTCCTAATGTTGGGATTTAATTTAGGAAATCTACCTATTTAAATAAAATCTAAAATAAATTTCAGATTTGATTTGAATCCAATTAAATCCTTTTGGGGCCCACTTACATTAATTAAAACCCCTCTCTCCCCACCACCTAAGGCTGGCCCCCTTCTCTCCCGATGCCTCTCTCCAATCCAAGCCCTCAATCCCACCAAATCAGCCTCTAACTTCCTCCCTAAGCCGCCACCCCCTCCCATCATTAATTGGGTTAATTTGAAATTCAAATTAATCCCCCCTTCCCTCCAAATTCACTCAAATCTGAGTTAATTTCAGATTTATGAAATTTCCTTATTTCCCCTCTATCTAGCCGCCCCCTTCCTGTCTCTCTTGCCCCAACCCTAGCCGCCCCTCTCCCTCAAGGTCTAAGAAGTCGCCATCATCTCTTCCCCTTCGCACTTGTCTTCTTCCTCATCTCAAGGCAAGAATGAATGGCCGATCCGGACGTTGATCACGGATTCGTAAAAGACTCACAAGGGCGGATCGACATCCTACGCTCGCCGTTCTTCGATCTCATTCCGAATTTCGACAATTCGGTGAAGGAATACGTGGACTGCATCTTGTTTCAATTAGTACTCTCAACGGAAGGACACATCCTCCCGGGGCGTTGGTACGTTGTCAACCATCCAACCACTTCTCCTCCTCCGGCGACTATTGCCTTATGCAACACGTGTCTCCTAGTGGCATCCCTAAGTTTGCTTGCAACTTTCCTCCACTAATTCCCACCTTCAAGAGTTTGAGTGAGGGATTTCTAGGTGATACTTCTAAATTTTAAACGTTGGGCTTTGTTAATGTGCCATTTGCATTTACTTTAATTTTAGTTAGTAATTTTGCAAGACTTGTTAATCTCAAATTGTCACTATTTGCTAATACTTAATCTCTTCACTAAGAATTACTCAAAGTCTAACTTGAGCATGCAATAAGTTTACTAATGACAAAGCAAAGTTCTTCAATGTTTTTTTTTTAATCCCTTAATAGCAATTCCTATTTCATCGCATATGTTTCGCATCATTTCCGAAATTCAAAATACAAAAGAAATAAAAACTTCTTACTTGCAAGAATCATAGACGTCTGGAATTTGTGTAATATCAAACCGGCTGCAATTAAAATCAATAACATCAGTTGAATTCTTTCTTGATGAAAAAAACAGCTAAATCAATAAGACTAGCAATGCAACTACCAAGAAAAAGAGTAAATTCCTTAAATTAAATAAAGAATACGTCTCTTGAATACAAGATTATCAATGTAAACTATACATTTTGTAAATTGACTATCAACCAGAATGTCATATCTTTGGGTTTTGTCTGGTAACATACTCCTTGCGTTCATTGTATAGATCTCTCTCAAGTTTTTTCCAGCGGGCAAACATTAAGAGAAACCCTTCACTTCCACAAGGCAATCCAGCAGCAATGCGATCTACATCAATGTTAATTTTCCCCAGTGCCTTCGCTTGGTCATATGAAGGAAGCACATCATACGAGCTTGTCATTGACAGTTGTTCATCTTCATATTTTGCGAGCTGCTTCACTTGCTCAGTTATCTTCTTCGTCCATTTATACTGCATTGAGAAACAAATTTGTAGGTTATGCACCTAAAACAAACGAAAGGCTTTCATTAAATTCTCGTAGAGAGAACGAAGGTTTCATTTTGCACAGGCCAGATATAAAACAAGAAATTAAGAAAGATAATAACAATCTTGGAAATTTCGAATGGTTTAAGTAATGGCGAATAGGGATTTTAAGCAGAGAGCTGATTTTTTAAGTGAACATGAACTTGCCCACAAATTTTGATAAGAATCCATTCATCTGAAATTATGAACATGGATTATGTACTTACAATTACATTGCACTAAGAGAACTTTGCGGGTTCAGAACTTTAGATCTTGTGTTGAGAGATGGTTCCGTTGAAAACAATCAGAAAAATATCTGGAGGCAACATCAGCGCTCAACAGGACAGGGATTTTCTACTCTTCAAGTGAAAGTTTCCTCATTGTTCGATTATTCACCTATTCTCCAGAAAGTTAGGAACATTCTCAAGTTACTTTCTAACTTTTCTTCAGTTTACTTTGTTGGTGTTTTCTTAGTCTTCATTTTTCTCAACAATTGCATTCCTTTACCAAGCATTCTATTCAACGTATGCTAAGTCGTAAATCCTGTCCTCATAATCCAATTCTAATCTCACAAGGGTTTAAGAAATGTGAAATATTTTAATGGAGAACTACAAATCTTTTTCACTAAGAAACGACATCCATGGAACATCTAAATAAACAAATAGTGTCGCAATGACGGCTAGAATACAACAAGGGAAAAATTACAAACATAAGCTTTCCAAATAGATAGAGTGTTGTGGGCTCCGAAAATTCGGCCCCGGCCTCCGCCCGACTTTTTTTGTTTTTGAGGGGGGAGTTTTAATGAATTAAGTTCCGGGGTAAATTTTGGAAGGCAGATGTGTTTGTAGATAAGACACTACCCAGAGATTTCGCCCTCATTTTGCGAGGACTTTATGATCTGAGTTCTGGTTTCCTATAGGCGCAAGCCCCTATAGTTAATTACCCCTCCCGATAACGAGAGAGAACTTTCGATTAAGGCTAGTCGTCAATCAGATGCGTAGAGATACGTGGATCTGGCATATAGTAGCAGCAATGGGTTGAAGGTTTGAAAGTTTGAAGATTTGAGAATTTGGAAAGTTGGGAGATTTGGAAATTTAATATTTAAAATTGAAAATTGCACCATCTTGCACTTAAAGCGGATGGTGGGGGAATGGATGATAGACCCGATCAAGATCCCATGGTTCCGTCGTCCCGGGCCATCGTGGTCCCTGGTCTACTTAGTCAGAGGAGGTAGTCGACCCAACCTGACAGAAGGATCCTTGTCGGCAGCCATGGGTTGCTTCGTCCAAGGGTACCTTGTAGACCTGGGGGGAATATTTGTCTAAGGGGACAAATTTGAATCCACCTTAGCTAACAGAGGGCTTTGTGCCCTATCGATCATATCCTATTGATTCATATCTCAAGGATTTGATGCCATTGGGGAGCATACTGGCTCTGGCCATAACCATAATATAATGGTGCCATTTGGCGGCAACCACCTGGTTCAGAGGGCCCCGAGTCATAACCGTTTATCCTGCAGTGCCATTTGACGGCGAAACTGCCGGTTAGAGGACTCGTACCACGTCCTTGCTGGCAAGAGATTATTTGAGAATGGATCCTAGTGATATTTTCGACCAGGCATTAGCTCTTTGTGAGCTGAAGTAAATTTTAACTTGTCCACCTCGGCAAACTGTTGCGGAGGATGGATGGATTTTGCTTTTAAGCGGTTTGATAGTTGGATTTCAATTTTTAAATATCTGGAGTTGGAAAGATCTTTGAATTTTGGGATTTTTCAGAAGATTGGATTTTGTAGGGAATTTGGATGGTACTTTGAGATATTTGAAATGGACCCCTCCGGTTGATATTTTCATTCAACACGGCCATCATCGGGGTGTGGGGTCATTCATATTTTTATGTTTTGAACCTTGTCGACTCTGCCTAATGATTGACAGAGGATCGGGTTTCGTAGGCTTTATGCCCTTGTTATTGAATTCTTTTGATTATAGGCCTTGAAGGCCTAATATGAATGTAAAATAAATATCCCGGTCGATCTCACGACCGCATATTTATTTGATAGTTCGAGCCGTGTCAACTCCTATTTATCTGAATAGAAGGATCGGGCTCGAATCTGAATTCACTTGTTGACCCGCGCAGCATCCCTAGACGTCACGTGTGTACCAATAACACGCTCGCCGGGGCCCATGCGGGTGTTTGGGGGGCATTTTATAGTTATTGATTGAACATTGTCGACTCCTATTTTCTTGCTTTAGGAGGATCATGTTCAAACTTATTGACCCGCGCAGCATCCCCAGACGTCACGTGTGTACCAATAACACGCTCGTCGGGGCCCGTGCGGGTGTTTGCCGATGGATGCATTACACATGATACATTCATATGCATGCATGATTCTTGAAATACAATTATAGTGTCGAATGACACACTATAGTGAAACCCTCTACTTATACAGCAGGAGGATTTGAAATGTAGTATTAATGTCAAATGTTATACTAGAGTGAAACCCTCTGCTTATACAGCAGGAGGATTTAGAGTGCAATAACAGTGTCAGAAGACACACTAGAGTGAAACCCTCTGCTTCTTATGGAAGGAGGATTTGAAATGTAATAACAGTGTCAGATGACACACTAGAGTGAAACCCTCTGCTTTTTATGGAAGGAGGATTTGAAATGTAATAACAGTGTCAAATGACACACTAGAGTAAAACCCTCTGCTTCTTATGGAAGGAGGATTTGAAATGTAATAACAGTGTCAGATGACACACTAGAGTGAAACCCTCTGCTTCTTATGGAAGGAGGATTTGAAATGTAATAACAGTGTCAGATGACACACTAGAGTGAAACCCTCTGCTTCTGTAAATGCCTGTGGGCATACTCTTAAAAATGCACGTATATAAGTTTTTAGACATACACATGCGATGCGCTTATACACATTCATAACCCATCATGCTTATCATAATACATGCAAAAAGGGGATTTTATAATATTTGCATGTAGTACGGAGGGGTGTCCGGATATATGCTTGTATTCCTTGATTGAACCTCATCGGCAGAGGACGATACGGCAGCACCCTCGGTAAGCATGGTACGTCGTATTGTAACGCCAAGCTTTGAAGATTATTCGCACTTCCAAGGCCTATTAATATCAGAGATGTTTTCTCTTGGACAAAAGGCAAAGAAGAAACTTTGAAACACCAGGAAGTTTAGTTCGAATTTGCTCAAACATCTCTTCCATTCTTGCAGGGGATGTCCCTCTTGCTGGTCGATTCTGCCTGAGGGATCGGTGAGTATTTGTACTTCTTGGTTGAATAGCATCGGCGAAGGCGGTATTATAACACCATTAGTGTGCATGGTATATTAAGGCCAGACTTCAAAGATTATTCGTATTTTCAAGGCTTATCGATGTTGGAGATATCTTCTCTCAGACAAAAGGCAAAGAAGAAACTTTGAAACACCAGGAAGTTTAGTTCGAATTTGCTCAAACATCTCTTCCATTCTTGCCGGAGATGTCCCTTTTGCTGGTCGATTCTGCCTGAGGGATCGGTGAGTATTTGTACTTCTTGGTTGAATAGCATCGACGAAGGCGGTATTATAACACCATTAGTGTGCATGATATATTAACGCCAGACTTCAAAAATTATTCGTATTTTCAAGGCTTATCGATGTTGGAGATATCTTCTCTCAGACAAAAGGCAAAGAAGAAACTTTGAAACACCATGAAGTTTAGTTCGAATTTGCTCAAACATCTCTTCCATTCTTGCCGGAGATGTCCCTTTTGCTGGTCGATTCTGCCTGAGGGATCGGTGAGTATTTGTACTTCTTGGTTGAATAGCATCGACGAAGGCGGTATTATAACACCATTAGTGTGCATGGTATATTAACGCCAGACTTCAAACATTATTCGTATTTTCAAGGCTTATCGATGTTGGAGATATCTTCTCTCAGACAAAAGGCAAAGAAGAAACTTTGAAACACCAGGAAGTTTAGTTCGAATTTGCTCAAACATCTCTTCCATTCTTGCCGGAGATGTCCCTTTTGCTGGTCGATTCTGCCTGAGGGATCGGTTAGTATTCGTACTCACCATATACCCTTGTATACATTTGTGTCCACAGAGGTTCCCCATGATCACAATGTACCTACTGTTGTTATCCACAAATGGATCATGCTTATGTATAGGGACTGGTCATGTCTAATATGATCTCCTAGAAGTATTCGCAGAGGAGCCATTGTTCCTGCACTGTATCCACCTGTCACCAATCTCAGGTGGTCTTGATTGTACTTATTTGCAGTGACAGGTCCTCCGTTACCAATTGCCAGTGTTGCCTTTTTCAATCAACAGGCACTATTTGTTTGCATGATCGGTCTTTAATTGCTCCAGGTGGGTAGTACTTGTACATTTCATAGTTGACTGATGTTTAAGTCAATCACATTTGAAAGTCCACCACGAGTCTCCTGCTGTTAACTTGGTGTTTGTTCAAATAAACAAATTTATCACTTGTCTTTTGCATTTTGATTATTTTTTGCACATTTTAGCATTTGGGGTTCTGTTCCCTGTAGTTCAGTTCAAGTCCCTTGTTTGTTCAGCTCGGATCCAGTCCTCTAATTGTTCGAGTTCTATGCACTTCTGTTCGAGTACTGGTCTTTTGTATTGTTGCCCAAGTTAGATATTCTTTGTTGTCCAGGTCTTGTATACTTTAGTGAAAATTTCGGCAGCATCCCGGCATATCCCCCGTTTGGGGGGAAATGTAGGGAGCTGGGCCTTCCCACCACGCTACAAGAGCGTGTATGGTAGGTGTCTTTAGACACCGCGGCCATCATCTTTCATCCCACCATGCTACAAGAGCGTGTATGGGGTCATCCAACAGTAACCGTACGAGAGCACCAGTGGTTTTCCCTACCACGCTACAAGAGCGTGTATAGAGCTTACCCATCTCGTTGCATGCCTCGCACCGGGCTCCCTCCTACCGTGCTACAAGAGCGCGTATAGGTGGTTCTCCGGTCCGCCGCAAGCACCGAAAATGGGATTTTGGGTGATTCCCCTCCTCGTCGTAAGCACCGCACCGGGTTTCCTCCTACCGTGCTACAAGAGCACGTATAGGTGGTTCTCCGGTCCGCCGCAAACACCGAAAATGGGATTCTGGGTTCAGAAATTATACCTGTGCGGGGCTGACAGTGCTGATGTCGAGGTCGGGGTCGAGGACTATCCCTACCACGCTACAAGAGCGTGTATAGGGCTTACCTGCCTCGTCGTACTTGTTGCACCGGATTCCCCCCCACCGTGCTACAAGAGCGCGTATAGGAGGTCCACCAGCGCATCAAGCGCGTCGAGGACAGGATTTGGGACTTACCTTGCGCGTGTCGTCGGCAACGGTGTCGGCTCGTGGAGGCAAGAGAAGACAGTTTACACACACTCTCTTTCCTTTCCTTTTTTTTATAATTAATTATAATTTAATAAAAATTCATTATAATTAATAATAATTGAAAATAATTAAAAATAATTAATTATTATTAATGAAAATTAATTACAATTAATTAAAAATAATTAATTGTTATTGATAAAAGATTAATTATAATCAATTAAAATAATTAATTATAACTAATTGGAATTAATTATAATTAATTAAAGAAATTAAAAATAATTAATTAATTATTAATAAAAATTAATTATAATTGATTAAAAAAAATAATTAATTATCATTATTAATAATAAATTATGATTAATTATAATTATTATTAACTAATTATAATAAATTAAAATTAATCCATAATTAATAATAATAAAAAAAATGCGGGATTTGATTAGGATTTTAGGCTTAAAGAAAAAGGATTTAGGAACTGTTAATTCTCACAGTGAGTTAACTCCTCACTTTCCCTCTTTTTGCCATAACAGGATTGAGCCGAAGAAGTGCGCAGAGGGAAGAAAGTCACCTTCACAGTGGGTGAGCTTCCGTCGTTGCGTCCGATCAGACGGGAAAGGAAGTCGTCGAGCAAAGCGAAGCCGAACAGCAACGAGGGATGCGGAGAAGTCCACAGCAGGCTAGTTCCTAGTCGCTGCCTCCGATCGTAATGTCGTAACTTCCAATCCACTCGGGAAGGAGTGTCGTCGAATGAGCGAAGCTGATCAACGGCGGAGGAGCGAAGTCGTGCGACAACGAAGGAGCGGAGTCGAACTGCACGAAAGAGTCGGAGGAGCAGCTCGCGCAATCTTCACAGCAGGCAAGCTCCGACGTTGCTTCCGTTCAAAACGTCCAACTTCCGATCCAACAGGAAGGAGCGTCGTCGAACTACAGTGGAAGAACCGAAGAATTTCGCGAGAGGGAAGGAAAATGGCGAGAGACCAGTAAACCGAAGAGCAGAGGCTTCGGTCTCATTTTAACGCCAAGGGAGATCGTGGGGGTGAGGCGACGTCGACGTGCGGGTTGCGAGATCCACGGGATCTGGACAGCGACGACGTGGGAGACAAATCGCGTGAGAAGCGGCTTCTTCGTGCGAATTCCGGCGCTAGGCAGGTATGTAGGATTTTTTGTTTGTTTGCTGTCTACAGTATGCGGGTCAACAAATGCCCCCCAACAAAGGTGGTGTGTGCTTGGAGCACGCCACGTTTGTTGTGTTGCTGTTTGTCACATTTTTTTGTAACTTTCTTTCGTGTACATAGCACCTTCTCGTTGCCAGTTTCTGATGCATTTTCACTTTCCTTCAAGCAGGAAATGTTTAGCTGGCGCCGATCTGCGGATTTGACCCCTGATGAGCCCAGTGAGGCCGCCATTTGGGAGGTCATTGATAGACATGATCCTCGAGGTGATGCTGATATTCGTGATAGACTGGAGCAGCACGGGGATATGTACGGTCACTGTACGAACTTTCTTCATGACTTGATAGCCCGAGTGGACCCTGGATCACCTGACTCCATGGGACAGTTCACTTCTACTGCAAATTACACCCTTGGTTTACTAGCGCTGCTCGGGTTAGAGACTTCAGAGATGCAGTACTGGGAGACCTTATGCAGAGAGACTGAGTTTTACATCAAGAGATTGCAGTCTCTTTCCATTATGCGCACCAGGGTTTCTTTGATAGAGTTACAGGAGAAGGTTGATGGATGCCGTGCAGCGGCAAATGTGGCCCGAGATGAGTTTGATAGGAGCACTGAGGCTCTTAGGAGGCACCGAGAGAGCTCATCCAGCATGGCTAGCGAGATTGAGGGGTTGACTTCTCGCGTGAGGGACCTCTGGAGGGACATCAAGGGAGTGATGTCTCGCAAGTCAGACCTTCAGGAGGGGCACGATCGACGTGAGCGGCTCATTAGGAGGGAGGAGCAGCGCAATCAGATGTTACACCAGGCACTGCAGGCTGCTGAGACTGCACTGACCCGAGCCTCAGAGGAGCTGCACACCGCTGAGACTGAGTACCAGGTTTTGGCTGAGGTTACTTCACAGTTGGGGGATTTACGTGCTCGTCTCCCTTGATGTACTTTTCTCTTTTTGATCTTTTCATGAGATGTACTCCGCCACTTTCTGTACGGATTGTATTTTGTTTATATAGTATTTTATGATGACTATATGTAGCACTTTCTGCGCTTCCTCTTCTCTTTCTCCCTTTAATTTTAAATATTTATTTGGGGATTTCGGCACGCAGCGCGATGTCAACCCAAATAAATATTTAAAATGCCCCCAGTTCTTAGGGCCATTCGTGGGTGCCATTTAGGATACCCCTTTCTGTAGTCTTGGCTGGAGTCGTAAAATTTTGGCTCCTTTAGCTTCATGCTTTGTGCAATAGACTTGGTGAAGGATTTGTATATATTTGACTTGAACTTGTGGTACCAGATGTATGTAGTATTCTGGCCCCTGACCTATCAGGAAGACTCCAATCTGGGGCATTCAAGTTCATCAGACTAGGAAAGCTAGGATTTAATGACTCTTTATCATTTTAGCTGCTGAAACGGGGGTTCCACTACTTCGGCCTTTCTTTTGGCTTGTTGAGTAGACGGAGCTGCCAGCGACTCGGCCACATCTTGGCTTGTTGAGTCCGACCTCATACACCCATTCAGGCTTCAGATTTGAGTCATGAAGAAATGCACTCTCCCAAGCTGAGTTTGTCGAAGCTTGCAGATTTAAAGTCAACCTTCATGGTTGCAGGTTTCAGAACCGATGAAAACCTAGTAACTATATTGGTTGGAAGTATATCCTTCCCGTCATAATTTTGACTTTCCAATCAATCAGGAAGACCTCGTGGGCTACTACTACTACTAAAACTTATCGAGCTAAATAAGCCTTTGTACTTCTTGCGATCCTTATCGTCAAGTTAACGAAGTGGGGGTTCCGCTACTACGGCCTTTCTTTTGGCTTGTTGAGTAGACGGAGCTGCCAGCGACTCGGCCACATCTGGGCTTGTTGAGTCCGACCTTGTACACCCTATTCGAACTTTGAGTTTCAGGATGCAGAAAGACTTATGCTGCCCTAGCTCGACTTATTGAAGCGTGTAACCATGAGAGCCTTCCTTTTCTTGACCTTCGAAGTTCTGGGGTACTAGGGAAGGTGATGTCCAAAATATTTTGGAGGACCACTAGTAGTATTTATTTAGGGATCTCGGCACGCAGCGCGATGTCAACCCAAATAAATACCAGAATTTCCTTATCTTGTAGGAGAAAATCTTGTATTTCTTGATTTTAAATATTTATTTGGGGCTTTCGGCATGCAACGCAATACCGACCCAAATAAATATTTAAAATGCCCCTAGCCTTGTGGAGGATTTTAATGGGGTACTTGAAACATCTCCTTGTGCTATAAGGGAGTTTCAAGAAAGTACACATATACACTATCAAACATATATATAATATTTCCACTATTACATGATACATTAAGCACAAAATTTTAATCTCTATGCATAGTATTTCTTCAAGTATCGACCATTGATTGGTGGCATAGGCCTTTGGCCATCCAAATTGATCAATTGATAAGCTCCACCTTGGTACACCTTCTCGATGACGAAAGGTCCTTCCCAGTTGGATACAAATTTACCACCAATTTTTCGATGTGGGATGATTGGCCTTCTCTGTACCAGGACCAATTCTCCTTCTTGAAACGTACGATGGCGCACCATTCGATCAAAGGATTTTGTCATTCTTGCTCGGTAAAGCTCCAGATTTTGTTGAGCTTGTAATCTGACTTTGTCAAGTGCATCGAGCTCCTCCAGTCTCAACTGAGCATTTTGTTCTCGAGTAATCTCATTCTGGATGGCAACTCGGAGTGATGGTAATTCAACTTCTAGAGGCAATACTGCTTCGACTCCAAACACCAGTGAGTAAGGAGTGGCTTTGGTCGGTGTTTTATAGGTTGTGCGATAAGCCCATAATGCCTCTGACATCTTTGTATGCCACTCTCTTTTATTCTTGGTGAGAATCTTCTTTAACAATTTCACCAGTGTCTTGTTGAAGGCCTCTGCCAACTCATTTGCTCTTGGATAGTAAATTGAGGAATATCGCCAATCGATCTTATGTCGATCGATGAATTTATTGATCTTAGTGCTTTTGAAAGCCGCACCATTATCGGAAATGATGCGACGTGGTACACCGAATCTGTAGACAATATTATGGGTAAAGAAATTGATTACATGTTCAGATGTGACTTCTTTGAATGGAGCCGCTTCTGCCCACTTAGAAAAGTAGTCGGTCGCTGCCAAAATGAAGCGGTGTCCTCCTGATGATGGTGGATCTATTGGCCCGATTATATCAGTACCCCAACATTCGAACGGCCAGGATGCTATCGTAGGGTGGAGTGGATTCGGTGGTTGATGTATAACATCACCATGAATCTGACACTCATGGCACCTCTTAGCATGATCAATACAGTCTTTCACCATTCTTGGCCAATAGTAACCCATTCTTTTGATTTTAATGGCCATTTTAGGACCTGATTGATGCGCTCCACAAAGGCCTTCGTGAACTTCTACTATCACCTTGCCGGCTTCTTTAGTCCCTAGGCACCTTAGCCACATTTGATCGAAAGCACGCCGATATAACGTGTTGTTGACAAATGCGTATCGTAGTGCTCTCTTTCTAATTTGAGCCGCTAATGACTTATCTGCTGGTAGTTTACTTTCTTTGAAGTAATCAATGAAAGGCTGTCTCCAGTCATCTTCTTTTTCTACATCTAGACAATGCTGCCATGGTTCTGAAGCTTGACCATCCTTTCGTCTTCTTTTAGGAACTTGATCTTCTTTAAGTTGATCTTCAAGATCAACTGGTTGGGGAGGTTTAGGATCAACCGGGGTTGCATCCTGTTGGCTTGGATCTGATATTCCCTCTGCCTGCGGGAGTTGTAGTAGTGCTGGCTCTAAGACCCGCCGACTGTGCACCATAATCATCATAGGCAATTCATTATCCATATTCGCCATTTCTTTAGCTAGTTTAGCTAGGCAGTCGGCTTTACTATTCTGGGCTCGGGGAACTCGTGCTAATTTAATGATCGGGATTTGCTTCATAAGCTCGAGAACTCGCCGATGGTAATAGGCCAACTCAGACTTGGTGATTTTGTAAATCCCCAGTACTTGGTTTACAACGAGTTGAGAATCTCCAAATATTTGGAGATTTTGAATTCCGACATTGATTGCAATTTCTAGTCCTGCAATTAGAGCTTCATACTCAGCCTCATTATTGGTTCGAGGCTCAGTTAAGCTAAATGAGAATCTCATTACGCCTCCCTCAGGTGATACAAAAATGAGACCGATTCCAGCTTGAACTTTTTTCAGATTTGGAGGCCGAGCGCGCTTAATCGATGATGCTCCATCAAAGTACATTTCCCACACTTGTAGCATTTCATCTTCTTCGACGCTCATAATCTGCTCGTCAGGCAGATCGTCATTGAGTGGTGAATCGGCAGGGATAGGATGCGCAGCAAGAAAGTCTGCTAACACCTGACCTTTTACCGCTTTTTGTGGGACATATGTGATATCAAATTGCAGGAGCAATACTGCCCACCTGGCTAAACGACCTGTCAACGCTGATCTTGTCATCAAGAATTTCAGCGGATCGATCTTTGATATCAAGGTGATTTTGTGGGAGAGCATATAGTGGCGGAGCTTCTGGACTGCGAAGATCAACGCCAGACAATGTTTCTCAATTGGAGAATATCGTACTTCTGCTCCGATTAATCTCCGACTGATATAGTAGAGTGCATTTTCTTTTCCTTTCTCATTGTGTTGGGCCAATAATGCTCCGAGGGACTCTTCTAGTGCTGCCGTATACAGTATAAGAGGCTTCCCCGGAATTGGAGCTGCGAGAATGGGTGGATTTAACAAGTATCTCTTGATGCTGTCAAACGCTTCCTGGCATTCTGCATCCCATTTGAAGCGGACATCCTTCTTCATTAGTTTGGAAAATGGTTGGCACCTACCCGACAGATTCGATATGAATCGTCGAATGAAAGCCAGTTGTCCTTGCAAGGAGCGGAGTTGACGGAGGCTTCTAGGCGGTGGCATTTCTATAATCGCCTTGATTTTATTGGGATCAACTTCTATGCCTCGGTGACGGACGACATAGCCAAGAAATTTACCGGAGGAGACTCCGAAAGCACACTTAAGGGGATTCATCCTTAGATCGAACTTCCTGATTCTTTCAAATACAACCCTCAGGTCATTTAAGTGATCCTTTCGATCTATGCTCTTAACGACCAAGTCGTCTACATAGCATTCGACCTTCTGATGTATTAATTCATCAAAGATATGGGTCATTGCCCGTTGGTAGGTGGCACCAGCGTTCTTCAAGCCGAAGGGCATGACCGTGTAGCAGAAAATGCCGATGGGCGTTCTGAATGACGTATGCTTTTCATCTTCAGGCGCCATCTTGATCTGATTGTATCCTGACGATCCATCCATGAAAGAGAACATATCATGGTTTGATGTGGTGTCAACCAATAATTCTGATACAGGAAGTGGAAAGTCATCTTTTGGACATGCTTTATTAAGGTCCCTGAAATCAATACAGATGCGGATCTGGCCATTCTTCTTCTTTACGGGGACAATATTTGCTATCCAATCAGCATACTTTTCTTCACGAATAAATCCTGCCTCTATGAGCTTCTTTGTTTCTGTAATCACCTGTTCTTCAATCTCCAGTCTCATTCTCCTTGGAGCTTGTTTGACAGGTGTTGCATCTGACTTGATGGCTAATCTGTGAACTGCTACGTCAGGGGATAAGCCGGGCATTTCAGCGTATGTCCAGGCAAAGCAGTCCCTGAATTCACAGAGGAGCTTTTTTATTTCTTCAACCTGCACTTCGGACAAGAGAGCACTAATGAGGGTTGGGCGAGGGTCTTCTTCAGTCCCTAAATTGACTTCTTTCAGTTCATCCATAGTGGTCGCCTGTCCACCATCTTCTAACTCTTCTGGTGCAGGCTTGGCTTCTATGGTCTGATCGTTTGGAAGATTAATTTCAAAGACCTCTTCTTCGCTGTCACCATCAGATTCAATTTTTCTATGTGAAATTGCTCGGCAGTTCTCCTTTTGGGGGTACTTCCGTACGATGAACCCAAGGCCCTTTTTTGCAAAAATATCTTTCTTCCGTAATGAGTGAGGATTTCTTCGATACCAGAGACTCAAGCAGAAACGAACTTGTTGCTTAGAGGAACGAAGACTTCCTTGCTTTCGTAGCATTCTTTGAATATTTCTGGTATTGAATCTGGGAAATCTTGTGGGCACTAACTCCCCGGAATCAATGAGCCTACGAAACCAATCATGATTTCCTTCTTCCTCAAGCTTTCCGATCGAATAAAATAGGCTCGCTGGCCCATCCCTTTTTCTAGGGGGAGGTACATAAAACGTTATGAGCTCCTCGACTTTATGCACTTCTCGCGGAATGATTTCTCTGAAGTGTTGTAGGGGGATACGCGTGACTACGAGTACACTATCTGAAATTGACAGGTTGCCTATTCTTCTGGAGAATATTTCCTGCACCGTATTCATATAGATAGAGTCGTAGTCATAATCATCATTTGAATATGCGATTTCTCTACTCCATTTGGCCTTTGATCGGCATGCCTTCTGGGATTTGGTAGGGGTGACATCACTTTCATCTGTATCACTCCCCAGATGGGGCACATGTTTCCTTTCCTTAGGAATGGTCGTATCTTTGGGAAGGATCGACGCTGCCTTCTTTCTCCCCTCTTGCTTTTTCTTAACTTCTCGTTTAGGTTGCTTTGTGATATCTGGGTTTGATGCCTGGGCCTCAAGAGAGCTCGATGGCCTTAGCTTCTTTGGCATGAAGTATCTGGCATCTTCATACATCGTTACTTCATGAACTGCAAATGGTTGGATATCGCCGGAGATCCGGAATTCTTCCCCATCTCTGAGGTATTTCATACATTGATGAAGTGTCGATGGAACAATACCATACTCATGTAACCACGGGCGACCCAGAAGCGCCTTAAATGAGGTATCTGCATCAATCACATGAAATTTGGCATCTGTATGAAGTTCTCCAAATATGAGAGAAAGCGTAAATGATCCCAGAGTCTTTTGCCCTTTCTCATTGAAGCCGTGCACCATTAATTTCTCTGGTTCGAGGTGTTGCACATCAAGGCAAAGTGATCTTAATGCCTTCAAGCTTATGAGATTTACGGAGGACCCAGGATCAATCAAAATTCGACTGATCACCATGTTGTCGCTTTCTGCCGTAACGTACAGGGGGCGATTATGATCTGCTGTTCCAAGCATCATATCGTCTTCAGTGAAAGTGATTATTGGCTCGTTCCGAGCTTGTAACACCTCCGTTAGATTACGCTCAGCAAAATATGCCTCATATCTTTCAGGATCCTTGAGGGCCTGAATCAGAGTCTCCCGAAGGTCTTTAGACATTATGAGAGCGTCATATATGCTGAGTTGTGCTGGGATCTTCCTTAGATGGGATAAGATATTGTAATCTATCCCCTTGGTTAAAGCCTTTTTCTTCTTAGGATCTTCAGTGATAATATCTTCGTTGATAACTATGTTCTTCCCCTTGTCTTTGTTAGGGACCCCCTTCTTTGGTGGAGGTGGCAACACTTTGCCACTTCTCAACTGCACCTGGGCTACCTCATCTGATTCAGACTTATTCAATGAAGTATGCTCTTCGGAGTTGGCCATTGTCGTGTCTGGAGATTTACCTGTAGACTCAGACTCATCCCCCAGTTTCACTTGTTCCATTTGCGACGCTATGTTATGATCTGAATCATCTTCATCTGGAAAGTACAGATCATCTTCTGAACTATAATCCATTGTCGATGCCATCAGGCAGGACTCAGGGGCCGCTTCTTCAGCATATTTCTCCCTTCCTGATATTGCTGATGTCACCGAGATAGTCCGGCATATTTTTGTAGGAAGTGATTCTTCATCCGTTTCTTCTTCCTTTTCATCTATATTAAGCTTTGTCATGAAGTCGCCAAGCGTAATAGGCTTCCTAACAGTTTGATAATATTCGCCCAAACTATCAATGGTCTTTTGAGTTGCAGTCTTCTTCTCTTTAGGCCTCTTTGATTTGGCTTTCCTTTTTGAAGACTTTGATTTAGTCTCACTAGACCTTGACGAGTTAGCTTGGCCAGGTTGTTTAGATGTGGATGCATGTGGCACAGGCAACCACTCCAAATTTAGTACCGGCTCAGTAGGAGACTTCCACTTGACACCTGGGATTCCTTCTAGCTGTTTTAACATTTTGGTTGTCTTCTTGGAGACAACAGTCTCCCATTGTTCTTCTTGAATAGATTCTTTTGTCGTTTCTTTAGGCGGGGGTACGGAAGAGGACGTGACCACCCGAGTGGATTCCTTCTTGGGATGAATTAACACATTATCTGATAATGTCAACTCCCCCATTTTGTACTTCTTTTCCAACCAATCTTTAAAGACATAGCAGTCTTCAATTGGGTGGCTAATTACCCGGTGATAAGGGCAATAATTTGGGTCACTACTATGCTTGGACTCTTCAGGTCTTTTACATTCTGGTAACTCTAAACCAGCCTTGAGCGCTTGTCGAAATAATTTAGCAACGCTTTCCCTCTTGAACGAATATTCTTTATTCATCTTCTCCTTGAGGGATGGGAACGTTCTGTCACCAGTTCCCACTGCTTGTCTTGGACGCTCTCCTCCACCTTGAAAGGTTCGGGGTTTATCATTTCCACCAAGCACCAATTTTGGTTGAGGATTAGGATTGTAAGCCTGTTTTGGTTTATCTCCATATTGCATTGGCTGCTTTCCCTTATCTGCATTGTATATTGCCCATTTACCTTTGTCAACGGGATATTCCACCTGTCTTCCCTTATCAGGCCTGGAAGGGAATGTGGAATAAGCTTCAAATTTCCTGGCCTCGGGTGCTTTAGCCTTTTTAGGCTTATCGGGGAAGTTTTCTGATTTTGACAAGTTTAACTTCTCAAATTTTGCCACCCTATCCAACAGATCTTGAAAGGTAGTGATGGAAGCCATACATAAGAAAGGCTGCATCTTATCATCAATATTCCCCATTAATAATTGAACTGCATGCTCTTCTTCTAGCTGCTGTTCACATTTCATGCTGAGATTACGCCAGCGTGTTATGTATTTCGTCACTGACTCATCCTTTCTCCTTTTATCTAAGGCGAGATCAGCGATGGTGGTTTTCTCCGTCGCACTGGCGAACCTTTTTACGAATGAAGCTTCTAATTCCGCGAATGTCTTTAAAGAATCATTCGGTAGTTCGGCGTACCACTCAAAAGCAGTTCCAGTCAAGCTACTGACAAATTGCCGGAATAATAAAGCATCATTTCCTCCCGTGTTCCCACAGGTGGCTTTAAACTGTGCCAGATGCTGCTTGGATTTTTTGTTCCCATCGAAAGTGTAGAACTTTGGTACGGAATATCCTTTCGGATACGGTACCTGGTCGTACTCCGCTGGGTACGGGCGACCTTTTCCCACTAGCTTCTCTGCTTGTTCAGCAGCTATGATGGCTTTAATTTTCTCACTAATTAAACCCTCCAACTGTGCTGGCGTCACAGGTTCAGATACACTCGCCACATTTTGTGGAGTGCGTTGGCGGGCATTGTCGTTGGCTTCATTACCACCTTCGGGCACGCCTTTCACTCCTGAGGCTTGAGGCGGATTTGCTGGAGCACTACCTACGGCTTGGTTGATGGGTTGAACTGGTGTAGGGCCTACAGAAGTGACCTTCTGCATCATCTCCATCATCGTTGTCATCTGCGTCATCATCTCAGACATTTTTTCATTTAATTGAGAGATTTCTTTGTCCTTTGCTCGCATTTGTCGCCTCACTTGCCTTCTCATCTCTGCAAGAGTGATGGTTTCGGCGGAAAAAGGATTCTCTTCAACTTCTTCTTCTTCTTCAGAGGAGCGAACACTTCTGTTCGCTATAGATCCAGCCTTATAGCGACGTCGGTATACTTGTCTAACCGGCGGCTGTTGATTATCATCATCTTCGCCATCCTCATAGTAGGCTTCATCAACGTGGCTTACCATGTGGACCACCTCGATTTCCATAGTATCTCCATCATATTCTCCTTCAGATCCTTCCTCTTGTACCTGAATTTCCGAGCGGCGTCGCCACTGGATTTCTGGTTCCTGGTCTGGGATGAGTACTTCTTCGATTCGTGGACTACGATCAAAGTAGACTTCCCCTTTAGCCGGGGTAGGTGAATGGAGGGATCCCTTGGAAGACTTTCCAAGGTGTCGACCATCATTATATCTATCATTATGGGTCTTCTTTTGGACCCATCTCTGATTATTTCGATTGGCAGGGGCGGATTTCCGGGAAACTACTCCGGATGTCACGCATGGAATTTCTATTTCTTCAATCATCTTCTCCTTTCGAGGCTTCGGCCTCCAGACTTGCTTGCCTTTCCACTGGGCCCTTTCGGCAGTGGATTCCTGGACACGAGGTCCAAGTGTCACACCCCGATGTGCTTCCCGTGGAACGTGTTGTCGTTGTCCTCTTCTTTCTGTTATCACAACAGATGATAACCTGTCTCTGGGAGGGGTCCTCCTTGTCTCAATAAATGGTGGCCTCTGAAATTTCTTCTTCATCAGACCCCTATCCTTGACTGTCTTCAGTACTCGATGCACTCGGGCAGATAGACGTTCGGGTTCTCTTGTCCTCTGAGGGGTCGAGGCTTCTGGTTGGCGCTCCCAAAAAGATCGTTTTAGCTCTCCAGTAGAGCTATTTCTCCTCACCCACCTCAGGTTAGCAAACCTGTTTCGTGTTGGGACATCAGTCTCTGGCTCTCATGCTGGCAGGTTGGAGGGATGGACCGGTACTGGCAGCTGTTGAGCACGCAGCTCTGCGTTTCTCTTTCTCCTCTGCCTTCGAGTGAGCTTTCCTCCAGATGAGGAAGCTTCAGCATCATACTTCCCAAATGCAACAGGCTCTTTGGGCAGGGCGGTGGTGTTTGCAGTCACCACTGAAATTTTTCTTCCATCAACAACCCTTTTGGAATTCAGGATTTCAGGCTGAGACAATCTTTCAAACACCGAGACTCTTCCTTGGGCAACATCCCTGGTAGTAGCTCGCAGCACTGGCAGATGCGTCTTTGTAGAATGAGACCTCGCAGGAGGCTCTTCAGAATTTATGTCGTACACAGGAACGGCTGCAGCCCTTGCAGTAGCTGCTGAGAATTCGAGCCCACCAAAGTGAATTGTGGCTCCAGTATTTCCAGTATTTATGACAGTGTTTGCCAGCTGAATCCTGGCTCCTCGTCCCAGATGGACGGTAATCGGGGTGTCCTGCATTTCCATTCTGCACAAATGAAAGGCAGGGGTTAGTAATCAAAATTTGATACATCACCCCGCACTTTCAGTTACAGAAATTACGCAGAACAAATAACAGAAGGATTCTGTAGATCCATCTGCATGAATGAAAGGTGAGAGTTAGTAATCAGAATCTGATACATCACCCCACACTTTCAAAATGCAGAGACTTGCACAGAACAGAAGATAAAAATAAAGCAGATAACGTTAGCAAGCAAATAAAATAAATATATAAATCCTGCTAAACATGTTATCTCGATGAATTTGTTGAATGATCATTTTGAGAGATTCAAAATTTTGATTCACTGAATGATCATTTTGAGAGATTCAAAATTTTAAATCTGCGTTGATTTGACTGCTACGATAGTACTTAGATGACTAGCCAAAGATGGAAAGAGAAACCAGTCCCCAGTGGAGTCGCCAGAAATCTGTGGGCTCCGAAAATTCGGCCCCGGCCTCCGCCCGACTTTTTTTGTTTTCGAGGGGGGAGTTTTAATGAACTAAGTTCCGGGGTAAATTTTGGAAGGCAGATGGGTTTGTAGATAAGACACTACCCAGAGATTTCGCCCTCATTTTGCGAGGACTTTATGATCTGAGTTCTGGTTTCCTATAGGCGCAAGCCCCTATAGTTAATTACCCCTCCCGATAACGAGAGAGAACTTTCGATTAAGGCTAGTCGTCAATCAGATGCGTAGAGATACGTGGATCTGGCATATAGTAGCAGCAATGGGTTGAAGGTTTGAAAGTTTGAAGATTTGAGAATTTGGAAAGTTGGGAGATTTGGAAATTTAATATTTAAAATTGAAAATTGCACCATCTTGCACTTAAAGCGGATGGTGGGGGAATGGATGATAGACCCGATCAAGATCCCATGGTTCCGTCGTCCCGGGCCATCGTGGTCCCTGGTCTACTTAGTCAGAGGAGGTAGTCGACCCAACCTGACAGAAGGATCCTTGTCGGCAGCCATGGGTTGCTTCGTCCAAGGGTACCTTGTAGACCTGGGGGGAATATTTGTCTAAGGGGACAAATTTGAATCCACCTTAGCTAACAGAGGGCTTTGTGCCCTATCGATCATATCCTATTGATTCATATCTCAAGGATTTGATGCCATTGGGGAGCATACTGGCTCTGGCCATAACCATAATATAATGGTGCCATTTGGCGGCAACCACCTGGTTCAGAGGGCCCCGAGTCATAACCGTTTATCCTGCAGTGCCATTTGACGGCGAAACTGCCGGTTAGAGGACTCGTACCACGTCCTTGCTGGCAAGAGATTATTTGAGAATGGATCCTAGTGATATTTTCGACCAGGCATTAGCTCTTTGTGAGCTGAAGTAAATTTTAACTTGTCCACCTCGGCAAACTGTTGCGGAGGATGGATGGATTTTGCTTTTAAGCGGTTTGATAGTTGGATTTCAATTTTTAAATATCTGGAGTTGGAAAGATCTTTGAATTTTGGGATTTTTCAGAAGATTGGATTTTGTAGGGAATTTGGATGGTACTTTGAGATATTTGAAATGGACCCCTCCGGTTGATATTTTCATTCAACACGGCCATCATCGGGGTGTGGGGTCATTCATATTTTTATGTTTTGAACCTTGTCGACTCTGCCTAATGATTGACAGAGGATCGGGTTTCGTAGGCTTTATGCCCTTGTTATTGAATTCTTTTGATTATAGGCCTTGAAGGCCTAATATGAATGTAAAATAAATATCCCGGTCGATCTCGCGACCGCATATTTATTTGATAGTTCGAGCCGTGTCAACTCCTATTTATCTGAATAGAAGGATCGGGCTCGAATCTGAATTCACTTGTTGACCCGCGCAGCATCCCTAGACGTCACGTGTGTACCAATAACACGCTCGCCGGGGCCCATGCGGGTGTTTGGGGGGCATTTTATAGTTATTGATTGAACATTGTCGACTCCTATTTTCTTGCTTTAGGAGGATCATGTTCAAACTTATTGACCCGCGCAGCATCCCCAGACGTCACGTGTGTACCAATAACACGCTCGTCGGGGCCCGTGCGGGTGTTTGCCGATGGATGCATTACACATGATACATTCATATGCATGCATGATTCTTGAAATACAATTATAGTGTCGAATGGCACACTATAGTGAAACCCTCTACTTATACAGCAGGAGGATTTGAAATGTAGTATTAATGTCAAATGTTATACTAGAGTGAAACCCTCTGCTTATACAGCAGGAGGATTTAGAGTGCAATAACAGTGTCAGAAGACACACTAGAGTGAAACCCTCTGCTTCTTATGGAAGGAGGATTTGAAATGTAATAACAGTGTCAGATGACACACTAGAGTGAAACCCTCTGCTTCTTATGAAAGGAGGATTTGAAATGTAATAACAGTGTCAAATGACACACTAGAGTAAAACCCTCTGCTTCTTATGGAAGGAGGATTTGAAATGTAATAACAGTGTCAGATGACACACTAGAGTGAAACCCTCTGCTTCTTATGGAAGGAGGATTTGAAATGTAATAACAGTGTCAGATGACACACTAGAGTGAAACCCTCTGCTTCTGTAAATGCCTGTGGGCATACTCTTAAAAATGCACGTATATAAATTTTTAGACATACACATGCGATGCGCTTATACACATTCATAACCCATCATGCTTATCATAATACATGCAAAAAGGGGATTTTATAATATTTGCATGTAGTACGGAGGGGTGTCCGGATATATGCTTGTATTCCTTGATTGAACCTCATCGGCAGAGGACGATACGGCAGCACCCTCGGTAAGCATGGTACGTCGTATTGTAACGCCAAGCTTTGAAGATTATTCGCACTTCCAAGGCCTATTAATATCAGAGATATTTTCTCTTGGACAAAAGGCAAAGAAGAAACTTTGAAACACCAGGAAGTTTAGTTCGAATTTGCTCAAACATCTCTTCCATTCTTGCAGGGGATGTCCCTCTTGCTGGTCGATTCTGCCTGAGGGATCGGTGAGTATTTGTACTTCTTGGTTGAATAGCATCGGCGAAGGCGGTATTATAACACCATTAGTGTGCATGGTATATTAACGCCAGACTTCAAAGATTATTCGTATTTTCAAGGCTTATCGATGTTGGAGATATCTTCTCTCAGACAAAAGGCAAAGAAGAAACTTTGAAACACCAGGAAGTTTAGTTCGAATTTGCTCAAACATCTCTTCCATTCTTGCTGGAGATGTCCCTTTTGCTGGTCGATTCTGCCTGAGGGATCGGTGAGTATTTGTACTTCTTGGTTGAATAGCATCGACGAAGGCGGTATTATAACACCATTAGTGTGCATGGTATATTAACGCCAGACTTCAAAGATTATTCGTATTTTCAAGGCTTATCGATGTTGGAGATATCTTCTCTCAGACAAAAGGCAAAGAAGAAACTTTGAAACACCAGGAAGTTTAGTTCGAATTTGCTCAAACATCTCTTCCATTCTTGCCGGAGATGTCCCTTTTGCTGGTCGATTCTGCCTGAGGGATCGGTTAGTATTCGTACTCACCATATACCCTTGTATACATTTGTGTCCACAGAGGTTCCCCATGATCACAATGTACCTACTGTTGTTATCCACAAATGGATCATGCTTATGTATAGGGACTGGTCATGTCTAATATGATCTCCTAGAAGTATTCGCAGAGGAGCCATTGTTCCTGCACTGTATCCACCTGTCACCAATCTCAGGTGGTCTTGATTGTACTTATTTGCAGTGACAGGTCCTCCGTTACCAATTGCCAGTGTTGCCTTTTTCAATCAACAGGCACTATTTGTTTGCATGATCGGTCTTTAATTGCTCCAGGTGGGTAGTACTTGTACATTTCATAGTTGACTGATGTTTAAGTCAATCACATTTGAAAGTCCACCACGAGTCTCCTGCTGTTAACTTGGTGTTTGTTCAAATAAACAAATTTATCACTTGTCTTTTGCATTTTGATTATTTTTTGCACATTTTAGCATTTGGGGTTCTGTTCCCTGTAGTTCAGTTCAAGTCCCTTGTTTGTTCAGCTCGGATCCAGTCCTCTAATTGTTCGAGTTCTATGCACTTCTGTTCGAGTACTGGTCTTTTGTATTGTTGCCCAAGTTAGATATTCTTTGTTGTCCAGGTCTTGTATACTTTAGTGAAAATTTCGGCAGCATCCCGGCATATCCCCCGTTTGGGGGGAAATGTAGGGAGCTGGGCCTTCCCACCACGCTACAAGAGCGTGTATGGTAGGTGTCTTTAGACACCGCGGCCATCATCTTTCATCCCACCACGCTACAAGAGCGTGTATGGGGTCATCCAACAGTAACCGTACGAGAGCACCAGTGGTTTTCCCTACCACGCTACAAGAGCGTGTATAGAGCTTACCCATCTCGTTGCATGCCTCGCACCGGGCTCCCTCCTACCGTGCTACAAGAGCGCGTATAGGTGGTTCTCCGGTCCGCCGCAAGCACCGAAAATGGGATTTTGGGTGATTCCCCTCCTCGTCGTAGTGCTCTCTTTCTAATTTGAGCCGCTAATGACTTATCTGCTGGTAGTTTACTTTCTTTGAAGTAATCAATGAAAGGCTGTCTCCAGTCATCTTCTTTTTCTACATCTAGACAATGCTGCCATGGTTCTGAAGCTTGACCATCCTTTCGTCTTCTTTTAGGAACTTGATCTTCTTTAAGTTGATCTTCAAGATCAACTGGTTGGGGAGGTTTAGGATCAACCGGGGTTGCATCCTGTTGGCTTGGATCTGATATTCCCTCTGCCTGCGGGAGTTGTAGTAGTGCTGGCTCTAAGACCCGCCGACTGTGCACCATAATCATCATAGGCAATTCATTATCCATATTCGCCATTTCTTTAGCTAGTTTAGCTAGGCAGTCGGCTTTACTATTCTGGGCTCGGGGAACTCGTGCTAATTTAATGATCGGGATTTGCTTCATAAGCTCGAGAACTCGCCGATGGTAATAGGCCAACTCAGACTTGGTGATTTTGTAAATCCCCAGTACTTGGTTTACAACGAGTTGAGAATCTCCAAATATTTGAAGATTTTGAATTCCGACATTGATTGCAATTTCTAGTCCTGCAATTAGAGCTTCATACTCAGCCTCATTATTGGTTCGAGGCTCAGTTAAGCTAAATGAGAATCTCATTACGCCTCCCTCAGGTGATACAAAAATGAGACCGATTCCAGCTTGAACTTTTTTCAGATTTGGAGGCCGAGCGCGCTTAATCGATGATGCTCCATCAAAGTACATTTCCCACACTTGTAGCATTTCATCTTCTTCGACGCTCATAATCTGCTCGTCAGGCAGATCGTCATTGAGTGGTGAATCGGCAGGGATAGGATGCGCAGCAAGAAAGTCTGCTAACACCTGACCTTTTACCGCTTTTTGTGGGACATATGTGATATCAAATTGCAGGAGCAATACTGCCCACCTGGCTAAACGACCTGTCAACGCTGATCTTGTCATCAAGAATTTCAGCGGATCGATCTTTGATATCAAGGTGATTTTGTGGGAGAGCATATAGTGGCGGAGCTTCTGGACTGCGAAGATCAACGCCAGACAATGTTTCTCAATTGGAGAATATCGTACTTCTGCTCCGATTAATCTCCGACTGATATAGTAGAGTGCATTTTCTTTTCCTTTCTCATTGTGTTGGGCCAATAATGCTCCGAGGGACTCTTCTAGTGCTGCCGTATACAGTATAAGAGGCTTCCCCGGAATTGGAGCTGCGAGAATGGGTGGATTTAACAAGTATCTCTTGATGCTGTCAAACGCTTCCTGGCATTCTGCATCCCATTTGAAGCGGACATCCTTCTTCATTAGTTTGGAAAATGGTTGGCACCTACCCGACAGATTCGATATGAATCGTCGAATGAAAGCCAGTTGTCCTTGCAAGGAGCGGAGTTGACGGAGGCTTCTAGGCGGTGGCATTTCTATAATCGCCTTGATTTTATTGGGATCAACTTCTATGCCTCGGTGACGGACGACATAGCCAAGAAATTTACCGGAGGAGACTCCGAAAGCACACTTAAGGGGATTCATCCTTAGATCGAACTTCCTGATTCTTTCAAATACAACCCTCAGGTCATTTAAGTGATCCTTTCGATCTATGCTCTTAACGACCAAGTCGTCTACATAGCATTCGACCTTCTGATGTATTAATTCATCAAAGATATGGGTCATTGCCCGTTGGTAGGTGGCACCAGCGTTCTTCAAGCCGAAGGGCATGACCGTGTAGCAGAAAATGCCGATGGGCGTTCTGAATGACGTATGCTTTTCATCTTCAGGCGCCATCTTGATCTGATTGTATCCTGACGATCCATCCATGAAAGAGAACATATCATGGTTTGATGTGGTGTCAACCAATAATTCTGATACAGGAAGTGGAAAGTCATCTTTTGGACATGCTTTATTAAGGTCCCTGAAATCAATACAGATGCGGATCTGGCCATTCTTCTTCTTTACGGGGACAATATTTGCTATCCAATCAGCATACTTTTCTTCACGAATAAATCCTGCCTCTATGAGCTTCTTTGTTTCTGTAATCACCTGTTCTTCAATCTCCAGTCTCATTCTCCTTGGAGCTTGTTTGACAGGTGTTGCATCTGACTTGATGGCTAATCTGTGAACTGCTACGTCAGGGGATAAGCCGGGCATTTCAGCGTATGTCCAGGCAAAGCAGTCCCTGAATTCACAGAGGAGCTTTTTTATTTCTTCAACCTGCACTTCGGACAAGAGAGCACTAATGAGGGTTGGGCGAGGGTCTTCTTCAGTCCCTAAATTGACTTCTTTCAGTTCATCCATAGTGGTCGCCTGTCCACCATCTTCTAACTCTTCTGGTGCAGGCTTGGCTTCTATGGTCTGATCGTTTGGAAGATTAATTTCAAAGACCTCTTCTTCGCTGTCACCATCAGATTCAATTTTTCTATGTGAAATTGCTCGGCAGTTCTCCTTTTGGGGGTACTTCCGTACGATGAACCCAAGGCCCTTTTTTGCAAAAATATCTTTCTTCCGTAATGAGTGAGGATTTCTTCGATACCAGAGACTCAAGCAGAAACGAACTTGTTGCTTAGAGGAACGAAGACTTCCTTGCTTTCGTAGCATTCTTTGAATATTTCTGGTATTGAATCTGGGAAATCTTGTGGGCACTAACTCCCCGGAATCAATGAGCCTACGAAACCAATCATGATTTCCTTCTTCCTCAAGCTTTCCGATCGAATAAAATAGGCTCGCTGGCCCATCCCTTTTTCTAGGGGGAGGTACATAAAATGTTATGAGCTCCTCGACTTTATGCACTTCTCGCGGAATGATTTCTCTGAAGTGTTGTAGGGGGATACGCGTGACTACGAGTACACTATCTGAAATTGACAGGTTGCCTATTCTTCTGGAGAATATTTCCTGCACCGTATTCATATAGATAGAGTCGTAGTCATAATCATCATTTGAATATGCGATTTCTCTACTCCATTTGGCCTTTGATCGGCATGCCTTCTGGGATTTGGTAGGGGTGACATCACTTTCATCTGTATCACTCCCCAGATGGGGCACATGTTTCCTTTCCTTAGGAATGGTCGTATCTTTGGGAAGGATCGACGCTGCCTTCTTTCTCCCCTCTTGCTTTTTCTTAACTTCTCGTTTAGGTTGCTTTGTGATATCTGGGTTTGATGCCTGGGCCTCAAGAGAGCTCGATGGCCTTAGCTTCTTTGGCATGAAGTATCTGGCATCTTCATACATCGTTACTTCATGAACTGCAAATGGTTGGATATCGCCGGAGATCCGGAATTCTTCCCCATCTCTGAGGTATTTCATACATTGATGAAGTGTCGATGGAACAATACCATACTCATGTAACCACGGGCGACCCAGAAGCGCCTTAAATGAGGTATCTGCATCAATCACATGAAATTTGGCATCTGTATGAAGTTCTCCAAATATGAGAGAAAGCGTAAATGATCCCAGAGTCTTTTGCCCTTTCTCATTGAAGCCGTGCACCATTAATTTCTCTGGTTCGAGGTGTTGCACATCAAGGCAAAGTGATCTTAATGCCTTCAAGCTTATGAGATTTACGGAGGACCCAGGATCAATCAAAATTCGACTGATCACCATGTTGTCGCTTTCTGCCGTAACGTACAGGGGGCGATTATGATCTGCTGTTCCAAGCATCATATCGTCTTCAGTGAAAGTGATTATTGGCTCGTTCCGAGCTTGTAACACCTCCGTTAGATTACGCTCAGCAAAATACGCCTCATATCTTTCAGGATCCTTGAGGGCCTGAATCAGAGTCTCCCGAAGGTCTTTAGACATTATGAGAGCGTCATATATGCTGAGTTGTGCTGGGATCTTCCTTAGATGGGATAAGATATTGTAATCTATCCCCTTGGTTAAAGCCTTTTTCTTCTTAGGATCTTCAGTGATAATATCTTCGTTGATAACTATGTTCTTCCCCTTGTCTTTGTTAGGGACCCCCTTCTTTGGTGGAGGTGGCAACACTTTGCCACTTCTCAACTGCACCTGGGCTACCTCATCTGATTCAGACTTATTCAATGAAGTATGCTCTTCGGAGTTGGCCATTGTCGTGTCTGGAGATTTACCTGTAGACTCAGACTCATCCCCCAGTTTCACTTGTTCCATTTGCGACGCTATGTTATGATCTGAATCATCTTCATCTGGAAAGTACAGATCATCTTCTGAACTATAATCCATTGTCGATGCCATCAGGCAGGACTCAGGGGCCGCTTCTTCAGCATATTTCTCCCTTCCTGATATTGCTGATGTCACCGAGATAGTCCGGCATATTTCTGTAGGAAGTGATTCTTCATCCGTTTCTTCTTCCTTTTCATCTATATTAAGCTTTGTCATGAAGTCGCCAAGCGTAATAGGCTTCCTAACAGTTTGATAATATTCGCCCAAACTATCAATGGTCTTTTGAGTTGCAGTCTTCTTCTCTTTAGGCCTCTTTGATTTGGCTTTCCTTTTTGAAGACTTTGATTTAGTCTCACTAGACCTTGACGAGTTAGCTTGGCCAGGTTGTTTAGATGTGGATGCATGTGGCACAGGCAACCACTCCAAATTTAGTACCGGCTCAGTAGGAGACTTCCACTTGACACCTGGGATTCCTTCTAGCTGTTTTAACATTTTGGTTGTCTTCTTGGAGACAACAGTCTCCCATTGTTCTTCTTGAATAGATTCTTTTGTCGTTTCTTTAGGCGGGGGTACGGAAGAGGACGTGACCACCCGAGTGGATTCCTTCTTGGGATGAATTAACACATTATCTGATAATGTCAACTCCCCCATTTTGTACTTCTTTTCCAACCAATCTTTAAAGACATAGCAGTCTTCAATTGGGTGGCTAATTACCCGGTGATAAGGGCAATAATTTGGGTCACTACTATGCTTGGACTCTTCAGGTCTTTTACATTCTGGTAACTCTAAACCAGCCTTGAGCGCTTGTCGAAATAATTTAGCAACGCTTTCCCTCTTGAACGAATATTCTTTATTCATCTTCTCCTTGAGGGATGGGAACGTTCTGTCACCAGTTCCCACTGCTTGTCTTGGACGCTCTCCTCCACCTTGAAAGGTTCGGGGTTTATCATTTCCACCAAGCACCAATTTTGGTTGAGGATTAGGATTGTAAGCCTGTTTTGGTTTATCTCCATATTGCATTGGCTGCTTTCCCTTATCTGCATTGTATATTGCCCATTTACCTTTGTCAACGGGATATTCCACCTGTCTTCCCTTATCAGGCCTGGAAGGGAATGTGGAATAAGCTTCAAATTTCCTGGCCTCGGGTGCTTTAGCCTTTTTAGGCTTATCGGGGAAGTTTTCTGATTTTGACAAGTTTAACTTCTCAAATTTTGCCACCCTATCCAACAGATCTTGAAAGGTAGTGATGGAAGCCATACATAAGAAAGGCTGCATCTTATCATCAATATTCCCCATTAATAATTGAACTGCATGCTCTTCTTCTAGCTGCTGTTCACATTTCATGCTGAGATTACGCCAGCGTGTTATGTATTTCGTCACTGACTCATCCTTTCTCCTTTTATCTAAGACGAGATCAGCGATGGTGGTTTTCTCCGTCGCACTGGCGAACCTTTTTACGAATGAAGCTTCTAATTCCGCGAATGTCTTTAAAGAATCATTCGGTAGTTCGGCGTACCACTCAAAAGCAGTTCCAGTCAAGCTACTGACAAATTGCCGGAATAATAAAGCATCATTTCCTCCCGTGTTCCCACAGGTGGCTTTAAACTGTGCCAAATGCTGCTTGGGATTTTTGTTCCCATCGAAAGTGTAGAACTTTGGTACGGAATATCCTTTCGGATACGGTACCTGGTCGTACTCCGCTGGGTACGGGCGACCTTTTCCCACTAGCTTCTCTGCTTGTTCAGCAGCTATGATGGCTTTAATTTTCTCACTAATTAAACCCTTCAACTGTGCTGGCGTCACAGGTTCAGATACACTCGCCACATTTTGTGGAGTGCGTTGGCGGGCATTGTCGTTGGCTTCATTACCACCTTCGGGCACGCCTTTCACTCCTGAGGCTTGAGGCGGATTTGCTGGAGCACTACCTACGGCTTGGTTGATGGGTTGAACTGGTGTAGGGCCTACAGAAGTGACCTTCTGCATCATCTCCATCATCGTTGTCATCTGCGTCATCATCTCAGACATTTTTTCATTTAATTGAGAGATTTCTTTGTCCTTTGCTCGCATTTGTCGCCTCACTTGCCTTCTCATCTCTGCAAGAGTGATGGTTTCGGCGGAAAAAGGATTCTCTTCAACTTCTTCTTCTTCTTCAGAGGAGCGAACACTTCTGTTCGCTATAGATCCAGCCTTATAGCGACGTCGGTATACTTGTCTAACCGGCGGCTGTTGATTATCATCATCTTCGCCATCCTCATAGTAGGCTTCATCAACGTGGCTTACCATGTGGACCACCTCGATTTCCATAGTATCTCCATCATATTCTCCTTCAGATCCTTCCTCTTGTACCTGAATTTCCGAGCGGCGTCGCCACTGGATTTCTGGTTCCTGGTCTGGGATGAGTACTTCTTCGATTCGTGGACTACGATCAAAGTAGACTTCCCCTTTAGCCGGGGTAGGTGAATGGAGGGATCCCTTGGAAGACTTTCCAAGGTGTCGACCATCATTATATCTATCATTATGGGTCTTCTTTTGGACCCATCTCTGATTATTTCGATTGGCAGGGGCGGATTTCCGGGAAACTACTCCGGATGTCACGCATGGAATTTCTATTTCTTCAATCATCTTCTCCTTTCGAGGCTTCGGCCTCCAGACTTGCTTGCCTTTCCACTGGGCCCTTTCGGCAGTGGATTCCTGGACACGAGGTCCAAGTGTCACACCCCGATGTGCTTCCCGTGGAACGTGTTGTCGTTGTCCTCTTCTTTCTGTTATCACAACAGATGATAACCTGTCTCTGGGAGGGGTCCTCCTTGTCTCAATAAATGGTGGCCTCTGAAATTTCTTCTTCATCAGACCCCTATCCTTGACTGTCTTCAGTACTCGATGCACTCGGGCAGATAGACGTTCGGGTTCTCTTGTCCTCTGAGGGGTCGAGGCTTCTGGTTGGCGCTCCCAAAAAGATCGTTTTAGCTCTCCAGTAGAGCTATTTCTCCTCACCCACCTCAGGTTAGCAAACCTGTTTCGTGTTGGGACATCAGTCTCTGGCTCTCGTGCTGGCAGGTTGGAGGGATGGACCGGTACTGGCAGCTGTTGAGCACGCAGCTCTGCGTTTCTCTTTCTCCTCTGCCTTCGAGTGAGCTTTCCTCCAGATGAGGAAGCTTCAGCATCATACTTCCCAAATGCAACAGGCTCTTTGGGCAGGGCGGTGGTGTTTGCAGTCACCACTGAAATTTTTCTTCCATCAACAACCCTTTTGGAATTCAGGATTTCAGGCTGAGACAATCTTTCAAACACCGAGACTCTTCCTTGGGCAACATCCCTGGTAGTAGCTCGCAGCACTGGCAGATGCGTCTTTGTAGAATGAGACCTCGCAGGAGGCTCTTCAGAATTTATGTCGTACACAGGAACGGCTGCAGCCCTTGCAGTAGCTGCTGAGAATTCGAGCCCACCAAAGTGAATTGTGGCTCCAGTATTTCCAGTATTTATGACAGTGTTTGCCAGCTGAATCCTGGCTCCTCGTCCCAGATGGACGGTAATCGGGGTGTCCTGCATTTCCATTCTGCACAAATGAAAGGCAGGGATTAGTAATCAAAATTTGATACATCACCCCGCACTTTCAGTTACAGAAATTACGCAGAACAAATAACAGAAGGATTCTGTAGATCCATCTGCATGAATGAAAGGTGAGAGTTAGTAATCAGAATCTGATACATCACCCCACACTTTCAAAATGCAGAGACTTGCACAGAACAGAAGATAAAAATAAAGCAGATAACGTTAGCAAGCAAATAAAATAAATATATAAATCCTGCTAAACATGTTATCTCGATGAATTTGTTGAATGATCATTTTGAGAGATTCAAAATTTTGATTCACTGAATGATCATTTTGAGAGATTCAAAATTTTAAATCTGCGTTGATTTGACTGCTACGATAGTACTTAGATGACTAGCCAAAGATGGAAAGAGAAACCAGTCCCCAGTGGAGTCGCCAGAAATCTGTGGGCTCCGAAAATTCGGCCCCGGCCTCCGCCCGACTTTTTTTGTTTTCGAGGGGGGAGTTTTAATGAACTAAGTTCCGGGGTAAATTTTGGAAGGCAGATGGGTTTGTAGATAAGACACTACCCAGAGATTTCGCCCTCATTTTGCGAGGACTTTATGATCTGAGTTCTGGTTTCCTATAGGCGCAAGCCCCTATAGTTAATTACCCCTCCCGATAACGAGAGAGAACTTTCGATTAAGGCTAGTCGTCAATCAGATGCGTAGAGATACGTGGATCTGGCATATAGTAGCAGCAATGGGTTGAAGGTTTGAAAGTTTGAAGATTTGAGAATTTGGAAAGTTGGGAGATTTGGAAATTTAATATTTAAAATTGAAAATTGCACCATCTTGCACTTAAAGCGGATGGTGGGGGAATGGATGATAGACCCGATCAAGATCCCATGGTTCCGTCGTCCCGGGCCATCGTGGTCCCTGGTCTACTTAGTCAGAGGAGGTAGTCGACCCAACCTGACAGAAGGATCCTTGTCGGCAGCCATGGGTTGCTTCGTCCAAGGGTACCTTGTAGACCTGGGGGGAATATTTGTCTAAGGGGACAAATTTGAATCCACCTTAGCTAACAGAGGGCTTTGTGCCCTATCGATCATATCCTATTGATTCATATCTCAAGGATTTGATGCCATTGGGGAGCATACTGGCTCTGGCCATAACCATAATATAATGGTGCCATTTGGCGGCAACCACCTGGTTCAGAGGGCCCCGAGTCATAACCGTTTATCCTGCAGTGCCATTTGACGGCGAAACTGCCGGTTAGAGGACTCGTACCACGTCCTTGCTGGCAAGAGATTATTTGAGAATGGATCCTAGTGATATTTTCGACCAGGCATTAGCTCTTTGTGAGCTGAAGTAAATTTTAACTTGTCCACCTCGGCAAACTGTTGCGGAGGATGGATGGATTTTGCTTTTAAGCGGTTTGATAGTTGGATTTCAATTTTTAAATATCTGGAGTTGGAAAGATCTTTGAATTTTGGGATTTTTCAGAAGATTGGATTTTGTAGGGAATTTGGATGGTACTTTGAGATATTTGAAATGGACCCCTCCGGTTGATATTTTCATTCAACACGGCCATCATCGGGGTGTGGGGTCATTCATATTTTTATGTTTTGAACCTTGTCGACTCTGCCTAATGATTGACAGAGGATCGGGTTTCGTAGGCTTTATGCCCTTGTTATTGAATTCTTTTGATTATAGGCCTTGAAGGCCTAATATGAATGTAAAATAAATATCCCGGTCGATCTCGCGACCGCATATTTATTTGATAGTTCGAGCCGTGTCAACTCCTATTTATCTGAATAGAAGGATCGGGCTCGAATCTGAATTCACTTGTTGACCCGCGCAGCATCCCTAGACGTCACGTGTGTACCAATAACACGCTCGCCGGGGCCCATGCGGGTGTTTGGGGGGCATTTTATAGTTATTGATTGAACATTGTCGACTCCTATTTTCTTGCTTTAGGAGGATCATGTTCAAACTTATTGACCCGCGCAGCATCCCCAGACGTCACGTGTGTACCAATAACACGCTCGTCGGGGCCCGTGCGGGTGTTTGCCGATGGATGCATTACACATGATACATTCATATGCATGCATGATTCTTGAAATACAATTATAGTGTCGAATGGCACACTATAGTGAAACCCTCTACTTATACAGCAGGAGGATTTGAAATGTAGTATTAATGTCAAATGTTATACTAGAGTGAAACCCTCTGCTTATACAGCAGGAGGATTTAGAGTGCAATAACAGTGTCAGAAGACACACTAGAGTGAAACCCTCTGCTTCTTATGGAAGGAGGATTTGAAATGTAATAACAGTGTCAGATGACACACTAGAGTGAAACCCTCTGCTTCTTATGGAAGGAGGATTTGAAATGTAATAACAGTGTCAAATGACACACTAGAGTAAAACCCTCTGCTTCTTATGGAAGGAGGATTTGAAATGTAATAACAGTGTCAGATGACACACTAGAGTGAAACCCTCTGCTTCTTATGGAAGGAGGATTTGAAATGTAATAACAGTGTCAGATGACACACTAGAGTGAAACCCTCTGCTTCTGTAAATGCCTGTGGGCATACTCTTAAAAATGCACGTATATAAGTTTTTAGACATACACATGCGATGCGCTTATACACATTCATAACCCATCATGCTTATCATAATACATGCAAAAAGGGGATTTTATAATATTTGCATGTAGTACGGAGGGGTGTCCGGATATATGCTTGTATTCCTTGATTGAACCTCATCGGCAGAGGACGATACGGCAGCACCCTCGGTAAGCATGGTACGTCGTATTGTAACGCCAAGCTTTGAAGATTATTCGCACTTCCAAGGCCTATTAATATCAGAGATGTTTTCTCTTGGACAAAAGGCAAAGAAGAAACTTTGAAACACCAGGAAGTTTAGTTCGAATTTGCTCAAACATCTCTTCCATTCTTGCAGGGGATGTCCCTCTTGCTGGTCGATTCTGCCTGAGGGATCGGTGAGTATTTGTACTTCTTGGTTGAATAGCATCGGCGAAGGCGGTATTATAACACCATTAGTGTGCATGGTATATTAACGCCAGACTTCAAAGATTATTCGTATTTTCAAGGCTTATCGATGTTGGAGATATCTTCTCTCAGACAAAAGGCAAAGAAGAAACTTTGAAACACCAGGAAGTTTAGTTCGAATTTGCTCAAACATCTCTTCCATTCTTGCCGGAGATGTCCCTTTTGCTGGTCGATTCTGCCTGAGGGATCGGTGAGTATTTGTACTTCTTGGTTGAATAGCATCGACGAAGGCGGTATTATAACACCATTAGTGTGCATGGTATATTAACGCCAGACTTCAAAGATTATTCGTATTTTCAAGGCTTATCGATGTTGGAGATATCTTCTCTCAGACAAAAGGCAAAGAAGAAACTTTGAAACACCAGGAAGTTTAGTTCGAATTTGCTCAAACATCTCTTCCATTCTTGCCGGAGATGTCCCTTTTGCTGGTCGATTCTGCCTGAGGGATCGGTTAGTATTCGTACTCACCATATACCCTTGTATACATTTGTGTCCACAGAGGTTCCCCATGATCACAATGTACCTACTGTTGTTATCCACAAATGGATCATGCTTATGTATAGGGACTGGTCATGTCTAATATGATCTCCTAGAAGTATTCGCAGAGGAGCCATTGTTCCTGCACTGTATCCACCTGTCACCAATCTCAGGTGGTCTTGATTGTACTTATTTGCAGTGACAGGTCCTCCGTTACCAATTGCCAGTGTTGCCTTTTTCAATCAACAGGCACTATTTGTTTGCATGATCGGTCTTTAATTGCTCCAGGTGGGTAGTACTTGTACATTTCATAGTTGACTGATGTTTAAGTCAATCACATTTGAAAGTCCACCACGAGTCTCCTGCTGTTAACTTGGTGTTTGTTCAAATAAACAAATTTATCACTTGTCTTTTGCATTTTGATTATTTTTTGCACATTTTAGCATTTGGGGTTCTGTTCCCTGTAGTTCAGTTCAAGTCCCTTGTTTGTTCAGCTCGGATCCAGTCCTCTAATTGTTCGAGTTCTATGCACTTCTGTTCGAGTACTGGTCTTTTGTATTGTTGCCCAAGTTAGATATTCTTTGTTGTCCAGGTCTTGTATACTTTAGTGAAAATTTCGGCAGCATCCCGGCATATCCCCCGTTTGGGGGGAAATGTAGGGAGCTGGGCCTTCCCACCACGCTACAAGAGCGTGTATGGTAGGTGTCTTTAGACACCGCGGCCATCATCTTTCATCCCACCACGCTACAAGAGCGTGTATGGGGTCATCCAACAGTAACCGTACGAGAGCACCAGTGGTTTTCCCTACCACGCTACAAGAGCGTGTATAGAGCTTACCCATCTCGTTGCATGCCTCGCACCGGGCTCCCTCCTACCGTGCTACAAGAGCGCGTATAGGTGGTTCTCCGGTCCGCCGCAAGCACCGAAAATGGGATTTTGGGTGATTCCCCTCCTCGTCGTAAGCACCGCACCGGGTTTCCTCCTACCGTGCTACAAGAGCGCGTATAGGTGGTTCTCCGGTCCGCCGCAAACACCGAAAATGGGATTCTGGGTTCAGAAATTATACCTGTGCGGGGCTGACAGTGCTGATGTCGAGGTCGGGGTCGAGGACTATCCCTACCACGCTACAAGAGCGTGTATAGGGCTTACCTGCCTCGTCGTACTTGTTGCACCGGATTCCCCCCCACCGTGCTACAAGAGCGCGTATAGGAGGTCCACCAGCGCATCAAGCGCGTCGAGGACAGGATTTGGGACTTACCTTGCGCGTGTCGTCGGCGACGGTGTCGGCTCGTGGAGGCAAGAGAAGACAGTTTACACACACTCTCTTTCCTTTCCTTTTTTTTTTATAATTAATTATAATTTAATAAAAATTCATTATAATTAATAATAATTGAAAATAATTAAAAATAATTAATTATTATTAATGAAAATTAATTACAATTAATTAAAAATAATTAATTGTTATTGATAAAAGATTAATTATAATCAATAAAATAATTAATTATAACTAATTGGAATTAATTATAATTAATTAAAGAAATTAAAAATAATTAATTAATTATTAATAAAAATTAATTATAATTGATTAAAAAAAATAATTAATTATCATTATTAATAATAAATTATGATTAATTATAATTATTATTAACTAATTATAATAAATTAAAATTAATCCATAATTAATAATAATAAAAAAAATGCGGGATTTGATTAGGATTTTAGGCTTAAAGAAAAAGGATTTAGGAACTGTTAATTCTCACAGTGAGTTAACTCCTCACTTTCCCTCTTTTTGCCATAACAGGATTGAGCCGAAGAAGTGCGCAGAGGGAAGAAAGTCACCTTCACAGTGGGTGAGCTTCCGTCGTTGCGTCCGATCAGACGGGAAAGGAAGTCGTCGAGCAAAGCGAAGCCGAACAGCAACGAGGGATGCGGAGAAGTCCACAGCAGGCTAGTTCCTAGTCGCTGCCTCCGATCGTAATGTCGTAACTTCCAATCCACTCGGGAAGGAGTGTCGTCGAATGAGCGAAGCTGATCAACGGCGGAGGAGCGAAGTCGTGCGACAACGAAGGAGCGGAGTCGAACTGCACGAAAGAGTCGGAGGAGCAGCTCGCGCAATCTTCACAGCAGGCAAGCTCCGACGTTGCTTCCGTTCAAAACGTCCAACTTCCGATCCAACAGGAAGGAGCGTCCTCGAACTACAGTGGAAGAACCGAAGAATTTCGCGAGAGGGAAGGAAAATGGCGAGAGACCAGTAAACCGAAGAGCAGAGGCTTCGGTCTCATTTTAACGCCAAGGGAGATCGTGGGGGTGAGGCGACGTCGACGTGCGGGTTGCGAGATCCACGGGATCTGGACAGCGACGACGTGGGAGACAAATCGCGTGAGAAGCGGCTTCTTCGTGCGAATTCCGGCGCTAGGCAGGTATGTAGGATTTTTTGTTTGTTTGCTGTCTACAGTATGCGGGTCAACAAGTGTTGACCTTCATATATCTTCCACGGCCAATTTGTGCAAGCACAAGAACAACAACAAACTGATACGATGTCGCGCAAAAGAGAAAATGACCAAAATGATCTCCAACTATATTAAAAGACCATTTTGGTCATTCAACTCTTTTAAGAAGAATCAAAATAGGTTCCTTTTTAAGGATTTGAGAGACTAAAATGAACCTTTAATATAGTTGGGGACTATTTTGATCCTTCATAAAGAGTTAAATGGCCATTTTGATACTTTTCTTTCCTTTGCGCAAAATAAGTTCATAACACTTTGACTGTGATCGAAACAACCCAAAGATCACTCTTTTGCAAAATGAATTGTGCTGATGCATTCGAAATATCAAAAATATCTAAAAAGAAAAGATCTCCCACAATGGATTTGATCAATCTCAACCAAAATGATAGACTATGAATGCGACGTCGAACAAAAGACACTCATTCACAAAAAAAACTAGATCGATGCATTTGAAATGTCGAAAATACCAAAGAAAGAACCTCCTACAATCAACTCGGCCAATCACATTCAAAATAATGAACTATGGACAAAACATCACGTAAAAATTGTTACAAATGTCACCCATACAGAGAACAAACTATGCTGATGAGTTCAAAACATTAAAATTACCCATAAAGGTCAACCATAATGCTCTGAAATTTGCCCATGCATAAGACAACGGTATGACAATCGAGACATTCGAGAAACGAAAAATTGCACGAGAATACAAACACTTTTTTAGTTAATTTATTATTATTATTATTTTATTACCATAATTATTTTTTAATTTTAGGATTTTTTGAAGATTCAAATTGAAATCCACGCATACCATCAAACCCTCGGATTTTTGCTTCTTATACCTATAGCTGCATTTAAGGCCTTCTTTGTTTATCCTATCTCATCTCATTCCTTTCAAAACAAAAAGAAAATCAGCAAAAAAATTCACCACCAAACCCCTTTTCATCCCCCAAACCAAGCTCATGTCTACGTCCCCTCTCTCTCTCTCTCTCTCTCTCGTTCCCCTTTGCCCATGTTTAAGCCACACCCCCTCCCTTCTCCTCGCTCTCCCAGCCACAAATTGGAGACCAACGATCGATCTCTCTAAACTGCAAAACACTAACTTCTCCAAGCTTAAATCACAAACTAGCCATTGGCCTCTCCGACACTGAAGTTGCCTCCGACCACCCCCTCTCTCTCCTCGCGACCTGCTGCTTCTTCGAACACCAAACAACTAAGTGACGGGTGGGGAAATGGAAGGGAAAGGTTTTAATTAACTTATTATATAATAAACCAAACACTAATGTTTTTTCCACTACCAGCTGCTCCCAGCTGTTGATCACAACCCAGCCGTGAGATAAAAGGGTTTAATGGATCAACCGCTGCATGCCGTTTTAAGTGGAACAACTGTAGTGCTACAGTGAAATCAATTAATTAAAATTTTAATACAGTAAAATCAATTAATTAACTTTTAATAATATTAATTAAATGAATTCATACATGTAGATATCCTTTTGGCTATTACTTATATATCAAATAACCCAAATTTAATTAAATTGATAAAATGGGGTAAAAAATTTTGAGGAAAAATCCATGCTTAAAATTTTAAAAATTTTGTGTATTATATGCATTCTCTCCCCCTCTTTTTCTCACTTGCCAACCCCTCTCTTCTCTCTCTCTCTTTAAATAGAGAGAAGTTCCTCTCTCTACTTTCTCTTCCTCTTTTTTTCTCTATAAATAGAGAGGATATGTTCTCTCTCTCTAACAGAGAGATCATTCTCTATCTCTCTCTACCAAACTCTATCTCTCATTGATCCCATCTCTCACTCTCTCTCTTTCTCTTTCTCTCTCTCTCTCTCTATATATATATAATATTTTGAAAAAAAACAAAGAAAAAATAAGAGAAAAGAAAAGATAAATAAAAAGAAAAGAAACGAAAAAAATAAGATCAGTTTTTAAAAAAAATCATATTTTTGAATCACAATAAAAATTGTCACCTCGCCTCATCGTTGTCGCCGCGCAAGCAAGGTATAATTCAAAGTATCAAAATTAGGTATTTGTGTTCATTGTTCCAATGTGCTGGGAAAATTTTGCATTTTGCTTGTGCTGGTGATGAAGGTCAAATTATGTTTTTTTAAGATTTGTGGTATAGAATACCTCTTGACGGAGATGTAACATGACATGGAGCATGCATCCTTTTTTAAGCGTGTGGGATGGCTCAACACCCCCTAAGATTCCTCCTAGACAGGGGAGACGTTGGGAGGATCAAATCCTAAATTCATTTCCAAATGAACTCTGAAAAATATTTAAAACAAGAAGGGATCTTAGAACTAAACCCCTTGATCTCTTAACCTTTTTTTTTAAAACAAAAATCAACAAATAGTCTCTTACCCCCAATATGGAATCCCAATTCTATATGTTTGCCTAACCCAAATTAAGCGAATGAAGCCTTTTATTCTCAAACACAAAAAATCTAGGATTGTTCTTTGATTTGTCAGCCCAAAACTATAAATCCTTCCCCAATTTTCAATTGTATTTGATTAGCCCAATTAAGCAAATACATTGATTTTATGTACCCAAAAAGTTATAGAAGATCCAATGACCACTAGTCCAAAAGCTATAGGTATCCACTTTCTCACTTAACCCAAAAGCTATAGGAAAAAACATTATAACCTTTCACCCTTAACCTTTAAGCTCTAGGTGTCCTCTCTATCTCATAGCCCCGAAGTTGTAGGTTCACATTATCACATTCATTTGGTTGACCCAAACCCAATGACCACTGACTCTTAAGCCCATAAGCCATAACTTCTCCTATTTGACATAAATTTTGTCCTTTGATTCAGATCCCAATGTTTACTCATTTGACTCAAGTGAGGTTAAAACTATAATAAAATAAATAACACCACATAAATCTCCTACAACACATGAAAACTATAAATATAAAGACTCAATCAAGGCCGTAGATCTCCGGCCTCTATGGTGATAAACCTTCCAAGCTCTAATGTCCTCATCAGTCCCATTATGCGCCTCATTATGTTAGCACCTAGGAAAAGAAGTGTCACAGATTTTTGAGAAGCCTTAGGAATCAGCTGCGACTCGCATTGACACCTTTTGATATTAGGGAATTCTCGATCTTAGTAGAGAGAGCCAGAAGGATTGAAAATAAGCTGAATTTCTCCAAGTATAATTGGGAGCAACAACAACCAGGAAAAAGGAAGATGTTTGAAAAGGATGATCGATTCAAAAACAAGAAGCCAAAGTTTGATGATAAATAGAAGCAAAGCCAGCTTGAAAAACCTTTGTGTGAGCAGTGTGGGAAGTGGCATTCTGGTCAGTGTTTGGTGGGATCTGGAAGATGTTTCAAATGTGGTGAGTTGGGTCATTGCAAGGTGGATTGCCCTCAAGAGAGAAAAACAAATGCCGGTCCTCAAGGATATCAGGGGTATCAGGAATAAGCACAACATATGAGATATCTGGAAGGCAATCAGGCAGCAAAAACTCAATTTCAAGGAAGGCCAGCAGTGCAAGGAAAATCACCATTTCATTTAAAAGAAGAAGCATCAGATGTTAAAGGTAATCAACCTGTGAAGGCTAGAGTGTTTGTCATTACACCCCAGGAGGCCAAGGATTCAGAGGAGGTGCTTACATGTATACTTTTGATTTCCAATAAGTTTAGCAGAGTTCTTTTTAATTCTGTGCATCCCATTCATTTATTTTTGAAGAATTCTGTTCTGATTTATCTGTTGCGACTGCATGTTTTACACCTACCATGTGTGTTATGATGCCAACGGGAGATAGTATGCCTGCCAATAGGATGTCTTATGAATTTGGATATTCAAGGTCACAAATTTTCAACAGAATTGATTATGTGCCTATTAAACATTTGATATCATCTTAGAAATAAATTGGTTAGTTAAACATTTTGCTACAATTAAATGTTGGAAGAAGAGGATAAAATTTAATTTACCAAATGAGAAGACATTCTATTTTTCCTGTGAGAAGAATACAACATCCTCTCTTATGTGCGCAGTGAAGATGGGTAAATATTTAAGGAGGGATGAGTTAGTGTTCTTAGCTAAAATGGATGTCTTAAATAAAGATGTTCAGGCATTATAGAATGTTCCAGTTGTCTTTAAATTTTCAGATGTATTTCCTGAAGAATTACCTGGATTACCACCTGAAAAAGAAGTTGAATTTGGCATAGAACTGCAACTAGGAACATCATCAATCTATAAATCTCCTTACAAGATGGTTCCAAAAGAATTGCAGGAGTTAAAAAGTCAATTACAAGAATTGATGGATAAAAGATTTATCCAGGCTAGTCATTCACCCTGGAGTGCACATGTACTTTTTGTTAAGAAGAAAGATGGATATATGAGAATGTGTATTGACTACAGAGAGCTGAATAAAATGACTTTCAAGAACAAATATCCATTACCTCGAATAGATGACTTATTTGATCAATTAGCAGGTGTCACAGTATTTTCTAGAATTGATTTAAGATCAATATATCATGAGGGTTAAAGAAGCAGATGTTAGTAAGACAACATTTGGGATCAAATATGATCATTTTGAGTTCAGAGACATGTTGATGAGGACATCAACACTTGGAAAGTCTATCGTAGACGTGGTCGTCGATCTATGGCCACGATCGAGTCTTTGTATTTTTGAGTCTTGTTATATTGTTGTTTCTTTTATTTTTATGATGTTAGTCATTTACTATTTTACCCTTAAAGGGTGGCTTGTTTGTAATGCCCAAGAGGGCATCGTAGTCTTTTCTTTTGGGTCTTTAGTTTGGGGCTATTTAAAGGCCCTTGTTTTATCGTTTTGATTAATGAATGAATGACTATTATTAAAATTCCTGCCCTTGCGAGTTCTGAGAGAGTTGGAGAGTTCTTGGAGAGAGCTTTTGGAGAAGTCCCTTGGTGAAGGGCAACAGATCACCCACCAACCTTGGAAGTGTCCTGGTTCGTGGTTAATTTCTTCCCTATTCCCTCTTCTCCTTCCCTATCCCTACTCCTCCACCCACGGCCCAACCACCCTCCCAACCCGCCGGCCACTACATCCCCAAACCCCACGGCCAAGCCACCCGCCGGCCTCCCTCTTCCCTCCTTTCCCCTTTGGTCTCGCCATTGCCTCCTTTCCTAATTTGGTGTGAAAGAAAAGAGGACAAATTTTGAATTCAAACCCCATTAGTTTGAAATTCAAAACCTTTCCTATTTACCAAATTTATTTTAGGAAAGTTTCCTATTTGAGTCCTATTTGAATCCCAAATTAAATACGATTTAATTCAAACCTTTCCTAATCCCAATAACCAAATTAAGAAGCTTCCTTAAACCCTCCCCCTAGCCCATCAAGCCGCCGGCCCCCACATGGATCCCCTTGGGTTTGGTTTCCTAAAATATTAGATCTATTTTAGGGAAGCTACCAAATTTCAGCCCTTGATTTCCTTAATTGATGAGGAATTAATTTGAGCCTTCCTAATTTAATATTTCAAATAAAGAAGGCTTAAATTAATTCCCAAATCCCCTCCCTCTATTTAATGCCGCCGGTCCCATCCCCTTGTCCGCCCCCCCTCTCTCTCAAATCCCCCCCTCTCCTCATTAATTCCAATCTTTGGAATTAAATCCTAATTTCCTTTTCCAATTCCCTCCTAAATTCAAAATCTAAAAATAATTTCAGGTTTTGGAAACTTTCATCCCTCATAACCCTAACCCTAACTCCACAAAATCTGAGCCAACTTCTCCTCCCTACCCCTACCTTGGCTGACCACCTCCACCATCCCTTCTCTACTTGATTTTCAAGGGAAATCATTATTCTCTTGGGAAGAATCTTCAAGGACAACAAAGCAACATCATCATCATCCCTTCTTCTTCACAATCAACATGAATGGAAGTCCCCGAATGGGATTATGGCTTGGTGCTTGACGAGCAAGACAACATCGACATCCTCCGTTCCCCGTTCTTCGACGTAGGATTCGACTTCGACAACACCGTCGAAGAATACCTCAACCGGATCCACATCACCTTGGTTGATGTAATTGACGATCAAAGGACAAAAGGACGGTGGACCATCTTCGACCGAGCCACGACCTCTACCACCCGGCTACTTCATCAATCAAAGGCTACCTCACTCAACTTCTACAACTCCTCACCACTACTATTAGCAATCAAATGGACATCTTCCGACGATGATTCCTTTCCGACTAAGGGTGAACTTTCTTCCCCATTCAACTCCTTCTTCATTCTCTAATCTTGTAGGTGATGACGGATTCGCGAAGGGTCAATGCCGCTTAATTTGCTAAAAGCTTAGTAAACGTAGGGTTATTTGAGTGCTCCTTCTTTGTTTACTTATCGCATTATTAATTGAGGGATATTGATTGAACACCTATCATGTTAGCATGATTCTGAGTTTCTAATTTATTTGTTTGTTCAAGCATTTTACAAGTGGTTTAGCCTAAACGCAAGCACCCCTTTCTTGTTTTATATTGTCGTTTCAATTGCTAGTAGCTTAATCGATAATTGCTCTCTTTAATAAATCGTGCTAATCCTTTTTTTCATTTAAAAGCATCGTAGTCCTGCATCATCTGGTATCAGAGCATGGTATGCTCTAGTTTTGCATGCTAGACATCATCCTACGAGTTGCTTATCTAGTTCTATACTTTGTTGCATGCATGCCATCATTTAAATTAGTTTAATTACATACTATGCTTGCTGTCCACTACTTTCCTGCATACATCTAAGAGTTGTTAATCATGTTTTTCAATTGTTTATGTGCTGTCCTTAACCTAGCCACCTCCCTAGTTGTCTAGGTTGCTTAATCCCTCTTTGTAGTTTGCTGTCCAAGTAATTTCTGCGTCATTTAGTGTCATTTTAGAGAGTTTGTCATTACATTTAGGTGCTGTCCTCTATCCCAAGTCAACCCAAAGTGTCCCCTAGTGTCTAGCAATGGATCCAGAACAACTTGGAAGGACCTTAGACCTACTGGTAGGTCAAATGAATACTATTAGTCAACAACTCAAGGAAAACCAAGCCGATCTAGCTGAGCTGCGTAGGACCACCACTGACCGATTCGATTCCATAGAATGTGGTAGGAGCCACCCAATTCCTTACACTCCTTCTAGGCCTCCTTCCATGTACGGGGACGATCCTTTCCTGGATGAGGGTCCACCTCGTGCCCCTCATCGAGTTCCCCACTATGGACATGAACACCCCCACGACCCTGATCTCCCACTGATGAAGAATATCAAGGTCGATGCTCCCACTTTGATGGTACCCTCGATCCCCAGCTCTTTCTGGACTGGATCAAAGGTATGGATAGTTTCTTTAAGTGGTACAACATCTCCGAGGCTAGGAAGGTCAGTTTTGCCAGTATGAAACTCTTCGGTAGGGCTAGTCAGTATTGGTCAAACTTAGAAAGCCTTAGGGAGTCCCGAAATGAGTACCCCATCACTGATTGGCTATCGATGAAGCGTGAGCTTAAGCAGAAGTACCTGCCTCCCTCGTACTTCCCTAGGCTCTTAGATAGGTGGCACAGACTAACTCAGGGTAGTAAACCCGTCAAGGATTACATCGCATCCTTTGACGACTTTCTGATTCGTTGCAAAGGGGAGACCTCCACCACCCCTGCACAGATTTTATCCATGATTCGTACTGGGCTGCGAGAGGATCTTCGCAACGAGCTGTTCGCCCGGAATGTCACTACTCTTGAAAATGTCTATAGCTTAGTGCTAGATCTTGAGGAGAGTCGGTCCCAGCACCCTAGTCGTCACCACGACTCTAGGCCTTCCTACAAACCTTCTGGTAGTTCCACCCCACACTCTTCTACTGCCCGACCTACTCCGGGGAGTACCACCCGACCACCCACTGGTCCCCCTGCACCCCGACCTGATTTTAGAAACAAACCTCCCACCCCGGATACCCCTCGGTCCAGTCCCGGGACCAAGTGCTTTCGATGCCAGGGGTATGGGCATATCGCTTCTCAGTGCTCCAGTTCCTACAAAGTCTCTATCATTGAAGAAATTACTGAGGAGGATCCTGAGCCCGAGTTGATCAAGTCCATCAAGTAGAGGAAGAAGGTGATTTCTTCGAGGAGGACGATGACATCGCCGTCCTCCACTACCTTCAGAAGTTGGACACATCTCCCATCTGCGTGGTAAGATGTGCATTGTCACACCCTGTTATCTCCAACGACTGGCGTAGGACGTCGATCTTTCACACCTACACCAAAATTAAAGATAAAAACTGTAAAGTCATCGTAGATAGTGGCAGTTGCATCAATGCTGTTTCCTCCAGCATGGTGTCTAAACTGGGTCTTTCTGTCGTTCCTCACCCCAGTCCCTATAAGGTAGTGTGGGTCAACTCCACTGCCTTGGAGGTGAAAGAGCGAAGCATTGTACCTATCTCCTTTGCCACTTATAGGGAGAATGTGTCCGATGTACTGATTATGGATGTTGGACAAATTCTGCTAGGACGACCTTGGATTTTTGATTGATAATGATGTCCACATCTATGGGCGTTCGAACACCTGCGTGTTTGAACATGCGGGCAAAAAGCTTAAGCTTTTGCCATCGCAGCCTCGGGTCAAGGAAGAACCCAAGCCCCACTCCCTTAAGTCCAAGAAAGGACTGAACTTGGTCACCGCTAAGGTTTTGGACTCTGAGATTACTCGAGGCGCACCTCTGTACGCATTAGTAGGTCGAGAGATTCCCACCGAATCTGATGAACCTATTCCTCAGGAAGTCCAACCCATCTTAGGGCAGTTTGCTGATGTCTTCCCTGATGATCTCCCCGATCAGTTACCTCCACTTAGAGACAACCAACATGCTATAGACTTAGTCACTGGAGCCTCCCTCCCAATCTACCACACTATCGCATGAACCCCACGGAACATGCTGAACTTAAGAAGTAGGTAGACGAGTTACTGCAGTGAGGTTTCATTAAGGAAAGTCTTAGTCCCTGTGCGGTGCCCGCCCTTCCACTTCTAAGAAGGACAGATCTTGGAGAATGTGTGTTGATAGCCGTGCTATCAACAAAATCACCGTCAAATATTATTTTCCTATTCCGAGATTAGACGATATGCTCGATATGATGACGGGTGCCACTCTCTTTTCCAAGATCGATCTCAAGAGTGGATACCACCAGATCTGAATCCGACCCGGTGATGAGTGGAAGACTGCTTTCAAGACCAAGGACGGTCTTTATGAATGGATGGTCATGCTTTTCAGATTGAGTAACGCCCCGAGCACTTTCATGAGGATCATGACCCAAGTGTTACGTCTTTTTATGAGTAAGTTTGTCGTTGTCTACTTTGACGACATTCTTATCTATAGTCATTCTGTTGAGCAACATCTGGACCATTTAAAGCAAGTCTGTTCTGTTTTAAGGAAAGAACAATTGTACGCAAATCCAAAAAAGTGTACTTTCCTTGTAGATCGAGTCATCTTTCTGGGTTTTATTGTGTCGGCTCAAGGGATGTTTGCTGACCCTGAGAAGGTGAAAGCCATAGTTGAGTGGCCCCTTCTTCAGAACATCCGGGAAGTTCGCAGCTTCCACGGATTGGCCACCTTCTATAGGAGATTTATACGAAACTTCAGTACAATCGTATCTCCTATCACTGATTGTCTTAAGAAGGGTGATTTCCACTGGACCCCGGCCGCCACTAGAGCTTTTGAGATCATTAAGAAAAGAATGGTGGAGGCCCCAGTGATGAGACTTCTTGACTTCTCCAAAGTTTTCGAAGTGACCTGCGACGCTTCGAGGGTCGGAATTGGAGGAGTCCTCTCCCAGGAAGGTCATCCTGTAGCATATTTCAGTGAGAAACTGAATGATATTCAGCAGCGATATTCCACTTACGACAAGAAATTCTATGCCGTGATCCAATCTCTCCGCTATTGGCGACACATTTGCTCCCGCAAGAGTTCGTCATCTTCTTGGATCACGAAGCTCTACGTTATATCCACTCCCAGAAGAAGTTGAATGCACGCCACGGTCATTGGGTAGAATTCCTTCAAGAGTACACTTATACCCTTAGACATAAGGCGGGAGTTGAGAATAAAGCTGCCGATGCCCTCAGTCGTCGCATGATGACTACCACTGAGTCGAGGGCTGAAGTCGTGGGTTTTGACTAAATAAAGAGGGACTATTTGGACTGCCCTGACTTCAAGGAGACCTACTCCCTCTTGTCCACAGGTAGCACGCGCCTTATGGACGATTTCCTTCTGGAGGATGGTTATCTTTTCAAAGCTCAAAAGCTTTGCATCCCGAGCACCTCCCTGAGAGATTTTCTGGTCTGGGAACTCCACGCCGGAGGCCTCGCCGGGCACTTCGGAAGGGATAAAACTATAGAATCCGTGGAGTATCGTTTCTTTTGGCCCAACCTGAAGAGAGATGTTGGTAGGTTGGTTAGCCGGTGTCACACTTGTCAGTTAGCCAAACAACGTAAGCAGAACACTGGTCTTTACACTCCGTTGCCTGTCCCTAGTTGTCCTTGGCAGGATGTTAGCATGAATTTCATTTTAGGCCTGCCCAAGACTCTTCGTAAAAATGATGTCATTTGTGTCGTAGTTGATAGATTTTCCAAAATGGCTCATTTTATACCCTGCTCCAAAACATCCGACGCCTCCCATATTGCCAAACTTTATTTCAATGAGGTTATCCGTCTTCATGGTCTACCCAAGACCATTGTTTCGGATAGGGATGTTAAATTCACTAGCTATTTTTGGAAGACCCTTTGGATGAAATTAGACACTAAATTGCAATTCTCTACAGTCTTTTATCTACAAACTGATGGTCAGACCGAGGTAGTTAATAGGAGCGTAGGAAATCTGTTGCGGTCTCTGATTGGTGAGCATGTTAAGGATTGGGATTCTGTTCTAACCACTGCTGAGTTTGCGTATAATAATTCTGTAAACCGAACCACTGGCCTAAGTTCTTTTGAGATTGTGTATGGGTTCAAACCTAGGCAGCCGTTAGATCTCATACCCATGTGCCCTAGGTACAGGATTTCTGAGTTTGCATCATCATTTGCATCACATTTGCATGAACTTCATAAAGAAATTGTACGATAAATTGAAAAAAATAATACTGATTATAAGTTACGTGCTGATCTGAAACAAAAATTTAAAATTTTTGAGGTTGGTGATTCCGTGATGGTGCGGATTCGTCCGAAATGGTTCCCACAAGGAACGATTAAGAAATTGCATGCTAAAAGTGCTGGACCATTCAAAATACTTAAGAAAATCAATGATAATGCTTATGTGGTAGATCTTCCCGCTGAGTTCAACATTGATGCATCTAGTTTTCTTAATTTCTGTTTTGATGTAATATGAACGATTATAGTTGTGTTTTCTATTTTTGTTTTATGTTTGTTTTAAGATATCCAATGATGGAAAGCATCCCGTGATCTATGCGTAGGAATTGTTTGGCTTGCTTCCCTTGGGTGTGCCGGCTTTGGGGTCCTTTGGGCTATTGCTGCTGTCGGTTTGGTCTTGGGCTGCTCTCGGTTTTGAGCTAATGTTGGAATTTTGGTTTGGGTGAGCTGAAGTTTAGCTCATTAATTCCTAAAGGCATGAAGTAGAAGCTCATAAATGGGAAAAGGTATGTGGAGTGGCTTGTGTCTCTTTCCCTTCCCTTGTGTCTTCTCGGTTTCCTTCTTGCTCTCCTCGGTTTCTCCCTTACCCTCTCGGTTTTGGTGGCTTTTTGCTCTTCCCTTGAGGTGCTGATTGGTTTCCCCTTGTTGCCTCTTCGGGTCCCTCATCTGGCTGGTTTTCCCGAGTGGTGCTGGCTGGTTTTCTGTGCTGGCTGTATTGTTTTTGGTGCTGCCTCTTTGGGTTCTTGGCTGGGTGGTTTTCCCGTGGTTGCTGGGCTGTGTATTCCGTGGCTTTGCTTTTCTTTTTTCTCTGGTTTCTGTACCAAATAGTGGGGGCTGCTGTTGGAGACTTTTGGCCTTCATCTCCCCCTCTTTTCATTGGTTTAATTAGAGGTCTTTGGCTGTTTGGATTCCTCTCTCATGCCTATAAATATGAGATGTTTTGGAGAGGAATGGGTTGTTGAAAATTGTTTGGCAAAGCCACTAAACCTGAGGGTTTTCTTCTTGGAAAAGCTTGAGAGCTTGTTCCATTTTCTTTCTCCTCTAGGAAAGCTTGCGAGCTTCTCCTCTTTCTTCTCGGCTTCTAACCCCTTCTTCTCTACGCAAGTTCCACTCCACCTGTATCCTTCTTCTGGTTCCGATTGGTGAAAGTTGTGGCTGTTTTTTGTGGTGAATCGTGGCTATTTTAGTGGAGAAGTGGTGGCTGTTTTGAGGTGACATTTGTGGGCTATTTTGGAGACATTTGCTGGAGGAGTTTGGTAGAACGTTGGCCCTTTGCCTTGGTGGACCCCTGGTTTGCAAGCTAAGCATTTTTCATTTTAATTTCCTACACCCGATGCATGTGAGGAGTCCGTTTGACGGATGTTTTGAGGATAGCGTTGTTTTATTTTAAATTTGTTCTTTGCTAACTTTCTTTTGTCTAAGGTTTGTTGGACGTCGGTTTTCTTTCTAAGTTGAAGTGAAAGTCTTATTGTCTAGTCTATTTTGTTCTCCAATTGTGGTTTTAAGTTGGAAGGTGAGTCTTGTTCTTTTCTTTTCGTAATATTTCTCCTCTCTTGGTTTTTGTTTTCAAGTTGTCTACATCAAACATCAATCCCTCTTTTAACATAGAAGATCTAGTGGCATGTGTGACCCCACCTTGTGAGATCCCTAATCTACCTCCACTCCCAGATATTCCTAAATCACCCATAGCAGAAAAAGTGGACACGATCCTGAGCGATGAAATCATCTCTACAAAGGAAGGTGGATGACGAAGGTACTTGATTAGGTGGAAAGGTAAACCCGAGTCAGAGGATACTTGATTGGATCGTGATGAGTTACAGCAGCTGGATCCAGATGCATTGGAGTTCTATGACACCACCAGAGATACCTACTTGACGGAGTCGAGTTTTCTTCCACCCCGGGAGAATGATGAGGACATCAACACTTGGAAAGTTTATAGTAGACGTGGTCGTCGATCTACGGCCACGATCGAGTCCTTGTATTTTTGAGTCTTGTTATATTGTTGTTTCTTTTATTTTTATGATGTTAGTCATTTACTATTTTACCCTTACTTAAAAGGTGGCTTGTTTGCAATGCCCAAGAGGGCATCATAGTCTTTTCTTTTGGGTCTTTAGTTTGGGGCTATTTAAAGGCCCTTGTTGTATCGTTTTGATTAATGAATGAATGACTATTATTAAAATTCCTACCCTTGCGAGTTCTGAGAGAGTTGGAGAGTTCTTGGAGAGAGCTTTTGGAGAAGTCCATTGGTGAAGGGCAATGGATCACCCACCAACCTTGGAAGTGTCTTGGTTCGTGGTTAATTTCTTCCCTATTCCCTCTTTTCCTTCCCTATCCCTATTCCTCCACCCACGGCCCAACCACCCTCCCAACCCGCCGGCCACTTCATCCCCAAACCCCACGGCCAAGCCACCCGCCGGCCTCCCTCTCCCCTCCTTTCCCCTTTGGTCTCGCCATTGCCTCCTTTCCTAATTTGGTGTGAAAGAAAAGAGGACAGATTTTGAATTCAAACCCCATTGGTTTGAAATTCAAAACCTTTCCTATTTACCAAATTTATTTTAGGAAAGTTTCCTATTTGAGTCCTATTTGAATCCCAAATTAAATAGGATTTAATTCAAACCTTTCCAAATCCCAATAACCAAATTAAGAAGCTTCCTTAAACCCTATCCCTAGCCCATCAAGCCACCGGCCCCCACATGGATCCCCTTGGGTTTGGTTTCCTAAAATATTAGATCTATTTTAGGGAAGCTACCAAATTTCAGCCCTTGATTTCATTAATTGATGAGGAATTAATTAGAGCCTTCCTAATTTAATATTTCAAATAAAGAAGGCTTAAATAAATTCCCAAATCCCCTCCCTCTATTTAATGCCGCCGGCCCCATCCCCTTGTCCGCCCCCCCTCTCTCTCAAATCCCCCCCTCTCCTCATTAATTCCAATCTTTGGAATTAAATCCTAATTTCCTTTTCCAATTCCCTCCTAAATTCAAAATCTGAAAATAATTTCAGGTTCTGGAAACTTTCATCCCTCATAACCCTAACCTTAACTCCACAAAATCTGAGCCAACTTCTCCTCCCTACCCCTACCTTGGCCGACGACCTCCACCATCCCTTCTCTACTTGATTTTCAAGGGAAATCATTATTCTCTTGGGAAGAATCTTCAAGGACAACAAAGCAACATCATCATCAACCCTTCTTCTTCACAATCAACATTCATGGAAGTCCCCGAATGGGACTATGGCTTGGTGCTTGACGAGCAAGACAACATCGACATCCTCCGTTCCCCGTTCTTCGACGTAGGATTCGACCTCGACAACACTGTCAAAGAATACCTCAACCGGATCCACATCACCTTGGTTGATGTAATTGACGATCAAAGGACAAAAGGACGGTGGACCATCTTCGGCCGAGCCACGACCTCCACCCCCCCGGCTACTTCATCAATCAAAGGCTATCTCACTCAACTTCTACAACTCCTCACCACTACTATTAGCAATCAAACGGACATCTTCCGACGACGATTCCATTCCGACTAAGGGTGAACTTTCTTCCCCATTCAATTCCTTCTTCATTCCCTAATCTTGTAGGTGATGACGGATTCGCGAAGGGTCAATGCCGCTTAATTTGCTAAAAGCTTAGTAAACGTAGTGTTATTTGAGTGCTCCTACTTTGTTTACTTATCCTTTCTTATTTTATATTATCGTTTCAATTGCTAGTAGCTTAATCGATAATTGCTCTCTTTAATAAATCATGCTAATCCTTGTTTTCATCTAAAAGCATCGTAGTCCTGCATCACATGTCTTTTGGGTTGACAAATGCTCTTGCTATTTTTATGGATATGATGAATTGGATTTTCAAAGACTACATGGATAAATTTGTGATTATTTTCATTGATGATATTTTGATAGACATGTGGACTGATGAGGAGCATGCAGAACATTTAAGAATAGTTTTGGAGACATTGAGGAAAAATCAGCTATATGCAAAATATTCAAAATGTGAATTTTGGCTAAGGAATATTTCCTTCTTGAAGCATCTTATCAGTGGTGAAGGAATTTCAGTAGACTCACAGAGAGTAAAAGCAATTATGAAATGGCCTATACCAAAGAATATTACAGAGGTTTGTAGCTTTTTAGGATTGACAAGATACTACAGAAGGTTTGTTAAAGGATTTTCACAGATTGCTATGCCTTTGTCCAAGATAATGAGGAAAGATGAAATTTGAATGGACAACTGAATGTGAGAAAAGCTTTTAGACATTGAAAAAACATCAGACTACAGCACCAGTATTGACACTTGCCTTAGAAACAGAAAGATTTTAGATTTATAGTGATGCTTCTTTGAAGGATTTGGGATGTGTTCTAATACAGAATAGTAAGATGATTGCATATGCGTCGAGACAGTTAAAGCCCTGTGAAAGAAATTATCCCACTCATGATTTAGAGCTGGTTGTAGCGGTATTTGCTTTGAAGATTTGGAGACATTATCTGTATGAGGTAAGATGTGAAATTTTTACTGATCATCAGAGCTTAAAATATATATTTTGACACAAAATTAAACTTGAGACAAAGATAGATAGAGCTTACTAAGGACAATGATTTGGATATTCAGTATTGTCCTAAGAAAGCTAGTATTGTGGCTGATGCTTTAAGTCGGAAATCTACAAGAATGATAAACTTGATGATTACTCAAGAGGTTCAATTGATCAATGGAATGAAAAATCTGTAATTGGAGATTAGAGATTTAAAAAATGTAGAATATTTGCATTAAATGACAGTAAATCCCACTCTCACTGATCGTATCAAAGAAGCTCAAAAGCACAGTAGTGAATTTTCAAAACTGATGGAGCAAGCCCAGTCAGAAAAAACACCAGATCTTTCTGTTGATGTTGATGGAATCATTAGGCACAAATTTCAGTTGTGGATACCCAGTGATACGAATTTAAGAAATAAAATTTTGCAAGAAGCTCATCATTTTGGCTACAAAATTTATCCAGGCAGTACTAAGATGTATAAAAACTTGAAATTAATATTCTGGTGGCCAGGTATGAAGAGAGACGTTGCTGAATATGTAGCTAAGTGTGAAGCATTTCAAATTGTAAAAGCTGAATATCAGCGACCTATTGGATTACTGCAATCACTATTTATCCATGAGTGGAAGTGGGAAAAAATTACAATAAAAAAAGGATATGACAACATTTGAGTGATTATTAATAGACTAATAAAATTAGCTCACTTATTGCCTATCAAGCAAATAGATGCAACAGATAAATTGGCACGCCTGTATGTGAATGAGATTGTCAGATTGCATGGCAATCCAAAAGTTATCATTTCAGATAGAGATGATAGATTCACTTTTAGGTTGTAAAAAAATATTCATGAAAGCTTGGGCACAAATCTGCACTTTAGTACAAATTTTCATCCTCAAACCGATGGTCAATTTAAAAGAACCATTCAGGTACTAGAAGGCCTGTTGAGATTCTGTGTTTTAGATTTTAGAGGTAACTGGGAGGATCACATACCATTGATCGAATTTGCTTACAATAATAGTTACCAATCAAGTATACAAATGGCACTATATGAAGCACTTTATGATAGAAAGTGCATAACTCCCTTAACTTGGGTTGAGGTAGGAGAAAGACAAATAATGGGTCCAGAGTTAGTTGATGAAGCAGTAGAGAAAATCAGATTAATCAGAAATAGATTAAAAGCTGCTCAGGATCACCAAAAATAGTATTATGACCCCAAGCATATTGATTTTGAAGTGGGTGACTTTATTTCTAAAGATTAAGCATGTGAAAGGTATAACCAGATTTGGGCAAGGAGGCAAATTGAATCCTAGGTATATAAGACCTTTTGAAATCATTGAGAAGATTGACAATGTTGCTTACAGACTTGCTCTTCCAAATGATATGTCAAAGATACATAATATTTTTCATGTGTCACTGCTAAGGAAATGGGTTACAGATGCCCATCAGAGAATTTCACAAGATAAAATTGAGTTGCAGAAGAATCTTACTTATATTAAAGAACGAGAAAGAATACTGGATTTTGACACTAAACAGCTCAGAAATCGTCAGATTCCTTATGTTAAACTGAAATGGAAATACATGCTAGAAAAAGAGGCAACCTGGGAAAGGGAAGAAGACATTAGATTGAGATTCCCTCAATTGTTTGACAACCACTAAGGCACTGAATTTTGAGGACAAAATTTAAATAAGGAGGGATGAATTATAATACACAAGATTTTAAAATGTAAGTTTCTATTTTGACATAATAATTTTCCACAATAATTTCATTAAATAACAAACCTATTAGTAAGATATATAGATATAGATAAACATAAGTATTTTTGTTAAAAAAATTTAACTCACAGTAATGTTTTGTTTTGTTACTATAGCATATCCACTAATAAATAATTGTATATTACTGTTACTGACTTACTGTAATTGTTGATTCATTAATTAGTAACTACAATAACACAGTTTATGATTATTAAAACAGAATGATATTTAAAAGATGAAATAAGTCATATATGGGGGATATACCCACACAAGTAAAGGCAAAAAATATGACGAGGTAAGCCTACACTCTGAAAATTCTAAAAGTTGATAATTTGGACTCAACCTTGAATGAGAGAGCAGCTTCAATTCTAAAAGTTGGTAATTCAGACCTAATCTTGAATTGAAAAGCTAAAATGACGCAAAAGCTTATAGACATCATATAACTTATCTAAATGTGTGAAACAGTTAACAATATATAAAATAATATTATTCATTTCTTATGATTAATATGGATGGAAATCAAATGTGTTCTAAATTAATTATTAACAATGTTATTATTATTTCTTATACATTGCTTGTTTATTTAATTGAGTCCTAGCTCATTAACAGTGGTTGTACTGCAGGAAAGAGGAAGAAGCCCATAAGGCATTAGACAAAAAGGGGTGACTGTCCTTTTTGTGTTATTTTGCTTAATGCATGTATCAATAAAGAAATGTTAATTAAGTTGTTTATAAAAGAAAAAAGAATTGAAGTACTTTAGATGAACCAGTTAGATGAACCAATTTACCCGACTGTTTTGGAAAACGAGGTGAGATACCTAAACAATGCTATAAGAAATAGTAAAATTTTGTATATTTGCAACTTCACTATAATTATGTTTATAATAACATTTTAGTTTTAGTTTATTTATGTATAAATTGATTCATTTATTAAGTAGTTACTACAATAGCCCATTTTATGATTGTTAAAAATGAATGGCATTGAAAAGGCAAAATAAGTCATATATAGAAGATAAACCAGCATAAGGTGAAAGACCTGACGAGGTAAGCCTATACTATTAAAATTTTATAAGTTGAGAATTTAGACCCAACCTTGAATGAGAGAGCTTCAATTTTAAAAATTGAAAATTTGGACCCAACATTGAATTAAAAAGCTAGATGGGTGCAGAAGCCTATAGCCATCATATGACTTGTATAAATGTGTTGAACAATAAACAAAACAGAATGTGATGTTATGCTTTTCTTATATTTAGTATAGAAATTACATATGTTTTGCATTAATTGTCAATATATTGATTATTATTTCTTATACGTTACTTGTGTATTTCATTGAGCCTTAAATCATTAGCAATGGTTGTACTGCAGAAAAGGAGAAGGAGCCAGTAGGACACTAGAGAAAAAGGGTAACTGAAATTTTGTGTATATAGACTTTTTGGATATATAAAGAGATCTGAGTGGGAACTGTACAAACTTTTAGATATGTAAGTAAATTTTATAAGTTTTAATAAAGCTTTTTATTCCAATTGAAATGTGCATTTTATTTGAGGTATATTGCATATGCTTCTTGTTATGAAGTATAAAGTTGAATTTGTTATAATAGGTTAGGATATTCTGAATAGTCTACTTCTTACTCCCTGATTCTGATAGTGATAGTTCAGAATGAATGTTAGTAAGAAGGAGGTGTTCGGATTCTCATTCTCTGTTACACTCTAGATTGACTATAAAGAGGGTCAAAATGAGGTGCGACAAGACTACTCTTGGTAACCTGACCGATCGCACGTAGCAGCCACACCTTTCTCCTGCTCGGTCAGGTTGCCAGGCACACACGAAGGATCCCTCAGCCACTCTCCTTTCCTTGCTCGACCCTCTGCTCGTTCGGCCCTCAGATTCACACTGTACAAACAGCAGGAAACACGCAAACAAGGAGTAGAAAACACAAAGCTCTCACTCATCCCTCGGTTTCGTCTTCTCGGTCTGGACACACACCAGCTATAGCGCTGAGCTGGCCGCACGCGGGAGCTTTTTTCGCTCCATCTCGCTCTCTCAATTTCGAAGCACGCATAATGGATAAAGCTCGAATGCCCATGCCTCTCCTTTGGTTTTCGAAAAAGAGGAAGAAAAACCCAAAATAGAAGCTCACCTGTTTGTTTTTCATCTCAGGCATTCGAACACACACAAATGGAGCAGCCGACCCGCTCACTACTCCCTATGTCTATTACGGCTGCTAGAGATCACACATATTAAGGGAAAAGATAGGGGTCAATTGGCAATTCGATTCTAGCCGCTTGATTTAGCTTCCTGATTTTAAAATGTTTGGAAAAGCTTACAGAGTTGATTAACCATGGGCTGAATCAAATGTCAAAATGGGCTGAATTTAAGTTCGAATCGAGCTCGATTTGATTCGATTCAAGTTCAATTTGGTTCAATCGAGCTAATTTGATGAAATTAAGCTGGAATCAAAGCCGATTTGCGTCAAATTGATTTCATTGAATTGATCGAGAATAATCGGGCCTAATTGAGCCTGATTCGACTCAATTTGAGTCGAGTCCATACGAAAGTTGTGTCAACACTTAGAAGAAAGCTCAGCCAAGGCCAGCAGGCAATCAACATCTTAGTGAACCAATAATTTAGTATTGCATCATACTTTTTAGATCTCGGTCCTTGACCATCAAAAGGGACGGTTCCACTACTATTTTTTAGCAAGTGAGGACTATTGGAACATATTCTTTAACTTGACAGCAAGAGAGACTCTTTTGGTGGCTTTTAAATTCTGAGAAACATACACCCAGTCAACATAATAGTATAATATGCCACAACAGTGTTGTAAGATGAATTATGAAACTCCAGGAATTCACCTATATCTAAATAAACTTAAATAAGGCAACTACATGAAAAATCTAACAATATACAAGCCCTTCTTCTATACAATTATACAAACATAGGCCAGGTGCGCAAACATAGAATAACAAGAAAAAAATCTAAGCTATACTTCATGCCAAAAACAGGAACTTCATGAAAAATTCTATTACCATTTTCGGAAGAAGACCATGAGCATTAGCTGGCAAACCAGCTCCATCTACCATCCAAGGAAATTCTGCATCCTTATTGCTGTTTGCAGGCTTTAGCTCTGAGGTGATGATTTCATGCAGCCTTGCCTACATACATAATAATAGCTACTGAGCTACAATGTGGGAAAAACAGATTGACTAATATTGCAAGTGAATCAACATGAAAAACACATGCTTTATGTGCTAGATAACTCCTTTTTTCGGGAGTTTCATAATTATACAAGAAAAGCTGGGTAAAAGCCCTTCTCATTAAAGATCAAGAAAAGAAGAATTTAAATACAAAGTGCAAACAAAGAGAACAAAACTAGGGGAACGATACCAAAACAATAAATCAATATGCAAGTCGAAGTAGAGTCAAAGACAATCTGGTATGCCAACAATAACCCAACTATTTTTAATTATCAGAGCACTTTTTCCCTCAGTGGAATGAGTCCAACAGCAAAACAAATGATGTTAACAAAATAGCCTTATCACCGTTCCTTTATTGCTGAAAAGTTCAATTGTTCCTTTCGATCAAAATAATCTATATAGCAGAACAAAAGTATCCTAAAGCTCATGAGGCTTTAGGCATTGAGTTTTATCTCCATATTGAACATGATTAAGTCAGTGCCAATGAATAATTAACCTAGAAAAAAATGAAAAATCATCTTCAAATATTGTAAATCCAACCACAATCACAGAATAGATGGGCGTCATTCTCAGATGTTAAATCACACAAGCTACAAGTAGTGGAAGAGATTTTGCCAGGCCTGAAAAGAAGGGTCTTGCAAGGAATTTTGCCAGAAAAGCTCAAGTCCAAACAAAAATTTGAACTTTTGTAGGGAACTAGACTTGCAAATTCAACTATAATAAGAGATAATACGAGCATTGATAATAAATTATAAAAAGTATTAATGGAGTCTCAATAAAATAAAGATGTCAATGAGTTATGTACTTATGTTTTACGAAATATTCAGATCAACATCAGCAAGAAAACAACAGAGATGATCTACATCATCAATGAAACCAAGTGGACTATTTTTACACACTGAAATACAGAATGCACTAGCTGACATTAGAATTGCATTGAGAAAATGCCAGAGTAGTTGACTTTCCAAGCAAACTCAAAGAGAGCATTGAATTTAATTTCTGAGCAATTCAAAAGCCATTTCACTTCCCAAAATCTAATGCAGTAGCCATTAGTCACTTTCCAAGAAATATATTGAAAAATTAGAAGACATGTATTCATAACTGATGAGGACATTCGGCTGTGGAAAGTTTATTGGAGAAAAGGCCGAAGATCTACGGTCATGATTAGACCACTTTATTTTTTAGTTATTATTTGTATTTGATTTATTTATGCATTTTCTGTTTTTACCCTCACTTGAGGATGTAGGCTCATGTGACCCCAAGGGGCACGTTCGTCTTTAGAGTTGTTATTATATTTTAGCTATTTATAGTCCCATCCTCCTCTTTGGAGAAGGATGATGATGATGATTATGAAAAGAAAATTCTGCACTTTGTGTTTTGAGAGCTTGAGAGTTCTTATGAGAGTTGAAGTCCCTAAGTGAGGGCAACGTACTACCCATCAGCCGCAGGAAGCGTCTGAGCTCGTGGTTCGACTCCTCCACCACATCGTCTTGCTCATTCTTCTCCTAGCCACCAACCCCTTCCCCCCTTATTTGCCGGCCCCAAGTTTTTCCCCGCCCCCGCCCCCGCCCCTGCCCCCCCACCCCTTGGATCCAAATTCATCCTAGCATTCACTACTTTCCTAAATTATCTCATTGTAAATTTGGAAGGTCAATTAATTCAAATATGAATTTATTTGAATTTGAAATTCCTTCTTTAAATAAGATAAGTTATATTATAAAGTTCCTCCAATCAAGGCCATTTAAATTAGAGAGATAATTGTATTAAAGTCACTTTCCTAATTTAAATTGGCTTAGATTGGCAACTCATTTAAGCCCCTTAATTCCCTCAAATCTTCATTAAAGCATGTGGGCTCCTCCCCTTCCCCTCTTGGCCACCCCCTCCTCTCTCTCTCATATAATTATTAGGCCCATTAAAGCTCCCCAATCAATCCATCAATTCCCCATCTAATTGCCCCCCCTCCTTTATTTTTGGGAAATTCAAATTCCAAATTTCCCAATCACTTACACCCTTTAAAGATGGAATTAAATTTCAGAATTTTGAGTTGATTTTCCTCCCTTAATCAACACACAAAATCTAAAATCAATATCCCCTTTCCCTCCTAGCTTTGGTCGGCCTCTTAGCCCCACCACCTTCTCTATACTTCTTCTCTTATGCTTGATATTTCACCTAAGGAGGAAGAAGTAGATCCTCCTCCCTTGAATAACTACATTCAAACTCCTCGAGCATTGCAACCCTTTAACGATGACAAGGAGTGTTTGTTCCTAAGCAAACCACAGATGAACATCGCCCCGATCCTGAAGAATATTGGAGCACAAGTTCAGGAGTTTGACGGAGTTCCACATCAAGATTAGAAACTTGACGAAGGTGAACTCTCTTCCAGCCCTTTTTCCTTCTAACTTCTCGATTGTGGCATCATTAAAAATTATGAAAGCTTCTCCGCTTAGCCATTAAGATGAGTATGTGTGAGGGATCTTAATAGTGACTAGTCTTATTGTTAATCAATGGATTTCCTTTGAAACTCCCACGTTAAGCAAAGTTGAATTTAGTTTGATTATTTTGTGCTATAAAATTTTATCTTGTAATCAATTGCCTACGCCTAATCATTGCTTTATTATTTTCAATCTACTGTTTAATCCGTAGGAAGTTGAATAACTGTTATTGCTCCGTCACAAAGCGTGTAATTTCAAAGTTAATATTTGCCTATGCATGTAGTTCTACATCATTTGGTATCAGAGAATGGTTGCATTTAAGTGCCTATTAGGATTTTTTTTTAATGTTTTAGCATCTAAATCGCATCCTGTACGCATCGTCGTATTTGTGTTATCATCTTGTTTTCTTTTTATCTGCATAGTTCTAAGTCACCCTTAGACATATGATGGACCTAGAACAAATTCGCAGAGCTTTAGATCTATTAGTGGGACAAATGAGCACAATCAGTCAACAACTTAGGGAAAATCAAGTTGACCTAACTAAACTCCGTCGCCAAACGACAGAACGGTTTGATACACTAGATCGAGTCAGGAATCACCCTACATCTTACACACCTTCTAGGCCTCCTTCCAGGTATGGGGATGACACCGTACCTGATGAGGGACACCCCCATGCCCGTTATCGAGCTCCTCAGTACGGTTACGATCTTAATAACGATCACGATATACCGTTGTTGAAAAATATTAAGGTCAACGCCCCGACTTTTGATGGTACTCTTGATCCCCAGCTCTTTCTAGACTGGATAAGGGCATGGATAGTTTCTTTAAATGGTATAATATATCTGAGGCTAGAAAGGTTAGATTTGCTGAAATGAAACTCACCGGTAGGACCAGCCAATATTGGGCAAACCTAGAGAGCCTTAGGGAGTCCCACAATGAGTATCCTATCACTGATTAGACTTTTATGAAGCGTGAGCTTAAACAGAAATACTTTCGTCCCTCGTACTTCCCCAGACTCCTTGATAGGTGGAATATGCTGACCCAGGGTAGCAAACCCGTAAAGGACTACATAGTAACTTTTGATGATTACTTAATTTGCTGCAAGGAGGAGACCTCAACTACCCCCGCTCAAATTCTGTCCATGTTCCATACCGTGTTGCGTGATGACTTACGCAACGAACTGTTTGCCTGGAGCGTCACTACACTAGAGAGTGTTTACAGTCTAGTCCTATATAAATAGGCTCTACCTACAAATATGTCCGATATACATAATATTTTCCATGTATCAATGCTTAAAAAATGAGTTACAAATGAAGGTCAAAGGATGCTGTCCATTAATTAGCTCTTTTAAAATATGCACTACTTACCATTAAACCAACCGGAAAGTCAGGTAACTAGCTCTTTTAAAATATGTTTAATTAATATTTTTTTTATTTTATTCAATTTGCACTACTTACCATTATGTCCTGTTAAATAAACAATAATATAAATTCTAGGTAATTATTAAATAGAAATTTCTGAAAGGATGTTGCTCTTGGATTATTAGAGAGAGCATTTATAGATTGAGGGCCCACTCTCCTATCCTTATACGTGTTTGGATTACATACAAGCAGTTGTTGTCACGCTCTACAGAGAACAGAAAATCGCAGAATTTCCTGTTCACAGTTCGGCAATATGTATTCCCGGGACTGTAGAGAAAGCCGCAGAATGGCGAAGGAATTCGCAGTTTTTCCTGTAACAATAGGCAGAGATTTCTCGTAGCAAGGATCGCAGTTCTCCTATTGCAAGCAACGGCTTTAGTTCAGTGGAATTTTGGAATTCAGAACATTGCATTGAAGGGAAATTCTGTTGTAACTTAGAAGGAAGGAAAAAACCTGCAGGTAAGTGAAATGATCAGATTTTTAATGAATTGTAGTGATGTGAGTATACAAACTAGTTCAAAGATTATTGAATTAGGGTGGTAGCTTGGAGAAATGCGAAATAAAGAGTAGAAGGAAATATTATTGAATTAGGGTGGTAGCTTGGAGAAATGGGAAAGAAAGAGTAGAAGAAAAGAATAATGGAAAGAAGAAAGGCTAAGTGAGAAGAAATAAGAGTAAGTTATTTTGGTATTGGTATGGATTTTCTAATTAGTAGTAAAATTTCTTTAAAATGTTTATTTAATAGTGTCATAGATTTATCTAGTCATATGCAAAGAAAAAGCTTTGAAGTGACTTATAATCGTAGAAGAGTACGTGGTAGGGAGTTGGAGGAGTCGACTCGGCAAGGAGGTAAGTAATGCAAATTTAATGTTTAAAGGAATTTTGTTAAATTCTACTTGTAGATTGATAATTGACTATTGGTGATTGATTGAAATAAAGGAACATATGTGTTACAAGTGATTTATTTTGATTTAAAATATTCTTCTCCAAGATTTTAAGAATGAACTACTGCTTATGAAATTCTAGCATATGAGTTCAAGATAAGGTTTTGTACGTTCATCTAAATGTTTTTCTACTTGAGAAAGTTTTGGAAAGATGTCAAATTTCTTGTAAAGGTTATGCATATTAATGTTATACAAGTTATCACATAAATGATTATGAAAGCAGGCAACAAAACAAATATGAGCTATAATTAAAGAAAGGATGTTGAATATTAATTTAATGTAAAATTTGACTATATATGATGTATGTCTTACCAATGTAGTTGGGACAAAAGGGTTCCCATACAAGAGACTACATGGTACATGGGGCAAAAGGGACCCCAGAAAATATTATGCATGTATAGAAGGTAGGGCAAATGGGACTCCTGAAGAGGCAAAAGAGACCTCTAAGTAATTCAATGGTGATAATGCCAGATTTACCTGGGCTCCATTGAATATTGTTATGAAAATGAAACCAAATCTTTTACAGATTAAAATTAATATTCAATGTAAACTCCAAATAAAGTAAATAATCATGCTAATTATGTTTTAAAAATATTTTCAGTGATGATTTAAATGTTTTGATTTATTCCTATTATTGTCTTGTAACTGTTAATTAATTTGCATAGTTTATTGAGCCTCATAGTTCACCAGTATTTTCTTACTAGCTGTTGTTACAGGAAAGGGAAATGAGAAGATTGTGGCAGATTAATTATACAAGTTATTTCTTCTTTTATGTTAAGATTATCTTTGTTAGTAAGTCTACTTGTGAGGTATGAAAATATTTCCGAAATGGATGTTATTTGGATTTCCTTAGTGACTCTGTAAGTATGTTTATTGAAGTTTTAATTTATTAGCTGCTTCCGTTGATGTATCAATTGAAATACGGTTGGATGATTTCTAACAATTTTCAATAAGAGAAATTGTATTAAATATTTTGAAAGGAAAAATGTTATGTTATGTATGTTATACTCTACAGTATTGTTTAGGGGTACTGTGGGGGGTTACAAAAGTGGCATCAGAGCAAAGATTTAAGATTTTGAGGATTCAATTATGAAAGCATAAGCAAAGTGAATTGTCTAAGAGGATATGAATTGGATCTAATGGAATTATTACAGAGCCTAGGAGAGTGTAGTAGTTCTAAGTTAGTAATGAGTCTAATTTCATTTGATTTATACATGTTTAATTTCAATCTGACCTGTATGTAAGCATATGAAAATAATATCTAAATAGGAGGACATGATTAAATGTATAACTGTTGATGTAATGCATTGCAGATATAATGGCTGATAGAATACCTGAAAGGGATGAGGGTCAGTTATCTCAGCCTATTAGGACCTCTGAAGATCCTGAAAATGAAGTAACAGTGGAAGCGCAATGCACCCAGAGTAGACAGAGCACTAGTAATGCCTGATTCTACCAATATGATGTCAGGGAATATGATGCAACTATAGATGATGTATATGATGATGCAGATGATGGAAAAGATGCAGTCTATGGTGGGATATGCAACACCTAGAGTTCCACCAATTGTTACGCCAGTCACTCCTGACAGTAGTGCATATGTTGAGGCAGGTGACCTTGTGGGAGCAGAAGTGGACAAATATTTAAAGTTATTTCAGAGTTTAAAACCTCCATTGTTTAAGGGAGGAGTGGATGCCAGAAATGTTGAAGACTGGATCATTAGGATAGAGAAAGTTTTAAATGGAATAAGATGTCCTGAAAATAGACGTATATCACTGGCAATCTTTATGCTAGAAGGTGAAGTAGAAAGGTGGTGGAGGGGACAACAACTGTAGAAATTCAGAAGTAGATCAGAGGAACAAATTATGTGGGAAGAATTTGAGCAAGTCTTCAGAGAGTGGTATATTCCTCCATCAGCAAGACAGGCAATGCTGGAAAGTTTTGTAAACCTTAAGCAAGGAGCAAAGGTGATGGGGACATCTCCACATGGAAAGTCTACCGGAGACGTGGTCGCCGATCTACGGCCACGATCGAGTCTTTATATTTTTGAGTTATTATGTTATTGCTTTCCTTTAGTTTGTTTCATGTTATACCCTTCTTTTAGGGTGGTTTGCTTGTAAGCCCAAGAGGGCGTGTTTGTCTTTTGCTTTTGCCTTTTGTTTGAGGCTATTTATAAGCCCCTATTGTATTGTTCTAATTCAATGAATGATTATTATTAAAATTTCTGCACATGTGTTCTTTGGAGAGTTGTGAGAGTTCTTGGAGAGAACTTTGGAGGAATCCCTAGGAGAGGGAAATCGGATCACCCACCAATCTTGGAGACGGCCGGATTCGTGGTTCTTCGTATCTACCTTCCTTACCTTTCCCTTTTCCCTACTAGCCGTCGGCCAAGGACCTTCCCCACCTAGTGACCGCCATCCCCTCCCCTCCCCTTCTCTCCACCCCTCTCGGCCACCCATTCATCCCCACGGCCAAACCCCACCACCCACACCGCCGGCCCCTTCCCATTGGCTTTCCCCTTTTTGTGTGTCATTAAACCTTTCCTAATTAAGTTTTACATTTTAGGTAATCCAATTAATGATAGAATTCAAATCTATTTGAATTCAAATTATTCCCTAAAATACAATCCTTATTTTAGGAAAGTTTCCTATTTTGAGTTCTATTTAAATTTTATTAAATAGGATTGCATCAAATCTTTCCTATTTCTTAAATCTCAAATTGGAAACCTAATTTAATTATTCCTAATCCCTCCCTACCCTACTAAAGCCGCCGGCCCCCCTTGCCTATGCCGCCGCCCCTCTCTCTCCTTCTCCCTATTTCTCTCTCCAATCTCCTCCCTCTCATTAATTCCTAATTTCCTATCCTAGTTCCCTCCTAAATTCCAAAATCTGAGAATAATTTCAGATTTTGGAAACTTTAATCCCTCCAAACCCTAACCCTAATTCACAAAATCTGAACCAAACCCTCTCCCCCCTTATTCCTACCTTGGCCGGCCACTCTCCCTAGCCTTTCTACTTGATCTTCAAGAGGAAACCATTGAATCTTGGGAGGAACCTTCAAGGACAGCAAAGCTACACCAACGTCTCCTCCTTTACTTCTTAAGAAGCATGAATGGAAGTTCGTCCATGGGATTCGGGCTTGGTGCTTGACGATCTAGACAACATCGACGTACTACGCTCTCCCTTCTTCGACGTGGGATTCGGCTACGAAACTACCGTCGAGGAGTATTTGGAGAGGATCCACATCACATTGGTTGACACTATCGACGATCAAAGGGTCAAAGGCCGGTGGACTATCGTCGGTCGATTCACACCCGCCATCTTTCCGGCAGTTTCACTGTTTCCCTTCCACGACTATATCAACCGTCTCCTACAACTCGTCAAAAGCATCCTTAACAAATCAAAGGGTTTCTCTCGGCAACAACTTCCTTCCACATAAGGGTTAATGTTTCTTCCCTTTTCAATTTATCTCTTTGTTTTCCTAACCTTGTAGGTGGTGACATAAAAGCAAAGAATCGCTCCGCTTAATCTTGCCTAAAGCTTAGTAAACGTAGGGTTGAGTTATTACTTTTCTATGCTTGCTAATCTCATTGTTAGATTAGGGATGATTGAGTGAACTCCTACCCTTATGTTATTATTGAGTTTCTAATTTATCTTGTGGATTCAAATGCTTAGCTAGTGATTTGGCCTAAACGACGGCACCCTTCTCTTGTTTTATCTTATTGTTTCATGTGCTAGTAATTGTGCTTTAACGCTTTAATCAAACAATCGTGCAATACTCCTACTTCATCCATGTTATGCACTTAGTTCGGCATCATTTGGTATCAGAGCATAGTTTGCTCTAGTTTTGCATGCTAGACATCTTCCTAGGAGTTATTTTAATTAGTTTTACGTTTTGTTGCATGCATACGGTCATTTAAAAAAACTTTGTTCACATTTTTGTTTGCTGTCCACTGCAGTCCTGCATGCATTTAGTGGTTGTTAAGCTTGTGTATCAAGTGTTCAAGTGCTGCCCTTAACCTAGCCACCTCACTAGTTGTCTAGGTTGCTTAACTCCTCCTAGTAGCTTGCTGTCCTAGTAATTTCTGCACCATCTAGTGACATTGTAGGAAGCTTTTCTTTACATATAGGTGCTGCCCTCTACCCCAACTCACCCTGAGTGTCACCTAGTATCTAGGTATGGATCCTGAACAACTCGGAAGGACTTTAGACTTGTTGGTAGGGCAAATGAATAACATTAGCCAACAGCTCAAAGAAAATCAAGCTGACCTAGCTGAACTTCGGAGGAACACTACTGAACGGTTTGATACACTTGAGCGTACACGAGAGCACCCTATTCCCTACACCCCTTCCAGACCACCGTCCATGTATGGGGATGACACCTACCCTGATGAGCGGCAACATCGTGCCAATCATCGCACTCCACACTATGGACATGACCCCCGTCATGATCCTGATATACCACTCATGAAAAATATTAAAGTTGATGCTCCCACCTTTGATGGCACCCTCGATCCCCAGCTCTTCCTGGACTGGGTCAAAGGTATGGACAGTTTCTTCAAGTGGTATAATATCTCCGAAGCAAGGAAGGTTAGTTTTGCGGAAATGAAACTCACGGGTAGGGCAAGCCAATTCTGGTCAAACTTAGAGAGTCTCCGAGAGGCTAGGAACGATTATCCCATCAATGATTGGCCATCTATGAAACGTGAACTTAAGCAGAAGTACTTGCCTCCCTCGTACTTCCCTAGGTTATTGGATAGATGGAATAGGCTAACTCAGGGAAATAAACCCGTCAAAGAGTACATCGCCTCCTTCGACGACTACTTAATTCGATGCAAAGGGGAGACTTCTACCACCCCCGCGCAGATTTTGTCTATGTTTCGCACTGGGTTGCGAGAGGATCTTCGCAACGAGTTATTTGCCCGGAACGTCACTACCCTAGAGAACGCCTACAGTTTAGTGTTAGATTTAGAGGAAACCCGTTCTCAGAACCCGAGCCGCTCACATGACTCTAGACCCTCCAACAGGCCTTCCGGTAGTGCCACTCCCCACTCTACCACTGCACGATCCACTCCTGGGAATGTGACCCGACCACCTACGGGTCACCCAAACCCTCGACCTGATTTTAGAAACAAACCTCCCACTCCGGATACCCCTAGGTCCAGCCCCGGGACCAAGTGCTTTCGATGCCAGGGGTATGGGCATATCGCTTCTCAGTGCTCCAGTCCTTACAAAGTCTCTATCATTGAGGAGATTACTGAAGAGGACTTCGAGCCCGAGGTTGATCAAGTCCATCAAGTAGAGGAAGAAGGTGACTTCTTTGAAGAGGACAATGACACCACCGCTCTTCACTGCCTTCAGAAGTTGGACACATCCCCCATCTGCGTGGTGAGATGTGCACTGTCACATCCCGTTACCTCCGATGACTGGCGAAGGACTTCTATTTTTCATACCTACACCAAAATCAAAGATAAAAACTGTAAAATCATCGTAGATAGTGACAGTTGCATCAATGCTGTCTCCTCCAGCATGGTGTCCAAATTAAATCTGTCTGCTGTTCCTCACCCCAATCCGTATAAGGTAGCTTGGGTCAACTCCACTGCCTTGGAGGTGAAAGAACGAAGTCTCGTACCTATCTCCTTTGCCACTTACAAGGAGAATGTGTGGTGCGATGTTCTAATTATGGATGTGGGACAAATTCTGTTGGGGCGACCTTGGATTTTCGATAATGATGTCCACATTTATGGGCGTTCAAACACCTGCGTGTTCGAACATGCAGGTAAAAAGATTAAGTTGTTACCTTCACAGCCCAGGGTCAAGGAAGAACCCAAACCCCACCCTCTCAAGTCCAAGAAAGGATTAAACTTAGTCACCGCTAAAGTTCTAGACTCTGAGATTACCCGAGGCGCACCTCTGTACGCATTAGTAGGTCGTGAGATTCCCACCGAATCTGATGACCCTATACCTCAGGAAGTCCAACCTATTTTAGGGCAGTTTGCTGATGTCTTCCCTGAAGATCTCCCGGATCAATTACCTCCCCTTAGAGACATTCAGCATGTAATAGACTTAGTCCCTGGAGCCTCCCTCCCTAACCTGCCACATTATCGCATGAACCCCACGGAGCATGCCGAGCTTAAAAGGCAGGTCGATGAATTACTACAACGAGGTTTTATTAAGGAGAGTCTTAGCCCCTGCGCAGTACCCGCCCTTCTCACTCCTAAGAAGGACGGAACTTGGAGAATGTGTGTTGATAGCCGTGCTATCAACAAAATCACCGTCAAATATCGTTTCCCTATTCCCAGATTAGATGATATGCTAGATATGATGACGGGTGCCACTCTCTTCTCCAAAATCGACCTCAAGAGTGGATACCACCAGATCCGGATCCGACCCGGTGATGAGTGGAAGACTGCCTTCAAAACCAAGGATGGTCTATACGAGTGGATGGTCATGCCTTTCGGATTGAGTAATGCCCCGAGCACCTTTATGCGAATCATGACCCAGGTGTTACGCCCTTTTATGGGTAAGTTTGTCGTTGTCTACTTCGACGATATTCTTATCTATAGCCATTCTATTGAACAACACTTGGACCACCTACGGCAAGTCTGTTCGGTCTTAAGGAAAGAACAATTGTACGCGAATCCTAAGAAGTGTACGTTCCTCGTCGATCAAGTCATCTTTTTAGGGTTTATCGTGTCAGCTCAGGGGGTTTCTGCTGACCCCGAGAAAGTGAGAGCCATCATCGAATGGCCTCTTCCTCAGAACATCCGGGAAGTCCGCAGCTTCCACGGGTTGGCCACTTTTTATAGGAGATTTATCCGAAATTTCAGCACTATCGTTTCTCCCATTACTGACTGTCTTAAGAAGGGTGATTTCCATTGGACCCCGGCCGCCACCCGAGCTTTCGATGAGATTAAGAAAAAAATGGTGGAAGCCCCAGTGATGAGACTCCCTGATTTCTCCAAAGTCTTCGAAGTGACATGCGATGCTTCGGGAGTTGGAATTGGAGGAGTCCTATCCCAGGAGGGTCACCCTGTAGCCTACTTCAGCGAGAAGCTGAATGACATTAGGCAGCGATATTCTACTTACGACAAAGAATTCTATGCGGTGATCCAGTCCCTCCGCTATTGGCGACACTACTTGCTCCCGCAAGAGTTTGTCATCTTCTCGGATCACGAGGCCCTACGTTATATCAACTCCCAAAAGAAACTGAATGCGCGCCACGGTCGTTGGGTAGAGTTCCTTCAGGAGTATACGTATACCCTTAGGCATAAGGCGGGAGTTGAGAATAAAGCTGCTGATGCCCTCAGTCGTCGTATGATGACTACCACTGAAATGAAAACTGAAGTTGTGGGTTTCGAGCAAATAAAGAGGGAGTATTTGGACTGCCCCGATTTCAAAGAGACCTACTCTCTCTTATCCACAGGCAGCACACGTCTTGTGGACGACTTCCTTCTGGAGGATGGCTACCTTTTCAAAGCTCAAAAGCTTTGCATCCCTAGCACCTCCCTTAGGGAATTCCTTGTCTGGGAACTCCACGCCGGAGGCCTCGCAGGGCACTTCGGACGAGACAAAACGATAGAAGCCGTGGAGTACCGTTTCTTTTGGCCCAGTTTGAAGAGAGATGTCGGTCGGATGGTCAGTCGATGCCACACCTGTCAGTTAGCCAAACAGCGCAAGCAGAACACTGGTCTTTACACTCCGCTGCCTGTCCCTAGTTGCCCTTGGCAGGACGTCAGCATGGATTTCATTTTAGGCCTGCCTAAGACTCTTCGTAAAAATGATGCCATTTGTGTCATAGTTGATAGATTTTCTAAAATGGCTCATTTCATACCTTGCTCCAAGACATCCGATGCCTCTCATATTGCCAAGCTTTATTTCAAAGAGGTCGTCCGTCTACATGGTCTCCCCAAAACCATCGTATCAGATAGGGATGTAAAATTCACTAGCTATTTTTGGAAAACCCTTTGGATGAAATTAGGCACTAAATTGCAATTCTCTACTGCCTTTCATCCACAGACTGATGGTCAGACCGAGGTAGTTAATAGGAGCTTAGGGAATCTATTACGGTCTCTGGTAGGTGAGCATATTAAGGATTGGGATTCTGTTTTACCCACTGCTGAGTTTGCATATAATAATTCGGTAAACCGAACCACTGGCTTGAGTCCTTCTGAAATTGTTTTTGGGTTCAAACCTAGGCAACCGTTAGATCTCATACCCATGTGTCCTAGGTATAGGATCTCTGAGTCTGCATCATCATTTGCATCACATATGCATGAACTTCATAAAAAAATTGCACGACAAATTGAAAAGAGCAATAATGAGTACAAATTACAGGCTGATCTGAAACGAAAATTTAAAGCTTTTGATGTTGGTGACTTCGTGATGGTGCGGATTCGTCCGGAACGGTTCCCGCAGGGAACAGTTAAGAAATTACATGCTAAGAGTGCTGGACCATTCAAGATAATCAAGAAAATCAACGATAATGCTTATGTGGTAGATCTCCCCGCTGAGTTCAACATCAATCCCTCCTTTAACATAGAAGATTTAGTGGCATACGAAGGTCCGGATTTCAATCCGCCAAACCCACTATTACAGCAGCCTTGTGTGAACCCACCTTGTGAGATCCCTAACCTACCCCCACTCCCAGATATCCCTAAATCACCTATGGCAGAAAAAGTGGACGCAATTCTAAGCGATGAAGTCATTTCTACAAGGGAAGGTGGACGACGTAGGTATTTGATCAGGTGGAGAGGCAAACCCGAGTCCGAGGATACTTGGTTGGATCGCGAGGAGCTACAGCGAGTGGACCCTAATGCATTGGAAATTTATGATAGCACCAGAGATACTTACTCGACGGAGTCGAGCTTTCTTCCACCCCGGGAGAATGATGGGGACATCTCCACATGGAAAGTCTACCGGAGACGTGGTCGCCGATCTACGGCCACGATCGAGTCTTTATATTTTTGAGTTATTATGTTATTGCTTTCCTTTAGTTTGTTTCATGTTATACCCTTCTTTTAGGGTGGTTTGCTTGTAAGCCCAAGAGGGCGTGTTTGTCTTTTGCTTTTGCCTTTTGTTTGAGGCTATTTATAAGCCCCTATTGTATTGTTCTAATTCAATGAATGATTATTATTAAAATTTCTGCACATGTGTTCTTTGGAGAGTTGTGAGAGTTCTTGGAGAGAACTTTGGAGGAATCCCTAGGAGAGGGAAATCGGATCACCCACCAATCTTGGAGACGGCCGGATTCGTGGTTCTTCGTATCTACCTTCCTTACCTTTCCCTTTTCCCTACTAGCCGTCGGCCAAGGACCTTCCCCACCTAGTGACCGCCATCCCCTCCCCTCCCCTTCTCTCCACCCCTCTCGGCCACCCATTCATCCCCACGGCCAAACCCCACCACCCACACCGCCGGCCCCTTCCCATTGGCTTTCCCCTTTTTGTGTGTCATTAAACCTTTCCTAATTAAGTTTTACATTTTAGGTAATCCAATTAATGATAGAATTCAAATCTATTTGAATTCAAATTATTCCCTAAAATACAATCCTTATTTTAGGAAAGTTTCCTATTTTGAGTTCTATTTAAATTTTATTAAATAGGATTGCATCAAATCTTTCCTATTTCTTAAATCTCAAATTGGAAACCTAATTTAATTATTCCTAATCCCTCCCTACCCTACTAAAGCCGCCGGCCCCCCTTGCCTATGCCGCCGCCCCTCTCTCTCCTTCTCCCTATTTCTCTCTCCAATCTCCTCCCTCTCATTAATTCCTAATTTCCTATCCTAGTTCCCTCCTAAATTCCAAAATCTGAGAATAATTTCAGATTTTGGAAACTTTAATCCCTCCAAACCCTAACCCTAATTCACAAAATCTGAACCAAACCCTCTCCCCCCTTATTCCTACCTTGGCCGGCCACTCTCCCTAGCCTTTCTACTTGATCTTCAAAGGAAACCATTGAATCTTGGGAGGAACCTTCAAGGACAGCAAAGCTACACCAACGTCTCCTCCTTTACTTCTTAAGAAGCATGAATGGAAGTTCGTCCATGGGATTCGGGCTTGGTGCTTGACGATCTAGACAACATCGACGTACTACGCTCTCCCTTCTTCGACGTGGGATTCGGCTACGAAACTACCGTCGAGGAGTATTTGGAGAGGATCCACATCACATTGGTTGACACTATCGACGATCAAAGGGTCAAAGGCCGGTGGACTATCGTCGGTCGATTCACACCCGCCATCTTTCCGGCAGTTTCACTGTTTCCCTTCCACGACTATATCAACCGTCTCCTACAACTCGTCAAAAGCATCCTTAACAAATCAAAGGGTTTCTCTCGGCAACAACTTCCTTCCACATAAGGGTTAATGTTTCTTCCCTTTTCAATTTATCTCTTTGTTTTCCTAACCTTGTAGGTGGTGACATAAAAGCAAAGAATCGCTCCGCTTAATCTTGCCTAAAGCTTAGTAAACGTAGGGTTGAGTTATTACTTTTCTATGCTTGCTAATCTCATTGTTAGATTAGGGATGATTGAGTGAACTCCTACCCTTATGTTATTATTGAGTTTCTAATTTATCTTGTGGATTCAAATGCTTAGCTAGTGATTTGGCCTAAACGCCGGCACCCTTCTCTTGTTTTATCTTATTGTTTCATGTGCTAGTAATTGTGCTTTAACGCTTTAATCAAACAATCGTGCAATACTCCTACTTCATCCATGTTATGCACTTAGTTCGGCATCAAAAGGCTATCATTCAGTATAAAGAAGAATTTACAACTAAGTCAAGGTATGCTCCACAGCTTATCAATACTTCTGAAGAAAAGTGTTATAAGTTTCTGAAAGGTCTGAGAGAGTCATTGAAACAACCATGGTTTAAAATTGCGCAATAAGAGGTGCGCCTTAGCGCAATTTTAAACTTTTAAGCCTCAAAGCCTATGCAATGAGAGCTAGCATTGAGGCGTACGCCTCAAGTTCACTGAGGAGCGCCTCGCCTCATGTTTTAGAGGCATTCGCCTCTTAAAATTTAAAAAAAAACCTAACCTAATATATATCTATCCGGTTCGGCCCCCCACCTCATGTCTTCGGTCATTTCCGAACCGAAACTAGGTTTCTTCTCCCTTCTTCTTTGAGCGACATTTTCCTCTCTTCCTTCCATTCGACCAGCATCAGTTTCCTTTCACCGTGAGTTGCTCTTCGCCTATTGCTTGGAGTTCTCTACTACCGCGAGTTGGGCTGGAGTCTCCTTCGACCGACTGCTGAAAGCTCTTCTTCTTCGTGGTTCCATCTATCACCTTATTGTGAAATACAATATCGGTCCGTTCTGCCAAAAGGACCTCTATATTCTGCTGAGTAAGATTCCACAATCGGTTTGTCTGCTCGGTACCGCTTGGTATCACTCGGTATCGCTAGGTCATGCTCGGTACTGCTCGGTATCACTCGATACAATAATGCTTGGTACCACTAGGTACATGCTCAGTACCGTTAGGTACATGCTCGGTACCGCTCGGTACCGCTCGGTGCACATCAATAATATATAGCAATATATAATAAAAAATCATTTCTCACATAGTTTCTGTAATACATATCACTAAAAATTTTTGTTCAGGGGGCGCTGCCCCCTTGGACCCCCGGCTGCCCGACATATTGTTGCATTCATCATCTTTAATAATAGTTATTAGTATTAGTCTGCTTCTTCATGGTTTAATATATTGCACTAATATATTCTTCTCATAAAGGATGGTCAGAAGGATAAAGTTACATCAGGTCATAGAAAGGATCCAGCATGGAAACATAACACTCAGATGGATGTAGGAGGCAGTGATAAAACATATGTATATTTGAAATGCAATTACTATGACAAAGTTGTGAAGGGTGGTGTGACTAGGATGAAGGAGCACCTTTCAGGGTCTCACAAGAATGTTGCATCATGCTCCAAAGTGCCTGATATTGTAAGGGAGGAGATAAAGTCATACATGAATAAGTCTACCATGTCTAAACATCTTGCACAGAAATAGTTTGAGGATAGAGTTGATGTTGGCTCCTACTACAAGAGTGAGCGTAGCGTTAGAGATTCATCTTCTTCGATGAAGCTCATTTCATCTAGGGGTGCTAGAGGTCCGATGGATCATTATATGGTGCAAACATCAGAGGATAGACCTCCTACTACACAAAAGAGGGCCCCAGAGAATGCAAGGGAAGCACGAAAAAGAGTGTGTAAGGATATAGGCAGATTCTTCTATGAAAATGAAATTCCATTTAATGTTGCAATATCACCTGCCTATTACAATATAATTCGTTCAGTTAGAGCATTTGGGAGAGGGTTCAAACCTCCAACCATGTACGATTTGAGAATATGAATTCTGAAGGAGGAGTTGGATAGCACTGATAAAAGCATTGAAGAAATTAAGAGGACTCGGGCCCAAACAAATGTAACAATTATGTCTGATGGGTGGTCTGATATAAAGCATAGAAGTTTGATCAACATCCTCATTAACAATCCTTATGGTATTATATTTTTAAGGTCAGTTGAAGCATCTGACCAGGTCAAGGATGCTGAGTTCATATTTGGATTATTAGATAGCATTGTTGAGGAGGTTGGAGAACAGTTAGTTGTACAAGTGGTTACAGATAATGCAAATGCTTACAAGGCTGCAGGTAAAAAACTTATGGAGAAGAAGAAACATATGTACTGGACTCCATGTGTTGCATATTGCATAGATTTGATTCTTGAGAAACTTGGGGAGCTACCTCAACACAAGAATGCACTTACTAAAGCAAATAAAATAACTAAGTTTATTTACAACCACTCTTGGGTTTTGACTCTTATGAGAAAATTTTCAAAGAAAGAAATTCTGAGACCAGCAACAACAAGATTTGTCACCGCTTACTTGACATTAGAGAGCATGCTGGATGCTAGACAACCTTTAGAGTCCATGTTCACCTCCACACAGTGGTTGAGTTGTGCTTGGGTGAAGAAAGTTGAGGGAAAAGAGGTTGGAAAGATTGTTTTAAATGACAGATTTTGACAAAGTGTTTTATACGCCATTACAACCACTAGACCTTTAGTTCAAGTTTTAAGGATGGTGGATGCAGAGAAGAAGCCTGTAATGGGTTTCATCTACAATGCTATGGATGAAGCTAAAGAGATGATTGCTTGCAACTTAGGAGGCGAAGAGGAAAGCTTTAGGGAAATTTGGAATATTATTGATGATAGGAGGGAGCTACAGCTTCACCGACACTTGCATGCAGCAGGCTATTACTTAAACCCTCAGTATCAATATGCAGAGAACAAGTCTACAAACCCTGAAATAAAGTTGGGATTGTATCATTGCATGGATCGATTGATAAGTGATGCAACTGAAAGATCAAATGCTGACATGCAATTGGTACCTTTTGGGAACAAAGAAGGCTTTTTTATATTACAACAAGCAAAGGATACAATTGCCAAACAATCTCCAGGTAATTTCATTTAATGTTTTAAACATTTATTTAAAAGTTGTTCTTTGAGCACTAATTAAACTCACTTATGTAAATCTTAGTTGAGTGATGGATTCAATTTGGTGATGGGACTCCAGAATTGCAGCATTTTGCTGTGAAAATTTTGGGCTTAACATGCTCTTCATCTGGCTGTAAACGAAATTGGAGTACCTACAACCAAGTACATACAAAGAGGAGAAATAGTTTGTCTACATTAAGGATGAATTCGCTAGTGTACATTATGTACAATAAGAGACTCAAGGATAGGAATTTGAAGAAAAAAAGATTGATGGATGATAAAGATCCTTTGCTTTACGAGGATGTGCCATCTGATGATGAGTGGTTTGAAGATGATAAAGTTGAAGTGATGCCGTCTGAATTACAATATGAATATTTAAATGTTGATTTCTTTGATGGTCATAAAGCATCTACATCCACCACAACTCAAGAACAAATAAAAAAAGGTATATAAATAATATAATTTTCTTAGACTTTTATTAATGTATTACACTATTATTCATTGTGATATTGTTCAAAAATATTTCGGGAAGAGGAAGATAACTGATATTGAGGAAGAAGGAGCTGATTGGGAGACATTGGACTCTATAAGAGAGGAGGAAGGGGAGAAAACATTTCATCATAATAATGATTCAAATGAAGACCCCCTTAGTAATGACAGTGCTGATGACTTATGAGTTCTTATGTGATATGTCATTACTATTTATTTTTGGAATTATATATTAATGAAAAGAATACTGTGATTTGGGAAAGATAGAATTTGAGTTGCAATATATTTCATGTTGTCTTATTATTGGGATATTTTGATTTCACTTTATATCTTGTGCCTTTTTATGTTTTATATTTTTTACTCATTAGTATATAAAAAATTTATCGTTTTATGTTTACGCAATCTTTTGATTTTGAGGCTTACGCCTCGCCTCACGAACAAAAAACGCCTCAATACCTGATTACACAATTTTAAACATTGGAGACAACCATTAATTCCTCTTCGAATAAAAGAATTTTCTGAACTGGTTGAGAGTGCTAGGTTGTTGGAGAATGATATAGAGGTGGTCAAGAAGAAATGAGAGAATAATGATAGAAAGAGACAAGGTGATCACAAGGGAGGATCATAAAAAAGGCAGAAATTCCAACAGAGTCAACAGCAGCAGTTTATGAAACTGCAATACCAATTTATGCAAGTTGTGGAAAATCTCATCTAGGAAGATGTCTGGTGAACTCAGGAAAAAATTACTTGGGTGGAGAGTCCAAACACATCAAAAGAAACTGTCCGAAGAATGTTCAAGGAGGCAGAGAATTTAAGGGCGGTCAGGAGACAGATCAGTATAGAGGTGCTAGGCCAACATTCAATCAACCTGCTTTAAAGATAAAAGAAGCCTCAGGTGAATCAGTCAGATCAGCACCAGCTAAAGTATTTGCCTAAACTTCTCAGGAGGCCAAGGATGTAAAACCCGAAATCGCCGATCGTAGGCGTTGCACGCATCTTGATGCGCCGCAACGAGATTTAAGTGAATTTTTCAAAGTCGTCGGAATTCGACGAAAATAATTTTATAAAATTCTACGCAAAATTTCGAGCAATTTGATATAAAAAACCTATATTCAATTGCACTTAAATTAAGGGTTAAAAATTTTAGAAGATTCATAATACCTAAATATCCCTTAGAGAGGTCTTAAGGAAGTATTACCATGCAAGGGCAATTAAGTAATTTGGTTAATCCCTAACTCCCTGAAACATTAAGAGGTCGAACCCCTCCCCTCTTGCGATCATTTTTGTTCGGCCGAGCATGAGACGAAGGGAGAGGCGAACGGGAGAGGGAGGCGACGGGAGACTCGGCGGCATCTCCAACGGCGGTTTCCGGCGAAGGGATTTGGAGGAAATCGTAGAGGAGGCTAAGGGGAAGAGTAAGGTATGTTCAATTTAAAGCATTTCTCTCTTTTCCCATAGATTCTTGGAAGAAGAATTTTCTAGGGTTTAGAGAAAACATTGAATTTCTTTAAGAGATTAATAGGGAAGATTTAGAAAATGATTTTAGGCATAAAAACAATGTTTTTCTCAAAATAATTTTTGAGATTTGAAAATTAGGGTTTTTCCTAAAATTGAAATTTCTTTACGAGCTTTCACAAAAATGTTTCTATGGGTCTTAGGAATGTTTCTAAAATGGAATTGAATTTTTTTAAGAATTTGTATTTTTTTTAATTTTTCTTATTAAATAATTCCGAAAATAATTAAGGTAATTATTAAATTAGGTTTAGAGGAAACTTTGGCATGCTTTCAGGATATTAAAAATGAAATTTAAGCTTTCAAAAATTTGGGTATTTAATAAATCCGAAAATTAATATTAATTATTATAAAATATTAGGTGGCTAATAAGAAAATTTAAGATCCTTTAATTGAAAATGAATAAGTTTATAAAATGTTTCGATAATTTAAGATATAATTATTGTTGACATTTTCTTATGTATAATCTTAGGTATTGAACATTAAGGGGACGACACGTGTCTAAGCGACGTCGTACATCGTAGAGATTGCTTTACGATACTTGCGAGGTAGGTATTTGTATTTAAATTAAGTTCATGAATTTAAATTAAGTTAATATTGCACTTTCAAATGTTATGATTATTAATAAAATTTTCACATGATAATGTTTATGAATTTTTTTAATTGTCATTTATATTTATATTCATATCATGATATTAGGAATGCTAATCCTGGTAAAACAAAATTCAAGGCATAACTGGTAATGAATTATACATGAAAATTTTTGAAAAATATATGATTTTTTGAATAAATCTCTATGATGTATATATATAATTTGCATGTGCATGATGATCCGGAGTACCAAATGGTAAAAGGGTTTTTCGAAATCAAATGGTAAAGGAGTTCTACGGAGCCAATGATAAAGGGATTCTTCAGAGCCAAATGGTAAAGGAATGGCAAAAAACTTGACTGTGTACCTGATTAGTACAAAACTCTGGTACTTACAGGACGGGTGATATATATATATATATATTTATGTATTTTATGCATTTAATAAAAGACTATAAAAGTTAAAGAAAAGTTTATGAAAGTTAATGAAAAAGGAGAGGAAAGAAGTTTAAAGGAAAAGCTTCAAGAAAATTGAATATGAAAATGTCTTATGATTTATGTCTATTAATGTTTATTATGATATTTTTTTATTTTATTTTCATGCTTAATGATCTGTTTTAAAAGTATTTCATAAATTTAAAATAAATGCATATTACCTGCTGAGCGTTCGCTCACCCTACTTTTGGGAATATTTTTTAGGAGAAACTGAAAAAAGGTGATGGCAGAACGACAGTTTACCTACCGTCGTAGAGGATCTCAGGATATCAGATTTTTTTCATATTTCTTTTATGAGTTGAGTCAGTGGTTGTATTGTGGAGTCAGTTGGTGTATTATATTTATGTTTTAAGTGGATATATGTTTTGATGAATTTGTTGAAAAACTTTCAGTTTGGATGTTTAGTGGATCTTTTTTTCGTTGTATGGATGATATTTATGTTTGTCTTTTATGAAATGAAACTGTTATGATTTAAATATTATATGTGTTTTTCGTATGACTGTGTATTCCTGCCCCATTAATTCGGGCTAGCCGAATCAGGTCGTGACAAGAGTGGTATCAGAGCCAAAGGATTTAATACTGATCAATATGAAAGAGCCTATAGGATAATTGTATGGTCTCAAAATGTATAAGAAGTGTGAATTTTATAAATTTTTGACTTATGATATTGTGTTTCGTCTCAGGGATATGGGTCCTGAGCAAAATGTCATTGATGGCATTGGAAATGAAGAAGGGTTGGAGCTATCAGCTATGAATCCTGAGCCTTTTGCCACTGATGGCAATGTAGGTGAAGCAGGGAGGGTGCTACTTGCAGTAGCAGATCCTCCAGGAGGTGGCAGCAATGCCACAATGGAGTCATTTGCTCATATGATAGCAGCGATGACTCAGATGATCAAGAACTCCCAGACTCAGGCCAGTAGCAATGGGAGTATTGCTATGGATAAGAACTTAAAGCTGTTTCAATACATGAAGCCTCCGTTGTTCTCAAGTGGTGGACCTATAGAGGCAGAATACTAGCTGATGAGGATAGAGAAGATCTTGGAGGGTATGTCTTGCCTTGAGGATAGAAGGGTTACCCTGATTGCATATACTTTTGATGGTGAGGCTAAAAGATGGTGGCAGAGTCAGTTGCAAGAGACTTTTGGAGGGCGAGCTAGCAGTCAAATCTTTTGGGGAGAATTTGTGAAGGTGTTCAGAGATTAGTATGTACCCATGTCAGCCAGGAGACAAATGCAAGACAAGTTTAACAGATTGGTTCAAGGAGATTATTCTATTGCATAGTATGAGGCAAAATTCACAACGCTGTCCAAATATGGCCCTCACCTGATACCAAATGCTGAAGAGAAGTGTCACCACTTTCTGCATGGACTGAAGGACATTATTAGGTAGCCTCTGATCCCTTTTGGAATTGAAGACTATCCCACTTTGATGGAAAGGGCCAGGAGGATCGAAATGGATTTGCAGGCTACTCAAAGGAGGAGGGACTTCCAGAAAAGGAAGAATGAGGGCAGGCCAAAGCCAACTCAGCTTACTCAATCTTCTCAGTCTGGAGTGTCTACTTGGAAGAAGCCCAGACCCAGCAATTCTGACAGTAGTACTTCAACTGCTACGTTATGTAGTAAGTGTGGAAGGATGCATAAGAGAGAGTGCCTCTCTGGCACTAACACTTGCTATTGATGCCATAAGCTTGGACATATGACGAAGTCTTGCCCTCTTCTGAGACAGAAATCTGCTGAAGAGGCCAGGACAGGAAATATTACTCAGAGGACAGCTGGCAAACCAAGAGCTGTGGAGTCTACAGCATCTGTTCCTTCTTAGGGTCAGACTCGTCAGAATGTTCAACCTCGAGTCTATGGATTGTCCCAACAAGAAGTTAAGGGATCTCCTGATGATGTTACAGGTATGTGATTTATTTAATTGTCAATGAAAATTATATATGATATGGATGAAAAATGAATGTTATATTTTATAATGAATGTTATGAATTTTATGTGATTAGGGACAATCTTAATGTGTAATAAACCCGTTAGAGTATTGTTTGATACTGGAGCATCACAGTCCTTTATTTCAGAGGAGTTAGATCTGCAAGTTTGCTTCCTACAATCACGTTGAAACCCTTATCAGTTTTAATGCCAAATGGAAATCAAATGGAAACTAATAGGAGATGTCATGTGGATTTGAGGGTAGGTGATGAGAATTTGGAGGCAGATTTGATTGTTTAACCACTATCTGAATTTGATTGGTTATCTTGTCATTTCGTGACTATAGATTGTAATAAGGAGAGTAAATTTCAAATGCCAAGAGTGAAGGAATTTAAATTTCAGGGAGATGGAGGAATAACTGCCATTATGGTTTCCTCCTTAAAGGCTTATCAGTTGTTGAGAAAAGGATATGAAGGTTTTTTAACCTATGTTAAAGAGGAGAAGAAGACGAAAAAAGAGCTGAAGGATATTCCAATTGTACAGGAATATCCATAAGTGTTTGCAGATGATTTACCTGGCTTACCTCCAAGCAGGAAAATTAAATTTTTGATTGAATTGATTTCAGGAGCTAAGCCTGTGGCAAGAGCTCCTTATAGAATGACCATAAAAGAGTTAAGGGAATTGAAAGATCAACTGCAAGAGTTGCTTGAGAAGGGATTCATCCGACCTAGTACCTCACCTTGGGGTGCTCTTGTTCTTTTCGTGAAAAAGAAGGATGGAAGATTAAGACTCTGTATAGATTACAAAGAATTGAACAAGCTGACAGTGAAGAATAAATATCCTCTTCCAAGGATAGATGGCATGGTTGATCAGTTGGAGGGTGCTACAGTGTTTTCAAAGATTGATTTGAGGTCAGGGTATCATCAGCTCAGGATTAGAGAGGAAGATATTGCAAAGACAGCCTTTAGCACCAGATATAGGCATTATGAGTTTGTAGTGATGCCTTTTGGTCTGACAAATGCTCCTGCAATATTTATGGATCTCATGAATAGAATCTTTAAATCATTTTTAGATATATTCGTGATTGTATTCATAGATGACATACTTGTATATTTGCTAGATGAAGAACTTTATGCAAATCATTTAAGGGCAGTATTGCAAACCTTAAAAAGGAATGAATTGTATGCCAAGCTATCTAAATGTGAGTTTTGGTTAAATGTGAAATTTCTGGGGCATGTAATCAGTGATGGAATGATATCTGTGGATCAGCATAAGGTACAAGCTATAGCAGATTGGTCAAGAGCAGCTACCGTGACTGAGGTTAGGAGCTTTTTGGGATTGGCAGGCTACTACAGAAGGTTTGCGAAAGGGTTTTCACAGATTGCTATCATTGTCCAGATTGACACAAAAAATAGTAAAATTTGAATGGACAGCTCAATGTGAAGAAGCCTTTCAAAGACTGAAGCAGTGTTTGATGACTGCTCCAGTGTTGGCTATTCCTTCAGGGACTGATGGTTTTCAACTTTATAGTGATGTCTCGCATAAAGGTTTGGGTTGTGTACTGATGCAAAATGGTAGAGTCATTGCCTATGCTTCTAGACAGTTGAAAAATCATGTAAGGATCTATCCAACTCATGATCTAGAATTAGCTACAGTGATTTTTGCCTTAAAGATCTGGAGGCACTATTTGTATGGGATAAGGTGTGAAGTTTTTACTGACCACTAGAATTTGAAGTATATCTTCACACAAAAAGAATTGAATTTGAGGCAGAGATGGATGGAACTCATTAAGGATTATGATTTGGACATTCAATATCATCCGGGTAAAGAAAATGTGGTTGCAGATGCCTTGAGCAGGAAGAATTATAGTGGTGCTAACTGGATGATTACACAACAGCATGAATTGATAAAAAATCTGAAAAAGCTAAAAATTTTAGTAGTCCAGCCCAGTGATTCAGAGTTTGTCACTTTAAATCAGATGATCATCCAATCAACATTGAAAGACAGAATAAGAGAAGCTTTACCACATGATACAGATTTTAAGAAGATACTGGATATAATTAATGCGGGACACATTGAAGAATTTGAGCTTGATGGTGAAGGATTGCTACGACATAAGGGCAGAATTTGTATACCAGATGTTGGAAACTTGAGGAAGGAAATCCTCCAAGAAGAACATTTCTCAAATTACACTATTTATCCAGGCAGCAGTAAAATGTATCAGGACTTAAAAAAGAGTGTTTTGGTGGCCAGGATTGAAGACGAGTGTGGCAGATACGGTATCAAAATGTACTTCTTGTCAGATGGTGAAAGTAGAACATCAGAAACCAGGAGTATTACTACAGCCCTTACCTATACCTGAGTTGAAGTGGGAGGATATAGCTATGGATTTTGTAGTTAGTTTGCCCAGGTCCAGGAGTGGATGTGATGCTATATGGGTGATCATTGATAGGTTAACGAAATCTGCACATTTCTTACCTATCAAACAGTCAGATGCTGTAGAGAAATTGGCAGTCTTATATGTGAAAGAGATTGTCAGATAGCATGGGGTACCAAAATCTATAGTATCAGATCGAGATGGGAGATTCACCTCTAGATTGTGGAAGAAGGTTCAAGAAGCTATGGGTACCAGGCTTACTTTTCGTACAGCTTTCCACCCCTAGACTGATGGCTAATCAGAAAGAACCATTCAGACCTTAAAAGATTTGCTCAGGCTATGTGTGCTTGATTTTAGTGGTAAGTGGGAGATGCATATATCATTGATTGAATTTGCTTATAATAACAGTTTCCAAACAAGTATAGGTATGGCTCCTTATGAAGCTTTGTATGGGAGAAGGTGTAGAACACCTTTATGTTGGGCTGAAACGGGGGAAAGGAAGATTATTGGCGCTGACTTGGTAGATGATACTACAGAAAAGATAAGACTGATTCGTGATAGGTTGAGGGCAGTACATGATAGACAGAAGAAATATTATGATGCCAAACATCGACCAGTTGAGTTTGAGGTGAGAGAGTTTGTGTTTCTCAAAGTTAGTCCCATGAAGGGAGTGAAGAGATTTGGTAAAGTAGGAAAGTTGAGCCTAAGATATGCTGGACCTTTTGAAATTTTAGAAAGAATTGGGAAAGTGGCTTACAAGTTGATCTTATCAGCACATATGAGTGGAGTACATAATGTATTACACCTCTTCTTTGAGGAAGTATATTTCAGATGAAACTCAAAAAGTCAATACAGAATCAGTGGATATCCAACCAAACTTGACTTTTATAGAAGAACCTGAGAGAATCATAGATTATAGTGTGAAGTAGCTACGAAACAGACAGATCCCTTATGTTAGAGTTTTATGGAGGCATGGATCAGAAAATGATGCAATGTGGGAGAAAGAGTCAGAAATGAGGGAGAACTATCCTCATTTGTTTAACTAAGGTATGGTTTCATTTTATTGCTTTTAAATTTCGAGGACGAAATTTTTATTAGGAGGGGAAAATTGTAAAACTCGAAATCGACGATCGTAGGCGTTGAACGCATCTCGATGCGCCGCGATGAGATTTAAGTGAATTTTTCAAAGTCGTCGGAATTCGACGAAAATAATTTTATAAAATTCTACGCAAAATTTCGAGCAATTTGATATAAAGAACCTATATTCAATTGTGCTTAAATTAAGAGTTAAAAATTTTAGAAGATTCATAATACCTAAATAGCCTTTAGAGAGGTCTTAAAGAAGTATTGTCATGCAAGGGCAAGAGCAATTAAGTAATTTGGTTAATCCCTAACTCCCTAAAACATTAAGAGGCCGAACCCCTCGCCTCTTACGATCATTTTTGTTCGGTCAAGCATGAGACGAAAGGAGAGGCGGACGAGAGAGAGACAGGCGACGGGAGACTCGGCGGCATCTCTGGCGGCGATTTTCGGCGAAGGGATTTGGAGGAAATCGTAGAGGAAATAAGTTTAAAGGAAAAGCTTCAAGAAAACTGAATATGAAAAAGTCTTATGATTTATGTCTATTAATGTTTATTATGATCTTTTATTATTTTAATTTCATGCTTAATGATCTGTTTTAAAAGTATTTCATGAATTTAAGATAAATGTCTATTACCTTCTGAGCGTTCGCTCACCCTACTTTTGGGAATATTTTTCGGGAGAAACTGAAAGAAAGTGATGGCAGAACGATAGTTTACCTACCGTTGTAGAGAATCTCAGGATGTAAGGTTTTTTTATATTTCTGTTATGAGTTGAGTCAGTGGTTGTATTGTGGAGTCAGTTGGTGTATTATGTTTATGTTTTAAGTGGATATCTGTTTTGATGAATTTGTTGAAAAACTTTCAGTTTGGATGTTTAGTGGCTCTTTCTTTCGTTGTATGGATGATGTTTATATTTATGTCTTTTATGAAATGAAACTATTATGATTTAAATGTTATATGTGTTTTCTGTACGACTGTCTGTTCCCGCCCCGTTAATTCGGGCTAGCCGGGCCGGGTCGTGACAAAGAAATCTTCTAAGGTGGTGACAAGTACTTTAATTATCTCAGATTTACCTGCTAGAGTACTTTTTTTCTGGTGCGTTGCATTCTTTCGTATCTGAGATATTTTGTAAGAATTTGCATGTGAAACCTGTCAATTTTACTCCTGGATTGAGTGTTAGATTACCTGCGGGTAATTATCTAAATGTCAGTACATTATGTTCAATTGATTTTATGATAACTGATAAAAAATTACAAGCAAAATTGATAGTGCTTCCATTAATTTGATGTAATTTTGGGAATGGATTGGTTGGTCAAATATTTTGCCACCATAGAATATTGAAAGAAAAAGGTCAGGTTTGATTTGCCTGGGAAAGAAGCATTTTACTTTCACTGTGAAAGAGGGATAATATCATCATTAATTGCTGTTAGTCAGGTGCATAAAAGTCTAAGAGCGGGTGAATTGATTTTCTTAGCAAAGTTAGAAACAACAAAAGAGAAAGGTGATGATATAAATTTTATTCCTGTAGTGAATGAATTTGTAGAGGTATTCTCAGAAGAATAGAAGGATTTACCTCTAAAAAGAGAGGTGAAATTTTCAATAAATCTTTAACTGGAACAAATCCTATTGTGAAATCACCTTACAGAATGGTAATCAATGAATTACAAAAGTTGAAAAGTTAGTTAGCTGAACTGATTGAAAAGGGTTTTATTAGATCCAGTTCATCTCCTTGGAGTGCACCGGTATTATTTATTAAAAAGAAGGATGATTCTATGAGACTCTATATAGATTACAGAGAATTAAATAAGATGACAGTTAAAACAAGTACCCTCTTCTAAGAATTAATGATCTATTGGATCAGTTAGCAGATGCTTCTATATTTTTCAGGATTGACTTAAGATCAGGTAATCATTAGTTTAGGGTGAAAGAATGTGATATTGAGAAGACTGTTTTTGGTATCAGATATGGGCACTATGAATTTTTGGTGATGCCATTCGATCTTACCAATGCCCCTCAGTGTTCATGGATATGATGAATAAAATTTTCAGACCTTATCTGAATCAATTTGTAATTGTGTTTATTGATGACATATTAATCTATTCTAAGAATGATAATGATCATGCAGATCATTTGAAGGTTGTGCTTGAACTACTATGACAGTATAAACTGTTTGCCAAATATTCTAAATGTGAATTATGGCTGAAGAAAATTTCATTCTTGGGACACATCGTTAGTGGAGAAGGAATATCTATGGATCTAGAAAAGATTAAAGCAGTAGTGGAATGGCCAAGACCAACAAATGTGACAGAGGTCAGAAGTTTCTTGGGATTGGCAGGTTACTACAGAAGGTTTGTTAAAGGCTTTTCTCATATTGCTTTGCCTTTATCCAAATTGACCAGAAAGGACAGTAAATTAGAATGGACTAATGATTGTGAGCAAAGTTTTCAAGAATTGAAATAATGTTTAACTGCACCAGTGTTGACAATTCCTTCTGGAACTGAGAGATTTCAGTTGTTCTGTGATGCTTCTCTGAAGGGATTAGGTTGTGTGTTGATACAAAATAAAAAGGTGATTGCATATGCTTCCAGGCAGCTTAAGTCTCATGAACAGAATTATCCAACCCATGATCTAGAGTTGGCTGCAGTGGTATTTGTATTGAAAATTTGGAGACACTACATGTATGGGGTAAAATATGAAATCTTTACAGATCATAAGAGTTTGAAATATATTTTCACTCAGAAGGAATTAAATTTGAGATAGAGAAGATGATTGAAGTTAATAAAGGATTATGATCTTGACATCCAGTACTGTCCAGACAAGGCTAATGTAGTAGCTAATGCATTGAGGAAAAAGTCCAGAACACAGTTGAATTATATGTTAACTATAGAAGAAGGGTTGATTAGAGAAATAGAAAACTTACAATTGGAAGTCAAAGTGCAAGGAGATCAAGATGCAGTTAACCTTAATCAGATGTCAGTTTATCCTTCTTTAGAAGAAAGAATCATTGAAGCTTAGAAGAATAGTACTGAATATAGGAAGCTTATGGAGCAAGGACAATCAAGAAAAAGAAAGGATCTCAGTGTTGATGAACATGAAAGAATCAGGAGCAATATGCATTTGTGGATATCAAGGGAATTAGATTTGATTCAGAAAATTTTATATGAAGCACATAATTTAGGTTATTCAATCCATCCTGGAAGCACGAAGATGTATAAGGATTTGAAGACCTTATTTTTGTGGCCAGAAATGAAAAGAGATGTAGCAGAATATGTGGTTAAATGTGAAAAATGTCAAGTTGTTAAAGTAGAACATCAGAAACCCAGTGAATAGTTGCAATCATTACCAATTCCAGAATGAAAGTGTGAAGAAATAGCTATGGACTTTGTCACAAGATTTCCCAGATCAAGACAAGGACATGATTGTATATTGGTAGTAATTGATAGACTTACTAAGTCAGGCCATTTTTTACCTATTCGTCATACTGATTCAGTGGAGAAATTGGCCAAATTATTTGTGAAAGAAATAATCAGATTGTATGGAATTTCTAAAGCTATTGTATCAGATAGAGATGGACGATTTACATCCAAACTATAAAAAAGTACACATGAAAGTTTGGGCACAAAGTTGAAATTCAATACTGCTTTTCATCCACAAACAAATGATCAATCAGAAAGACTGATTCAGGTGTTGGAAGATTTGTTAAGATTGTGTATTTTGAATTTTAGAGGTAGCTGGGAAGACCATATTCTATTAATAAAATTTACTTACAATAATAGCTACCAATTCAGTATCAAGATGGCTCCATATGAAGCTTTATATGGCAGAAAATGCAAAACTCCATTGAGTTGGTTTGAAGTGGGTGAAAGACAATTATTGGGTTCGCAGTTAGTAGATCAAGCTACTGAAAATGTTCGATTAATCAGATACAGACTAAAAGCAGGTCAAGACTGCCAACAAAAATATTATGATCCCAAGCATAAAGTGATAGAATTTGAAGTGGGAGATTTTGAATTCTTGAAAATGAGACCAATGAAAGGTGTTTCTAGATTTGGCCAAGGTGGAAAACTCAGTCCTAGATTTATTGGTCCATTTAAAATTATTGAAAGAGTAGGACAAGTAACTTATAAATTGGCTCTACCAACAGATATGTTCGATATACATAATGTTTTTCATGTATCAATGATTAGAAAATAGGTTATAGATGAAGGTCAAAGGATGTTGTCCATTAATTAGCTCTTTTAAAATATGCACTACTTACCATTACACCCGAAAGCCAGGTAACAAGCTCTTTAAAATATGTTTAATTAATATTTTTTTATTTTATTCAATTTGCACTACATACCATTATGTCCTATTAAATAAATAGTAATATAAATTCTAAGTAAATTATTAAATAGAAATTTCTGAAAGGAAGCTGCTCTTGGATTATTAGAGAGAGCAGTTAGCCCACTCTCCTATCCTTATATGTGTTTGGATTACATACAAGCAGTTGTTGTCATGCTCCACAGCGAACAGAAAATCGCAGAATTTCCTCTTCACAGTTTGGCAATATGTATTCCCGAGACTATAGAGAAAGCCGCAGAATGGTGCAGAAATTCGCAGTTTTTCCTGTAGCAATAGGCGAAGATTTCCTGTAGCAAGGATCACAGTTCTCCTAGTGCAAGCAGCGGCTTTGGTTCAGTGGAATTTTGGAATTCAGAACATTGTATTGAAAGGAAATTCTTTTGTAACTTCGAAGGAAGAAAAACAACTGCAGGTAAGTGAAATGATCAGATTTTTAATGAATTGTAATGATGTGAGTATACAAACTAGTTCAAAGATTATTGAATTAGGGTGGTAGCTTGGAGAAATGGAAAAGAAAGAGTAGAAGCAAAGAATAACAAAAACAAAAAAGAAAGGCTAAGTGAGAAGAAATAAGAGTAAGTTACTTTGGTATTTGTATGGATTTTCTAATTAGTAGTAAAAGTTCTTAAAAATGTTGTATTTTATGGTGTCATAGATTTATCTAGTCATATGCAAAGAAAAAGCTTTAAAGTGACTTACAATTATAGAAGAGTACGCAGTAGGTAATTGGAGGAGTCGACTCGGCAAAGAGGTAAGTAATGCAAATTTAATGTTTAAAGGAATTTTGTTAAATTCTACTTGTAGATTGATAATTGACTGCTGGTGATTGATTGAAATAAAGGAACATATGTGTTACAAGTGATTTATTTTGATTTAGAATGTTCTTCTCCAGGATTTTAAGTATGAACAACTGCTTATAAAATTCTAGCAAATGAGTTCAAGATAAGGTTTTGTACATTCATCTAAATGTTTTTCTACTTGAGAAAGTTTTGGAAAGATGCCAAATTCCTTGTAAAAGTTATGCATATTAATGTTATAAAAAGTTATAACATAAATAATTATGAAAGTAGGCAACAAAACAAATATGAGCTATGATTAAGGAAAGAATGTTGAATATTAATTTAATGTAAAGTTTATCTATATATGATGTATGTCTTACCAGTGTAATTGGGACAAAAGAGTTCTCATACAAGAGACCATATGGTAAATGGGGCGGCAAAAGGGACCCCAAAAAATATTATACATGTATAGCAGGTGGGGCAAAAAGGGCTCCTAAAGAGGCAAAAGAGACATCTAAGTAATTCAATAGTGATAATGCCAGGTTTACCTGGTCTCCATTGAATATTGTTATGAAAGTGTAGCCAAATCGTTTACAGATTAAAATTAATATTCAGTGTAAACTCCAAATGAAGTAAATAATCATGCTAATTATGTTTTAAAAATATTTTCAGTGATGATTTAAATGTTTTGATTTATTCCTATTATTGTCTTGTAACTGTTAATTAATTTGCATAATTTATTAAGCCTCATAGCTCACCAGTATTTTCTTACTGGCTGTTGTTACAAGAAAGAGAAATGAGAAGATTGTGGCAGATTAATTATACAAGTTATTTCTACTTTTATATTAAGATTATCTTTGTTAGTGAGTCTAGTTGTGAGGTATGAAAACATTTAAGAAATGAATGTTATTTAGATTTCCTTAGTGGCACTGTGAGTATGTTTATTGAAGTTTTAATTTATTAGGTGCTTCCGTTGATGTATCAATTGAAATACGGTTGGATGATTTCTAACAATTTTCAATGAGAGAAATTGTATTAAATGTTTTGAAAGAAAAAATGTTATGTTATGTATGTTACACTTATAGTACTGTATAGGGTAGTGTGGGGTGTTACAATGAATACCTTTTCAAAGCTCAGAAGCTTTACATTCCAAGTACTTCCTTTAGGGAATTTCTCGTTTGGGAACTTCATGCCGGAGACCTCGCCGGATACTTTGGTCGTGATAAAACTATTGAGGCTATAGAGTACCATTTCTTTTGGCCTAGCCTAAAGAAAGATGTGGGTAAAATGGTCAGTAGGTGCCATACTTGTCAACTGGCCAAACAACGAAAGCATAACACAGTTCTCTACACCCCTTTACTAGTTCCTAGTTGTCCATGGCAAGATCAGCATGGACTTCGTTCTTGGTCTGCCCAAGACTTTTCGTAGGAATGATGTCATATGTGTTATAGTTGACCGCTTCTCCAAGATGGCACATTTCCTACCTTGTTCTAAAACATTTGATGCCTCCCTTATTGCCAAATTGTACTTTAATGAGGTCGTCAAATTATATGGTTTACCCACGACCATTATATCTGATAGGGATGTCAAATTCACAAGTTACTCCTAGAAGATTCTCTGAATGAAAATGGGCACCAAATTATAATTTTCCACAGCTTTTCATCCTCAGACGGATGGTCAAACTGATGTGGTCAAAAGGAGTCTAGGTAACTTATTGAGGTCCTTAGTGGGTGTGCATGTTAAAGATTGGGATTCCAAAAGCTCCACGGTTGATTTTGCTTATAACAATTCTGTGAACCCCAACACTAGTTTTGTAAAAACCCGAAAATAACCATTTCAGTGTAGCACGCATTTCGATGCGCCGCGATGAAATTAGGTAGAATTTTGAAGTCGTCGGAATTCGATGTATTAAATTTTATAAAATTCTACGCAAAATTTTGAGCAAATTGGTATAAAGACCTATAGCGAATTTCACTTAAATTGGAAGTTAAAAATTATAGAAGATTTCATATGACCTTAATGATATTAAAGCGAAATTAAGTCTCGGGAGGGCATTTAGGACACTATGCAATTAAACATAACCTTTTTTCTTAAGGGGACTGAAACTCATTCGGTCCCCATTCTATTGTTTCGGCCGAACCGAACGAAAGGGAGAGGGAGGCGGAGAGAGGGGCGACGGGTTTAAGGCTCCGGCAGCTCCGGTGGCGGCGTTTCGGCGGCAGTTCGTGAAGGAGATCAAAGGGAAAACGTTGGGAAGGTTAAGGTGAGTTCTTAGAAGCAATTTCTCATAGTTTTCCTTAGAGTTTTCTCAAAGAAAGAAATCTAGGGTTTGAGGGAAACTTCAAAACTCTTTAAGATAATGATAAGGAAAGCTTAGAGGTTGACTCTAAGCATAAAAATGAGATGATTTCTTGAAAATTTTAGATTTTTAAAATTAGAGTTTTCTCCGATTTTTGTTTTCTTTCAAAATGACTTTGTAAGAAGGCTTCCTAATGATATTAGAGAGCCTCTATTGAAAGGTAATGTGATGTTTATGAGAAATTTCAAGTTTGAAAAATTAGGGTTTTCCCTGATCATGAAAACCCTTAAGTGTTATGGTTCCAAATTGACTTAGGAAGGATTTTAGAGGTGAAATTTAGAGTTTTTACACATAATACCATTTTTATAATTTTAATTTAGCTTAATCCGAAAATTAATTGTATTTTCATTAATTATTAAGTGTATAGGAGGCTTCTTTATGCATGTACTATATAATAGACAAAAAGAGGGTTCCCAAAAGTTAAGGTTTTGAAGAAATTCGAAATTTAGAAAAAAATTAGAAGTAAGGTTCATTAGAATTGGGAAAGGGTTAAATTAGAAAATTTAAGAAAAACATATGGGTAGGTTCTTTATTTTTATGGTTTAGGGATTTAAGAAGGTTTATGTGGAAGCATGTGACAATTAAGCATTGTGTTATGTTTCTTTTTAGATATTAGACGTGGTAGAGGGAAGAATTCGATAGGACAATCCGCAAATCACAAACCGCGGTGAGGTAGGTAAAATGAAGTTCTTTTAAATTTAGAAAATTCCCTAAATGCAATCATGTAGAAAGTTATCTTCTAAATGCAACTTGTATTTTCATATGTGGCTTAGCATGTTACTACATGAATGCTTTTGAATGCATGATACAAATGCAAATCTCTTATGTAATGATGGTAGGAAGTATTAAACTCATGTTTCTTTTTACATGTAATACTTATGTCTCATTTTACATGTAAAACATTGGTGATCATCTCTCTTTTCTTATGAAATAATGCAATCATGTGATATCATATGGAAATATTAGATCATACGCATGAATGACAAGTTAAAGTCTCTTTTATGAATAAGGAATGCTTGCATGTGCATATTTGATGCGGAGTATCAATGGTAAAAGAGCTCTTTTGAGCTAATAGTAAAGGGGTTCTTTGAGCCAAATGGTAAAGGGGCTCTTTTGAACCAAATAGTAAAGGAATGGTCAATTAAATGTGTACCTGATCAGTACAAAATAAATGATACTTCTGTGACGGGTGATTAATATTATGTTATTATGATATCATGTCATTATGTTATATGGGTATGAGGCATCAAATGAATCATGAATGCTTAATGAGAAGGATTACAAGCTTATGCAAAAAAAGAGAACATAGAGATGGACTTAGAGGCATTTTCACTTTAGATAATGTATTATGGCATGTTGAATGTTCCTTTACTTAGAAGTATATACATGTTGTACTCCTTCCCTTGCCTCTGAATTTAATTGAATATCATTTTATTTAATGAGTTGTGACTCACCCAACTTATGAGACATTCTTTCACGAGATCTTGTTAAGCGACAATGACAGATAGACCACCTTATACTTACCATCGTAGGGAGACAACGGGTGACAGGTTCCTTTTTAGTTTTTTTTTTATGTTTTGTAAGAGATGGATGCGTAGGATAACCTGTAGTAGATAGATTTTTTTGGACATCCATCCATGTATTGAACTTTGATGTATATGACGATTTTTGAATGAAAGCAAAAGAAAAAAATATTGCTTGGTATATTTAGTGGCTCTTTCTATATGTTGGAGATGCTTTGGTTATGTTATGGGTAATGTGTTAGATTTTACCGTCTGACTTTCGTTCCCGCCTCGCCTATGCGAGCTTACCGGGCCGGGTCATGACAAATTTGAATCCTGCTAAAGTTGTATATGGGTACAAGCCTAGACAGTCTTTAGATCTCATACCCATGTGTCCTAAATATAGAATTTCTGAGTTTGCATCTTCATTTGCATTGCATCTGCATGAATTACATAAAGAAATTGCACACCGAATTGAACAGAGCAATGCAAATTATAAACTTCACATTGATCTTAAACGAAGATTCAAGACATTCGAAGTTGATGATTCGGTAATGGTCCGAATTCATCCGGAACAGTTTTCGAAAGGGGCCGTTAAGAAATTACATGCTAAAAGCGCGGGACCATTTAAAATAATCAAGAAAATCAATGACAATGCCTATATGGTGGATCTTCCTGCAGATTTCAATATTAATCCCTCTTTTAACATCAAATATTTAGTATCCTATGAGGGTCCAGAGTTTAACCCACCAAATCCGCTACAAATTGAGCCTTGTGTGACCCCACCCCGTGAGAACCCAAGCCTTCCTCCACTTCCAAATATTTCAAAAACACTTATTATGGAGAAAGTTGACATGATTTTAAATGATGACATCATTTCCATGAAAGAGTGTGGACGAATAAGGTATTTGGTAAGGTGGAGAGGTAAGCTAGAGTCAGAGAACACTTGACTAGAGCGCGAGGAGCTTCAGCGAATTGATCCAGATGCACTAGATATTTATGAGAGCACCTAGGTTGCGTACTCGACGAAGTCGAACTCTTTTCCACCCCGAGAGAATGATGAGGACATCCGACCGTGGAAAGTTTGTCAGAGAAGAGGCGAAAGATCTACGGCCATGATTGGACCACTTTATTTTTGAGTTATTATTTGTATTTGATTTATTTATGCATTTTTTCGTTTTTACCCTCACTTGAGAGAGTAGGCTCATATGACCCCAGGGGGCACTTTCGTCTTTAGAGTTGTTATTATATTTTGGTTATTTATAGCCCCCTCCTCTTTGGAGGATGATGATGATGATTATGAAAAAAAAATTCTGCACTTTGTGTTTTGAGAGCTTGAGAGTTCTTGTGAGAGTTGAAGTCCCTAGGTGAGGGCAACGTACTACCCATCAGCCGCAGGAAGCGTCCGGGCTCGTGGTTTGACTCCTACACCACATCATCTTGCTCATTCCTCTTAGCCGCCAACCCCTTCCCCCCTTATTCCTCCCATAGCTGCCGGCCCCAAGTCCCCCCTCCTCTTCAAGCCGTCGCCCCCCCCCCCCCCCACTCCTCCTCCTCCTCCTCCTCTTACCCCTTTGATCCAAATTCATCCTAGCATTCATTACTTTCTTAAATTATCTCATTGTAAATTTGGAATGTCAATTAATTCAAATTTGAATTTATTTGAGTTTGAAATTCCTTCTTTAAATAAGATGAGTTATATTAGGAAAGTTCCTCCAATCAAGGTCATTTAAATTTGAATTTAAATTAGAGAGATAATTGTATTAAAGTCTCTTTCCTAATTTAGATTGGCAACTCATTTAAGTCCCTTAATTCCCTCAAATCTTCATTAAAGCATATGGGTGGGTGAAATATCTAGGATGGAACCAATAGAGCACTAGGCGGAGAAGGGGTGACTGTTGTTTTTGGTGTATAAACGTTTTGGGTGTACAAAGAGATCTGAGTGATAGTTGTACAGACTTTTGGGTATGTAAGTAAATTTTAAAGGTTTTTAATAAAGCTCTGTATTTCCTTTGAGATATACATTTTATGATATATATTTTCTATTATGAAAACTTTGATGTATTATGATTAATGATGTGAGGATAATTTGGATAGACTACTTTTTACTTATCTAATTATGTTATCAGTGTTTTCATAATGGGGGTAGGTAAGAAGATATCTATTTAATTTCTCCTTCTCTGTCGCACTCTAGATTGACTGTGAGGGGTCAAAATGAGGTGTGAAAATTTGGGACTAAAATGGGCACACTTAGAAAGTCTAGGGACTATTTTGATCAGATTCACAATTATGTACAGTATAAGAGAAGTGCAAAGTTGAGGTTAGTAGGGTCTTTATCTTACGCATGTTTTTGGAATTTGCTAGATGCTCTGTAGATATATTTTATTAATAAATTTTTTGGACTACTTCCTGATGCAGGACTACGATGTTTTTAAATGAAAACAATGATTTACACGATCTATTAAAGAGAGCAATTAACGATTAAGCCACTAGCAATTGGAACGACAAAATAAAACAAGGGAGGGGTGCTTGCATTTAGGCTAAACTGCTTGTAAAATGCTTGAACACACAAATAGATTAGAAACTCAAAGCAATGCTAACATAAGAGATGTTCATTCATTATCCCTCAATTAACAACAAGATAAGTAAGCATAAAATGAGCATTCAAATAACCCTACGCTTACTAAGCTTTTAGCAAATTAAGCGGCTTTGATCTTTGTGCGAATCCGTCATTACCTACAAGATTAGGAGAATGAAGAAGTAATTGAAGAGGGAAGAAAGTTCAACTTAATCGGAAAGGAATCGCCGTCGGATGGTGTCCACTTGAATGCTAATGGTATTGGTAACGAATTGTAGAAGTTGAGTGAAGTAGCCTTTGATTGATGAAGTAACCGGGGGGAAGGGGGTCGTGGCTCGACCAACGATGGTCCACCGTCCTTTCGTCCTTTGGTCGTCAATCGTATCCACCAAGGTAATGTGGATCCGGTTGAAGTATTCTTCGATGGTGTTGTCGAAGTCGAATCCTACGTCGAAGAATAGGGAACGGAGGATGTCGATGTTGTCTTATTCATCAAGCACCAAACCATAGTCACATTCGGGGACTTCCATTCATATTGGTTGGAGAAAGAGAGTTTGAAGATGATGAAGCTTTGCTGTCCTCGAAGTTTCTTACCAAGACTCAATGGTTTCCCCTTGAAAATCAAGTAGAAAGGGCTAGGGAAAGTGGTCGGCCAAGGTAGGAATAAGGGGGGAAAGGATTTGGTTCAGATTTTGTGACTTAAGGTTAGGGTTTGGAGGGATTAAAGTTTCCAAAATCTGAAATTATTCTCAGATTTTGAATTTAGGAGGGAGCTAGGATAGGAAATTAGGAATTAATGAGAGGGGGGAGATTGGAGAGAGAAATAGAGAGAAAGAGAGAGAGGGGCGGCGGCATGGGCAAGAGGGGCCGGCGGCTTTAGTAGGGTAGGGAGGGATTAGGAGCAATTAAATTAGGTTTTCTATTTGGTATTTAAGAAATAGGAAAGATTTGATGCAATCCTATTTAATTAAATTTAAATAGAATTCAAAATAGGAAACTTTCCTAAAATAAGAATTGTATTTTAGATAATGATTTTGAATTCAAATAGATTTGAATGCAATCATTAATTGGGTTACCTAAAATATAAAACTAAATTATGAAAGGTTTAAAGACACACAAAAGGGGAAAGCCAATGGGGGGGGCGGTGTGGGTGGTGGGGGCTTGGCCGTGGCGATGGAAGGGTGGCCGAGAGGGGTGGGGAGGAGGGGAGGGGAGGGGCTCGGTTTGCTTGGGTGTGAGGGGGAGGGGCCGGCAGCCACTAGGTGGGGAGGGCCCTAGGCCGACGGCTAGGAGGAGGGTAGGGAGAGAGAGATTAGGGGAGAAGAATGTAGAAGCCACGAACCCGGACTCTTCCTAGGTTGGTGGATGATGCTTGAACCTCCCTCTCCTAGGGAGCTCTCTCTTTGGCTTCCAATTCTCACAAAAAGTAGTATGCAGGAAATTTTTTGATAATCATTCATTAACTCAAAATAATACAATAGGGGCCTTTAAATAGCCTCAAACAAAAGACAAAAAGGAAAAGACAATCATGCCCTCTTGGGCTTACAAGCAAACCACCCTTAAGGGTAAAATAGGAAACAAAATAAAAGAGACAATAATATAATAAAACTCAAAAATACAAAGACTCGATCGTGGCCGTAGATCGATGACCACGTCTCCGGTAGACTTTCCAAGTGTGGATGTCCTCATCACTTCCACTTCAATAGATGTTGTAATATTTTTCATAAACATTCTATGAGTATTTTAAGAAATATGAATGTAAAATGAATTGTATGAATTTCTTTGTTACATCCTGCATTGACTAGTAGAGCAGTTCGTCGTGGGGCGTGACAATCCCTGCGGTGGATAAGTTCAACAACCAGCAGAACTCAAAATTTCGAAAGCCTTCTTCCTTCTATTTGATGGACTGCTAACCTCAGGTACCTAGTGGGAGGTGGTTCTGGTGGAGGAAGTATCCAGGATGAAGAAGGGATGGTGATATTAAGAACTTCATAAAGATGGCAACCTAATGGAATAATGGAAGCACTGACCCAATGGAATCGAATCTTCTAGTAATCCAAAGAAGAGGACATATTGGAACATGAATACGAAGGGACTGGAAAGTGGAAGGCTGATGATAAGTTTTTTTATCACCTGTGAATGAGCATGCATGAGCAGTGATGCTTGATTTATTTTGGAAACATATTTACGGCACAGTTATAAAACAGCTAGCGATCACTTTTTTATAAAGCATGGAACAGGCTCAAAACGTAAGCAGGCAACAAATATGTTTACTGGAAACATAAGGAACCATGATATATTTCAGATATTAGTGGAGTAATAACGACTATCCTCCTCAAGCCAAGTGTGTTAAGACCAAAAGCCCGAGTATCCAAATAAATCAAAGTGGGGATGAGTTGTAGGCGTTAATATTCCACAACAAAGGTAATCATGATGCCTAATAGTGGTCAGGAATCACTATAACTGGAGTGCGAGCAACTTGGAATAGTGCTCGGATATTATGGAAGCTTTAAAAAAATTAAATAATGGTAGCAGTAAGCATTAAAATGAAAAAAAGATAACGGCTCAACCCTGCTGATTTAGACGATATAGAAATTTTTGACAACTATACATAACATGAGAATGATTACTGAAGTAGAGTGCACACACACACAATAAAAAGCCTTCTTAATCAAGAAGCATGCTTCCATACTGGTCCTATGATTGGGAAAGGATGTAACCGAGGTAACATGAACACCCATTGCATGTCCAATAAATTGAAAAATATAACTGCTTAAACGAAAAATATTTACAATATCTTCATAGGGAAACCATAAAATAAATAATATTTCAACTTCTCTAGGAAAGTTAGAATCAAACTAATGAAAATAATTCAGCCATGAACCAACCTTTGCTTCTTCCATCTCACTATTAGCATTTTCAAGTCCATCTAGCATTGAGGAGTCCTTGCTCACAAGAGAAACCTAGCGAGAAATGTTAGTTATATTTCTAGTTCAAAAGGGTTAAACATATGAAAGCTAGAAGTATATACCAATATTGGTGTTAATTGCCCTTCCAGATCAAGAAGGCCTTTTGCAAATGCTGCTGCAGACATCTGTAAACAATATGGTCAAAGATTACAAATTTCAGTATTCCACTCGGTTGTCATTTTTGTATCATGGCTACAATTGGTGCTCTTGCCTTTTATATGAATCCAGATGGACAATAAAATAAGGTTGTTTTACAGTGAACTGTGAATTTATGATAGTGTTTAACATTAGCACCTGAACTCGGCCCTCATCTGAGCTGTATATTTTTAGATCATGCCTATACGTGCTATGAAGTCGAAGCAAACCAGTACCTTCCCCTGAAAGTTATATGAAAAAGCAGCGAATCAATTTAACCAATTACGAGAATTATTGTTAATATACAGTTTCAGTTATTTTAACTAAAATGCCCTATCAACCACATGAAAGCAAAACATGAAATTTGCTTACACACGAGATGAGGTGAGCCAATAGCACGAAAACCTGACACCAACAAATAAAAAAAAATTGCAAGAGAAAATTGACAAAACATCTCTCGTTAAAAAAACAGTTGGTCGGGTTATAAATCAAATTAAATTAAACTAATTAGAAGAAAACTTAAATTATTATTACTATTATTTTTCCATTATAAATTTATATTAAACTAAGTGACATAGATATATACATTATATTTTCAAAACTAAAAATCCATTAAATCACGTAAATCCTATGACTTGACTTCGATCCCAATATGCTGAACGAGTTTTGTCCACCGAGCGATGCCACTTCTCCATCCCGTCCATCTCTTTAGAAGAAAAATGAAAAGAAAACCCATCCCATCACTCTCCCTAGTGGACCCCCATCCCATCGCTCTCCCTAGTGGACACCCCCCCCCCCCAACCAAGCAGCTGCGAATTCCCCTTCTCTTCCCAATCTATCACACCAACCTGCTTCCTATTGTTGACTCTAGGTTTACTTATTGATAATGAGATTAGTTAGGAATAAGAATAATTCTCCCAGTAAGATCTTGGGGCATGACATACGAGCTATAATATGATATGAAGCCGACGAGCTATGAGACCTAGGGTTAAGGAACCTATGGACTCATGAGGTAGTGCAACCTCAAGGGTCTACGAGCTGTAGACCTAGAGCTAGACATTTAGATTTGACCCTGAAAAGGGAAGTTATGAAATGAATGAAAATCTATAACTATGATTATTTATTGTGATTGTATGATTTACATATCATATGCAAAAGCAATTGGCTTAAAATAATGCTATTGATATTATAAGACTTGTAATTGAAAGTGAAATTTAGGTGAATATAGTTTTACATGCTGCATTACATGGGATTCCCTGATAGAATTATTGTAGACATGGGTTGGTTTTATACGCTTTTTATAGGCGCATCTTGATTTACTTGTTGATGCTCATGTTCATTAATTTTTTTCTTACATTTGATTATTAAATTACAGTTGCATATCTTTATAGGCATCAAAGCTAACCAAATGATTATTCTTAATGTTATTACAAAAAAGAAGAATGATAAAGTTGAGAGCCAAAATAGCGCCAAGTTTAGTCTATGTTTAATATTTACTTTTGTCAATGTAAACAATGTTTAGATTGAAGTCTATAGTTTATTAATAGTTACATGTTTTGTTTTCCTACAATTACTCTGTAGATGAAAATTAAATTTAGATAGCTTCCACTTACGATTGATGTTTTAAACTGTCTTTCATAATTGTTCAGCATTTGAATGACAGAAATTGTATTGAAATGTAATGCAGTAATATAAATGATTTATGATCTCTCCTTTGTTGTGTTCCGCATCGGCTATTAGGAGTTGGGTCAGCGTGGGGCGTGACAAATGCATGACACCCTTTCACCAAAATAATGATATTATCCAATTCTTTGAAAATCAAAACAATGAAATGACTCTTGATGCATTATTAAACCTCTATAAAAGCGTATGAAATATTTGTTACACTACTAATGCTCATGACATTTAGAAATGACATTGATATATTACTTAGAAATAATGATAGTAAAATAAATTTTTTCCAAAAAAAAATTATCTCCCAATTTTCACATCTCAAGAAAATGATAAGTAATATTTTTATAAAATTATATTTTTATTATGAACATTTTGATATATATATATATATATAAGTATATAGGTAATTATAAGTTTATTAGCTTAAATAAATTAAATTACTTATAAATTATTTAGATGAATTTATTTAAATACTATTATTAATTTGAATAATACAACATAAAGCCTTTATCCTTTATCCCACTACGTGGGGTCGGCTACATGAATCCTACTTCTCTATATCCTATTAAGAGCCAAATTATCAAATGTCCCATTAGAATAATAATGAGAAAAAAGGATTAGGATATCCTATCAAATGTCCCATTGATCAAGATGGCTTTAAAACTTTTAGATATGTTTTTATGCAATAAATAAATAATTTGTATTGCATTTATATCAAAACAAATCAAAAGGATAAAATTTGTTATTTTTATATGATATTAGAAAAATAAATTTGTGATTTTAAATGGATAAAATTTGTTTAACATTTCTAATTTTTATAATTAATTTCTCATATTTCCCTAATATAAGTAATTATCTATTTAATGTGTAATTTTCAATGCTATATTCCCTAAAATTAAATTCATATTCCTCAAATCATTTATTTATTTAAGGAAAAACCTGACTTGGAAGTATATGACTTTAAAGATTGAGTCAAATACTATTTTCCACAAATGCATTTATTGTCCTAAACAGGCAAATAGAGATATATCTTGAGCCCATGAGCACCATATTGACCCTAATGGAACATCTAAACGAAGTTGTGGGCTCCGAAAATTCGGCCCCAGCCTCCGCCCACTTTTTTGCTTTCTTCGGGGGGGGGGGGGTTTAAACGATTTAAGTTCCGGGGTAAATTTTGGAAGGCAGATGGATTTGTAGATAAGACACTACCCAGAGATTTCGCCCTCATTTTGCGAGGACTTTATGATCTGAGTTCTGGTTTCCTATAGGCGCAAGCCCCTATAGTTAATTACCCCTCCCGGTAATGAGAGAGAACTTTCGATTAAGGCTAGTCATCAATCAGATACGTAGAGATACGTGTTATCTGGCATATAGCAGCAGCAATGGGCATTCGAAATTTGGAGAATTTGAGAATTTTGAAGATTGGAAGATTTGGAGATTTAATATTTAAAATAAAAAATTGCACCATCTTGCACTTAAAGCGGATGGTGGGGGAATGGATGATAGACCCGATCAAGATCCCATGGTTCCGTCGTTCCGGGCCATCATGGCCCCTGGTCTACTTAGTCAGAGGAGGTAGTTGACCCAACCTGACAAAAGGATCCTTATCGGCAACCATGGGTTGCTTCGTCCAAGGGTACCTTGTAGACCTGGGGTGGGTGTTTATCTAAGGGGATAAATTTGAATCCACCTTAGCTAACAGAGGGCTTTGTGCCCTATCGATCATATCCTATTGATTCATGTCTCAAGGATTTGATACCATTGGGGAGCATACGGGCTCTGGCCATAACCATAATATAATGGTGCCATTTGGCGGCGACCACCTGGTTCAGAGGGCCCCGAGTCATAACCGTTTATCCTGCAGTGTCATTTGGCGGCGAAACTACCAGTTAGAGGACTCGTACCACGTCCTTGCTGGCAGGAGATTGTTTGAGAATGGATCCTAGTGATATTTTCGACCAGGCATTAGCTCTATGTGAGCTGAAGTAAATTTTAATCTGTCCACCTCGACAAACTGTTGCGGAGGGTGGATGGGTTTTGCCTTAAGTGGTTGATGGTTTAATTTCAATTTCAAATATTTTTGGATTTTGGGATTATTTGGAGTTTGGATTTTATGGGCATTTGAGAGCACTTGGGAAGCATATAAAATATTTAGAGATAACCCCTCCGGTTGAGATTAGCGTTCAACACGGCCATCATCGGGGTGGATGAGATCATTTATATTTTATTGATTGGGCCATGTCGACTCTATCTACTGGTCGATAAAGGATCGGGTTTCGTAGGCTTTGGATCTTTGTTAGTGAATTCTCTTGATTATAGGCCCTGAAGGTCTAATATGAACTATAAAATAAATATCCCGGTCGATCTCGCAACCGCATATTTATTTAATGGTTCGAGCCGTGTCGACTCTTATCTACCCGTATAGAAGGATCGGGCTCGAACTGGAATTCATTTATTGACCCGCGCAGCATCCCTAGACGTCACGTGTGTACCAATAACATGCTCGCCGGGGCCCATGCGGGTGTATGTCATTAGATGCATTTCACATGATACATTCATATGCACGCATAATTTTTGAAATACAATTGTAGTGTCGAATGGCACACTAGAATGAAACCCTCTACATATATAGATGGAGGATTTTGAAATGCAATAACGGTGTCAGATGACACACTAGAGTGAAACCCTCTGCATATATAGATGGAGGATTTTGAAATGCAATAACAGTGTCAGATGACACACTAGAGTGAAACCCTCTACATATATGGAAGGAGGATCTGAAATGCAATAACAGTGTCAGATGACACACTAGAGTGAAACCCTCTACATCTATAGATGCATGTGGAAATACTCTTGAAATGCATGAGTATGAGCTTTTAGACCTGCACATACGATGTGCTTATATGTAATGCAGGATGATATACATTTATAGCCCATCACGCCTATTATAATACATGTATAAGGGATATAACGTTTGCATGTTGCGTAGAGGGGTGTCCAGCTGATTAGATGATTATCATTGCTAAATCAGTGAAGCTTTATTTCGAGTTTTGTCGGTGCCCTCTCTTTGTTTGTACAAGGGTTGCAGATCCGGTGGCATAATGTCGTATTTTAATGACCTGTGGTCTTTTACTACCAATGCCCTGCTTCTGCTTGCAGACGAATCATCACCCGGTTGTCACAAGGCACCTCCTTGTTCTGTTGTAGACTCCCTTTTCCCATTCACCAGAGGCCGGATCTATGGCTCACATAGGAACCAATAAGCAGCTCTTTTTATTCTGACATCATTATGGGGATGTTGAATGAATTTGCATCTCTTGAAGGAACTTTGGAACACCAGGAAGTTTAGTTCGAATTTGCTCAAACATCTCTTCCATCAAAGAAGAGACTTTCGAACACCAGGAAGTTTAGTTCGAATTTGCTCAAACATCTCTTCCATTCTTACAGGAGATATCCTTTTTTATGGGAGGATTCTGGCTGAGAGGTCAGTTGGTATTCGTACTTGCCATATGCCCTCGTATACATTTGTGTCCACAGGGGTTCTCTACGATCACAACGTACCCACTGTTGTTATCCACAAATGGGTTATACTTATCCGTAGGGGCCGGTCATATCCAATACGATCTTCTTGAAGTGTTTGTAGGAGGATAATTGTATCATATCCACCTTTCACCAATCTCAGGTGGTGTTAACCGTACTTGTTTACAATGACGGATACTCCACTATCGATTGCCAGCATCACCTTTCTCAATCAATAGGCGGGTTGCTTGCATGATAGATCTTTGACTGCCGCAGGTGGGCAGTACTTGTACTTTTGCAGTTGACTGATGTTGTTCGCAAGTGCATTGTTTTCAACCTCGTACGAATTATTGTAGGAGTCAAGTACATCTATCTCTTATTGTTTATGTATGTCGGGATCTTGTTTATCGCTCAATAGCATCGCCAGGACTGTTGCTTGCATGAGTTCATGTGGGTTGTACATTTTGTAGTTGACTGATGTTTAAATCAATCACATTTGAAAGTCCACCACGAGTCCCCTGCTGTTAACTTGATATTTGTTTGAATAATCAAATTTATCACTCATCTTTTGCGTTTTGATTATTATTGTACATTTTAGTATTTAGGGTTCTGTTCGCTGCAGTTCAGTTCAAGTCCCTTGTTTGTTTGGTTCAGATTCAGTTACCTGATTGTCCGAGTTCTATGCATTTCCGTTCGAGTGTTGGTCCTCTGTATTGTTGCTCAAGTTAGATATTATTTATTGCCCAGGTCTTGTGTACTCCAGTGTAAATTTCGGCAGCATCCCGACAGCATCCCGGCATATCCCCCATTTGGGGGGAAATGTAGGGAGCTGGGCCTTCCCACCACGCTACGAGCGTGTATGGTAGGTGTGTTTAGACACCGCGGCCGTACATCTTTCATCCCACCACGCTACAAGAGCGTGTATGGGGCCTTCAATAGTAACCATTCGAGAGCACCAGTGACTTTCCCTATCACGCTACAAGAGCATGTATAGGGCTTACCCACCTCGTCGTATGCGTCGCACCGGGCTCCCTCCTACCGTGCTAAAAAAGCGCGTCTAGGTGGTTCTCCGGTCCGGCGCAAACACCGAAAATGGGATTTCGGGTGATTCCCCGCCTCATCGTAGGCACCGCTCCGGGTTTCCTCCTATCGTGCTACAAGAGCGCGTATAGGTGGTTTGCCGGTCCGCTGCAAATGACGAGAACAGGGATCTGCGTTCAAGGATTATACCTGCGTGGGATTGACGGTGCTGATGTCGAGGTCGAGAGCTGTCCCCACCACGCTATAAGAGCGCGTATAGGGCTTACCTGCCTCATCGTACCTGTTGCACTGGATTCCCCCCCACCGTGCTACAAGAGCACGTATATGAGGTCCACCAGAGCATTAGGCGCGTTGAGGAGAGGATTTAGAACTTTATACCTTGCAGGAGTCGCTAGCGAGGTCGGTGTCAACTCGTAGAGGCAAGAGAGGAGAGTTTGCATTCTTCTTTTTATTTGTTAATTATAATTAATAAAAAAAATTCATTATAATTAATAATAATTAAGAATAATTAAAAATAATTAATTATTATTAATAAAGATTAATTATAATTAATTAAAGATAATTAATTAATATTAATTAAAATAATTAATTATAATTAATAGGAATTTAATATGATTAATTAAAAATAATTAATTATAATTAATTGTAATTAATTAAGATAATTAATTATAATAAATAGAAATTAATTATAATTAAAAATAATTAATTATTATTAATAAAAAAATTAATTATAATTAAGTAAAAATAATTAGGCATTATTATTAATAATTAATTATGATTAATTATTTTTATTATTAATTAATTATACTTGATTTAACATTAATAATAATTAGTTACAATTAATAAAAATAAACAAGATTTGATCAGGATTTGTGCGGGATTTGGACCGGATTTGAGCAAGACTTGAGCAAATTTAGAATAGGATTTAAGCATAATTAAATCTCCCAATCAGATTAAATGCTCTGTTTCCCTCTTTATCTTGCCTTAAGGAGTTACTCGGCAGCAGGATTTATGCGATTTGGTCGAAGAAGCACACGAAAGGGGGTAAGTTACCTTCACGGTTAGCGAGCTCCCGTGGCTCGTCCTAATCAAACAGGAAAGGAAAGTCGCTGAAGGAGCGAAGTCGAGCAGCGGGAATGAGTCGGAGAAGCAACTCGCGCAATCTTCACAGCAGGCGAGCTCCCTTGTTGCTTCCGATCTAATGTCGTAACTTCCGATCCACTCTGGAAGGGAATGTCGGAGACGGAGCGAAACAACGCACGATAGGGAGAAAGCACCTTTGCAGCGAACGAGCTCCAGTTCCTGCTTCCGATCAAGTCGTCGTAACTTCTGATCTCACAGGGAAGGAATGGCGTCGAGGGAGCAGAGTCGTAGTCTAACCAAAGAGCAGGGGGCTTCGGTCTACTTTTAACGCCAAGGGGGATCGTGGGGGGATATGACATCGAGTGTGCGGGAGTCGTGCAAGAGGCGATGCGAGGTCGTGCGTAGAGCGGAGATCGCGGGAGCTTATACGACAATCGTGGGAGACAAATCGCGGGAGAAGCGGCCTCGTCGTGCGGATTCTGACGCTAGGCAGGTACGTAGGATTTTTTTTTTGTTGTTGTCTACAGTATGCGAGTCAACAGAAGTAATGTGACAAAATATAAGAAAAAGTTTTTAGATGTAAAAGAGGAGTTATTTGCTTATCAAGAAGGAAAAAAAGCAAAACAAAGTTTATGCATGGCACATAATGAAAGGGTGATAGATATTACAGAAGAACCAGTTAGTCAAATATTCATACATTGCTTAAATACAATCTTGAAGTTTCCAATTTTTACATCAAACTACTACACTAGTTTTAAAGTCATAATCACTTGTTAAGTCCTATGTTAGAAATTTTACTTTGTAGGTTCACTCTCAAAGTTTTCCTTCATATATAATAGGTAGAGAAATATATCACATTTCTTTTCAATTTTGTATCAAGTATTAACTTTTAAATCATTTATTAAATACTTAATATTTTATAATTACAGCTGAATGAATCATTAAATTTATATAAGTTATGAACGATCAAGTCAATAAAAGTGCTGCTTTACTTCACGCATTGAAGCAAAAAAAAAAACTTTGAGCATCGCATTGCGATTATACATGCATACATATATGAACATATGTATGTACGTATATATGTATGTATACATACATACATATATGTACGTAAGTATGTATCTATTCACCTCATGAACTGCAGCTAGCGAAAAGCTACTAACATAATAAATGCGTCTAGAGAAGTGTCTATTGCAAAAGAAAGCCTTATAATGATGTGATGATGATTAATAAGCCCAATTGAATAGTCACCAATCAAGCGAAGTCTTGACATAAATTTGTGAATGACATTTTTCGCTAACAATAGACAAATAAAGAGAATGAGTCAGCTAGAAGATCTCTTTCTTATAAAAAATAAGCACTGATTTACCTTGAAATGACGAAGGTTGTTTATGATTTGTTGGAGCAAAAAAATGATAAAAATGAAGAGGAAAGTGCACAGAACTAGATGGACGCAATCCTGTGCCTGAAGAACCACTCTCAACTTTTGCAAAAAAACAAAAAATGCTAGTTATCACAGGCGTGGGATCGAATGAAATGCGAGTAGCTAAAGGAGCCTCAAAAATAAAAGGAGCTATCAACACAAAAAGAAAAGATGATAGCTGAACTAGAGCAAGCACTGTGACTGTAGAAGCATGCAAGGAGGGAAGTGATAGCGGTAGAATGGGGAATGAGGAGAGGAGAGTTGGTAGGTGCATCCCTAAAGTGGTGGGACATGAGAGGTAATGAACAAGAGCAAGAAGCAAGCCACTAGAAGAGGAGGGAGGCCAAAAGTTAGGGAGGAGTGCAAGAGCAAAGCATTGACTAGCCCACCCAGAGCCATTCCCCACCTCGAGCAAACAAGCTCACAACAACAGCGGGATATGCAAGCAACACTCAGGGCATGCAACCGGAGCATTGCGTAAGCAAAACGAGAACACACAAGCAATCACAACAGTAGAGACGGGATCGTGGGCCACCTCTTGAGTGAGATGGGAGCACCATAACAATTGAAGCGAAGCACCATCTGCATGGCTAGGGAATCTCGCGAAATAATCCAGAGCACTGGAGCGACGCATTGATTTCTAGAGGAACGTGACACTTGTATTATCTTATTGAAACTTTAGGAGTTTAGCATTATGTTGTAGGTATAGATTTGTCTTTCGGTTGATTTAGTTTATCACTCACTCGATTATGATGTATACAATTTCAAAATAAGTGTTAGAGGTAGAATTGATCAGTTAAATTGTACTCACCTCTACTACATCTTACGTTCAACCGAAAGAGATCCTCATGGAGCATGACAACTGATTTATCCATTGAATCTTGGGAAATTAACAAACGGTCGAAAAACACTAATATGGTAGAATGAATATCCAAACTGAAGGTGCTATTCAAGAGCAACATTTTACTAACTATAGTGGACTATCTGATGGAGAACGTGCAATGATGAAGATGAAGAAGAGGGTGTTGTGGGTGTTGATGCGCATGCAGAATAAGTGTTGGCTCAAAAAAAATGGCACGAATGCGTGAATCCCGCTTCGCAGCTGTAGGATTCCATTTCCCTTAAGTCAGATTATAATTAACCAGATTTCCCCTGAGGGTAGTCAAGGTTTAATTAGATCTGGGGTCCTTACTTCCCATGAGCGCAAGCACTCATAGTTAATTACCTCTCTTAACACGTAAGAGAGAACTCTCGATTAATGATGAATAAATTTTAGATGATTAGTCTCAATTATGGGGAAAATGGAGGTAAACCCGATCAAGATCCCATGGTTCCGTCGTCCCGGGTATATCGTAGGTCTCAGTCTACCAACATTACAATCATTGACCGTAATGTCCAAGGAATCTGATTAGCAGCCATGGGTTGCCTCCTCTCAGGGATCCCGAGTAGATTGAGGTGGTTAGGTTTGGGTTTTAATTTTATTTGGGTTTTGGGGCTTACATCCATTAGAATGCCCAGAAGTTGATTTAATTTGGGAATTTATAACTTCGTTTAGAAGTTACACAGAAATTTGAATTTGGGTCAGGACTTACAACTTTCATAGAAAGTAGCCCATAGATTTAATTTGGAGTGGGGCTTACTGCTCTATTTATGAGTTGCCCAAAGATTAGTCTTACAACCTAACTCTACAACAAGGCTGCCCAAGGGATTTTTGATTATTTGGGTAGGTCTTACGATTTCTCTTATGAAATTGCCTAAAAAAGCGGGTCTTACAACTTAATCATTTAGACCAAGCTGCCCATTTGTTTGAATTTGATTTGGGATAGGACTTATGACTTCCCTTAGGAAGTTGCTTGAAAAGCGGGTCTTACAGCTTAATCATTTAGACTAAGATGCCCATGAGTTTAAATTTAATTATTTGGGGTCTTAGGATCATTGCAATTTATTTTAACAATTTTCCTAAAAAAAGTGGGTCTTACGACTTTACTTAGAAGTTGCCCGTTGGCGGGTCTTACAACCTAATCCTATAGACTAGGATGCCCAGGGATTTATATGTTTTGTAGAAAATCTTAGAAATTCCACATGCTTTCAACATAGGATCAGTGTTGTAATTACTGTATTTTAAAGCATTATTTAAAGATGATATTCTCTCTTAAAGCAAGAGATGTCCGTATTGCTAGATTTGGATAGGGACTTATGGCTTTTATTAGAAAGTAGCCCGAAGATTTTAGTTGGGTAGGTCTTGTTGCTTCCTTAGAAGTTGTCTAATGATGGGTCTTACGACCTAGCCCTGTAGGCTAAGTGGCCCGAGTTGTGGGTCTTACAGCCAAGCTCTATAGACTTAGATTCCCGAGTGAGGGGTCTAGGGTTGTGTTATTGCCTAAATATTTCCCTCAGAGATCGGACTTACGGCTTCTATTAGAAGTTGTCGGATGTTTAAATTTGGGGTTAGGGTTTAGGTTGATTTTACCTAAAACTTTTCCCTAAGGTCGGGCTTACGTCTTTCCTATGAAAGCTACCGGGTAGTGGGACTTACAACCAAGTTCTTATAAACAAGGCTGCCCAATGGATTTTTTTGATTATTTGGGTAGACAGTAGTTGCTTGTACAATGTTTGGGGATTTGTTCTGTACTCGTTTGAGTTGATTTGACCTTGTGATTTTGACACTTCGAGATTTCGACACCGGCATCAGTGTTTCAGTTGTTTTGTGCTCGTAGTCTTTTTCCTACTACATTGTGATTCTACTAGTTTTCCAGTACTTAGCTTTCCTTGCTTCCCAGTACTTTTGTTTTACTAGTAGTTAGATTTATCACTCTCCAGCATCTTAATGATTTTTATTTTATTTTATTTATGATGTACTAATATTTGTTTATTTTTTTGTGTACAGATACGTGCTGATCTCGAGTTCGTAGCAAGTAGCTACAGTAGTAGGAACCTGCAGCCAGAGGTGATACAGTTGCAAGGATTAGAGCTTGCTAGGAGCTTTTAGCAGGAGCTGGGACCGAAGCCCACCAGGGGCAGGGTTTAGATTAGGATTTTTGGAGATTTTCTTTCAGTTTTGCGTTTTGGTTAGCTTTCTTAGGAGTTTGAGTTTTAGTGTGAGTTGTACAGAGTCCATTAGTGTGAACATTCTTTAAATTTTATTTGATTTGATTTTTTTATTGCTCCAGTTAATCAATTTAAAATGCTCTCGAATCTTAACTCAAATTTTAATTCAAATTTTAAATTGCTCTCACATTTTTTTAAAATTCTCAAATTTTAAACTGCTCTCAAAATATTTTCATATTTTAAAGTTCCCATATTTAAAACATGCTCTTAAACAATTAATTAACTAATTAATTAATTGATAAATTAATGTTGGCTAATCAATTAATGAGACGACTCGTTGCAAGTTTTGCTATCTCATTAATTATAGGAAGAGAAGTGATGTTTTAACAGTTAGAGACCTCTAATATTCCAAGAGTAATAACATTTGAAATGCTAAAACAATTCAAAGTCTTCCACTCAAATTTAACTTGCGATAGAATCTCTTAAAGAGATGTCTTATTTGAAGATATTTGAGACAATATCATTTAGAGATACTCGAGGCATCTTGAAAATAGTCTTTTGATTGGGATGATATTAAACAAGTTCTCACTTATATTGATGGCTTTTAGGAGAACGACGAGCAGTATAAAAATAAATGGGAGAACATTCCTTATTATACCCCTTAGTAGGATCTTTTCGCAGTGTATTTTCATATCATCCATGTCAGTAGGATATTTTTAACTACTCTTTGATTTCAAATTTCAACTATTCCTTGATTTTGAACTGCTTGCGGATTTGAATTGCTTGAGGATAATTAATTAACCAATTGAATTTGCTAATCAATTTTAACAAATTTCAATTAATTTTTAATTTAATTAGTTTAATCACTCAATTCTTGTAATTAATTAAATTTCATTAATTAATTTTCATTGAGGCTGACTAATTAAAATTCATTTGCTCTCCAATTGTTCCAAACAGGTTTTATAATTTCTAGAAAATTTCGGCAACCTACCGGCGTCCCCTCCCCGGCGCCGGGAGGTAAGGGAGGGCACTTGCCCTAATTTCTTCCTACCCGGACCTAAGGTCAACGGCGCAGGGTCTTCGAATTAAAACCATCCCACCAGGATCTAAGATCGACTGCGTGAGATCTTCAAATTTAAAACCATTCGCCCGGATCTAAGATCACGGCACGGGTCTTCGAATTAAAACCATCCCACCAGGATCTAAGATCGACTGCGTGAGGTCTTCGAATTTAAAACCATCCGCCCGGATCTAAGATCACGGCACGGGTCTTCACTTCCAAACCATCTCGGCCGGACCTAAGGTCAACGGCACGAGGTCTTTAACACATTTTTTTTTCTTTTATATACAATATTATATTATTATTATTATTATTATTTAAATATTATAATATATATTATAACATAATATGTAATATTATATTATAATATATAATATATAACATAACAAAGAAAGGGAGAGAGGCATGGTTGGGTTCGACTAGAGTAGAATCCAAGTCGAACAGTCAAGAGGGAACCGAAGGAGACGACTCGTGTAATCTCTATACCTCCTACAAAGCAACGAAGCCAAACAGCAACGAAGAAGCCGAAGTCGGACAGCAACGGATGAGTCGAAGAAGCGACTCGTGCGATTTCCGCACCTCCTGCGAAGGGAACAAGCCGAACAGCAACGAAGGAACCGAAGAGCGACGCGTGCGATCTCTATCCTCTCGCGAAGCAAGGATGTCGAACAGCAACGAAGGAGCCGAAGAGCGACTCGTGTGATCTCTGCACCACACGTGAAGGAGGGAAGTCGGACAGCAGCGAAGGAGTCAAAGGAGCGGCTCGTGCAATCTCTACACCGCCTGCGAAGCGACGAAGCCTAACAGCACCGACGAACAGAGAAGATGAAAGGCGAGCCCTAGACGCCTCTTTACGAAGCAACGAAATCGAACAGCGACGTTGGAGTCGAAGAAGCGAGGTAAGCGAGCGTCCGTTTTTTTTTTCTTTCCCGAATTCCTTCCTTTTATCGTTTCGGATCGTCGGTAGATGGTTACTGTGCCGAAGAGATACGGATTTGGCGAAGTGGGACCGGCGGAGGCAGCGAAGAGATGCTTCGGTTCGATTTTCTTTTGTTCCGTTTCTTTTTTTCTTTTTTTTTTTTTGTTAACAATAAGTTAAAGAGAGAACAAGACACCTAGACATAACAATAGATTAAGAGGGTTACAAGTCTGATGTATACCTAGATTAAGAAGGAAGAATATAGAAATAGACATATTCATTCAAAACCTCATTGGTATTCTAGCAAAAAAAAAAATGTTAATAACACAATGACGCCTACATTGAAAGCAACAAATGATTTGCTTTAGGCAGTAAAAAAGGTAGAGCATTACATAAAACAAGAAAGACGCCTAAGAGAAACTAACCTGGATACATATGGTTCCGAAAATACCTCCCTAGTTCTTCAGCCTACAAGAAGTAAAACAAGTAAATTACAAAAAACTAATTCGGACGCTAAAATTAACAAGGTCGGATAGATTATAAGTGCATGTGTTGGATGTGAGCACAAGTGATTAATGGTATGAGGTCGTTGAGTGGATCGGAATGGAGTTTTTTGGGAAAGGGAGAATCAATGCATTAATGGCCACCCTATCACATCATCATACTTCTTGAAAGGTGAAACTTCCCTGAAATTAAGGAAGCAGAGATTCTAAAATGCTATTTCCAAGGAAACACGCGGAGGCATGAAGTTAAATAAAAGTTTCAGCAGAGTATATGCAATGGTGGCCTATTACTCGACCTGCTTTCTTCCTGCATGTGTAAGAACGCCACCATACTTGAGAACCATCAAAGCTTCAACTGGGCGTTCTTCCTCACCTTCACCATTATTCCTTCGCACTTTGACCCATTTGAGAGGCTTCAGTTGCACTTTCCTGTAGATACCTGAAAAATGACCACCCTACTACCATATACAGTCACACTTCTGTTAGAAAAACGAGTTTAAATGAAGCAAGACGTCTTTCAAAAACTTATATCAACAGAAAAGATAGTATTGTTTGTATGAAGAAACGAAAATTTTGTATGCTGTAGTTAAATTGCGCATAATTTTCTTAAAATATCAATATAAGGAGAACAAGTTTATAATCAACAACAAATAACCAAAAAAAACAGAAAGTTGAATAAAAATCATCTTAATTACAACCTCCGGCAAAAAACAACAATAACGGTTCAAACCTCCATGTGCAAAGTGATCGTTTAGTAAAAGTCAGCCACTTCGATCAAGCCTCCTACATATGCATATGAAAGAAAACTCAGGGTGGGTCGAGACTTCCTATGGGCACAAGTATCCATAATTAATTATCCCTCCCACTCACATGAGAGTACTCTCAATTTAGAAGATTGCTCAAGCTCACTTTTAGAGCTAGATTTAGAATTAATTGATAGGAAATGATTGGGGGGTGGAAGTAAACCCGATCAAAATCTAATAGTGGCATTTAAAGCACAAAATATAACATAAATATACCAAAAAAATGTGTTCCCCTTACCTTAAGTGGAGTGAAGGGGACTGACACGAGGGGCTTAAAGTCGCCCTTCAATTTTCTTCTCATCACCTCAAGATGTTCACAAGTAAACAAGATAGTGAACTAGGGAGAGAGAGGCAAAGCGCATGAAAGGTTCAAGAACATTAAGGGGCTCGGTATAATACCCAAAATTTGGTCAAAGGTAGGCATACAATTTTCCCTATGTTCTCATACACATGAAAAACATCAAATATATTTTCATCAAATTCGATATTTAATTTCGAGTAATTTGATATATATATATATATATATATATATATGTATCTTTTAAATAACTATTTAATATTATACTTAATGAATAACATCTAAATAACCATAGTTTATTAAATGTTACTGTAGCCTCCACTACCATTCCCACTAATCACAACATGCATGGGCCGGATGGGATCAAGTGGCTGGTAAGCTCTAAAAGGCATAGTGGAGGGCTAGTGGATATTTAATCATAATATATTAAGCACTTCTCATTTCCATTTCCCATTCTAATTCCTCCCTACCCGAAATAGAGAATAAGGGATCTGTTGACGGAAAATGGGGAAAAAGGCGTGAAGGCTGAAGGGTTGGAGCTGCCGCAAGCCTCTGGGAGAATTCAGATTTTGGGCAATTGCTGAAATCAGGTTAGGAAAGTGGTGAAATCAGTTAGGAATATTGTTGTTTGAGAAATTGCTTAAATCAAGTTAGGAATTTGCTGAAATCAAGCAAGAGGTATAGTTGTTTGCTGAAGGATTTCTGAAGAAAGTTTGTTGAAATCTATAGGTCTGTTGTGTGCTGAAAACTGCTGAAACCAGTAGAAATAAGGGATAAAGGCTGCTGTGGTGTGCTGAAAATCAGTGAAAATGAGGGATAAAGTTGTTTTTTTTGGTCCTGAAATCAGTGGATAAGCTGAAACAGGTAAGGGTGTTTGTTGAAAGTAAGTATGCTCTTGTTTATTGAAAATAGTAAGGAAGAGGGGCTGTTGCTAAATTTAAATTTGGCTAAATGCTGAATGTAAGGAGGGGAAGTGAAGAAAGGAGGCTTAGGAGAAGAGAGGTCACTTTGGGGTGAATGAAGAGAAACTTCTTTGAGGTAAACTTATAAGGTTTTCATATAAACTATTATATTTTATTTGAATGCAGATTTGAATGATTAACAATGATAATTTAGATTGTATATAAGAGGAAAGGAGGCAGCGGTACTTTAGGAGAACGAATTGACCCGACTTACCTAGAGAACGAGGTGAGATACCCAACAATGCTATAGGAATTAACAAATGTTTTCTCTAATTGCAATTCATATCTATTCATATTTATTATGGTTGATAGCATTTATTTCAGTTTATTTCAGTTTATTCATGACTATGATTATTCATAAAGTATTGTCTATAATAGCATATGTCATGGGGGATAAAAAGGATTGCTATTGGGAAAGTGATTTAAGTCATATATGGGGGATAAGCCCACACAAGTAAAGGCGAAAGACCTGATGAGGTAAACCTATACTCTCAATTCTAAAAGTGGGAATCTTGACCCAACCTTGAATGAGAGAACAACTTCAATTCTAAAATTTGGAAATCTGGACCCAACCTTGAATTGGAAAGCTGAACGGGTCCAAAAGCTTATAGCCATCATATGACTTGTTTAAAGATGTTGATCAGACAGCAAGATGAAAAATAATGCTATGCATTTCTTACTATCAGTATGGAATTTCAATATGTTCTACCCATGTTATTATTAATGTTATGAACTTCTTAATTATTAAACAATATTATTATTATTTCTTATGCATTGTTTGTGTATTTCATTGAGTCTTAGCTCATTTGTAGTGATTGTACTACAAGAAACGGAAAGGAGCCCGTAGGGCATTAAGAGGGGGTGACTATCTAATGAGGACATCCACACTTGGAAAGTCTACCGGAGACGTGGTCGTCGATCTACGGCCACGATCGAGTCTTTATATTTTTGAGTTTAATTATGTTCTTGTTTTCTTTTATTTTCGTTACCGTTGTACCCTTACTTGAGGGTGGTTTGCTTGTAAGCCCAAGAGGGCATGTTTGTCTTTTTTGTTGGTCTTTTGTTTGAGGCTATTTAAAAGCCTCCATGGTATTGTTTTGGGTAATGAATGTTGAATCAAAAACTTTACTTCAGATTTTCTTTGAGTTCATGGTTTGTGAGCTTGAGGGAAGAAGGAGGCCTAGGAGAGGATCCATTGGAATACCCAACAGCCCCTTGGTGAGCTCTTGGTCTATACCCCTTATTTCTCTTAGTTTTCTCCTTCCCCACTCCCTCACCACCACCCTTACGGCAACCCCCCACCACCCACGGCCTAGCTCCTCCTCCCCACTCTCACAGCCAAGCAGCCCCCCCCCCCCCCCCCCTTCACCACCGCCGGCCCCTTGCCCCTCCCTCTCTATTTGGGTGTCCAAATTTACCTTGTTGTATTTTTGGAAAGCCAAATAAATTTAAAATCAATTTGACTTCAAATTGGAAACTTTTCAAAATTACTAATTCTATTTTTGGAAAGTTGCCTAATGTAATTCTAATTGAATTTAAAATCAAATTGGATTAATTAGAGCCTTCTTAATTTACTTATTCTAAATTAGGCAACTTCCAATTAAATCCCCACACCCCCTCTCTCCCCCTTCTAAAACCGCCGGCCCCTACCCATAGCCCGCCCCCTCTCTCCCTCTCTCTCTCTCCAATCTTCCCCCTCCCATTAATTTTAATTTCCTATCCTAATTCCCTCCCAATTTCAAAATCTGAGAATAATTTCAGATTTTGGAAACTTGAACCCTCTCCTAAACCCTAATAACCCTAACTCCCCTACCCGCCCCCTCTTGGCCGGCCACCTTCTCCTCCTACTTTCTCTTGGATTTCTAGGGAAAACTCTTCCTCCCTCGGAACAATACTTCAAGGACAGCAAAGACTAATCGACTTCAACCATCCTCCGGCCCAATCGCTATGAATGGACGCCCGCCCTTGGGATTCGGGCTTGGTGCTTGATGATCAAGATAATATTGATATACTCCGCTCCCCCCTTCTTCGACGTAGGATTTGACTATGAAACCACCGTCGAAGAATACTTTGGGCGGATCCACATTCCCCTGGTTGATACAATCGACGACCAAAGATTCAAAGGAAGGTGGACTATCGTCGGTCACTTCACACCCGCCATATTTCCGACTATTTCACCGTCTCCCGTCAAAGACTGCATCCATCGTCTTCTACTAATCATCACCGGCACCATTAGCAAATCAAAGGACTTCCTCCGACGACGATTCCCCACCACATAAGGGTTGACTTTTCTTTTCCCTTTTCAATTACTTCTTTGTTCTCTAACTTTGTCAGTGGTGACAGAAACGCAAGGGATCGTTCTGCTTAATCTTGCTAAAGCTTAGTAAACGTAGGGTTTTATTGAGTGCACTTTCTTTGCTATTAATCTCGTTGTTAATTAAGGGATTATGAATGAACGTTTACCATGTTAGACTTAAGTTGCTTTTCTAATCTATTTTGTTTGTGCAAGTCTTTTATATGTGGTTTGGCCTAAACGCAAGCATCCCTCCCTTGTTTATTTCTTCGTTTCTCTTGCTAGTAGATCTAATCACGTAATGTTCTTTTAATAAGTTGTGCCAATCCTAGTTTTCATTAAAAGCATCTTAGTCCTGCATCACTATCTTTCTTTTGGTGTACATACTTTTTGGGTGTGCATAGAGGTTCAAGTGTAAGCTGTACAAAGACTTTTGGGTATGTAAGAAAATTTTAAATATTTTTTTTAGTAAAGCTCTATATTTCCTTTGAGATGTACACTTTATGATATATGCTTCCTATTATGAAAACTTTAATGTGTTATGATTATTGATCCGAGGATGGTTTGAATAGACTACTTTTTACTTATCTGATTATGTTGTCAATGTTTTCAGAATGGGGGTAAGTAAGAAAATGTCTATTTAGATTCTCCTTCTCTGTCGCACTCTATATTGATTGGGGAGGATCAAAATGGGGTGTCACACTCGGGTGATGAGCAGTTCAGAAGAAAGGCAAAGTCTATAGAAGAATCCAAAGGGAAAATAGTGGGGAAGGGTTTTTAACGTCCTTTTTTAAACAAGAAAGAAGAAGCAAACTAGCTTCCCCTTTCCAACCACACTGCTCCACTTTAAGTAAAAATCAATAAGAGAGATGTAGTGTCTGCTGACTTCATTTAATTACCATTTTAAATTTAAAAAAAAAGTGATGTGTCAATATAAATCACAAGATATTTCAATTAGGTCAATTTATTAGACTATTTCAAAAAATATAAGTTTATTTAAGCACATAGAAGTTTCTTGTTACATATCATATTTACCTTTAACGCATGTTAAACATATCATTTGATTACATGTGAATATAAATGCTAAAAAATGTAATTGTCAAAAATAATGATATTAAATTGAGAAAAAAGCCAAGAAAAGGTCATGTCATGTGAGATAGATTGACAGATTGACCTACATAGGGGAAGTCAAAAGTACTAACAAGATGAGCCTCCATAGGATAAAAGGAAAGTTCCTGACTCTCAATCCTAAAAAGTTGATACTATAATGTTTAACTTTGAGATGGAGGGGATATTGATAAATGCTATGTTGATTGTCCAAACTTCATCAGTGGTTTTAGGACTGATGAGCTGGATGACGACCAATGATATAAATGTGTCAAAAAGCTAATAATGCATTATATGATATTTCTAAGAAATTAATTAGTAATAATGAAAAAGAAAATAAAAGTGGTGCAAGTAATTGATAAGTAGACTGCATTTCATAATTTAAAACTTGAATGACACATTTCATGTTCAAATACTCATGTCATTGCCTAAAATTAAGTCTTTTATTTAATTAAATGCAAAGAAAGTTTTTCTTTAAATATTATTTATGCATTAAATTAGTTATATCTATAATCAGAAATGTTCATGTTAGCTCAAAATACCATCACACACATATTACAAATTTCACACGCCCACACGTACTTACTTGCGACTTAATTGTCTTTGGAATTAAAGGCACATAATTACATGCAGGCATAATTATATTTAGTCTATGGGTGCTGATTCACTAGATTTGACTGAAATAGGGAGAATACAAACTTGATGGTAACATGCAGATCTACTTTCACTCTCAGGACCCTAACATGGGGCTCCTCCCAAGATATTGGTCGGGTCGGTCAATTTGGAGCTATAACTAGATTTAATATTTATGTCAAAATGACCCATCTTTCCAAAATACCAATTTCTCAATATAAATGCTGTAATAGAAGAGTTACCCAATATTTCAAGAGATTTATCCATGCACAAATTCATCAAAGATTGTACAATTTGGTTTTAATACTTCTATAGTAATGGTGGTTAAAACTCCTTGGGTAAGAAATTGAAACTCACAACATACCTCCTCAAGCACAGCTTTGACCTGACGAAGTTTTTCTGCATGTTCAATATCTTCAGCATCACTATCACTTTCCCGGCCAGACCTAGTTTATACAGTAGTAGACTATCAGTATTCATGCCTGAAAAAAAAGCATTTATTAAACTTTGTAATTACCAACATCACCATTTAAACTTCACAATACACATTAACAGTGCTTTCACTTTGTTTCTCCATAAGTCTAATGTAAGCAGGTGGTGGAAGTGGGGTTGATTTTGATACATTAGTTCTTGAAAAGGGAAGAATCCGATATAGAAGAACCAAGGAGACAGAGAAAGATGACATTGAAAAGACAAAGATGATGCATGCCACAAATGAATGAAAATAATGGTAAAAAGAATAAAAAGAAATTCAACTAAGTGAAAGGAGGAGGAATTGATCCCAGTGTAATACCCAATTTTTCAAAAGTATAAGATAAAAAATTCTCTTAAAAACTATACCTCATTTTTTAACATCCTGAAAATCATCAAACTATTTTTATAAAATTCTACATTTCATTTTGATCATTTTAATATATTGAAGTGTATAGAAATAATTAGGAATAGTAATATTAACAAATTAAGTTAGCTATTAATAATTCCCTAATATTATATTTTTTATGTTAACATTATAATACTGTAGTAAGAATTGAATATCCAAAATTACATGCCATGCAAGAGTGAATCGACAAATTGATGGTGGGAATAGTACATAGCATAGTTAATTGCAAAATCAATCATTTAGATTGCTAATAACCTAACCATATCTTATCCAATTTCTCGCTTATTTGTATCACTTCTCAAATCGTAATATTGGAATTGGGAAATAAAAGGGAGGTTTTGGTAAGGAAATAAAGAAGGGAATATAGGAAAAGAAGAGACGAAAAAAAGAAGAAAAGGAGAAAGAGAGATGGGCTCTCAGTAGAGGAAAAATATAGAAGGAAGAGGGAGCTTGAGACAATAAAACAAATAAGAGAAAATAGGGAAAAGAAGAAGGGAAGAAGGAAAGATAGAGAAAAAGAAAAGAATAACAAGGGAAGAAGGGAAGAAGGAAAGAGAAAAACAAGAGAAGAAGAAGAAGAAGAAGAAGATGATGACGATGATGAAGATGAAGAAAAAGAAAAGGGTGGGGGTGAAAGAGGAAGAAAAGGGGAGGAGGAAAATCCAAGATTTTCATTAAGAATCTAATGTTAGTATCTTCCTCAAATTGAGTTTGGATTCGAGTTTATATGGTTGAATGCTTGAATGAGGAGAAATCATACTGAGATAAAAATATTATTTGATGTTAATCGATTTAGTTCAATTTGGTATTTTAAAAGTTTATTTTTAAGTTAGAAAATTATTGTTATTAGGTTCTTTACGAATGAAAAAGGCATCGAGGTGATAGAAATCAAGAAATTCGTCCAGAATAAGATCATATAATTCTAGTGAGATACTCGATCTCTAATATACTGTAATTCAAATTATTCTTAGGTATACTATGGCTAATTTCTATAATTCTATTGAATGACTATATGCATGTAAGTAGATATTCTTCATATTGAGTATGGCATGGTGACGCAGGACTAATATGTTTTGAATGAAAATTGGATTTTTGCACAGTTTATTTAAAGAGCAATTGGTTGATTAAATTACTAGCACTTCGAACGATAAAGTAAAATAAGGGAGGGATGCTTGCGTTTAGGCTAAACCACATATAACAATGCTAGAACAAACAAATATTTTAGAGAATCAAAGTAAGGCTAATAAAGTAGTTGTTCATGCATAATTCCTCGATTAACATTAAGACAAGTAAACATAAAGGAACACTCAATAATCCTACGTTTACTAAACTTTTAGCAAGAGAAGTGGCTTAGATCTTGTGCGATTCCGTCATCACCTACAAGGTTAGGAGAAAGATGACGTAATTGACGAAGTAAGAAAGTTCACCTTAACCGGAGAGGAATCGTCGTCGGATAGCCGCCACTTGCTTGCCGATGGTATAGGTGAGGAGACGTAGGAGGTGAGTGAAATAACCTTTGAGCGGAGGAGTGTCCGGAAAGGAAGCAGTCGTGAGTCGGCCAAGGATGGTCCACCGTCCTTTAGTACGTTGATCATCAATCGTATCCACCAAAGTAATGTGGATCCGATCGAAGTATTCTGCGACGGTGTTGTCGAAGTCAAATCCGACGTCGAAGAACGGAGACCGGAGGATGTCGATGTTATCGTCTTCGTCAAGTACCAATCCGTAATCCCATGCGGGCACTTCCATTCATGTTGTTTGAAGGATGACAAGCAATGGATGATGAAGCTTTGCTGCCCTTGATGTCTTCTCCCAAGAGAATGGTGGTTTACTTTGAGAATCCAAGGAAGAAAGAGGGCGGGGAAGGTGGCCTGTCAAGAGGGGTGGAATTGGGGGAATTAGGGTTAGGGTTTGGATCAAAATCTGAAGTTATTTTCAGATTTTAAACTTGGAGGGAAGTGGGTAAGGAAACTAGGTTTGATTTTCAAAAGAGAGGGTTTAATGTGAGAGAGGGGATTGGTGAGAGGAAAGGGGGAAATTGGAGAGAGAGGGGGCGGCATAGGGATAGGGGCCGGCGGCACTAGAGGGAATTGGGAGAGATTTGGGGAGGTGATTGGGGTTTCTTAATTTAGAATTAGGAAATAGGAAAGAATTAATTCTCTCCCTATTAATTAAAATTTCAAAAAAAAATCAAATAGGAAACTTTCCTAAAATAGTTTTGGTAATTTAGGAAAGTATTCTAATTTGAATTTAAATTAAATTCAAATCTCCAATGCCTTCCAAATATATTCCATCATATTTTAGGAAACTCAATTAGAGAGGGAGGAAGGGGTGGGGGCGGATGGAGGCCGGCGGCTTGAGGAGGTGGGGGTGGGCCGTGGGTGTAGGGGAAGGTGGAGGGGTTCGGTTTGGGGGAAGGGAGGGGAAAAAGGGTTGGGCCGTGGGTTGGAGGGAGAGGGGGGGGGGGGGGGGGGAAGAGAGGAGGAATGAGGAGCTAAAATTTAGAACCACGAACCCGACACGTCGAAGTTGGTGGGTGATGCGCTTCCTTCTCCAAAGGATCTCTCCAAAGCTCTCAAACTCACACAAGGACGCAATATGCAGAAATTTTAATAATCATCATTCATTACTAACAAAAGGGAATAAAGGGGCTATATATAAGCCTCATACAAAGACTCAAGAAAGAAAAGACGACGTTGCCCTTAGGGCTTACAAACGACTCCGTTAAATAAGGGTAAAACAGTCAACTGAAATAAAAGAAATAAAACACATAATAAACTTAGAAATATAAAGACTCGATCGTGGCCGTAGATCGACGACCACGTTTACGATAAACTTTCCAAGTATGGATGTCCTGATCACATGGTCATGCTAAAAGGTATACTACATTATATGGGATCACCTATTTAAATAAATTCAAGATTTTTTAATTAACTTAATTCACCAAACTGTTGATAAAAGATAATATTTATGTAAGCATAATAGAATATAATATTTATCTAAGCATTTTGAGGTTAATTGTTATATATATGTTACTTTGACGCATGTTAAACAGATTAATTGATAACATATAAATACTAATGCTAAGAAATTTTAAATGTCACTGATAATAATATTAATTAACTTTATAAAAGGCTAACGAAAGGTCATATCATGTGGGCTAGGTTGGAAGACTATGATGCCTTGTGCAGGAAGAGAAAAAAATTTTGACTGGATGCGCCTCTATACGGAAAAGGATATGCATGCAAATTATAGTAGCTCACCCCTGTATGGTACTGGCTGGGGAAGCAACGTATCCGTGCAAATGGTTATACCTTTGGTATATTTAGACGGTGCTCATGTACTAATTATTGGAAAATAAATACATGTTAAAGTATTATAAATGTTATAAATGAATATGATATGATATGTATAAATAAATGAATGAAATGAAATGAAACAAAGAAAAGAAATGTATATCAATTGTTAAACGAATAGACATATATCAAAGGTTATATGCATTATATTTTATACATGTCTAATTGTTATACATATATAAGTTACCCACTGAGTTTACTTTGTAAGCTCATTCCATTAAACAATTATTTTCAGATAAGTCTCCGGAGAATTAGAAATGGCTGAAAGGGAAAAGTATGTCTATAGAAGACGACGCACCAATGAAAATAGGTAAATTATGACTAATGTAAATACTTAGTTTAGACAAAAGTGGTATGAATAGATTTTATGGAATATTTTGTAATAGTGGCTCTTCAATTTTATTGAGAAGTTTTATTTTAATTTGCTTATGAAAGCAATGAAATATTACTAACGTTCGATTTTTCATTCCCGCCTCATTAATTAGAGTATCCGTGCCGGGTCGTGACATTTCTAACCAAGTCTTTTTAGGTCTACCTCTACCTTTCTTAATATAAGTCAGATCAAATACATCTACTTTCCTAACCAGGTCATCAGAAGGCCGTCGTTTTATGTGACCAAGCCATCTAAGATGACTCTCTCTAATCTTATCTTCCATTGGAGCAACTCCAACCTTTTCACGTATATGCTCATTTTGTATCCTACCTTTAAGAGTAAAGCCACTCATCCACTTGAGCATAACAATTAACTTAATATTATGCTTCTCTTTTAATGGCCAACATTTTGCACCATAAAGTATTGCAGGTCTCACCACCATCTTATAGAATTTTCCCTTAAGTTTGAGGGGGACTTTTCTATCACATAACAAGCCTGATGCATTCCTCCACTTCAACCATCTAACTTCAATTCTACTGATAATATCCCCATCTATTTCACCATCACTCTAAACAATAGATCCAATTATCTAAAACATGTACTCTTATTAATGACTTGATCACCCAAAGTCACAATCCCCCTACTAGGTCTATCAATACTAAAATTACACTCCATATATTCAATTTTAGATCTACTCAAGCGAAAACCTTTAGACTCTAATATTTTTTGAGGAAAATCCATGACTAAAGCAAAAACATATGGGCTTAAGGCTGATCCTTTATGTAATTCAACCGAAATAGAAAAATACTTGGTCAAACCACCTTGTGTTTGAACACAAGTAATAGCTCCTACATACATATCTTTAATGATTTGAATATAAGCATTATTAACTCCTTTCTTTTTAAGAACTCTCCATAGAACTTCTCTTGAAACTTTATCATATGCTTTCTCTAAATCAATAAATATCATATGTAGATCCTCCTTATTCTCTTTATATTTTTCCATTAAACCTCTCAATAAATGTATGGCTTCCATACTAGACCTACCCGGCATGAATCCAAATTGATTTTGAGAAACATTAGTATCATGCCAAAACCTATGCTCTATAACTCACTCCCATAGTTTTAAAGTATGACACATTAACTAAATTCCTCTATAATTCGCACAATATTGTGCATCACCTTCATTCTTAAATATAGGAATCAACACACTCATTCTTCACTCATCTGGCATCTTTTTAGTCTTCAAAATAGTATTAAAAAGTTTATTAAGCCAAGAAATTCCTTCATCTCCTAAGCATTTCCACACCTATATTGGAATATCATCAGGTCCAACAGCTTTTCCACACTTCATTTTCTTTAAAGCCTCTCTAACTTTGGTTTTACTAATACACCGATAAAAACAAAAATCTTTATTTTCATTTAGGGTGCTAAGGTCACTAAAGTCAATCGTATTCTCACAATTTTCATTAAAAAGTTTAGCAAAATATCTCATCCACCTTTGTTGAATATCATCTTCTAAGAAAAGTATCTTTTGATCTCCATCCTTAATACACTTCACTTGAACTAAATCCTTACTACTCCTATCTCTTTGTTTGGCTAACTTATACATATATCTTTCTCCCTCATTAGTATCTAATCTATTATATAAATCATTAAAAGTTAAGATCTTTGCATCGCATATTACTTTTAGATTCCTTACATACCTCTTTATATCTTTCCAAATTATCAAAATTTTTACATCTAAACCAATTTTTATAACAAATCTTCTTATTTTTTATATTTTCTTGTATATTTGGGTTCCACCACCAACTATTTTTACTATTAGAAGTTTTTCCCTTTGATACTCCAAGCACATCTTTTGTAATATTCTTAATATCACTAGCCACTTTTTCCCACATAACATTATCATCCTAATGCACAGACAAAATCTTAAGATCTAAAATCATACTCTCAAAAATATTTTTGTTAATATTTTTTAAATGCCCCCATCTAATCCTTGAATATCGCTTTTATTTTTTATTTTCTGCCCCTTCATCTTAAAGTCCAAAACTAATAAGCGATGTTGGATACATAAACTTTCACTCGGAATAACTTTACAATCTTTGCAATCTAAACGATCTAATTTTCTTATAAGAAAATAATAAATCTGAGATTTACTATATCCATTCTTATACGCGATGAGATGCTCATCTTTTTTCTTAAATAAAGTATTAGCAATTAAAAAATCGTAAGCTAAAGAAAAATCTAATATGATCTTACCACCTTCATTAGTCGTCTCAAACCCATGGCAACCATGAATGCTTTTAAAATCATCTACCTCTCTACCAACATGTCCATTTAAATCTCCTTCAATAAAAACTCTTTCTTCAAGAGGTATCTTTTGTATTAATGCATTATATGATATTTCTAAAAAATCAATGAGAAATAATGAAAATAGAAATGAAAGTGTGCAAGTAGTTGATGACTAGAGGGGCACTTCATGATTTAAAACTTGATAGATGTATTTCCTGATCTTATAAATATTCATACGGATTACTTATAAGATTTTTATTTATTTAAACGTCCAAGCAATTTTTTCTTTAAATTGTAATGCTGCACTAAATTAGCTATACCTTTAATCAAAAAAGTTCATGTTAGTGCAAAAATACCAACATGCATATTATTATTTCTTTCTTGTATCTCACTAAGCATCTAACTCATCAAATATTATGATTACCATTTTTCAAGAAGGGAAAAGGAGCAGGAGGGACAATAAAAAGGTGACAACGTTTCTTGTACCCTAATATTATGGATGGATGTATAGTTTTGAGATCTAATATAAAAGATATAGATAACGTAAATTAAAGACTTCTAGTGCATGTATAAATTTTCTATGAAAGTATTAAAAATTGTAGTCTATTTTGATAATTTAAATTATGCATGCTTTTATATTAACGAGCATGATGAATCTATCAAAAGAGGAGATATATTTTGTGACAATCTAGTTGGACAAATTTACTACTCACCCAATCTTGTACTGTCATGAAAGTTAAAATAGGTGTGGGTGGGAAATATATTTTCCTAGAATGTCCACCTCTATTACAACTCATGAGTGATTAGAAAAGGTTCAAAATAGGGCATGACAACCAGCTAACCAATTTTGATCGTTGTGATTAAAAGAAAATGAGTATTTGAACTCAAATTTTAAATTAAAGTATAAAAAATTCAAATTTGAATATGAAATCTGAAATTTAAAAACTGAAAAATAAAATAATTTGAAACACAAAATAGGGGCAATTTTGGAGAATATGATATAAGGAATTAAGTTATATGAAAGAAAAGTTAGATTAGAACATATTTTCAAATTAGAATTAGAATTTTCAATTCTAAATCTTGTTGAAATTCAATAATAAAACTTTTTCCAGAATTTCAAATTAAAAATTTAGATCTTTTTATTTCTTTAAATTTTTAATTTTCATATTTTTCATACACTTTTTTTTCTTTTCTTTGCTGTTAAGTTTGATGCAACTATCCTAATAAAGTGAAGGAAATAGGTGGTAGGTATTGAAGGTTGAGGAAGAAGGATATGAATACAACAAATATGAAAAATGTAAAAAAATATTTTATTAGAAAAATGTTTAGATTTGATTTGTGAATGGAAAGGATATGGGAAAGTGTTTAAGAATTTGTGTGGAGGGCATAAGGAATGAGAGACCAAAGAGATTGAGGTGAAGAAAAAAAATGATGCCCTAATCTCTTGAAATCTAAAAATCTAATAGCATTAATTTTTTAACACACAACTCTTGGGATTCAAATAATTTGCCTTTGATACCAATTGATGTAAGCAAAAATTAAGCAAAAAAATTAGGAGGTCCCTAATTTTTTTGCTAGAAAAAACATATGCTTACTAGGAGGAAAATGACACAAAATACCCAAAATAGATAAAATACATCTAAACAAAATATAACTTTTATAAAGACAACTCTTACAAACTTATGACATAAAAACAAACATCTAAACTTGCTTTTCAATTCTTTAAGACGAAAGATACATGTGGGGTGGAACTTGTGGGTAGAAGAAAGAGGTTAGAAGCCCGAGAAGAAAGAGGAGAAGCTTGCAAGCTTTCCTAGAAGGAGATAAGAAGTAGAGGAACGAGCTCGCAAGCTCTTCCAAAAAAACCCTCAGGTTTCTTTCCAAAAATCACTCACATAATCACACACTTTTTTTTTTGACGACAAAATACAACTTTTATAATATAAAGACTCTTACAACTTTTGACACTTACAAACATGAACAAAAACAATTCCTAAACTTGCATTCATTCGCTTGAGAAGAAGGATACAATGGGGTGGACACTTGTGGATAGAAGGAGGTTAGAAGTCCAAGACGAAGGAGAGGACAAGCTCGCAAGCTTTCCTAGAAGAAGAGAAGCCGATGAGGCATTGCTCGCAAGCAAGCCTAAAACCCGCAGGTTTTTAGTCCAAAAATCAACACTTAACTCTCTCCTTTTTTTCATCCAAAAATATTTCATACTTATAGACAAAAGAAGGAAACCAAATAACCATAGCACCTCCAACTAAACCAATTAGATTTAGGGAAATGAAAGGCCAATAGCCCCCAAATCTGGCTCAAGAAACAGGGAAAAAGGCCACGGAAAACCAGCCTGCAAAGGACCCAAAGAGGCAGCACAGAGAACGAAAAAGCAGGCACAGGAAGCCCAGCAAGAGCCACGGGAATAGCAACAGCCACCATAAACCGAGAGGGCAAGAGGGGAAACCGAGGAGGCACGCAAAGGGGAGGCGGAACCAGCAGCAGACCCCAAACCAAGAGCAGCCAAGGTCCAAACCAAGAGCAGCCAAGGCCCAAACCAAGAGCAGCCAAGGCCCAAACCTTGTTTGCATCAAATTTAATTTTCAAGTTGTTTTGACCCCCCTTGCATGCATCAGATTCTCCCCCACTTAAGAAAGCTCATCTCCTGATGAGATGAATTTAAACATTGCCATGCTTCCGTTGCGCCACTCTGATTTTATTCATCCAGAAAACTCTTGAGAGGACAATATTTATTTCCTTCTAATTTTCTTATAGACTCAAAACATAACATGAAGATAAAGAAAACTTACATGACACCTTAGACTCACTTGACACCAAGACTTACATACAAACCAAAACTTTCTTGACAACCCTAGGACATATTAAACCCGCAGGTTTTTAGTCCAAAAATCAACACTTAACTGATGCAACCAAAAAATTAGGAAACCCCTAATTTTTTGGAAGCAAAAACTTACTCTTCCTAGGGAATAAAAATATACTCAAAAGTAAGACAAAATACGACATCTCAAACAAAATGCAACTTTTCTATTAATAGACTGACACTTACAACTTCTGACCTTTACAAACGACTCAAACAAAACACCTAAAGAAGCTTGTATTTTTTTTTAGAGAAGAAGGATACAAGTGGGGTGGATACTTGTGGAAAGAGGAAAGAGGTTAGAGGCCAAGACGAAGATAGAAGAGGACAAGCTCGCAAGCTTTCCTAGAAGAGAGGAGGAATGGAAAAAGCTCGCAAGCTTTTCCAAAGAAGAACAAACCCTCAGGTTTTTTGCTCCAAAAATATCATCATCACACACTTTTTATTACACAAAACATCCTAATATTTATAGGCACAAGAAGGAAAACAAACAGCCATAACACCTCCAACTAAACCAATTAGATTTAGGGAAATGAAAGACCAAAGGTCACCAAACAGCAGCCATAAATGGGTACAGGAAACAAAGAGAAAAGCCCACAGCTAACAAGCCAAAAAGGCCACGGAACCAGCCCAGAAATCCACGGAACCAGCCAGATGGGAAGGAGCCGAAGGGGCAAACCAGCAACCAAGGCAGTAGGCACAAGAAGCCCAGCAGATCACATGGGAAACAGCAAAAACCACCAAAACTGAAGGGTTAAGAGGGGAAACCGAGAAGGCAGCAAGGGGAAAACAGCAAGGCAACCATGGGAACCCAGCCAGCAGCCACGGGAAGCCCACCCAGGAGAGGAACCGAGGAGGCAAACACAGGAAACAAGAGCAGGAAACCATGGGAAACCAGCCAGCATAGGAACCCGAAAAGCCCACACAGAAAAATGGAAAAGCAACCACATTAACTCCCCAAGAAGAAACCAATGAGGCACACAAGTTCCACTCCCCTAAACCTTTTGGAAATAAATACACACCTTTATGCATTAATGAGCTTCAACCCAAAGTAGGACAACTTAAACAAGCTCCAACCCAAACAGCCCAAGCCAAACCGAGAACAGCAACCACCAAAAGGGACCCAAAAATATCAACTTGAATTGACCCCCCCTTTGCCTACATCAGACTCCCCTTCTTGAAATTTCTCAGCTCCTGATGAGATTGCTGAAGCACTTTACTGACGAGTCGAAGGCGCTTTGCGTTGGTACCCCAATGCTTGTTGATTCATCTTCTTTTTCATTTTTTTATATTTCCAAACAAACACAAAACTTAAAAAGACACAGACTTAAATTTTTACAACCAACCTATTACAACCATGACTCACATACAAGACTCACATAAGACACATACGACAACCTAGGATAAGAACTTGCTCTGATACCATTTTGATGCAACCAAAAAATTAGGAAACCCCTAATTTTTTGGAAGCAAAAACTTACTCTTCCTAGGGAATAAAAATATACTCAAAAGTAAGACAAAATACAACATCTCAAACAAAATGCAACTTTTCTATTAATAGACCGACACTTATAACTTCTGACCTTTACAAACGATTCAAACAAAACACCTAAAGAAGCTTGTATTTTTTTTAGAGAAGAAGGATACAAGTGGGGTGGATACTTGTGGAAAGAGGAAAGAGGTTAGAGGCCAAGACGAAGATAGAAGAGAACAAGCTCGCAAGCTTTCCTAGAAGAGAGGAGGAATGGAAAAAGCTCGCAAGCTTTTCCAAAGAAGAACAAACCCTCAGGTTTTTTGCTCCAAAAATATCATCATCACACACTTTTTATTACACAAAACATCCTAATATTTATAGGCACAAGAAGGAAAACAAACAGCCATAACACCAACTAAACCAATTAGATTTAGGGAAATGAAAGACCAAAGGTCACCAAACAGCAGCCATAAATGGGTACAGGAAACAAAGAGAAAAGCCCACAGCTAACCAGCTAAAAAGGCCACGGAACCAGCCCAGAAATCCACGGAACCAGCCAGATGGGAAGGAGCCGAAGGGGCAAACCAGCAACCAAGGCAGCAGGCACAAGAAGCCCAGCAGATCACATGGGAAACAGCAAAAACCACCAAAACTGAAGGGTTAAGAGGGGAAACCGAGAAGGCAGCAAGGGGAAAACAGCAAGGCAACCATGGGAACCCAGCCAGCAGCCACGAGAAGCCCACCCAGGAGAGGAACCGAGGAGGCAAACACAGGAAACAAGAGCAGGAAACCATGGGAAACCAGCCAGCATAGGAACCCGAAAAGCCCACATAGAAAAATGGAAAAGCAGCCACATTAACTCCCCAAGAAGAAACCAATGAGGCACACAAGTTCCACTCCCCTAAACCTTTTGGAAATAAATACACACCTTTATGCATTAATGAGCTACAACCCCAAGTAGGACAACAAACAAGCTCCAACCCAAACAGCCCAAGCCAAACCGAGAACAGCAACCACCAAAAGGGACCCAAAAATATCAACTTGAATTGACCCCCCCCCCTTTGCCTACATCATTAACTCTCTCCTTTTTTTCATCCAAAAGCATTTCATACTTATAGGCAAAAGAAGGAAACCAAACAGCCATAGCACCTCCAACTAAACCAATTAGATTTAGGGAAATGAAAGGCCAATAGTCACCAAACAGCAGCCCCCAAATCTGGCTCAGGAAACAGGGAAAAAGGCCACGGAAAACCAGCCTGCAAAGGAGCCAAAGAGGCAGCACAGAGAACGAAACAGCAGGCACGGGAAGCCCAGCAAGAGCCACGGGAAGAGCAACAACCACCAGAAACCGAGAGGGCAAGAGGGGAAACCGAGGAGGCACACAAAGGGGAGGCAGAACCAGCAGCAGACCCCAAACCGAGAGCAGCCAAGGTCCAAACCAAGAGCAGCCACGGGAAGAGCAACAACCACCAGAAACCGAGAGGGCAAGAGGGGAAACCGAGGAGGCACACAAAGGGGAGGCAGAACCAGCAGCAGACCCCAAACCAAGAGCAGCCAAGGCCCAAACCAAGAGCAGCCAAGGCCCAAACCTTGTTTACATCAAATTTAATTTTCAAGTTGTTTTGACCCCCCTTGCATGCATCATCAATTTATGGAGAGCGGTTAACAGAAGAGTGGGTGGTGGTAGGCTTTAGTACCTCGAGTGTATAAAAGTGGAAAATCTGGTAGAGAGCAAATATTGCGAATGTAAGGAAAAAAAAGGATATTAAAAAAAAAAGAGACAAACGAGTTCCTCATGGGGTTAATGCTAGGGAAAAGAGAGTGAAAGAATGAAACTCTGGTATGAAAAAGGAGAAATTTACCCCCATGAAGGATGCCTAACGAATGCCATAAAATGGTGGCTATAATCTTCTGACAATCTAACATTCTAACCGCACAAATAATAAGATATTGATAAGCATGCCCAAATAGATATTAACCATCTTATCGCAGACAAATAACACAACTACAAATAAGGATGATGACAAGCAGGACACACATAATAATATTAACTAGATGGATAAAAAAAACTCAAGGCTGGCAGACGTTTCACACTGCATCAAAGCCTCTTTGATAAAGCTACTCACAAAAAAGTTGTGATTCACAACTTGCCTTAAGGTGAGATACGTAGTGTTAACATACCAGGATGATTAATATTTCAACTATAAGGATTATGCTATGAAAAGATACCTGGTGCGTGGAACAAGAATACGGGTGGCATCCAATAAATCTTGTAACTGAACAGCACTTTTGAGTTTTGTCTATAAACATGGGAAAGTTAGATAACTGAGCCCATATAACATGAAAGTCCATTAATTTTTTGCTAAGTGACTTTTTTAACAATTTTGATATGGTTATGAGAGCATGATGTTACCTCAGCTCGTGGTCTCCCACCATTGTACTTGAGCATTAAATTCAAGAGCTTTTCCTCAGTAACTTTCAACTTCACCTTCTGCTTTGGCGTCCGGTCACCACTTTGTATAAGCAAAAATAAATAAACCAATAAATAGAAACAAATCACACAGACAAGCTTCAATATAATCGAAAATTAAATTGCATCCTTACTGGCGAATGACAGCAATAACACAACGCAACTCCTCTGACTGCCCTGATGTCTCAATAATACCACTTCCCTGACGTGTTAACCCCTCAGAAGGTTGAGTAGGTTCACTTACATTCCATGGTAGACTTGGAGGGATGGTAGACGAAAGATGAGGAGCTTTGGCGTCAAAGAACAACTTCCTCAGTACACATGCTGCATCATCATAATACCTACACTTCAAGGTTTTTAAATATGAAACTCTGCTGATATTACTGGTGCCCACCAGTTGTTAAATGAACAAAATTCTAATTAGAATAAACAATTAAACCGTTGTATTAGATTCCTTGTGAAATATATCAGCGAATAGAGTTACTTGTGGGAATTTTTGACAAAACTCCATCCGTTGACATCACAAACATAAGATCTTCCTTCACAGCGCAGAAGGTCAAATCCACAGACCTGTTAGCATATGGAGAAGAAAAAAAAATGAAAGAAAAGCTTAGGAGATGTGCAGTATAGAAACTAATGTGATTGAATGTCCCAAAAGAATCCTAAATAGTGGAGATGTTCTCAATTGAAACAATAGTAGGTTCTTTTCTTCAATAGAGATCTGTAACTGTGGGAGAAACTCTTGACTGTGAAGCTTTATAAGAAAGGTCAAGTTTTGTAGCTTTATTGTTACTCAAGGAGATGATTATGACTTAGTGAAGAGTTCAAACAAAATCTAGCTTTCAGGTTCCAAAAAGTAACAAGAAATTGATGAAAGAAACTTTAGAAATACTTCACAAGAAAAGGTTTTGCAAGAGTGACAAGAAGAAGCTGATCAACCAGCAAGCTGCAAGCGGGATCCTATTGCTATTAGGAGCTCAACATAGCCTAATCTTGCATATGAGATTCTAGACTTGTGCCACTTGTAGACCAAGTAAGGTACTTTTGCAAAAGCAAAGTCAGAAAATTCATTCACTTAACATTTATGAAGTACTTAAACTGGTGAACTTTCACAACGAATCTTTCACTATAAAACAACTATAATTATCTCCAATAATTAAAAAAAAATCTATAAGAATTATAATCTTTCAAAGTAATATATTGTTATGTAAATATATAGACCCAGCACATACAAACAAAGCTGTGTGAATCTAATTCAATGTCATATAATTGATATATTAGTCACTAAATTTTCATGAAAGTTGAACTGTTGACCCAATTGTGGGCTTTGAAAGTTCACACACCAGCTCTACTGAGAGAGTTTGGGTATTTCAGGTCAAATTTTTCAAAAATGGATTAGGTTGTAGATAAGACTACCCAGAAATTTTGCTCTCATTTTGCGAGGACTTTAAAATCTAATTTCAAATTTCCCATAGGCGCAAACCCTTATGGCTAATTATCCCTTCAGTGGGGGTCATCATACGACGACTGAGAGCATTGGCAGCTTTATTTTTAACTCTCGCCTTGTGCCTGAGGGTATAAGTGTACTCTTGAAGAAATTCTACCCATCTACCGTGATGTGCGTTCAACTTCTTCTAGGAGTTGATGTAACAAAGAGCCTCGTGATCCGAAAAGATTGACGAATTCTTGCAGGAGCAAGTAGTGTCGTCAATATCGAAGGGAGTGGATCACCGCGTAGAACTCTTTGTCATACGTGGAATATCGCTGCCTTATGTCATTTACCTTCTCGCTAAAATAGGCAACAAGGTGATCTTCTTGGGACAGGACTCCTCCGATTCCGACTCCCGAAGCATCACAGGTAACTTCGAAGACTTTGGAGAAGTCAGGAAGTCTCATCACTGGGGCTTCCACCATTCTTTTCTTAATCTCTTCAAAGGCTTTGGTGGCAGTCGGGGTCCAATGAAAATCACCTTTCTTGAGATAGTCAGTGATAGGAGATACAATGGTGTTAAAGTTTCTAATGAATCTCCTATAGAAGGTGGCTAAACCGTGGAAGCTGCGGACTTCCCGGATGTTCTGAGGAACAGGCCATTCTACAATGGCTTTCACCTTCTCGGGGTCTACAGAGACCACTTGGGCTGAAACAATAAAACCCAGAAAGATAACACGGTCAACAAGGAAGGTGCACTTCTTAGGATTGGCATAAAGTCGTTCCTTCCTTAAGACCTCGCAGACTTGCCTTAAGTGGTCTAAGTGCTGACTCACGGACTGACTATAAATAAGGACGCCGTCAAAATAGACAACGACAAACTTTTTCATAAAAGGACGCAGCACTTGAGTCATGATCCTTATGAATGTACTCGAGGCGTTACTCAACCCGAATGGTATGACCATCCACTCATATAGACCATCATTGGTCTTAAAGGCAGTTTTCCACTCATCACCAGGTCGGATCTGAATCCGGTGATACCCACTCTTAAGGTCAATCTTGGAGAATAGAGTGGCTCCCGTCATCATATAAAGCATATCGTCTAACCTCGGGATAGAAAAATGATATTTCACGGTGATCCTGTTGATAGCACGGCTATCAACACACATTCGCCAAGAATCATCCTTCTTTGGTGTAAGAAGGGCTGAGACGGCGCAAGGACTAAGACTTTCCTTGATAAAGCCTCGTTGAAGTAACTCATTCACTTGCTTCTTGAGCTCAACATGTTCCGTGGGGTTCATGCGATAGAGAGACAGATTGGGTAGGGAGGCTCCAGAGACAAAATCTATAGCATGCTGGATGTCTCTAAGCGGGGATAATTGATTAGGGAGATCATCAGGGAAGACATCAGCAAAATCACTTAGTAAGGGTTGGACCTCCTGAGGGATTGGCTCGTCAGACTCAGTGGAAGTCTCACGACCGACTAAGGCATACAGAGGTGCACCTTGGGCTAATTCCAAATCCAGAACCTTGGCAGTCACAAGGTTCAGTCCCTTCTTGGTTTTGACAGGATTGAGTTTAGGATCATCCTTAACTCGGGGCTGCGATGGTAAAAGTTTGATCTTTTAGCCCGCATGTTCAAACACACAGGTGTTTGAACGCCCATAGATGTAAAAATCATTATCAAAGAGCCAAGGACGCCCTAGGATAATTTATCCGACATCCATTGTCAGTACATCACACCAAATATTTTCCTTATAGTCAGCAAAGGAGATTGGTATGAGGCTTCGTTCCTTCACCTCTAAGGCAATGAAGTTGACCCAGGCTACCTTGTAGGGGTTAGGATGAGGAACGGTATACAGGCTAAGCTTAGACACCATGCTGGAGGAGACATCATTGATGCAACTGCCACTATCCACTATGACTTTATAGTTTTTATCCTTGATTTTGGTGTATGTGTGAAAACTTACAGTCCTACGCCAGTCATCAGTGGTAACAGGTTGTGACAGTGCGTATCTCACCACATAGATGGGAGAGGTGTCTAATTTCTAAATACAGTAGATGACAGCAGTTTCATCATCCCCCTCAAAGAATTCACCATCGTCTTCCACTTAGTGAATCTAGTCAACCTCGGGCATCGAAAGCACTTAGTTCCCAGGTGGGACTTAGGGGTATCTGGGGTAGGAGACTTGTTTATAAAGTCAGGACGGGGTGTGGAAGGACCAGAAGGTGGTCGGGTAATGTTTCCAGGTGTTGGTCGAGTAGTGGAGTGGTGAGGGGTCAAACTACTGGAGGGTCGATAGGAAGACCTAGAGTCTTGGTGTCGACTCGCGTGTTGGGGACAGGTTTCCTCCAGGTCTAACACTAAACTATAGGTATTCTCTAGGATAATAATGTTTCGGGCAAACAGTTCGTTGCGCAGGTCCTCACGCAACTCGATGTGAAATATGGAAAGGATTTGGGCGAGGGTAGTAGAGGTCTCCCCCTTGCAGCGAATCAGATAGTCATCAAAAGCTGCGATGTAATCCTTGACTGGTTTGTTTCCATGAGTTAGCCTATTCCATTTATCTAGGAGCCTAGGGAAATACGAAGGAGGTAAGTACTTTCGTTTGAGCTCGCGCTTCATCGAAGACCAATCAGTGATGGGATACTCGTTTTTGGATTCTCTAAGGCTTTCTAGGTTTGATCAAAATTGACTAGCCCTACCTATTAGTTTCATTTCAGCAAACCTAACTTTTCTAGCTTCAGAGATGTACCATTTGAAAAAGCTGTCTATGCCTTTGATCCAGTCCAGGAAGAGCTAGGGCTCGAGAGTTCCATCAAAGGTTGGAGCATCGACCTTAATGTTCTTCATCAAGGGTATATCAGGGTCGTGGTTAAGGTCATGTCCATATTGGGGGCACGAGGAGGTCCCTCATCTTGGTAGGTATCATACCCATACATGGATAGAGGCATAGATGGTGTGTAAAGGGAAGGGTGGTTCCTACCTCGTTCTAGGTTATTGAATCGTTCTGTCGTCTGACAATGGAGATCAGCTAAGTCAGTTTGGTTTTCCTTGAGTTGTTGACTAATGGTGTTCATCTGACCTACCAACATATCTAGAGTCCTGTGTAACTGTTCCGGATCCATTCTAATGTCTAAGATGACTTAGAACTATGCTAAAGAGACAGAGATTAATATGCAAGCAGGCAAATGAAATTAGAACGTGCAGGATGTGATTTAGATGCTAAATATGTAAGAAAGTTCTCCTAGTATGCACCTAAATGCAACCATACTCTGATACAAGATGATGCAGGACTAAAATGCCTAAGCGGTGTTAAGGAAGAAACTTGCACACTTTTTAATTTAGAGAGTAATTAACTAGAATACTTATAGTGATTTAAACAATGAAATAAAACAAGAAAGGGGTGAGACAAGTTTAGGCCAAGTCACACAACTAGAAGCTGAAACCACATAACAATCAATTACACAAGCAAAACATACATGGTAGGTTTTCAACGATAAATCCCTAAGTTAACAATAAGACTAGGCACTACGAGAGAGATCCCTCATTCCACTTTCTAAATTACTAGGTTTAGCGGAAGAAGTTAACACAACCTTTATGAATCAATTAAGAACACAATCAAAGGCAACTAGGAAAATATAAGGTTTGGATGAAGAGTTCACCTCGGTCAAGATTTAAAAATAATCTGCCATTGTACGGAGGAGAGTTGTTCATTGATAGCGGCGGCGAGGGTGAATGTGATCCTCTCAACGTACTCCTCAACGGTCTGATCGATCTCTAAGTTAATGTCGAATAACAGCGATTGGAGGATATCAACTTGCCCTTGATCGTTGTACACAAACCCGTGATCAAGCTCAGGATCCGCCATGCATGGTTAGAGAAATTTGTGAAATGAGGGGAAGGAGGTGGGGTGACTTCGTTTTTTCTTTCTTCCTTAGATGAGGTATCAATCAAGACAATAATGGAGAGAGGAGGTGGGAGGGATCAGCCAAGACTAGGGGGAATAGTTCTTCAAAAATCTGAAATTAAAATTTCAGATTTTAGTAGGAGGGAAATAGGATTTGAAATTTGAATTCCAAGGGGAGGGAAAGAAAAATTATTCCTTAATGAGAGACTTGATTGAAGCAAGGTTTAAAATTACGTAAATAAGCCTTGAGGCGTTTTTCGTCTGTGAGGCGAGGCGTAAGCCTCGAGGCGGTGTGAGACGTAAGCCTCACGGACGAAGAATTGCGTAAATGCGAATTTAAGTATTCTAGCAAATAAAAAATAGTAAGAGCCTATGATACTATTAAAACATCTAAATGAGAAGTGAACTTAGTAAAAAATAATAAAATAGATGTAATATATGCATCTCATAGCATAATTCAAAGTATAAAACTACAAATTGAAGTCTATTAGAACTCCCAAAGTACAAATAAGAAAGAACATCTAAAATCCAATCATGTCCCATCACTAAATGGATCTTCAGTGGAGGCATCTTCATCTCCAATTGAATCTATGAATGCCAAATCTTCATCATCCTCAATCCATAAACTACGGCGTGGACACGACTTAGAGCTTTGGACCATCAGCAGACCCAATTCCTCCGTCACTAGAGCTTATTATCCTACGAATTTGAAACATGAACAAAATTCATTAATAAAAGTAAAGTATAAAAAAACTATGTTATTTAAGGGGTAGATATGCCGAGGGTCCCAGGGGGCGCTGCCCCCTGGCGGGGTTCGACTTCAGTCCTATAAGTGCAATGAAAGCGCATTAAATAAACAACACCTCAGTCCTAATCTTAAATAAAAATTTCTACATAAAGAACTGCGGCTTCATCCAAGCGGGTCTGCTTGCGGTAGGTTTGGCCCCCTATTAAAATGCCCCGTGAGCTTGAGGCGTACGCCTCTCCCAAAATTGCGCAATTGCGCCTCTGAGGCGCGCCTCAAGCTCACCGAGGCGTACGCCTCTTCTGGACTCGAAATTGCGTAAGCAATGAGGCGCCAGGTGGATAAATTGCGCAGGCGCGCCTCTAATTGCTCAATTTTAAACTATGGATTGAAGTAATTAGAGGGAGGGGAGTTAATGTGGGGAGAGAGAGCTAGAGGGAGAGGGGCCGGTGGCTTGATGAGGTGGGGTAGGGTTTAAGGAGAGGGGAATTTATGGCTTGTCCAATCAAAGGCCTCAAATTGGGGTAAAGGATTTAAATCAACTTCAATGCAAAATTGGGGTTGGCTTGAGAAGGCCGGCGACTAGGAGGGGTGGAGGTGGGTTCTTGGACAGCGGCTAGAAGGGAATTTGATAGGGAAGGCCGGCGGTTTAAGGGAGAAAGAGGAGGGAAGAAAGAGAGGAGAAAGTAACTACGAGCCCGGATGCTTCCTGCGGCTGGTGGGTGATTTACCTTGGGATTTCAATCTCTCCAAAGCTCTCTCTCTCTCTAAACACATAAGAGACAAGTAACAAAAGCTAAAAATTTTCATAATACTTTTCATTAACCCTCAAAGAAGGAGGGGGAAGGCTTTAAATAGCCCTTACAATAAAGAAATACAAAAGACTCAATTGCCCCTAAGGCATACATACGACTCGGCCCTTAAGTGAGGACATAAACGGAAAAGTACAATAAAACTCATTAAACATAAAAAATAATACATCTAATACAATGATAATCAAAAGTAGATCAGTGCGATTGTGGCCGTAGATCGTCGGCCCCGTCTCTAGTAGACTCTCCAAGGTCGAATGTCCTCATCAAAAGAAGGTGGTGGTTATTAAAATTGGGGACAATAAACAACATGGAGTTGTTATTATGTGGCTAGCAGCCACCTCTAAGTGCAGACAACTTTGACTCAACATCGCCAATCTAGAATGGCGATAAGGATTTTCAGCATCATGGCTATTCTAGGATAGCTTAATGCCACGAATCAACGGGCTGGTACTTAAAAATCATCTGAGTGAGAGATAATGTATAACAGCCTAATTGCCACCAAGAATAGAAATTATCAGAAAATACATGTATGATATAAACTAAATAAACAGAAGATTGGGTCGCAAACTATGCAAACCATATTAGAAAGCAAAGGAAAAATAATATCTAACAGCAAAAAGAACAAATATCTAATATTTGCTAAACGAAATTAGAAGGCCGATCATTCAATACAATTTGAGCATATTAGTGAACAATATTGACTCAAAAATAGCTCATTTACCGCTTGTCTGAAAGCAAGACAAACATCCCTTGCCATCTGCTTCTCGGCAGGAGTTAGTAAGACAGGATATCTGACCTGAAATGAGTAAGATTCAATGACTAACAAGTGTTCCGTAAAAAAGGGGAAACAATATACAATAGGAAAGCATATAAAACCACAAAATATCAAAAATAAAATGGATAATGAGGAAACTAGTTCCATGAAAGAACTGTACATTTGTGCAATCCAAGGCAAGCTCAAGCCGTGCATTTGCATGTGTTCTACTTGACATTTAGTGCAAGTGTTTTTTTTTTTCACTTGTCCCAATGGCTATATTTAGTCTAACAAGGTGTAGCATGTTGCTTCAAAAAAAAAATTTACATAAATAAAATCAAACGATACAAACAAATTTCCTATGACTACCAGCAGCAGCATTCATGCAATGCGTCCATGCTTCAAATGTCTAAGATCAAAATGGCAATACTAGATCTGATTTCCAAATAAAAAAAACTTTAAGAATGTAATGCTTTGGCAGATATCACCTCCAAATAATCAGCTTTAATATCCTCTATTCTGTATGAATGGCCCTATATTGACGGTAACTATCTATCATTAACTACAGAACAGCACATGTTTTCATATCCATGAAGCAAATATGTTTAAAGGGACCATAATAAATAGTAGGCAGTAAAACTGAGATTTATTATAAGAACTGTGAGGTAGATTTTGCAAAATTTTCTTCCCCAGCATGGACCCCAAGAATCGTTATGAATGAAGTCCAACAATTTTTACTAACATAATGACAAATATACTGATATTTTGACATTATTTTAAAAAAATTAAAAGGACAAAAATATTACAACAAAAACAACAATATCAAGCCTTTATCCACTACATGGGGTCAGCTACTTGAATCCTTTTTATCCATTGTGTCCAGTTAAGAGTCAAATTCTTACTTAAATCTAACAAAGAAAGGTCATTTCTAATATTTTCTGACCAAGCCCTTTTAGATCTACCTTCACCTTTCTTAATATAAGCCAAATCTAATTCATCTACTTTCCTAATAAGGACATCGAAAGGCCGCCATTTTATGTGACCAAACCATCTAAGGCGACTCACTCTAATCTTATCTTCCACTGGAGCTACTCCAACCTTTTCGTGGATACAATCATTTCATATCCTCTCTAAGAGTAAAGCCACTCATCCACCTGAGCATCCTCATCTCTGCAACACCTAACTTAATATTATGCATCTCTTTTAATGACAAAATTTATGCACCATAAAACATTGCAGGTCTCACCACCATCTTATAAAATTTTCCCTATTTGAGGGGGACTTTTCTATCACACAACAAGCCCAATGCATTCCTCCATTTCAACCATCCAACTTGAATTCTACTTATAATATCCCCATCTATTTCACCATTAATTTGAACAATAGACCCAAGATATCTAAAATGTGTACTCTTATTAATGACTTGATTGTCCAAAGTCACAATCCCCCCACTAGATCTATTACTACTAAAATTACACTCCATATATTAAGTTTTAGATCTACTCAAATGAAAACCTTTTGACTCTAAGATTGACCTCCATAATTCAAGTTTACCTTCAACTCCCTCTAATGCGGACATCCAACCGTGAAAGCTTATCAGAGGAGGAACCGAAAATTGACGGACGAGATCATTCCACTTTATCTTAATTTATTAATTGTAATTTTGATTTATTTATGCATTTTTCATTTTTAACCTCACTTGAGGGAGTAGTCCTATGTAAGCCCTAGGGACATGTTTGTCTTTTTTGAGTTTCTTTCATTTTGAAGCCTATATATAGAGGCCCTTATTATTGTATTAGTATGATGGATTATTAATAAAAAAATTATTCTGTACTTTTGTTTCTTGGGAAGACTTTGGTGAAATCCCTATGTGAGGGAAGCGTAGTATCCACCAGCCGCAGGAAGGGTCCGGGCTCGTGGCTTGAAGTCTCTTGGTGAAGGGCAATGCATCACCCGTCAGACGCAGGAAGCGTCCTGGCTCACGGTTTATCTTTCTTTCCCTAAACTCCTTTTCTCCTTCTTCCTTGACCGCCGGCCATACCTCCTCCATAGCCGTCGGCCAAGCTTCCCTCTCCCATCCTCCCCCTGATGCAGCCAAGGATTATTATTTTTATATTTTGTATGTTTTGGACTACTTGTAATTTTGGTCTATATTTTTTTTATGTGTTAGCTTATTGGTTTCCTAGCTTTCTTTGGTTATTTGGACATTTATTGGTGGGCTAAATTTCTCTTATTGGGCTTGGCCCATTTTTCCTTTCCTTAGTTTTTTGGTGTCTTGGTTGTCTCGGCAAAGTGGGGGTTCTGCTAGTTGCTTCGGTTTCCTGCTTGGGGGCTGGCTGTTGGTGTTCTGGCTGTCTGATTTCTGGGCTGGCTGCTATTTTCAGGCTGTTCGGATCCTGTGCTGACTGTTGGTTTTCTCGCTGTTTGGTTCCTGGGCTGGCCGTGCCTCTCTCTTGGGTATTTCCCAAGTTCTGGCTGCTCCCATTGGAGGCTTGGGCGGCACCTTTTTGGGGGCTATTTGGATTCCTTTTACCTATTAGTAGTGGGCTATTTGCTACTGTAAAAGGAAGGATGATGGATGATTTTTGGAGAACGAAACCTGCGGATTTGGAATAGCTTGCGAGCTATTGTCTTCTTCCTCCCTCTCTTCTTATATTTGTCTCGAACTTCTAATATCTTTCTTCTCTCCACGGTTCCCGCCCCATTTGTATCTTTCTTCTCAAAATTATTATAAGTTGTACGGTGTCATGTTTAGTATTTAAGTTTAAGGAAGTCAAGTCTACTTTAATTTGTAATCGTAGTGTCTTTATTATCAATGTTAAGAAAAGAAGTTTTTTTTTTAGTTTTGCAGAATTTTTGTTTACACCAATTTGGTATCAGAGCCAGGTTAGGTTGTGAGTGTCTCACTTTCTTTACAAAAAAAAATAGAAAGTCAAAACAATCAAGTTGAAGGCAAACAAGAAAATCATTTAACTATGCCTTGGATTCCTGAGGACATGCTTCCAACAATAAAATGGGTTCCGCCTAGAGCATATTCTAATCCTCTATAAAATGAGCTTCTCAAGATTCAAAGACAACTGCATTTAAGTGCCGAGAGATTTGAATCTAAGAAGCTTCAACTCCTGTCCGAATTTGAATGAGAAAAAGAGCTCATCAAAAGAAAGTATGAAATGTTAGTTCAAGAATCGGAAATGCTAGATCTTCAAACTTTTGAGTCAAACTCATCAGGAGATGAGATTCTTCCACCATGAGAGAATTGATGCAATCAAGGATTATTATTTTTATATTTTGTAACTTTTGGACTATATGTAATTTTGGTCTATGTTTTTTTTATGTGTTAGCTTATTGGTTTCCTAGCTTTCTTTGGTTATTTGGGCATTTATTGGGGGCTGAATTTCTCTTATTGGGCTTGGCTTATTTTTCCTTTCCTTGGTTGTTTGGTGTCTTGGTTGTCTCGACAGAGTGGGGGTTCTGCTGGTTGCTTCGGTTCCTTGCTTGGGGGCTGGCTGTCTGATTTCTGGGCTGGCTGTTGTTTTCTGGCTGTTCAGATCCTGTGCTGGCTGTTGGTTTTCTGGCTGTTTGGTTCCTGGGCTAGTCGTGCCTCTCTCTTGGGTATTTCCCAAGTTCTGGCTGCTCCCATTGGAGGCTTGGGCGGCACCTTTTTGGGGGCTGTTTGGATTCCTTTTCCCTATTTATAGGGGTTGTTTGCTGCTGTAAAAGTAAGGATGATGGATGATTTTTAGAGAACGAAACCTGCGAGTTTGGAATAGCTTGCGAGCTATTGTCTTCTTCCTCCCTCTCTTCTTATATTTGTCTCGAACTTCTAATCTCTTTCTTCTCTCCAAGGTTCCCGCCCATTTGTATCTTTCTTCTCAAAATTACTATAAGTTATATGGTGGCATGCTTAGTATTTAAGTTTAAGGAAGACAAGTCTACTTTAATTTGCAATCGTAGTGTCTTCGTTATCAATGTTAAGAAAAGAAGTTTTTTTTAGTTTTGCAGAATCTTTGTTTACACCACCCCCTCATGGCCGAACCCCCACTAGCACCCCAAACCCCGACCATCCCCTTCCCTCCCCACCTCCCACGTCATCCCTAGCCGGCCACCCATCCCTTCACCCATCGGCCATCCCAACCCCAAACCACCGGCCAACTTCCCCCCTTCCTTTTCCCTCCAAATTTCAAAATCCCTCGACTTTCCTAAAATAGATTCCTACTAATCTAGAAAGTTCTAATTCAGATTTTGAGTTATTAAAATCTGAAATATTCTTTCCTAAATAAAGGAGTTAATTTAGGAAATCCAATCATTCAATTAAATTCAAATTTGAATTTGAATTTGAAAGAGGATCTCATTAAATCCTGTTTCCTAAATCCTAAAGCCCCCAATTGGAAACCAATTAATTCCCACCTCACCATACATAGCCGGCCTACAATTGACCATGAAGGCTTTCCTAATTTAGGTAATCCTAATTTGGGCTGAGGTGGGATTAAATTGGTTTCTAATTAGGGGCTTTGGGATTTAGGAAAGAGGATTTATTGAGATCCTCTTTAAATTCAAATTTGAATTTAATTGAATGATTGGATTTCCTAAATTAACTCCTTTATTTAGGAAAGAATATTTCAGATTTTAATGACTCAAAATCTGAATTAAAACTTTCTAGATTAGTAGGAATCTATTTTAGAAAAGTGAAGGGATTTTGAAATTTGGAGGGAAAAGGAAAGGGGGAAGTTGGTCGACGGTTTGGGGTTGGGATGGCCGATGGGTTAAGGGATGGGTGGTCGGCTAAGGAGGACGTGGGAGGTGGGGAGGGAAGGGGATGGCCGGGGTTTGGGGTGCTGGTAAGGGTTCGGCCGTGAGGGGGAGGATGGGAGATGGAAGCATGGCCGGCAGCTATGGAGGAGGTATGGCCGGCAGTCAAGAAAGAAGGAGAAAAGGAGTTTAGGCAAAGAAAGATAAATCGTGAGCCCGGATGCTTCCTGCTGCTGACAGGTGATGCATTGCCTTTCACCAAGGGACTTCAAGCCACGAGCCCGGACCCTTCCTTCGGCTGGTGGATACCACGCTTCTCTCCCATAAGGATCTCACCAAAGTCCTCCAAAGGAACAAAAGTGCAGAATAATTTTTTATTAATAATTCATCATACTAATACAATAACAAGGGCCTCTATATATAGACCTCAAAATGAAAGAAACTCAAAAAAGACAAACATGCCCCTAGGGCTTACATAGGACTACTCCTTCAAGTGAGGATAAAAATGAAAAATGCATAAATAAATAAAAAATACAATTAATAAATTAAGATAAAGTGGAATGATCTCGGCCGTCGATCTTCGGTTCCTCCTCTGATAAGCATTCACGGTTGGATATCCGCATCAGTTAGTTTCTAAAAGACTGCCTTAATTTTCTATTATGCCTATAAGTGAACCAAACTTCTTCTCTTAAAAAAATAGCAAACCAATCGCGACCATTTTAGATAGTTCTTGCCATTTAGTTTACATGTTGAATTGATGTTTTGCAACACTCTCATTGAATTTAGATTGCATATCTCAATTAAAAAAGAAACCAAGAGTAATGGTATGTAGGTATTATTACTATTGTCGATGGTGAGGAAAATTGTGATTTTGTTCATAGGAATAAATATAAATGAAAAGAAATAAACCAATACAGTGATGAAGACCAGCGGCAATACATCGATTAAGCCTTCAGCAATAAGACCAACTTGCAGCAATGCAGCGATGAAGACTATACAAACAACAACAACAACAAGCCTTTATCCCACTGTGGTGTCGGCTAAATGAATCTTTTTTTCTCCATTGTGTCATGTTAAGGGTCAAATTCTCATCTAAATCTAATAAAGAAAGGTCATTTCTAATATTTCCTTACCAAGTCTTTTTAGATCTACCTCTACCTTACTTAATATAAGTTAAATCTAATACATCTACTTTTCTAATCTCGGAAGGCCGCCATTTTATGTGACCAAACCATCTAAGGAAACTCTCTATAATCTTATCTTCCATTGGAGCAACTCCAACCTTTTCACATATATTCTCATTTCATATCCTGCCTTTAAGAGTAAAGCCACTCATCCACCTGAGCATCCTCATCTGTGCAACACTTAATATTATGCTTCTCTTTTAATGGCCAACATTCTGCACCATAAAGCATTGCAGGTCTAACTACCATCGTATACAATTTTCCCTTAAGTTTGAGAGGGACTTTTCTATCACATAACAAGCCCGATGCATTCCTCCACTTCAACAATCCAACTTGAATTCTGCTAATAATATCCTCATCTATTTCACCATCACTCTGAACAATAGACCCAAGATATCTAAAATGTATGCCCTTATTAATGACTTGATCACCCAAAGTCACAATCCCTCCACTAGATCTATTATTATTAAAATTACACTCCATATATTCAATTTTAGATCTACTCAAACGAAAGCCTTTAGACTCTAAGGTTGACCTCCATAATTCTAGTTTACCTTCAACTCTCTCTTTAGTCTTATCAACAAGAAGAATATCATCAACAAAAAGCATACACTAGAGTACAACCTCTTACAAATGTCTAGTGAGAACATCCATGACTAAAGCAAAAAAGATAGGGGCTTAAGGTTGATCCTTGATATAATCCAATTGAAATAGGAAAATACTTGGTCAAACCACCATGTGTTTAAACACAAGTAACAACTCCTGCATATATATCCTTAATGACTTGAATATAAGCATTATAAATTCCTTTCTTATGTAGAACTCTCCGTAGCACTTCTCTTGGAACTTTATCATATGCTTTCTCTAAATCAATAAAAATCATATGTAGATCCTCCTTATTCTCTCTATACTTCTCCATCAAACCTCTCAATAAATGTATAGCTTCCATAGTAGACCTACCTGGGATGAATCCAAATTGATTTTGAGAAACATTAGTGTCACGCCGCCACCTATGCAGCAATGAGACTATAATAGTGAAAAATGTTTATGGCAATGCAATGATAAAAATTGCAACAATAAAACTAGTTCGAGGCAACACAATGATAAAAGTCGCAATATTAAGAAATGCTTGCAAAATATGGATGTAAACCCGATCAAGATCCTATGGTCCCGTCATCCCGGGTATACCATAAGTTTCAGTCTACCAACACTAATAATCATTGACCGTAGTGTCCAAGGAGTCTGATTAGCAACTATGGGTTGCCTCCTCTCAAGGATCCCGAGTAAACTGAATTGGTTAAATATAAATTTTAATTATATTAGGATTTTGGGGTTTATATCTATTAGAATACCCAGAAGTTAATTGGTTTGGGATTTATAACTTCATTTAGAAGTTACCCAGAAGTTTGAATTGAAGCGGGTCTTATGGCTTCTATTAGAAGTAGCCCAAGTGTTTAAATTTGGAGGTCGGGACTTACGGCTTTCATTAAAAGTAGCCCGGGTGTTTTAACTTGGGTCAAGACTTATGGCTTTCATTGAAAGTAACCTGTAAAGTGCGTCTTATGGCTTCTATTAAAAGTAGCCCACTGGTGGGTCTTACAACCAAGCTCTACAACAAGGCTCCCCATTAGTTTTGAATTTGGTTGACAGGCCTCACGACTCCCTTAGAAGTTGCCTATAGATTTAATTTGGAGTGGAACTTACGGCTCTACTTGTAAGATCCCAAAGATCAGTCTTACAACCAAGCTCTACAGCAAGGCTGCCCGAGGATTAATTCTTTTGGGTAGATTTTACAGCTTCCCTTTGAAAGTTAACTAAAAGTGGGTCTTATAACTTAATTCTTTATATAAAGATGCCTGTTTGTTTAAGGGATTAATATTTCATTTAGAAATTTCTAAAATAATAGACTTCACGACTCCCATTAGAAGTTGCATATTTATTTGAGTAAGACGGGCCTTACTGCTTTTCTATAAAAGTAGCTCATTGGTGGGTCTTACAATTTAGACCTATAGGCTAAATTGCCCATTAGTTTTGAATTTACTTTGAGAGGACTTTCTCCCAAGAAACAGGCCTTACAACTTCTTTTAGAAGATGCCTGTAAGTGGGTCGTGAGTGAGTCTTATTATTTCACTTAGAAGTGACCCAATAGTTGGTCTTACAATCTAGTCCTATAGACTAGGATGCCCATTAGTTTAATTGCTTGTTTGTTTGAGATGACAGCAGTTATTTATTAGCTTGATATCAGACTGTGATTTTCAGTTGTTTAATAGTTTAACACTGACTAGCCAGTACTTGTCGTTGTGTGATACCAATGTTTTTGCTACAGTAGCTCTTTTCTTTTTGCTTGGCAGTTTCTTTTCAGTTCTAGTAGTTTATTTTGCCTGCACCAATAGTTCTACTTTTCTTGTGTTAGCAATTTACTGTAGCACTTATTCTTTTTCTGCATTTGCATTTATTTTGATATTAATTTAATTTCAATACTTAATTAATTTTATTTGCTTATTTGCAGAAGCTCGTGCTGATTCAGAGTTTGCATAGGAGAGTACAGAGTTTGTGTCTGTTGAGTTTGAGTGTGTTGAGAGTGTTTAGTTGGAGAGTTTTGCTTGAGAGTGAGAATTTTAGAGAGCTTTGTCTGTAGTGTTGAGTCGAGTTTGAGTTGTGTTGAGAGTTGTTGAGCTTGAGTTGTTGAGTTGATTAGTGAGTTGAAGTCGTGTTGGTTGAGATTGTTGAGTTTGAGTTGAGTTATTGAGTTGAGTTATTTAGTGGGTTCTTATTATGGATATTATGCATTTTATGTTTTGTTTTATTTGATTGGTTGGTTGGATTTTAAGTTTTAAATTAAACCAATTTAAATTGATTAATTTAAATTATTTTATTAGTAAAATGAATTTCAAAAATTGATTATTTGAATTTTTAAAATTAGTTAGTTAATTGATTATTTTAGATTAATTTTAAATTGGTTAAAATCGGTTTAAATGTTTGATTAAGTAAAATTCAATTTTATTTTAAAGTTTGGTAATTTAATTAAATTATTAGATTTACTTTGAATTGAATGATTAATTGTTTGATTAATTTTAAATTGCTCAATTTATTAAATTTCAAATTTTGTTTTAAAGTTTGATTGATTAATTAGATAAATAGATTTAAATTTATTTTAAATTGGCTTGCTTAATTAAATTAACTTCCTGTTAAAATTAAGTTTAATTTGAAATAATTTTTAAAGTTAAATTTAAATGTTATGTTTTTTTTGGAAATTAAATTTAAAATTAAAGTAATTCACTTTACAGCTTAATTAAATAATTTCATTTACATGTTATGTTTTGAAATCATTAATCAATTTAATAATCAAATTTAATCTTTATTTTAAATTATTTAATTAATAAATTTAAATTAATTAGATCGCTTATGACATTGCTCTTCAATGGCTAAAAAGGAAACTCATAATTTTTTTTTTTGTAAATTTCGGCAGCCTACCAGCATCCCATCCCCGCCGAGCAAAATCGAGATGACACTTACCATTTTTTCTTCCCGCCCGGACCTAAGGTCGACAGCACAGGGCCATCCGTCCGGATTAAAAATCACAGCATGGGTCTTCAAATTTTAAACCATTCGCCTGAATTAAAAATCATGACGCGGATCTTCAATTTTAAATTCATCCGTCCATATCAGAGATCAATGGCGCGGGTCTTTAAATTGGCAAATATTTGCTGCTTTATAATTGCCAAAAGAAATTGATGTAATTGCATAACAATTCACTTAATTTCTTAAATTAATACTATTAACTGGAGCGGTTCTTTGTATGCATGCGGCACCGACAGGTATCCATTTTATTTCCTCTAAATGAGAACAGGCTATTGTCTTATATTAAATAATAGGCCTGCTAATTGCACAGGCACGCGGGTAGAACGAACAGAGGGAGTTTGAATGGAAGGTTGCTTACGAGCTTGAAGTCGTATGCCGAGAGAAAGCCAACTATTTAGATTAGATGTGAAGCTAGGGTAAAAGCGTCCGTGCATGCCTAGAGGTGGACTGATCGATGGAGGCTAGGGTTTTGCACGGGTAGGAGATGGATGATTGCGAACGAAGGCCTGCTTGAAGGGCTTGCAGACGTGTTCCCGGCCAAAGACCGGCTTGCAGACGGGGGTGGTTCGTGGATTTTGGCGAACGAGCGAAAGAAGGCAGAGGCGTTGGGGGCTTCGGCTTTCTCTGTCTGCGTGCGATACAGAGAGGCAAGTGAGGGAGGAGTTCGAATGCTTCTTCCACCGCTCTTGCCTATCGTTTTGAAGAAATGAATGGGCAGTTATAAACGAACAATTGCTTCACTTCATGATGTGGGGCCGACAGAGACAGGTATCGGAGGAGGTTTTGTTGTGAAGAGATGCATCTCTTTGTTTTTTTTATTTTAATTTAGTCAAAACATAGCTTGCAAATGAGCAGAAACTGGACTTCATTGCAACACTCCTCACACTAGAAAATATAAATTGAAAATCAGAGGTGAAAATGAACAACAGTAGCATCTCTATTTACAGAGTAGGAAATATTTCATATGGGGCTCATCCTGACAAATTTATAGACAAAACATACAAAAATTAGCAGTAATTTACAAAAATGACAACTCTAATTACAACACTTGTAATCGGATCTGTAAATCAACATGTGTGGTGCATATAATGTGGGAAATGTATCAATACCATGAGTTGCATGCACCCATTTTAACAGCAAAATATTCACACATGCAACTAAATTTGAATAATAATAAATTATGTGCGCACATTGCAAGATAATTTCTTATATATAATCCTAGAACAATGTTTTACTTTATTTTTCATTTTTTGTCCCTTCATCTTAAAGTCCAAAACTAATAAGCATTGTTGGATACATAAACTTTCACTCAAAATAACTTTATAATCTTTGCAATCTAAACGATCAATTTATCTTATAAGAAAAAAATCAATCTGAGTTTTACTATATCCATTCTCATAAGTGATGAGATGTTCATCAACTTTCTTAAATAAGGTATTAGCAATTACAAAATCAGAAGCTAGAGCAAAATCTAATATAGTCTTACTACCTTTATTAGTCGCTCCAAACTCATAGCCACCATGAATGCTTTTAAAACTCTCTACCTCTCTACCAACATATTTATTTAAATCTCTTCTAATAAAAACTCTTTCTTCAAGAGGCATCTTTTGTATTAATTCTTCTAAGTCATTCCAAAATTTTAATTTTGAACATACATCCAAACATACTTAAGGAGCATAAGCACTTATAATATTAATAATCTTAACATCAACAATAATCTTCAAAGCTATAATTCTATCTTCAATTCTATCAATTTTTATAATATTATCATTCAAACTCTTATCTATGATCACACCTACACCATTTATAGTACGACTCTTACCATAATACTAAAGTTTAAATCTTAAACTATAAATCTCCTTAGCCTTCTCTCCAACCAATTTAGTTTCTTAATTGCATAGAATATTTATCTTCCTATGAATCATAATATCAATTACTTCGATTAATTTGCCTTTAAGGGGACATACATTCCAAGACACTATCCTACTCTAATTTCATGTACTAGCTTCTTTCCCACCTCAATCCATGATGTGGGAACTCTTGCCTATTTAACACTACACCCAAGCACCAGTGCAGCGGCCTTTGCACATTTCTTGCTATATTTAGGCCATATAGCACGTCGTTTCTAGGGAACGTCCTAGCATTAACACAATATATTAAAGGATTCATATAATAATTATTCGATAAGTTCTACACTGGCTTTTAACTAGCTAACGCAACCTCCACTTTTCATCCAGGACTTGGGACGTGGCAATGGCAATTTTGGAGAAGGTAAGTGATGTAAGCAAGGGGGGGATGGTTTCCCTGGCTGTTCGGTTCCCAGCTTGTTCGGGTCCCTGCTTTTCCCGTGATTGGCCTGTCCGGCTCCCTGGCTGCTTGTTTGGTTCCTGCATATATTTATGGCTAATTTCTTTGTCTCTTGGGCTCCAATGTTAGGTAAATGCTACATTTTTCTTCTCTTTTCTGATTGGTTCAGGCAGGTGGCTATTTCGGTTGTTGGGCTCCCTTTCTTCTCCTATAAATGGGGGTTGATTTGAGGCATTTGGAGCAGATTTTGGTGATAATTTTTGGAAACAAAACCTAAGGGTTTTAGGATAGCTTGCGAGCTATTCCTATTCTTCTTCTCTTCTCCTCTCTATAGCTTGCAAGTTATATTTCGTCTCGGGCTTCTTACCTCTTTCTTCTCTCCGCAAGTGACCACCCCATTGTATCCTTCTTCTCTTAAAATCTGAAAGTTATAAGATGACTTTCCTATAAAAGTATTGTGGTGTTTGGGGTCTAAACTTTATTAATAGTAAATTTATGTTTTAAGAAGGTTTTTTTTATGTGTTTTTAGTGTCTTTTGTGGCCTCCAAATTGTTTTAGAGACATAGTTTTTTCTCTTTTTTATGACCAAGGGTTCTCTTACTTGTTTTGGGAACTTTTGGTTGCATCAAATTGGTATCAGAGCCTAGGTTAATAAATCCTAGGTTGTCGTGTTAGTGTGTGTCTTTTGTAATGGCCCAAGAACATGATGAAATAGAATCTATTGTGGATGAAAACTAGCCTGGTGATATTGAAGTCCAAATTCCAACAACGAATGGGTTCCGACGCAAGGAAATTCTATCAATCCCATACAGAACGAGTTGTACAAAATTCAATATCAAATGTACTAATGAGACTTTTCAAGTGGGGGAGAATTGATCTAAGCAGGGGGGGGGTTGGTTCCCTAGCTATTCGGTTCCCAGCCTGTTCGGGTCCCTGCTTTTCCTGTGGTTGGCATGTTCAGTTCCTGCATATATTTATGGCTGATTACTTTGTCTCTTGGGCTCCAACGTTAGGTAAATACAACCTTTTTCTTCTCTTTTCTGATTGGTTCAGGTGGGTGGCTATTTGGGCTGTTGGGCTCCCTTTCTTCTCCTATAAATGGGGGCTGATTTGAGGCATTTGGAGCAGATTTTGGTGATGATTTTTGGAAACAAAACTTGAGGGTTTTAGGATAACTTGCGAGCTATGCCTCTTCTTCTTCTCTTCTCCTCTCTATAGCTTGTGAGCTATATTTCGTCTCAGGCTTCTTACCTCTTTCTTCTCTCAGCAAGTGACCACCCCATTGTATCCTTCTCTTAAAATCTAGAAGTTATAAGATGCCTTTCTTATAAAAGTATTGTGGTGTTTGTGGTCTAAACTTTATTAATAGTAAATTTATGTTTTAAGGTCTTTTTTATGTGTTTTTAGCGTCTTTTGTGGTCTCCAAATTGTTTTGGAGACATAGTTTTTTCTCTTTTTTTGTGACCAAGGGCTCTCTTGTTTTGTGAACTTTTGGTTGCATTAGTAAATAATGCAAAATAATACTTAAATAAATTCAAGTGATGCCTAAGGTATGAAATTGATCCTTGGCAAGCAAAAGGAAAGAGTCAACCAGGTTCACAGCAAGAAAGTGCAATTATTCAAATACCCTGATGATGGGCGTGGTTATGACACATAACTAAAAGGATCTATTTTCAAAAAAATGCTTTCAAATCGCAAATACAATTAATGCAGACAGTAACTCACTCAGATAATGGATGTGTTAATAGAAAATCTCAACCAGAGGGAACATTTATCATTAATGTTCCCCAAATTTCAAAAACATATTACTTCGAGCTTAAATTTGGATATAAATGTGGGCTCCGAAAATTCGTGTCCCGGCCTCCCCTACTTCGGGGGAGTTTTAATGTATTAAGTTCCAGGGTAAATTTTCAGAAGGCAGATTGGGTTTGAGATAAGACACTACCCAGAGATTTCGCCCTCATTTTGCGATGACTTTATGATCTGAGGTCTAATTTCCTATTGGCGCAAGCTCCAATAGATAATTACCCCTCCCGATAACGAGAGAGAACTTTCGATTAAGGCTAGTCGTCAAACAGATGTGTGGTATCTGGCGTATAGTAGCATCATGGATTTGGCATTAAAAGTTTGATATTTAAAATTGAAAATTCACCACCTTGCAGTTGAAGCGGATGGTGGGGGAAGTGATGATGGGTCCGATCAAGATCCCATGCTTCCGTCGTCCCGGGCCATCGTGGTCCCTGGTCTACTTAGTCAAAGGAGATAGTCGACCCAACCTAATAGAAGGAACCTTGTCGACAGCCATGGATTGTTTTGTCCAAGGGTACCTTATAGACTTGGGTTAGATGTCTGTCTAAAGGGATAAATTTGAATCAACCTTAGCTAACAGAGAGCATTATGCCCTATTGATTATATCCTATTGATTCATGTCTCAAGAATTTAGTGCCATTGTGGAGCATACGGGCTCTGGCCATTACCATGATTTAGTGGTGCCATTTGGCGGCAGACCACCAAGTTCAGAGGACCCCAGTCATAACCATTTACCTGTAGTGTCAGTTGGCGGCAGAACCGCCGGTTAGAGGACATGTGCTATGTCCTTGCTAACAAGAGACTGTTTGAGAATAAATCCTAATAATATTCTCGACCAGACATTAGGTCTTTGTGAGTTGAAGTGATATTTAAATTTGTTTACCTCGACAAACTGTTACGGGGGTGGATGAATTTTGCTTTAAGTATTTGATTGTTGAATTTCAATTTTAAATATTTTGAATTTTAATAGTTTTTAGAATTTTGAGCTTTCATAGGCATTTGGGTGACATTTTGAATATTCGGAATTAAACCCTCCGGTTGAGATCTAAGTTCAACACGGTCATCATCGGGTAACTTATAGGCATTTATGTTTTTGTTTTTTGTGGGAATTTAGGAGCACTCGAAAAGGTAAGATACCCTCCGGTTGTGATATCATCCACTTGATACAGGTTGGCCGATTCAACCTCACGATAATAAGGGGACAGAAATTCTAGCATATTTTCCTGATAAAGGCTTAGGTCATTTCAAACTCTCAATATTAGACTATAGAAAATCCTTTTTCATTTTCCTAATAAGGGCTAGTCCATCCCAACTTCTTTGTATCAGATATCATAGTATCTGGCACAAGTCATCAAAGTCAACCCACCTTTCACATCAACCCACCTTTCACATGATATGACTTTTCAAGAATCCTTCAAATTTCATCATCAGTCTATTCATTTTTTCCTTTTTAGCATGTATGTATTCATCCATTATTTAATGAATAAGTTCATTTTTTTATGAAACATGATACATATAAAAGTGATCCTGAAAAATGCCCATTTATGGCTTATACATGATGGAATAATCTTTATGCTTGAGTTTAATGACAATTATACAGAAATTAGCTGAATGAATGAGTTGTATGATGTATGACATGCATTTTTGTTGTGTGATGCTCGTGGATGTCTTAGCATGTATATCATGAAGAAAGATATGTTCAGAAAATCATAAACATATGCAAATCAGATCTTTTGCACGGCAAACTTTCTTATCTTTCTCTCTTTAACTCCTTAATCTTTCGTAAACAACCTTAAAAATAATTATTTCTTTGATTTGTAACATTCCCAAATTCAATAATCCAATTTAACACAAATTACCTCATACAGAAATTTTTTTCCCACAAAATACTTCATTCTCATTCAAGCCTTTATTAATTCTTGAAATTGATCCGAAAATCCTTTACCTTAGCTTCCCCTTTTTCTTCCTTTTCTTTCTTCCTTCCTCCTCCTCCGCCTTACTTTCTTCTAATTTCTTCTCTATTTCGCCATTAGCCTCCTTGAGCTGTAATTACCATTCCTTGCTTGGCCAAAAATTTCTACCCAATTCACAAAATTAGGGAGGAATTTTGAGGAGTTAAGCTATAAGTATGTGTATATAATGAAACAAAATTGTTTTAGATAAATTCCAGCATGTGCGAAAGGTTGGGTATAATTTTAGGGAAAAAATTTTATCATACCTTTAAGAAAAATTTTGATGTCACAGTACATATGCCTTGAAATATGAATTTATTTTCAAAAAAAATGTATTAGTCATCAAACACAAAGCTCATCCATATGTGATTTGATAACCATGCTATATATTCAAATTTAAGACAAAAATGATGTCAATAACAACAACAACAACAACATCAAGCCTTTATCCCACTACGTGGGATCGGCTACAATGAATCCTTTTTTTTTTTTTTGCATTGTCTTATTAAGAGTAAAATTCTCGTTTAAATTTAATAAAAGATCATTTATAATATTTTATAGCCAAGTCTTTTTAGATCTACCCCCACTTTTCTTAACATAGGCCAAATCCAATACATCTAATCTCCTAAGTGGGTCATCGAAAGGTCGACACTTCATTTGTCTAAATCATATAAGGCAACTCTCTCTAATTATATCTACTACCGAAACTACTCCAAACTTTTCACGTGCATACTCGTTTCGCATTTTGCCTCTCAGAGTGAAGCCCCTCATCCACCTAAGGATCCTCATCTCTACAACATTTAACTTTATGCTTCTCTTTTAATGACCAACATTCTACGCTATAAAGCATTGCAGGTCTCACCACAATCTTATAAATTTTCCTTCAAGTTTGAGGGGGTCTTTTCTATCACACAAAGGCCCGATGCATTCCTCCATTTCAAACATCCAACTTGAATTCTACTAAAAATATTCATCTATTTCACCATCACTTTGAACAATAGAACCAAAATATCTAAAACGTGTACTCTTATAAATAACTTGATCGTCCAAAGTCACAATCCCCCCACTAGATCTATTACTACTAAAATTACGCTCCATATATTTGGTTTTAGATCTACTCAAACGAAAACCTTTAGAGTCTAAATCTGACCTCCATAATTCAAGTTTTCTTTCAACTCCCTCTCTTGTCTTATCAACAAGAAGAATATCATCAACAAAAAGAATACAACAAGAAACATCCTCTTGTAAATGTCTAGTAAGAATATCCATGACTAGAGCAAAAAGATATGGGCTTAAAGCTAATCCTTGATGTAATCCAACAGAAACAGAAAAATAATTGGTCAAACCTCCTTATGTTTGAACACAAGTAATAGCTCCTAAATGCATATCTTTAACGGATTGAATATAAGCATTATTAACTCCTTTCTTTTTTAAAACTTCCAGAGCATTTCTTTTGAAACTTTATCATATGCGTTCTCTAAATCAATAAATATCATATGTAAATCCTTTTCATTCACCCTATACTTCTTCATCAAACCTCTCAATAAATGTATAGCTTCCATAGTAGACCTACCCGGCATGAATCCAAATTGATTTTGAGAAACATTAGCATCATGTCGTAACTTATACTCATTAACTCTCTCCCATAGTTTTAAAGTATAACATTAACTTAATTCCTCTATATTTCACACTCTTGTACATCACATTTGTTCTTAAAAATAGGAATCAACACACTTCTTCTCCACTCATCTGGTATCTTTTTAGTATTCAAAATAATATTGAATTTTTTTTACGCCAAGAAATTTCTTCACCTCCTAAGCATTTTCACACCTCTATTAGAATATCATCATGTCCAACCACTTTTCCACACTTTATTTTCTTTAAGATTTCTCTAACTTCAATTTTATTAATACGACGATAAAAATAAAAATCTCTATTATCGTTTGAGTTGTTAAAGTCACTAAAGTCAATCGTATTCTCACAATCTTCGCTAAAAAGCTTACTAAAATATCTCATCCACCTTTGTTAAATATCCTCTTCTAATAAAAAGCACTTTTTGATCTTCATCCTTAATGCAATTCACTTAAATTAAATCCTTACTTTTCCTATCGTTTTGTTTGGCTAGCTTACACATATTTTTCACCCTCCTTAGTATCTAATCTAGTATATAAATCATTAAAACCTAAATTATTTGCATCACATATTGCTTTCTTAGATTACTCTATTTATTTATCTTTTTTTAAGACAAATATGATGTACAAACTAAAAATAATGAACTTAAATTTGAACAGTCTCGAGAGATGTGCAACTACACCAAAAAGCATCTAATAAATTTGAATACTCAAAAATACTTTCCAAAAATTGAATTCATCAACAAGTTGTATGAAGCTCTCGAGCAAGCCGCTTTGCATATAAGAGAGGATCATAACTTTCGTATTTCAAATTGATCCTCCTCATAAGAACTAGAGTTAACAAGACTTCAACCCTATGATTAATATCAACACAATAAGTTTAAAATGATATTATTTTGTTTTACATTTCATAACTCTTTGTGATCATACTTGCAAGGAACAATCGTAAGTTCTACCTAACAATCCTGATCCTCTACATACGTGGGTGAGTCAACGAGGTATATACAACAACAAAATCTTCATTAAGACTTTATCTCACTACGTGGGGGCGGCTGCATGAATCATTTTCTCCATTTTGTCCTATTAAGAGTCAAATTCTCATTTAAATCAAATAAATAAATGACATTTCAATACTTTCAAACTAAGTCTTTTTAGATCTATCTCTACCTATCTTAACATAGGGCGGATCTAATACATTTACTTTCCTGACTAGAACATCAAAATGCCAACATTTTATGTGACCAAACAATCTAAGGCAACTCTCTCTAATCTTATTTGCCACTGGAGTTACTCCAACCTTTTCACGTATATACTTGTTTCACAATCTATCTCCAAGTATAAAACCAGTCATCCACCTAAGCATCCTCATCTTTTCAACATAAAACTTAATTTTATGCTTCTCTTATAATAGCCAACATTTTGTATCATAAACCATTATAGGTCTCACCACTATCTTATGAAATTTTCCCTCAAGTTTGAGAGAGACTTTTATATCACACAATAGGCCTGATGCATTCCTCCACTTCAACCATCCAACTTAAATTTCACTAATAATATCCCCATCTATTTCACCATCACTTTGAACAATAGACCTGAGATAGCTGAAATATGAACTTTTTTAAATGACTTGATCACCCAATGTCACAATCCCACTACTAGATCGAATACTACTAAAATCACGCTCCATATATTCGATTATAAATCTACCCAAACGAAAATCTTACAGCTCTAAGGTTGACCTCCATAATTAAAATTTTTCATCAACTCCCTCTCTAGTCTTATCAGCAAAAAGCATACACCAAGGTATATCCTTTTGCAAATGTCTAGCAAGAACATGCATGATTTAAAAAAAAAAAAGATATGGGCTTAAAGCTAATCTTTGATGTTCCAACTAAACAGACAAATACTTGGCCAAACCACATAGTGTTTGAACACAAGATATCTCCTATATACATATCATTAATAACTTAAAATAAGTATTATTACTTCCTTCTTTTCTAGAACTCTCCAGAGCACTTCTCTTGAAACTTTATCATATGTCTCTAAATCAATAAATATCATATGTAGATCCTTTTACCCTCTCTATACTTCTCGATCAAACCAGTCAATAAATGAATAGCTTCCATGGTAGACCTACCCGGCATAAATCCAAACTAATTTTGAGAAACATTAGCATAATGTCATAACTTGTGCTCATATACTCTCCCATAATTTTAAATTATAACACATTAACTAGTTCCTCTATAATTTGCACTCTTGTGTATTACCTTTATTCTTAAAAATAAGAACCAACACACTTCTCCACTTATCTGGCATCTTTTTTTTCAAAATAATATTTAAAAAGTTAAGTCAAGAAATTTTTTGATCCCCTAAGTAATAACACATCTCTATTGAAATATCACCATGTCCCACTACTTTTCCAAACTTCAATTTTTTTAAAGCCTCTCCAACTTAAATTTTACTGATACAGCAATAAAAATAAAAAATTTTATTTTCATTTAAGATGCTAAGATAACTAAAGTCAATGGTATTCTCACAATCTTCATTGGAAAGTTTATCAAAATATCTTACCCACCTATGTTGAATATCCTCCTCTAAGAAACACATTTTTTTCATCTTTAACCTTAATGCACTTCACTTGAAGTAGGCCCTTCTTCTATCTCTTTATTTGGCTAACTTATACATCCATCTTTCACCCCCTTATATCTAATCTATTATATAAATCAATAAAAGCTAAATTTTTGCATCGCATATTGCTTTTTGAGACTCCCTACGGGCCCCTTCATATCTTTCACAATTTTTCGAACTTTTATATATAAACCAGTTTTTATAATCAATGTTCTTATCTTTTATCTTTTCTTCCACACCTTAATTCCACCACCAAGTATTTTTTACTACTAGAAGCTTTTCTTTTTTATTTTCTAAGTACATATTTAACAATATTCTTAATATCACTAGCTAAGTTTTTCCTACATAACATTAGCATCCTCATGAACTACCCAAATCATGAAATATAATAAAATGAATTCAAATAGTTCGCAAGTTAAGAACATAATCCTCCAAAAGAAGGCAGGTAGAGTCAACAAAGTTCAATGTAACAATGAGCAATTATTCAAATACCCTTATGATGGGCATAATTATTGTACATCATAATCATAACCAAAGGGATCCATTTTACATTAAAAAAAAAAGCTTTCAAATTACAAATACAAATAATACAAACAACAATGTACTTTGATGGTGGTCACATTTACAGAAAATCCCAACCAATAAGAATCTTTATCATCAAAACACCCCCAAAATTCCAAACAAAAAAATACTTCAGGCTTAAATCCCGATAAAAATAAACAAAATTAAAAAATTTGTAAGGAATAAAAATTTCAAGCAATAATTGATCACCCAAGTTTAAAACAAGTAATCCATCATCCACAATAATTTGCTGATGGAGACAAATTTAATATTTAACCTAAGCTCATAGGAAGTCAATATCCTATCAAATATATCGTTATTATCACTCTCAAATATCTCATGCAAGTAAGGATATGGCACGTATCCTCTGACCATGTGATGTAGGCAAAAATTAGGAAAAACCTAATTTTTGCATACAAAATAAAAATACGCTTACATACAACCTTGAACACATAAAAAGATAAAAAAATTACTGAAATATGACATTTTAAACGACTCTTACAACTCTTTGACATAAGACAAACACCTAAACTTGCATTTCATTTAGAGAAGAAAGATATAGGTGGGGTCGAACTTGCGGGTAGAAGAAATAGGTTAGAAGACCGAGAAGAAAAGAGGAGAAGCTCGCAAGCTTTCCTAGTGGAAGGAGAAGGAGAATGGAACAAGCTCGCAAGCTTTTCCAACAAAAACCCTCAGGTTTTTTTAACTTCCAAAAATTACATTTTTCAACTCTCTTTTTTCATCACAAAACATCTCATTTTTATAGGCAAGAGAGAGGGGAACCAAATAGCCACAAACCTCCATCCAAACCAATTAGAATTAGGGAAATGAAAGGCCAAAGGTCACCAAACAGCAGCCCACAATTTGGTACAGGAAACAAGGAGGCAACACCACAGGAAACCAGCCATAAGCCATGGGAAAACCCCCTCCCCCCCAGCAGCCACGGTAAAGTAGCCAGGCCAGGACCCGAAGAGCCACACAGAAAATGGGAAAAAGGACCACAGGAAAAGCCTCCAGGGAGCAAAACTGAAAAAGCCACATTAAGGGGAAAATAAAGCCTGCAGCAGATCCCCAAATACCCACCCAGAGAACACCAACAGGCCAAGAAAACCGAGAAGACACAAAGGGAAGGGAAAGAGACACAAGTCCACTCCTCATACCTTTTTCCATTTATGAGCTACACCATTACTTCATGCCTTTTAGAATTAATGAGCTAAACTTCAGCTCAACATAACTAGAACATCAACAACAGCTCAAAACCAAGAACCAAAGCCCCCACCCGAGAAACAGCAGCCACCCAAGGGACCCAATGCTAGCAAACCAAGGACTACCAAGCCCAAAACTGAAAACAGCCAAAGCCTCCAACCGAGAACAGCAAGCAGCCCAAGGACAAAATATTCAAGTTGTTTTGACCACCCCCCCCCCCCCCCCCCCCCCCCCTCCTGCATGCATCACCATGTGATTTTGCAGCTAAATATCGCCAAGTAAATCATAAAATTCTAATAAAATATGGGCAAATATCTAAATAGCATCTTATCTAAAATATCCAATCTGCCTTCTAGAATTTTGACCAATAACCAAAACTCTCACAGAAGAGCAGGACGTCAAATTTTGTAGCCCATAACGATGATGTTCATCAACAATATAAAATGTTGAGCAAAAGTCATATGTTGGTGTAAAAACAAGGAATTGAAGATCGTATGGTATATACCAAGTGCAAGAGGAAACTAAGGTAGTTTATCAGACAAGAAGTCAGAAAAAATAATGAATATAAACACTCCATAGGTTAGTTCCTAACGGGTTATTCTTTAATTACCGGGATGCAAAATATAGAATACAGAATAAACGCATTGGATTGCGAGAATGCAGAGAGAAATATTTCATTGAAAGCCTTCAAACACATATATAGCCTATGAAGTGCGATTGAGAAAGTCATCTGCAACCTCTGCAGACATGCACATTTAAAACTTCTAAGGAGGATGGCTATAGATATAATTCGAGCATTCAAGAAAAATAGAATGTAGTGTTATCATTAAGGAATATAAACCAGAATTTTGAACAAGGTTTATGTTTTGATATCTTTGTAACAATTTTTCAGGCATTCTTATGTTTCAATATCATTGCTGCTAAGTAACATCGTCAAAGATAAAAGACAAAGCGAACCGCATAGAAACAAAATAACTTACTTCCTTTCCATCAGGACTCCTCATTACAACCCCATCAACAACGGGAGACTTCCTTGCTTCAGCATGTGCATATTCTGGACCCACCGTATAAACCTACAAGAGAATAAATAATTAATTCTTAGAGAATCAGGAACAACATCAAGAGAATATTGTTCTCGTGAAAAATTCTTTAGCTGATTAAAAACCAAAGTTCCAGTCCAACCAACACTAGGATACTACTTGATTTAGCTGATAAAAAAAAGACAAATAAAGTTCAAGTTCACTTCTCTTCCTCTCCGTCCCTTTCACATATTTGCTTTAGCTGGTTTGTTTTTTAAAAGCAGGATTTCCGGAAAAGTGATATGAGTGCAACATGAAAAATTCTTTAAAATTAACGGAGAAAAATAATACATAAGCCAAAATAAATACAGAAAGAGGGTAGATGATGCAAAATACTTTAAATAATAATAATAATAATAATAATAAAAGTTTGGGATACCGTGCTTGAAACCTAATGAATAAAGGAGGTGAGGAAAAATTTATTTTCTTATTCCTGCCAACTCTGGCAAGCAAAATTTAAAACCTCCTATTCATCAAAGCATTAACACCCTGAATGCTGCCACCTAAATCTTAAGGATGTTAAGAATGAAGATATTCTAATCTTCCCCAATCGGAGGAAGATTAGATACTTCAACAATAAGAGGATCAATATCATTGTTGTTACTTGCAGGTAATGTAGAGACCATTTCCATGCGATCACCAGGGACATCAACAACAAGCCCTGATTCCAAAGGAAATTCTAAATTTGATTCTAAATTCTTAGTGCGAACATAATATGACAAAGGAACAAAAGCAGCCATAGTAGTAAAAGGAAAGGTCTGAACTTTCAATAGTACTTCAGTGACTGAATTTGGGATTTCCTTGGATCCAGATGAACCTGGAAACATTCAGAGTAATTATGCCTGATGATTTTGCAGGAAAAGTAATATACGGGGATGTCTTCAAATTCAACTTTCTATCAATATCCACAAGACTACGAATCAATCCACACCTTTACAAGCGCACAAGTCACGTTTCAACCAGACCTCCAACCACAGAATATGTAGAAAGATGAGCAATAGCAATATCCACCTATAAAGTGGTACCAAATATAGCACACCGGAAGTATAAAGTGAACTGATTGAAATAACATAAACGAAATAGAGGAGACGCAGCTCAAATATGAGTGATATGTGGTTCATCAAAAGACTCAAAATGGAAAGGCCAATTAAGCATCCCCATCAAATGGCCACTAATATACTAGGATCATCGAGAGAAGAGTTTGGTGTAATATGCTTCTTAAAAAAAAGATTTATAATGCCATAATGAGGGTCAATGAGATCTACAAGACAGTCACCAACCAATTTTAAATCTGACATGAATTTGTGAATAACCTCTAGATTGAGATGGCCCAAAGAGAATTTGCTAACAATAGAAAAGGATACTAAACTACCAAGCTCAGAGATATCATTTTCAGCGAAGATCAGCACATTTTTTCATTGAAATGTATATGATTTCTCATCCTGAAGATGACTTGAATCTTGTTCAAGTAGTTGGATGTAGAGAGATGTAATCCTGAATCTTGCAGCCTACCAACAACTTTGTAAAGTGCAACTAGCAAGAGCTGCAGTGTTCAACGATATGAAAGGTGGAGCTTCCAATTACGGAGGCATAACGCACAACCACTCATACTTAAGAAAAAGGGTAAATTTCTTTGAGTTGATAAGAACCCATAAAACAACAAATTAGGTTCGGGTTCATCTATCTCTCACACGTGTAGATGGTAAGAAACCTTTAAGAAATTAGACCAAGCTTTAATTCAGCACTCTATACTCTCCACAGGTGGGCCACACATAAAAATCAAAATCACATTTTTGTTCACCACTTTCTCTCAAATCTCAATATTAGATTTAAGGAGTTGGCAAGCAATAAAAAGTTGAATAATGTTCAAGCTCATTCTCTCCTCCCTTTCGCATTCATTTTAGCACGTATGCAACATATCAAAAGTCAAATAATGTTCAAATTCATGTATGCAACCCATAAGATGTCAGATCAAACTCATGTTCACCACAAACTCTCTCTCTCTCTCATATTTAATTTAGAGGGTTGACAAACAAAAAAAAGTGAAATAATGTTCAGCTTCGTGATCCCCTCTTGCTCGCATTCAATGTAGCTAGTAGGCAGCATATAAAAAGTAAAATCAAGATTGAATGCATCATTTTCTCTGGCAGCCCATAAAAAGAAAGATCAAGCTCAAGTTCACCCCTCCCCACTCTTTAGTATTTGATTTATCTATTAGTCAACCTACAAAATTATATATTAGATTTATATTCATATCACTCTCTTTCTCTCTCCTCCCATCTCTTTCCCAGTCCTATCTTTCTCTCCACTTCCCATCTCTTTCCCACATCCTATCTCTCTCTATAAATTAGGTTCACCCTAAAAAAGATTAGAGGTGAACACAAACCAACTTTTTTGTACCAACCTAACACCTCTAGGTGCAGTAATTAGATTATAAATGCAGGATTGTAGCTTGAGTTTTGAGATAAAAGTTTGGCCACTAATTGCGGGTATTGTTATGCCTAAATTCATATAGGTGTTATTGTAATCTTGTTGCGCTATAGGATCCCTTCTCTTTGAAATTGATCCATACTAATCCCACTATTAAAATCCAAAGAGAAAATTTTGGAGAACTAAGGGACTAATTTGCATTAATTTTAAAGATTTTAGGGGTCAATTTCGCACGTTCAATTTTAAAGATTTTAGGGGCCAATTTAGCACATTTTAAAGTCAAGGAGCATGTTATTAGGCAAGATTGCCTTACAAGTAGCCCCTTCGGCCAACTCTAACTCCTGCCTTCAAGGTGTCCTCGGATAATGCAAATCATTGTTGCTGACAAGAATACTTAAGTAAGACTGAGTCACTTGCACCCATTGTCCAAGTATACTAAGATCTATGACAATATGTACATGCATATATATATCGTTTATGCCTCCTCTTCCATTCATCATTCATATTATTATTTATATATATTTTTTCAAGAATTTTGTGTGCACAAAATCCATTGTGAATTCCCTCCCTCAAGCATGGTTAATTTTTTGCTCTCCTTGCGTTGGACTAAAACTCAATGTATCTCATGTTTATATCGGCAGAATGCTTTAAGTTTTCATTGTCAATTGCCAAATATTCAAATCCAATTCATGCAAACTACGCAAGTAAAAAAAATCAAAATTACTAATATGCATACCTAGAACTAAGTTCTAGTAAATGATATGAATAAGATAAAGGAATTAAAAGCAGACAAACCACTCAAATATGACATGCTTATATGGAAGGATAATTTTTTTTTAACAAAGGCTATCTCAATTGTCTTAAATATAAGTTTTGAGGAATTATGCACTTTTAGTATATTCGGATATATTTTAAGACATTCAAACTAATTTCCTGAAATTTTGACATAGCATAGCATTTTCCATAAGATTTGGTGTTTGAATTTGTGGCACTAAATCAAGGACTAAAGATAAATCAATATCAATTTTATCATCCATCATTGGAATAATAAAATCAGATAACTCATTGAGAGTTGCATTCTCTAAATGCTCATTTATTCATGAACTACTGTTGACCTTTACATGCAATCCACAAGCCCCAGATCAAATGCGATGATAATAGTGGAAGAATAGAGGTTATACAAATACTTTTTGGTAGGTAAATGTTATTTAAAGTTTAGTAAGCTTTGTATATTATTTTGATGTGTTTAAATATGCTTCCAGTTATGAAATATTGACTATAGTCTTAAATTTTGAAAAACTTGAAGTTTGGAAGAGTTTGAATTGACCAATTCCTACTCACTTGATCTTGATAGAGGCACTTCAGGTTGGGTGTTAGTAAGAGATAGATCTGTTCAGATTCTCCCTCTCTGTTACACTCCATGTTGACTGTAAGGAGAGTCAAAATGGGGTGTAACAGAAATTAGTATCAGAACCAGGTTCAAAATCAAATGAAAGCATAATTGGATTTAGACAATAAAGTTGAATGAGATATAATGAATCTGATATATACAGAGCTATAGGTTGAATCAAGGTTGAATGGAACAATGCATTCATTCTAGTTGAATAAGCATACATGCATAAAAGATTTATTTAATGCTTTAAAATGATCACCTGTATTACAATGATACATATATTATATAAATTATCTACATGCATACAGATAATTATGTCTGAGTAATTGCAATAAAGAATGACTGACCAGTCATCCAGGCCAGATACAAAAACAAAAATGAATGAGAAAAATAAGTCTAAGGAACTCTAACATATTGTGCATTTGATCTCACAAGTGGTAGATGAAATGGCATCTATAAAGAAATCTTCTACAAGCAATGAATCCAGATCTAAAATTGGCAATGAAGTGGATCAACATTTAAAGCTATTTCAAACTTTTAAACCACCAGCATTCAAAGATGCAAGTGATTCAATAGTAATTGGGGACTAGTTGTTGAAGATAGGGAAGATTCCAAATGGTATAATTTGTCCTGAAAATAGCAAGGCACAATTGGCCACATTTGTTCTGGAAGAAGAGGCAGAAAGATAATGGCAAGCACAGCATAGAGAGCAATTTGGACAGATGCCTATCACTAGCATACAGTGTGATGATTTTGTGAAGGTATTAAGAGATTTGTTCATTCCTCCTTCAGCTATATTAGCTTTGCAAGACAAATTCTTCAATCTAACAAAGAGTTCTATCACAGTTATGCAATATGAAGCCGAGTTTACTTCCTTATCCCGTTATGCACCTCATTATGTCACCACCCAAGAGAAAAAATGCCATAGATTTTTTAAAGGACTCAGGGATCATATGCGATTAGCATTGGCACCATTTAATATCAGTGAATTCTCAGTCCTAGTGAAGAGAACCAAGAGAATTGAAAATGAGCTAAATTTTTCTAAGCATAGTTGGGAACAACAGCAAACAAGCAAAAGGAAAATGTTTGAAAAAGAAAATTAATTCAGAAACAAGAAGCTAAAATTTGATAATAAGTAGAAACCAACTCACCTGAGAAACCAAGTGTGATCAGTGCGAGAATAGGCATTTGAGCCAGTGTATAGTGGGTTCTGGAAGATGTTTTAGATGTACTGAACCGGGTCATCGTAAGGTGGACTGCCCTCGGGAGAGAAGCAATGCCAGGCCACAGTAATACCAGGAGAAGGCACCACAGAGGAGATATATAGAAAGCAATCAGGCAGGAAAAACTCAGTATTAGGGAAAGCCAGTAGTGCAAGGGAAGTCGCCGGTTCAGTTAAGAGGAGAAGCATCAGATATTAAAGGTAATCAACGTATGAAAGCTCAAGTATTTGCTATTACAGGTCATGAAGCCAAAGATTCTGAGGAGATATTTATAAGTATACTTTTGATTTCCAATAACTTTGAACTGAGGTTTTCTTTCTTATTCTACTGCATCTCATTCATTTATTTCTGAAGAATTTTGTTCTGACTTATCTGTTGAGACTGCATATTTTACACCTGACTTATGTGTTAAGATGCCGATGGAGGATAGTTTGCATGTCAATAGAAAGTGCTTTATGAATATGGATATTCAGGGGCACAAATTTTCAATAGAATTGATTTTAGTGCCTCTTAAAACTTTTGATATCATTTTAGGAATGAATTAGCTAGTTAAACATTTTGCTACAATTGAATGTTGGAAAAAAAGAATAAAGTTCAATTTGCCAAATGAGAAGACCTACTTTTTCGCTGAGAAGAATATAATATCCTCTCTTGTTAGTGCAATGAAGATGGGTAAATATATAAGGAAGGGTAAGATGATGTTCTTAGCTAAATTGGAGGTCTTGAATAAAGATGTACGGGCATTACAAAATATCCCAGTGGTCTCTGAATTTTCAAATGTATTTCTTGAGGAATTATATGAATTACTATCTAAAAGGGAAGTTGAATTTGGCATAGAACTGCAACCAGTAACATCAGCAATCTACAAATCTCCTTATAGAATGGCCCCAAAAGAATTGCAAGAGTTGAAAGCTCAGTTACGTGAATTGATGGATAAGAGATTTATCCGGGCTAGCCATTCGCCATAGAGTGCACCTATACTTTTTGTTAAAAAGAAAGATGAGTCAATGCGAATGTGTATGGACTACCGAGAGTTGAACAAGGTGACCATCAAGAACAAATATCCACTCCCACGTATTGATGGTTTCTTTGATCAGTTGACAAATGCCACAATATTTTCTAGAATTGATTTAAGATCAGGATATCACTTGAGTGAGGGTTAAAGAAGTGGATGTCAAAAAGACAGCGTTTAGGACTAGGTATGGTCATTTTGAGTTTAGAGTCATGTCATTTGGGTCGACAAATACTCTTGCTATTTTAATGGATATGATGAACCGGGTTTTCAAAGGTTATATAGATCAATTTGTGATTATTTTCATTGATGATATTTTGATATACTGAAAGATTGATAAGGAGCATGTTGAACATTTAAGAATAGTTTGACACATTGAGGAAAAATAAACTATATGCAAAATATTCAAAATGTGAATTTTGGCTAAGGAGTATTACAGTCTTAGGGCATATTATCAGTGGTGAAGGAAATTTCAGTAGATCCACAGAAGGTGAAAGCAATTGTGGAAAGGCCTACACCAAAGAATGTTACAGAGGTTCGTAGCTTTTTGGGATTGGTGGGATACTACAAAAGGTTTGTCAAAAGATTCTAACAAATTGCTATGCCCTTGTCCAAGTGAGGAAAAATGTAAAATTTGAATGGATTGTCGACTGTGAGAAGAGCTTTCAAGCATTGAATATGCATCTGACTACAACACCAGTATTGACACTTTCATCAAGAACAAAAGGATTTTAGATTTACAGTGATGCTTCTTTGAAGGGTTTAAGATGTGTTCTAATGCAGAACAGAAAGATAATTGTATATGCATCAAGACAGTTGAAACACAAGAAAGAAATTATCCTACTCATGATCTAGAGTTGGTTGTAGTAGTAATTACTTTGAAGATCTGGAGGCATTACCTATATGAGGTAAAATATGAAATCTTTACTGATCATCAAAGTTTAAAATATATATTTTCACATAAAGAATAAAATCTGAGACAGAGAAGATGGTTGAAGCTAATTAAGGACTATGGCGTGAATATTCAGTATTGTCCTAAAAAAGCTAATATTGTGGCTGATGCTTTTAGTCACAAATCCGCAGGAATGATGAATTCGATAATTACTCAGGAGGTTTAGTTGATCAAGGAAATGAACAATTTGCAATTGAAGATTAGAAATCTTAAGAATGTGGAATATTTACATTAGATGACAGTAAAGTCAACTTTAACAGATCGTATCAAACAAGCTCAAAAGATTAGCAGTGAATATTCAAAATTGATGGAGCAAGCTCAATAACGGAAAATACCATGTCTTTATGTTGATGCTGATGACAGCATTAAGCATAAATTTCAGTTGTGGGTAACTACTGATATGGACTTGAGAAAGAAAATTTTGAAAGAAGCTCATCATTCTGGCCACACAATTCATTCAGGTAGAACCAAAATATATAAAGATTTGAAATTATTTTTTTGGTGGCCAAGTATAAAAGAAAATGTTGCTGAATATATATCTAAGTGTGAAGCATGTCAAATTATGAAAGCTGAACATCAGCGACCTATTGGTCTATTGCAATCTCTACCTGTCCCTGAGTGGAAGTGGGAAGATATTGCAATGGATTTTGTTATGGGATTCCCCCAATCCAGACAAGGACTTGACAGCATTTGGGTGATCATTGATAGGCTGACCAAATCAACTCACTTTTTGCCTATCAAGCAAACTGATTCAATAAATAAATTGGCACGCCTGTATGTGAAAGGGATTGTCAGATTACATGGCATTCCAAAAGTTATTGTCTTAGATAGAGATGGTAGATTCACTTCTAGGTAGTGGAAAAGCACTCATGAAAGCTTGGGCACAAATCTGCACTTCAGTACAGCTTTGCATCCTCAGACTGATGATCAATCTGAAAGAATCATTCAGGTACTGGAAGACCTGTTGAGATTATGTGCTTTAGATTTTAAAAATAACTGGAAAGATCACATACCATTGATAGAATTTGCTCATAATAATAGTTACAAATCAAGTATACAAATGACATCACATGAAGCACTTTATGGTGGAAAGTGCATAACTCCCTTAACTTAGGTTGAAGTAGGAGAAAGATAACTAATGGGCCCAGAGTTAGTTGATGAAGCAACAGAGAAAATTAAATTAATCAAAGATAGATTAAAAGTTGCTCAGGCTCACCAACAAAAGTATTATAACCCCAAGCACAGAGCAGTAGATTTTGAAAGTGATGATTTTGTATTAAGCCTGTAAAAGGTATAGCCAGATTTGGGCAAGGAGGCAAATTGAGTCCTAGGTATATAGGACATTTTGAAAGTATTGAAAGGATTAGGAAAGTTGCTTAGAGGCTTGCTCTTCCTGCTGACATGTCAAATATCCATGATGTTTTTCATGTGTCTTTACTAAGGAAATGGGTTACATATGCCCATCAGAGGATTTCATATGATGAAATTGATTTACAGAAGAATCTGACTTATAGTGAAGAACCAGACAAAATAGTATATTTTGATATCAAATAGCTCAGAAATCATCAAATCCCTTATGTTAAAGTGAAATAGAAATACAGACCAGAAAAAGATGTAATCTGGGAGAAGAAAGAAGACATTAGACTGAAGTTTTCTCATTTGTTTAATGGTCGTTCAAACAGTAAATTTCGAGGATGAAATTTAAATGAGGGATGAATTATAATACCCAAAATATTCAAAATAAATATAAGCATAAACTTCCTCTAAGTGTTAATTTATTTTCATTAAATTTTACTTTTCATTTGAGCATTTTGACATATAGAAATATATGTAAAATATTAATCTAATTGGGGATGAGAATGAGCTACAAGAGAAAAGGATGAAAGGGTTGTGTTTTAAATGAGATGAGAGGTATACACCGAGGCACAGGTGTAAGGACCGAACTCTTTAAGTTCTCACCGTCTGTGATGATGAGAAAATTGAGAAGGGAGGTGGGAGTGAGGCAGTAGTTGAGGAGGAAGAGTTGAATTTAGACGTGGAAGATGTCACCTTGAACTCAGTAGTGGGATTCACTACACATCACACCATGAAAGTGAGAGCAGAGATAGCAGATAGGAAGGTAGTGGTGCTGATAGACAATGAGGCTACCTATAATTTCATCTCCAACCACGTTGTGCACCAATTATGGAGGAAGCTGTTGGACACAGGGTGCTACTGGGTGATGATGGGCACAGGGAAAGTGGAGACAAGCAAAGGAGTGTGTAGGCGGGTGGTTCTAATCATACGGGGATCCAACTGAGGAAAGACTTCCTTCTATTGGAATTAGAGTGCACTGATATCATCCTGATGATGAAATGACTGCAAACCTTGGAAGATATCAAGGTCAATTATAGAGCACTAACGCTAGAAATGATGGCAGAGGGAAGACGGGTGGTGATCAACGGAGATGCAGGGTTATCCAAAGCCATGACTTCTTTCAAAACCATAGTAAGGGCCATAAAGGAGGTGGGTGGAGGATTTTTGGTAAAGCTGTAGAGCTTAGAGGTGATCATATTGGAGGAGAGGGGAGACATCCCTCTTTCAGTACAGCCGCTTATAAGTTATACAGTAGTTCAATGAAGCATTTCAGCCACCTCAAGAATTGCCACCACCGAGGTAGCAGGACCATGCCATCACATTGAGGGAGGGGGTGTCACCGATTAGTATCAGGCCTTATCGATACCCTCAGATCCATAAGGAAGAGATTGAGAAGCTGATATGGGAGATGTTGGAGACATGGATCATCAGGCTGGGAGTAAGTTCTTTTCCTAACACAGTCTTGTTGGTCAAGAAGAGGGATGGGAGCTAAAGATCTTGTGTGAATTACTGGGCCCTAAATAAGGAAACTATGTTAGGCAAATTTCTTATTTCGGTGATAGACAAGTTGCTAGACGAGCTATGTGGAGCGGGGTTTTCACAAAGATGGATCTGAAGTTTGGGTACCATCAGATCAGGATGAGAGAGGAGGATGTCCCAAAAATAGCATTCCGGACACATGAGGGACACTACGAGCTCTTGGTGATGCTGTTTGGTCTCACCAACGCCCTTGCTACATTATAGTTCCTCATGAATAGGGTGTTTCGACCATACCTTTGGAGATTTATACTGATTTTCTTTGATGACTTCTTGGTGTACAGAAGAAGGTCGGACAAGGAGCAATTGGAACACTTGAATGTGGTGTTGGTGTTACAGGAGCATTATCTGCGGGCCAACCTGAAGAAGTGTTGCTTTGCACAGCCCAGTGTAAAGTACTTGGGGCACATGATATCTTAAGAGGGGGTGGTCACTGATTAAGACAAGATTGAGGCTATGCTGAAATGGCTGCTACCTAGGACTCTGAAGAAGCTGAGGGGTTTCCTAGGGTTGATCGAGTACTACAGGAGGTTTATGAGGAAACACAACATTATGGCTTGCCCCTGACGGAGCAGCTAAAGAAGGCCATGACCACCGTGTTGTCCTGGTCACACTAGATTTTAGCCGGATTTTTGTAGTGAAGACTGACGCATCATGGTATGTATTAGGGGCAGTGCTCATGTAGAATCACAAGCCCATAGCTTACTTCAATCAGGTGTTGACAGTCAAAGCTAGGCTGAAGTCAGTCTATGAGAGGGAGTTGATGGCCATTGTGTTAGCTATTTAGAAGTGGCGTCCTTACTTGTTGGGCCAACATTTCATCATCAGGATAAACCAAAGGAGTTTGAAGTACTTGTTAGAGCAGGGGATGGTGACCGAGGAGCATCAGACGTGGCTATCAAAGCTGATAGAAAATTATTTTGAGATTTATTATAGGTCAGGGCTAAAGAACAAGGCAATTAATGCCATTTCAGTACCACTAATGTTGGATTGGGGAGCTATTAAGGAGAAGAGCGTGCAAGAAGAGGAGCTGAGGGGGATTAGGGCAGGCAGATCTGCTGAAGGATGGCTCATCTTGCATATTCCCTAGAGGGGGAGAGACTACTGTACCAGGGCAGATTTGTGTTTCCACGGACCTCGATCCATATCCCTCACCTTCTGCAAGAGTTCTACGGGAGCGCAGTCGGGGGTCATTCAGGGGTGCAGAAGGCGTACAGGAGGTTGGCATCAAAGTTGTATTGGAAGGGGATGCATAAGGATGTGAAGAAGATAGTGGCTAGATGTGAGGTGTGTCAAAGAAGCACATACATGGTCATGGCTCCAGGAGGGTTACTGCAACCTTTAACTCTTCCAGATAGAGTATGGGAGAAGATCACCATGGATTTTATAGATGGGTTGCCTAGATCTGAGGGGTTTGCAGTGATTTTAGTGGTGGTGGACAGATTGAGCAAGTATGCTCATTTTATTGTCCTACGACATCCGTACACGATAGTGACAGTGGCAGTAACATTCATCAAAGAGGTGATCAGGTTACATGGGATACCGGAATCTATAATGTCCAATCGAGATAGGGTGTTTCTCTATCATTTTGGGAGAGGTGGTCAAGTTACATGGGATACCGCCTGCATTTAGTAGGTTATTTACCCTAGGGTTTATTTCTTTATGCTTAAGTTTGCTAAAATTAGTTTTTTGGATTTGCCATGTTTTCTATGCCTTAAGTAGGTTATTTACTCTAGGGTTTGTTTCTTTATGCTTAAGTTTGCTGAATTTAGTTTTTTCTTAGGTTGAGAGGGCTCTAATTGGCGGCTAGGGATTTGGGAGAGCCAGATATTCCTCTCCACTTTAAGATCCAATTGTACCTTATATTTTCCTTCTAAGTTCTTTCAATAAAATATATTTTTGGGTGTTCTACTTCCCAATTTTTTTGTGTCCTCTGATTTTTGCTGAAATTGCATCCACTTTCAATCAGTGCTCAACGCCAACTTTATAGCTAATTAAACAATTAAATACACATACTACAGTTTTTTCTACCAAAGCCTCAATAAAAATAATTTAGAATCTAATATTAAGAAAATAGAAAGGATATAACGGGATGGTAAGATAGAAACCTTCACATCAGTTCCTCCTGTATGCATGAATTCTTCATATATGTAAGAGCCTTCTCGTCTTACTCTTCTAACCTCAGGATGGAATTCACTGGACCGATTTCCAACCTATTATTAGCCGAAAGCAAAAATTTCACTAAATTAAAGTATATCAATAAAATTAATCAACTTAGAATATAATAAAACTGGCAAAAAATGTGATGCAGAATTCCAAGCATATAGCAGCTGCAAGAAACACAAATTGGTTACGTTATATTGCTATCTTATTTTTTAGTTACCTCTTAACGAAGGCATTATGAATGGTACACATAGTTTGTACGGCTCTTTACAGCTTTTCAGAATAAGTTTGGTTGACAGCACATAACCATATGTTTCAACGTATAGTATACAAAAGAAGTATAACCTGTACTGGCGATCCTCAGCTCAACGTCAAGAAGTGAGCATAAGATGTGTCATAACATGCTAAATGTCTGGGCATGAACCTACATTGTATTGTCTTCAAGGACATGGATTTTTCCCGACTTAAACAGGTCAACCTCAAGAGATTTATCAAGACTATTTACAGGAAAAACGCAAAATATGAATCAGTATTATTTTCAACCAGTAAAGACTATTTATCCCAATCAGCATGCCAAAAATTTGACTATCCTGTGTTACTTAAAATATGAGAGAAACCTAAACGCAAGAACCTTACTCTCACTTTTTAAGTCATATCACCTTGATGATAGATAAGGTTTTCAAATAATTATAACTTACAAAATTATTGTCGACACACTTCATTTACAAAATTATTTTCCCCAGGGGTCCTCATTTCAAGCGTCTTACTTGAAATCTGATTATCATTTGAGGTAAAATAAAAAAAGATTATCATTTGATGTACCATATATCTTCTTTTATTTCTGCCCTGCCTAGTACGGAGAATTTGAAACATTTTGTCCATTAGTTCTTCTGTACCAAAATTACTCACATCAAGGTCAATACATTGATAATCTGGAATTGCAACATTACATTGGAAGGTTAGTTTTTATTTGGGGAATGCATATCAATATCCTGATTGCTAGAAGATTTTTGCAACTATGGGTGTGTCTTGAAGCATCCTATGAAGTTATGATCAAAAGTTTTACAAGAGGAACAATATGAAGGAATGTCTTCAAATTCTACCTTCTGCCAATAGCCACGAGCAGTAGAATCTAATCCCCTTCTCCAATGGAATAATAATGTACATTTCAACCTAAACCCTAGCCATTAACAGACATGATAGCTTAGCAATAGCAACATCCACTAAAAGCAGTTTACCAAAAATTGAACCAAGTGAAAACATCGTGAATTTGTTTAAATAGTAAATCCGTAGTCAACAAAAAATAACTCAAACTCTAGTAACTGGAGTTCCTAGGAACAACCAAAGAAAGGTTAGCACTTAAACATCCACAACGAAAAGCTATCCATATAGCATGACTTTCTTGATATGAGTCTCAAATAATTAATTTCTTGATAATTCGATAAGAACGTGATAATAATCAACAAGCACAATTGCAAAACCTCCAATCAATGTCAAATAGGACATGAACTTACAAATAATTAAAATAACGAGATGGTAATCTAAATGCAAAGATGGCCCAAGAAAAACTTGCCAACAAGATTGAAAGAGAAAAGAGATGTCAACTCAGAGATCTCATTATTAGAAAAAATGAGTATGGGTTTACCATGATAAGAGGAGAGCAAATTGTGATGAGTTGATGCAAGACCTTGTTGGAAATATATTGGAAATGGAAAGGAGAAAGCGGGTCAAAGACCATTATCCCCCCTAACAACCTTAGCGGAAGAACGTGGAGTACTAATATCCTAGGCATAATAGTGACCATAAGGTAATATCACATTGTGGGATTGACTAAAGCGGGAGCGACGGAATAAATGGAATGGCTACCGTAGGATGATATGAAGCTAGAGGAAGCAAACTTATATAACGATAGGCATGAGAGATTGAACAAAATTTAAAGAGCAACCGGAGGATGAAGAACCTTATTGAAGCTTGCCACCCAAAGTGTTAAGGACGAAGACAAAATGAGTGCAACATATGCCGACATTGGGGACATTAGTGCTAGGGAAAAAGAGCACAATACAAGCACATGGACCGGAGCATAAGCATGAGCAAGCCTTTAAACTTCTAATGAGAGATGAAGCCCTATTTTAACCAATGATGACTTAAAATTTGCCCCTATGTTTACAAGGTGTCCTTGAACCATGCAACGCATTGTTGTGACAATTATCCTCTAGTCAAATTGGGTAGACTACCTCCATTTATTAGTTAAATCAACGTTCAGGACAACTTGAAATAACAGAACCATGGATCTTCATCATGCTTGTTGTCATTCTGATGAGGACATCTCGACATGAAAAGTTTATCGAAGACGTGGCCGTCGATCTACGGCCACGATCGAGTCCTTATATTTTTTAGTCTTGTTGTGTCTTTGTTTTCTTTCATTAGTTCTATGTTTTTATTTCCCTGTTTTACCCCTTATGCAAGGGTAGATTGTTTGTAAGCCCGGAGGGCATTGTCGTCTTATGTTGTGTCTTTATGTGAGGCTATTTAAAGCCCCTCTATGTATCTTTTAAGTTAATGAATGATTATTAGAAAAATTTCCTGCACTTGTGTTTGTTGGCTTGAGATTTGAGAGCTTTTGAGAAGACTCCCTAGGAGAGGGAGAGTGCGCATTACCCACCAATCTAGACGTATCGGATTCGTGGTCGCTCCGTTGGATCTTCCTCCCCTTCTCTCCAACCCACCGCCGGCCTCCTCCTCCCACCACCCCTACGGCAGCCCCACCACCCCACCATCACCTCACGGCCAAGCCCCTTCCCCCTTACCCAACCCACGACCCAACCACCCTCCCTCCACCGCCGGCCGTACCCACCCCGCCACCTTCACCAAGCCGCCGGCCCACCTCCCCTTCCCCTTTTAAATTGGTTTCCTAATTTACTATGACTTAATTTGGAAAGCCAATTAAATTCGAATTCAATTTGAATTCAAATTTAGTACCTTCCTTATTTAGTAATCTATTTTAGGAAAGGTACTTAATTTAAAGTCCTATTTAAAATCCCAATCAAGAGGATTTAAATTAATTCTTTCCTATTACCTAATCCTAAATTTGGAAACCCCAATTAATCCCCAAATCCCCCCCCCCCCTCTCCTTAATGCCGCCGGCCCCATACCCTTGCCACCGCCCCCTCTCTCCCCTTCTCTCTCTCCAATCCTCCTCCAATCATTAAATCCTATTTCCTTTTTCTAATTCCCACCTAATTTCAAAATCTGAAAATAATTTCAGGTTTGAAAATTTTAAACTCTCTTAACCCTAACCCTAACTCTACAAACAACTTTTCCTCCCTATCCCTACCTTGGCCGCCCACTTCCCCTAGCCCTTTCTACTTGATTTTCAAAGGGAAACCATTATTCCCTTGGGAGGAACCTTCAAGGACAGCAAAGCCACATCACCTTCGCCCCACCTACTCCACAAGAAGCATGAATGGAAGTCCGCCCTTGGGATTCGGGTTTGGTGCTTGACGATCAAGACAATATTGACGTACTCCGCTCCCCCTTCTTCGACGTAGGATTTGACTACGAAACCACCGTCGAAGAATACTTCGAGCGGATTCACATCCCCTTGGTTGATACTATCGACGGTCAGAGATTCAAAGGACGGTGGACTACCGTTGGACGATTTACACCCGCCATCCCTCCTGCTACTTCACCGTTTCCCTTCAACGGCTACTTCAATCGTCTTCTACAAATCATCACCGGCACCATTCGCATATCAAAGGAGTTCCTTCGACGACGATTCCTCTCCATATAAGGGTTGACTTTTCTTCCCTTTTCAATTCCCTCTTCGTTTCCTAACCTTGTAGGTAGTGACAGAAACGCAAGGGATCGCTCCACTTAAATCTTGCCAAAGCGTAGTAAACGTAGGATATGAGTTATTGATTTTTTATGTTTTCTAATCTTATTGTTAGAGTAGGGATTTTGAATGAACTCTTTCATTACGCATGTTGTTGAATTTCTAGTTTATTTTGTTTGTCCAAGTGCTTAGCCAGTGATTTGGCCTAAACGTAGGCACCTGTCTCTTATTTTATTTTATCGTTCCAATAGCTAATGATTGTATCATTAATGTTCTAAACAAGAAATCGTGCAATAATCTATTTCATTCATTTTAAGCACATAGTCCTACATCATCTGGTATCAGAGCATGGCTTGCTCTAGTTTTGCATGCTAGACATCATCCTAGGAGTTGTTTTAACTAATTGTATACGTTGCTGCATGCATGCTATCATTTACAACAACAACAACAACAACAACATCAAGCCTTTATCCCACTACGTGGGGTCGGCTACATGAATCTTTTTTCTCCATTGTGTCCTATTAAAAGTCAAATTCTCGTTTAAATCTAATAAAGAAAGATCATTTCTAATATTTTCTAACCAAGTCTTTTTAGGTCTACCTCTACCTTTCTTAACATAAGTCAAATCTAAGACCTCTACTTTCCTAACCGGGTCATCGGGAGGCCGCCGTTTTACGTGACCAAACCATCTAAGGCGACTCTCTCTAATCTTATCTTCCACTGGAGCTACTCCAACCTTTTCATGAATATGCTCATTTCGTATCCTATCTCTAAGGGTAAAGCCACTCATCCACCTGAGCATCCTCATCTCTGCAACACTTAACTTAGAATTATGCTTCTCTTTTAATGGCCAACATTCAGCACCATAAAGCATTGCAGGTCTCACCACCATCTTATAGAATTTTCCCTTAAGTTTGAGGGGTACTTTTCTATCACACAATAAGCCCGATGCATTCCTCCACTTCAACCATCCAACTTGGATTCTGCTGATAATATCCCCATCTATATCACCATCACTCTGAACAATAGATCCAAGATATCTAAAACGTGTACTCTTATTAATGACTTGATCGGCCAAAGTCACAATGCCCTCACTAGGTCTATTATTACTAAAATTACACTCCATATATTCCGTTTTAGATCTACTCAAGCGAAAACCTTTAGACTCTAAGGTTGACCTCCACAATTCTAGTTTACCTTCAACTCCCTCTCTAGTCTTATCAACAAGAAGAATATCATCAGCAAAAAGCATACACCAAGGTACATCCTCTTGCAAATGTCTAGTGAGAACATCGATGACTAAAGCAAAAAGATATGGGCTTAAGGCTGATCCTTGCATGCTATCATTTACAATAGTTTAATTACATTTTATGCTTGCTGTCCACTGCATTCCTGCACGCATTTAGGGGTTGTTAAGCTTGTTTATCAATTGTTCAAGTGCTGTCCTTAACCTAGCCGCTTCACTAGTTGTCTAGGTTGCTTAACCCCTCATTGTAGTTTGCTGTCCAAGTAAATTCTGCATCGTTTAGTGACATTTTAGGAAGGTTTTCGTCACATATAGGTGTTGTCCTCTTTCCCAAATCAACCCTAAGTGTCACCTAGTATCTAGGTATGGACCCGGAACAACTTGGGAGGACTTTAGACTTGTTGGTAGGTCAAATGAATAACATTAGCCAGCAACTCAAAGAAAATCAAGCTGACCTAGCCGAACTTCGTAGGGACACCACTGAACGATTTGATACACTCGAGCGTGCACGAGAGCATCATATTCCCTACACCCCTTCTAGACCACCGTCTATATATGGGGATGACACCTACCCTGATGAGCGGCAACATCGTGCCAATCATCGCACTCCACACTATGGAAATGACCCCCGTCATGATCCTGATATACCACTCATGAAAAATATTAAATTTGATGCTCCTACCTTTGATGACACCCTCGATCCCCAGCTCTTCCTGGACTGGGTCAAAGTCATGGACAGCTTCTTTAAGTGGTATAACATCTCCGAGGCCAGGAAGGTTAGTTTTGCGGAGATGAAACTCATGGGTAGGGCAAGTCAATTCTGGTCAAACTTAGAGAGTCTTAGGGAGGCTAGGAACGATTACCCCATCACTGATTGGCCATCTATGAAACGTGAACTTAAGCAGAAGTACTTGCCTCCCTCGTACTTCCCTAGGTTATTAGATAGATGGAATAGGCTAACCCAGGGAAATAAACCAGTCAAAGAGTACATCGCCTCCTTCGATGATTACTTGATTCGATGCAAAGGGGAGACCTCTACCACCCCTGCGCAGATTTTGTCTATGTTTCGTACCGGGTTGCGAGAGGATCTTCGCAACGAGTTGTTCGCCCGGAACGTTACTACCCTGGAGAACGCCTACAGTTTAGTGTTAGATTTAGAGGAGACCTGTTCCCATCACCCGAGCCGTTCACATGACTCTAGACCTTCCTACAGACCTTCCAGTAGTGCCACTCCTCACTCTACCACGGCACGACCCACTCCTGGGAGTGTGACCCGACCACCTACGGGTCACCCAACCCCCCAACCTGATTTTAGAAACAAACCTCCCACTCCGGATACCCCTCGGTCCAGTCCCGGGACCAAGTGCTTTCGATGCCAGAGGTATGGACATATCGCTTCCCAGTGCTCCAGTCCCTACAAAGTCTCTATCATTGAGGAGATTACTGAGGAGGATTTCGAGCCCGAGGTTGATCAGGTCCATCAAGTAGAGGAAGAAGGTGATTTCTTCGAGGAGGACGATGACACCGCCGTCCTCCACTGCCTTCAGAAATTGGACACATCTCCCATCTGTGTGGTGAGATGTGCACTGTCACACCCTGTTACATCCGATGACTGGCGTAGGACTTCTATCTTTCACACCTACACCAAAATCAAAGATAAAAACTGTAAAGTCATCGTAGATAGTGGCAGTTGCATCAATGTTGTCTCCTCCAGCATGGTGTCCAAATTAGGTCTTTCTGCTGTTCCTCACCCCAATCCGTATAAGGTAGCTTGGGTCAACTCCACTGCCTTGGAGGTGAAAGAACGAAGTCTCGTACCCATCTCCTTTGCCACTTATAAGGAGAATGTGTCGTGCGATGTTCTGATTATGGATGTTGGGCAAATTCTGTTAGGGCGACCTTGGATCTTTGATAATGATGTCCACATCTATGGGCGTTCAAACACCTGCGTGTTTGAACATGTGGGTAAAAAGATTAAGCTTTTACCATCGTAACCACGGGTCAAGGAAGAACCCAAACCTCACCCCCTCAAGTCCAAGAAAGGACTGAACTTGGTCACCGCTAAAGTTCTGGACTCTGAGATTACCCGAGGCGTACCTCTGTACGCATTAGTAGGTCGTGAGATTCCCATCGAATCTGATGATCCTATCCCTCAGGAAGTCCAACCTATCTTGGGGCAGTTTGCTGATGTCTTCCCTGAAGATCTCCCAGATCAATTACCTCCACTTAGAGACATTCAGCACGTAATAGACTTAGTCCCTGGAGCCTCCCTCCCTAACCTGCCACATTATCGCATGAACCCCACGGAACATGCTGAACTTAAGAAGCAGATCGATGAGTTACTACGGCGAGATTTCATTAAGGAGAGTCTTAGCCCCTGCGCGGTGCCCGCCCTTCTCACTCCGAAGAGGACGGATCTTGGAGAATGTGTGTTGATAGCCGTGCTATCAACAAAATCACCGTCAAATATCGTTTCCCTATTCCAAGATTAGACGATATGCTAGATATGATGACGGATGCCACTCTATTCTCCAAGATCGATCTCAAGAGCGGATACCACCAGATCCGGATCCGACCCGGTGATGAGTGGAAGACTGCTTTCAAGACTAAGGATGGTCTTTACGAATGGTTGGTCATGCCTTTCGGGTTGAGTAACGCCCCGAGCACTTTTATGAGAGTCATGACCCAGGTGTTACGCCCTTTTATGGGTAAGTTTGTCATTGTCTACTTTGACGACATTCTTATCTATAGTCATTCTGTTGAGCAACACCTGGACCACTTAAGGCAAGTCTGTTCGGTCTTAAGGAAAGAACAATTGTACGCGAACCCTAAGAAGTGTACTTTCTTTGTAGATCGAGTCATCTTTCTGGGATTTATCGTGTCAGCTCAAGGGGTTTCCGCTGACCCCGAGAAGGTGAAAGCCATCATGGAGTGGCCTCTTCCTCAGAACATCCGGGAAGTCCGCAGCTTCCACGGATTGGCCACCTTCTATAGGAGATTTATCCGAAATTTCAGCACTATCGTATCTCCTATCACTGACTGTCTTAAGAAGGGTGATTTTCACTGGACCCCGGCCGCCACCAGAGCTTTTGATGAGATTAAGAAAAAAATGGTGGAAGCCCCAGTGATGAGACTTCCTGATTTCTCCAAAGTCTTCGAAGTGACATGCGATGCTTCGGGGGTCGGAATTGGAGGAGTCCTATCCCAAGAAGGTCATCCAGTAGCTTATTTCAGCGAAAAGCTGAATGACATTAGGCAGCGATATTCTACTTACGACAAAGAGTTCTACGTTGTGATCCAATCCCTCCGCTATTGGCGACACTACTTGCTCCCGCAAGAGTTCGTCATCTTCTCGGATCACGAGGCTCTGCGTTATATCAACTCCCAAAAGAAATTGAATGCGAGCCATGGTCGTTGGGTAGAGTTCCTTCAAGAGTACACGTATACCCTTAGGCATAAGGCGGGAGTTGAGAATAAAGCTGCTGATGCTCTCAGTCGCCGCATGATGACTGCCACTGAAATGAAAGTTGAAGTTGTGGGTTTCGACCAAATAAAGAGGAACTATTTGGACTGCCCCGACTTCAAAGAGACCTACTCTCTCTTGTCCACAGGCAGCACGCGCCTTGTGGACGATTTCCTTCTGGAGGATGGTTATCTTTTTAAAGCTCAAAAGCTTTGCATTCCTAGCACCTCCCTTAGGGAATTTCTTGTCTGGGAACTCTACGCCGAAGGCCTCGCTGGGCACTTTGGACGGGACAAAACTATAGAAGCCGTAGAGTATCGTTTCTTTTGGCCCAGCCTGAAGAGAGACGTTGGTAGGATGGTTAGCCGGTGTCACACGTGTCAGTTAGCCAAACAGTGTAAGCAGAACACTGGCCTTTACACTCCTTTGCCTGTCCCTAGTTGTCCTTGACAGGATGTTAGTATGGATTTCATTTTAGGCCTGCCTAAGACAATTCGTAGAAATGATGCTGTATGTGTCGTAGTTGATAGATTTTCCAAAATGGCTCATTTCATACCTTGCTCCAAAACGTCCGACGCCTCCCATATCGCCAAGCTTTATTTCAATGAGGTTGTCCGTCTACATGGTCTCCCCAAGACCATCGTATCAGATAGGGATGTTAAATTCACTAGCTATTTTTGGAAAACCCTTTGGATAAAACTAGGCACTAAATTGCAATTCTCTACAGCCTTCCACCCACAGACTGATGGTAAGACGGAGGTAGTTAATAGGAGCTTAGAAAATTTGTTACGGTCTCTGGTCGGTGAACATATTAAGGATTGGGATTCTATTTTACCTACTGCTGAGTTTGCGTATAATAATTCTGTGAACCGAATCACTGGCCTGAGTCCTTCCGAAATTGTTTATGGGTTCAAACCTAGGCAGCGGTTAGATCTCATACCCACGTGCCCTAGGTATAGGATTTCTGAGTCTGCATCATCATGTGCATCACATATGCATGAACTTCATAAAGAAATTGCACGACAAATTGAAAAGAGCAATAATAATTACAAATTACATGCTGATCTGAAACGAAAATTTAAAAATTTTGATGTTGGTGACTCCGTGATGGTGCGGATTCGTCCGGAACGGTTCCCGCAGGGAGCGGTTAAGAAATTGCATGCTAAGAGTGCTGGACCATTCAAGATAATTAAGAAAATCAACGATAATGCTTATGTGGTAGATCTTCCTGCTGAGTTCAACATCAATCCCTCCTTTAACATAGAAGATTTAGTTGCATATGAAGGTCCGAATTTCAATCCGCCAAACCCACTCCTACAGCAGCCTTGTGTGAACCCACCTTGTGAGATCCCTAACCTACCCCCACTCCCAGATATCCCTAAATCACCTATGGCAGAAAAAGTGGACGCGATTCTGAGTGATGAAGTCATCTCTACAAGGGAAGGTGGACGACGTAGGTATTTGACAGGTGGAGAGGCAAACCCGAGTCTGAGGATACTTGGTTGGATCGTGAGGAGCTATAGCGGGTGGACCCTGATGCATTGGAAATTTATGATAGCACCAGAGATACTTACTCGACGGAGTCGAGCTTTCTTCCACCCCGGGAGAATGATGAGGACATCTCGACATGGAAAGTTTATCGAAGACGTGGCCGTCGATCTACGGCCACGATCGAGTCCTTATATTTTTGAGTCTTGTTGTTCTTTGTTTTCTTTCATTAGTTCTATGTTTTTATTTCCCTGTTTTACCCCTTATGCAAGGGTAGATTGTTTGTAAGCCCGGAGGGCATTGTCGTCTTATGTTGTGTCTTTATGTGATGCTATTTAAAGCCCCTCTATGTATCTTTTAAGTTAATGAATGATTATTAGAAAAATTTCCTGCACTTGTGTTTGTTGGCTTAGAATTTGAGAGCTTTTGAGAAGACTCCCTAGGAGAGGGAGAGTGCGCATTACCCACCAATCTAGACGTGTCGGATTCGTGGTCGCTCCATTGGATCTTCCTCCCCTTCTCTCCAACCCACCGCCCGCCTCCTCCTCCTTCCACCACCCCTACGGCAGCCCCACCACCCCACCACCACCTCACGGCCAAGCCCCTTCCCCCTTACCCAACCCACGGCCCAACCACCCTCCCTCCACCAGCGGCCGTCCCCACACCGCCACCTTCACCAAGCCGCCGGCCCACCTCCCCTTCCCCTTTTAAATTGGTTTCCTAATTTACTATGACTTAATTTGGAAAGCCAATTAAATTCGAATTCAATTTGAATTCAAATTTAGTACCTTCCTTATTTAGTAATCTATTTTAGGAAATGTACTTAATTTAAAGTCCTATTTAAAATCCCAATCAAGAGGATTTAAATTAATTCTTTTCTATTACCTAATCCTAAATTTGGAAACCCCAATTAATCCCCAAATCCCTCCCCCCCCCCCCCCCCCCCCTCTCCTTAATGCCGCCGGCCCCATACCCTTGCCGCCGCCCCCTCTCTCCCCTTCTCTCTCTCCAATCCTCCTCCAATCATTAAATCCTATTTCCTTTTTCTAATTCCCACCTAATTTCAAAATCTGAAAATAATTTCAGGTTTGGAAATTTTAAACTCTCTTAACCCTAACCCTAACTCTACAAACAACTTTTTCTCCCTATCCCTACCTTGGCTGCCCACTTCCCCTAGCCCTTTCTACTTGATTTTCAAAGGGAAACCTTTATTCCCTTGGGAGGAACCTTCAAGGACAGCAAAGCCACATCACCTTCGCCCCACCTACTCCACAAGAAGTATGAATGGAAATCCGCCCTTGGGAGGCTTGGTGCTTGACGATCAAGACAATATTGACGTACTCCGCTCCCCCTTCTTCGACGTAGGATTTGACTACGAAACCACCGTCGAAGAATACTTCGAGCGGATTCACATCCCCTTGGTTGATACTATCGACGGTCAGAGATTCAAAGGATGGTGGACTACCGTTGGACGATTTACACCCGCCATCCCTTCTGCTATTTCACCGTTTCCCTTCAACGGCTACTTCAATCGTCTTCTACAAATCATCACCGGCACCATTCGCATATCAAAGGAGTTCCTTCGGCGACGATTCCTCTCCATATAAGGGTTGACTTTTCTTCCCTTTTTAATTCCCTCTTCGTTTCCTAACCTTGTAGGTAGTGACAGAAACGCAAGGGATCGCTCCACTTAAATCTTGCCAAAGCGTAGTAAACGTAGGATATGAGTTATTGATTTTCTATGTTTTCTAATCTTATTGTTAGAGTAGGGATTTTGAATGAACTCTTATCATTACGCATGTTGTTGAATTTCTAGTTTATTTTGTTTGTCCAAGTGCTTAGCCAGTGATTTGGCCTAAACGTAGGCACCTGTCTCTTGTTTTATTTTATCGTTCCAATAGCTAATGATTGTATCATTAATGTTCTAAACAAGAAATCGTGCAATAATCTATTTCATTCATTTTAAGCACGTAGTCCTACATCACATTCCCCTGTAATTCGCTCAAAGCCAATAAATGTACCTATTCAAATTGAAGTTATTAAATTAAATTATGGAGCTTACAAACTAGCCATAATCAAAAAAATCTCTCATAATTTAAATGAATAATTAATCATACAAGTTTGACCTTTATGAAAACCTTGAGCAAGATACAAAGTCCTTTATAAGAGAAAATTTATCAATAGTGTTTTATTAAATATCCAACATGGCTCATGAAAAATCAACTCAGCAACACCTGAATATACAATAGCACACAACATGCACGAGTGTTATGTGATTAATTTTATGTTTTAATCTACAATTTTTGGATTACTCATTACCTTGAGCTATTCCTTTGGATATAAGTTGATCTTTGGGTTCAAATACTATATTTTGAGATGGGTAGCTTCTATTTATTTACGATCAAATATATCCTACTTTGTTAGAGACATATGCCCCTTCCTTGGCAATAGATGTATGATTCAATATATATATATATGTGTGTGTGTGTGTTTATACAAAAAGTGCAAGATAGTAATAGATATTCTAATTGTGGTCCTTAGCAACTGTTTTATAAACATATTGCTTTGATCTCTAAGAAGGAATTCATGTGATTAGATGCTATGTATTTTGTTGCATTTTTCAACTAGCCAAGCAGTGATATTTTGTATTGTAGTACAATTGATATGTTTGTAACATATTTCTAATCATGTATATTGTTAATCATTTCTGGTATAAATAATCATAATGCAAAGCCATTTTCATTCTATTGTTCATGGTAGATCATAAATAGCTGTAAATGCTTGTATGCTTGATGGATAAGATCGTGAGTAGTAACCTATTGAATGAGATACTATTGGTTAGACTGGTCAACAAGCTTCTTACGCCAAGTGACAACTATAGTTAGAGGGGATCAAAAGACTCCATCAAGATTTTTTTATATAAAGCATAATTTTATAACTGAAAAATAACATGAGAATAACAAGGGGCATTTATAAAGAATTTCCAACAAAAAAATGCAAAAAATAAAATTAAAAAAAATGATACCCAAGGGTGAAAAATCATTTGGATTAGGAAAAGTTTAAAACTAATTTGAAATGCCTGTTTGAAATATTGTGAATACAGTTGAATGATGTGATTTTTTTCCTATTCCTGGCCAATTTGACAAACAGCATTTATCCAATCCACCAGAGCATCAACGCTTTAAATGCTCCCATCTGAATCATAAGGCTAGCCTGAATCATGATCATCAACATCTTCACTTTTTAAGGAAGATGAGGTGCTATAAGAGTAAGAGAATAAATAATCAACGTTCTTTCTTGCAAGTGAAGCAGTGACCATATTAAAGGCACTAGCAAGGACAGCCACAACAATCCCTAATTCCAAAAAAATTGGTTCCAAATTCACAGTGTAAAACTAATCTGATGAAGGAGGAGCAATAATCATAGTGATAGAAGGTGGGATATGAACATTTGTTTGTACCCCATGTACCTGAAATTTTGGTTTCTAAAATCCTAAATGAGCCGTGAAACATTTAGAATAATTATGCTAAAAGAATATGCATGAGGAACAAAAGAATTGGATGTCTTCAAATTATACAATTTTCCAATATCCACAACAAAAAAAATCAATGTGTGCCTCCTTTCAAATGGATAGTAACATACGATTCAACTAATACTCTGATGAGGACATCAGCAAGAGATTTCGACGCATCTACCATCGGAGGAATCGTAGATCAACGGCTACGATTCAGAGTCTCTATTTATGATGCATTATTGTATTTCTTTCATTTATATTTCAGTTTTTACCATTGTACCCCGGTGAGGGATTTCTTTATGTTGTAGCCCCAATGGCATTTGAGTCTTTTACTTTCTTTATTTTAGAGGCCTATATATTAAGGCTTGAATCATTGTATTAGGGTTAATGAATGATTGTTAATGAAATTCAGCTTTTGTTCTTGATCTCTTTGTGAGTTCTTGAGAGAAAAAACCCTAGGAGAGGGTCAAGCATCACCCGTCAGCCGCCGGTAAAGGCCGGGCTCGCGGTTAGTATCCATGTCATTTTCTTCTTCCCCTCCCTCTGCTTCCACTGCCGGCCTCCATTCCTCCAAGGATCTCAGCCAAATCCCATCACCCTCCTCCTCCTTGAGCCGACCACCCGTCCACCCTAGCATTCAAACCGCCGGCCTCAAGGATCCTTCCTCCCCTACCATAACCTCCAAAACCTTCCTTCCCTCCTAGCCGCCACCATCAAAACCCTAGCCCTTACTTGACCGCCGGCCATAGTGTCGCCCTTTGCTTCCAAATCTTCAAATCCCAAATTACTCCCTTTCCATATGTGGTGTATTTCAACTTGGGAAGATTTCAAATTCAAATCTCAATCCTAATTGAATTGAAATTCTTTCCTAAATTAGCCACGTTATATTTGGAAAGTTTCCAAATTCAAGTCATTTCAAATTTAAATTTAAATTAAAGAGATCCTCATGATTTAATCTCTTTAATTTAATTACCCCTATTTGGAAACCAATTAAATTACCTCCCTCCTTCCCCTAGCCGCCACCCCCTGCCTTTCTCTCTCCAATTAATTCCCTTTCACCTACTAACACTTGGGTCCACATGCATTGTATGTGGACATCTTTTTCCTCCACATTAGGTCGGCCCCTCTCTCCCCTCTATCCTAATTATTTCCTCCTTAATTGAATGCTCCAACTAAGGAGATAATTAGCCCCTCTCTTCCCTCCTCGTTTGAATTTCAAATTCAAATCCCTTAATTAAATGAAATATGAAATTGAATTTCAGATCTTTAATTCTAATTCTCTCCCACCACTCATCCACAAACTAAAACGTAAAACCCAAAAGGAATCTCCTTTTCCCTAACCACGACCGGCCCGATCTCCCTTCCTCTCCATCAAACCGCCGGCCACCTTGGTTCAACCCGGAGTTGAAAGGACTTCTCTTCCCCATGGATGGCCGACCCCGAGCTTGACCACGGATTTGTCTACGACCATCAAGGCTTAGTGGATATTCTCCAGTCTCCCTTCTTCGACCCCTACTAGGAGATTGAAGACACCGTCGACGAATATGTCGACCGCATCCTCTTCACTCTGACATCTGCTATTGAAGAACACCAACCCTCCCGACAGTGGTGAATCATCGGACCTCCACCAGCTTCTTCCCCTCCGGCAAACTTTCTGTTGATCAAGACCGTAGGCGTCCTCTTTCTTTCGGTGGCATCCCTAGGATTGCTAAAGTTATTCATCCGCTAACCCCACTATCAAGATTGAATGAAAGGGAAACTGATGCAAGCAAAATTTTGGAGAAGAGCCCAAATTTTTGCTTACAAATAAAACTACTCTCTTACATATACCTTTGAACACATAACGATAAAAAAATTCCTAACAAATACATAAAACATGACATGTAACATAAAACTTCACTTTAATATTATAAAGGACTGACTCTTACAAACTTTTATGACAATTAACAACTAAACTTGCATTTCTTAGAAGAAAGATACAATGACGTCGGACTTGTGGAGAGAAGAAATAGATTAGAAGTCGAGACGAAAGTAGGAGAAGCTCGCAAGCTTTCCCAAGAAGTAGAAGAAGAAGAAGAGGAACGAGCTCGCAAGCTCTTCCAAAAAACCCTCAGGTTTCCAAAAATCATTCATATCATCACCTCTTAACATTCTAAAAACACACATATAAATAGGAGAAAACAGGAAGCTAAACAACCACTAAACAGCCCCCAAAATCTTTAATTAAACCAATCAAAAGTGCAGGAAATGAAAGGCCAAGAGTCTCCAAACAGCAGGTTCCAGATTCGGCACAGGAAACAGAGAAGAAAATGCCACAGGAAAAGCAGGCGGGATGGAACCGAAGGGGCAAACCAGCGAACAAAACAGCCAGCACTGGAAGCCCAGCAGCTTTTCATGGGAAACAGCAAAACCAACAGAAACCGAGAAGCCAGCAAGGGGAAAACCGAGAAGGCAGCAAGGGGAAAAGGAAAAGCCATCAATGAACTAAACTTCAGCTCGTAAAGGAGAACTTAATACCAGCTCAAAAAGTCCAGCCCGAAATTCAGCAGCCACCCAAAAGGACCCAATCAAGCTAGCAAACCAAGGACTACCAAGCCCAAAGGACTTTAGGAATTTTTATTTTGTTGTGACCGCCCCCCCCCCCCCCCCCTTGCATGCATCAGAAACCCAAAGGTGAAATTTCTATTTATTAGACCAGAGATTTTTGTTATTGCACATTTAGTTTTACTATATTTTGTTGTTATTTTGAATTGTTCCGTTAATCTAAATTGTAACCGCATGCTGAATCAAATCAACAACTACGAAAATTGAAAAATCTAATCTTAGTGAGACATTAAATTATAATTGCATCACTTAAACAACTTTCTTATTAAAATCCTGCAATTCCTGTAGTTGTTTCACATCATACTCTGGCTAAAAATGACCTAAATAAACAAGTCGTAGCAGTTTCAACTTATAAAGGTCTATCAAATACGGAACCCAAATAGTATAAAGTGGACTAGTTGAAGTAATCTAGATAAACACAAAAAAATGCAACTTAAATAGGAGTGATAGGTGGTTCCTCGAAAGTGCGAAAAATGGGAATACCATTTTACGATTCACATCAGATAGTTACTAACGAAGTTGGATGGTCACGAGAAGAGCATAATATAACCTACCTCTAAAAATCGTCATATGATTATATGATGAGGGTCAATAAGCCTGACAGAGAAGTCCTAAACCAAGTATAATTCTAACATGAATTTGGGAATAACCAATGGGTTTGGTCAAGATCTCATCTTCACAGAAAATGAGCACATATTTGTCATAAAATGTAGATGGTTTCTTATGTTCAAGTGGAATTAAATCTTGTTTTAAAATAAAAGACAATTGGTTGGATGAAGATTGATTCATTCATGAGTCCCGCAACCATTAAACAAATTTGGCAAAAGAAGTGCAAGCACTATGAGACTCGGTGTTTGTTGATATAAAAGCAGTAGGAAGAGCCTCCAAAAAAATAGGACCATTAAAATAAGCAACATTGATTGCAGTGATTGAATTGAGGATTCAGTCAAAACCCTCGATACTAACGATGTTGGGGCCGATGAGAATGAGTTGGGATTGGAGTGAGCGAAGATAAGCGGTAACACTTCCTACTTGATAAGGTCGAAGATGCTAGCAACATAGATTTTGAGCAACTAAATGTGATAACTGAGCAAATGGGACAGTAGTGGTTAACAAGCAAGATAGTTGGCAGGGCTACATCCTTAAAGGGTATTCCATCGAACATCATGAGCAGGCGTGGTAATACTGGCGCAAACTTGCCTCAGTCATGGGCACTAAGCAAGATGTGGAGAGTGAGACAAGCACACTCACAAGTGAACACTAGCTGCAGAACACAAGCTAAGGGAACGTGCAAGATGAGCGCGCACGTGCGAACAAAAAATGGTGGTGGAATGCAAACAACGCAAGAACGCCTCGAGCACAAGCACAAGCACAAGACAAGATTGTCGGAGCAATGTGTGACAAACAGTATATGCAGACTCCATCAAGTTGATGACAACCTTCCAATTGAACCCGGGTAATGTATGAGCCGACACATTATTATATAATACTAATGATGGAAAAATAGTCATGGTGGTCAAACGGTGCTTGATGTTTTCCTTATATATGAAAACACGGTCTGCATACTTGAAAGATAATTTATACTTGCAATTGAATGCCAATCTTAGTGAACTGAAGATGAATTGTATTATTACTTCCAATTCATAAGCTAGGTTGGCAAACTTCATGACTATTAATTTTATGGTATACAGATGTTTCATGCTGCTAAACATCATAAATTCGTGATTTATATAAGCATATTTTATTAACCGTGTCATGTCATTGATCATATTACATGCTCCAAAACTTATTCATGCCTTCTTAAATAGTACTTACCTACTAAGTTTGCCGAACAAACCCATGCTACGTTATTTATCCTACGAGGTTGATTATCAGACAATCATGATTGGAGCAGCCTCAAAAGCAGCAGATTTTCTTTGATTCTGAATATTACTTCATTTTAAAGTACAATTTTTCAATTGCAGCCTATTTCCACTTCTTTCAGAAGTGAGATATATCAATTTATTAGTATTAGACTATTATAAAACCAATGCTTTAATATTTTTAAAAAAAAATAGTTATGCATGTAAATTTATTTATACAGAACTGTCTTATTTAGTCTTAACCCCTCAAGTTGTTCGGTTAAGTTCATCATGTTCCACATTATCAGGATGTGCCATCTATCGGATTCAGGACAGAGCAATGTAAGAATTCATGTACTACAGCAAACAACTTGCCCACATATTTAAGCCAATCCGAGCAAGGCTGTAAAAAAAATCTGCAGCCGAAAAACCCCCTATTATGCCAAAACATGCTTAGATTTTTCATACTAGTAAGAATACTCTATGAATGACCGCTCAAAGGAAGGTAAAACAAAATCTTCACAATAATAAGTACATTAAAATTATATCAATTCAAATGTCATCATGATAAGTGACAAAATTATAAATTGCTGAAACATAGACAATCTTGAGTTATCACTAAAGCCGTTTCCAAGGTTTTAAAAAAAATCAAATCACCAAAAACTAGATTAAAATGTAAATCAGTGACTCACCTTTCTAAACAATTCTTTCATCCCTCCACCAGCTGAACTCGGATAATATATCATAATGCTATGATCATCCCCTTTCAAAATATAACATCGAGAATTAGTTCTACAACAAAACAGGATTAAACTACAAGCGATTGCATAAATATCAAAAAACTTATTAAATAATGTATCAACTTTTACCATGGAAGATAAAATGGCTACAGAAATGGCACCACATGGCACAAATGTTAAAAGCATAGTGATCCAAGCTGTTTTCTAACCGTTTTGCAAATAGCCAGTGATGCAAATCGACATATTAATTTGGTTCGGTTTGCTGCTAAGCCAAGTTGGTTATTGAGTTGCTGTTAATGGGCCAATTTGTGGAGCTTTGAGTCCATGATTTGAGTTTCTTGGTTACTAGTTTTGCTTATTGTTGACCCTATTGGCTGTTTCAATTTGATTGTGTAGTGTGCTGTTACAAATAAAAGTTATTTGATTCATCTGTGGTAAATTTATGATGTATGCATAGCTATTAATGGCAAGAGGCTTTCAACTTCGGATTAAATGATTTGATTGGCTATACTTCTAATTCATTGTTGGTTCACCGTATGATTATTTAAATGTATTAGTTCATAGAGAACTGGACAGCAAACAATATCATTGAGCTGTGTAAGTTCTCTGGTATAATTATCTGGGCTTCAGCTCTGATTTTCCTGAGTTGCAATTGTTTGTTATATTGACAATAGGCCGTAGCAATGTTGTTCCCTGCTGACGGTGAAAAGCTGATTGAATTCCTGTAGAAAAAATGAAAATTGTGGCTTAGCTGGGTGTAGCCAAGCGGGTTCTGCGGTGTTGAAAAACATGAATTGAAGCAATATATAAACAAGTCTCAATCTGAACTGATCTTTTTGCTATCAACTGCGCCCGAAAGAGGGGGCAGTCCATCATACGCAGCCACTTGAGAGAATCCAAATTGGTGAGCTGCCTTTGTTTGGTGGAATCCCTCTAGGATCATTGATGCATCAAAGTTGTAAAATAGTCATCCAGTTCTTATGCTAATGAAATGATATGATATGGAATGTATTGCGGACATCCGATGGTAGACGTTAATCAAAGGAAGAGACGAAAATCGACGGCCGAGATCACTCCATTTTATCTTAGTTTATTAATTGTAATTTTTTATTTTAATTATGCATTTTCCATTTTTATCCTTATTTAAGAGTCTTATCTTATGTAAGCCCAAGGGGTAAAGTTGTCTTTTTTTTTAGTTTCTTTTATTTTAAGGCCTATATATAGAGGCCCTTGCTCTTGTATTAGGTATGATGGAGTTTTAATAAAAATTTTGTTCTACACTTTTATTCTTGGGGAGAACGTTAGTGAGAATCCCTATGGAGGGAATCGTGGTTTCCACTAGCCGCAAGATGGGTCTGGGCTCATGGCTTGAAGTCCTTTGGTGAAGGACATCGTATCACTCGTCAGTCTTCGGAAGAGTCCAAGGCTCGCAGTTCTATCTTTTTTTCTTTGCTTTGTTTCTCCTTATTTTCCCAATTGCCATCCCCATCCTCTCTCCAATCCCGCCGGCTTCATTTCATCCTCCACCCAAACCCGCCGGCCTCTTCCCACAATCCCCTCTTCTTCCCCACTGAAATTCCCCATCCCCATCCTAAGCCTAACCGGCCAGCTTTCCCCCACTTCAAACCGCCAATGCTCTCACAAATCATAACCCTAATACCACCATAGTCGTCGGCCACCTTCTTTCCTCCATTGGCTCCCACAATTTCATCTTATATTCAAAACCTTCCTATTATATACATCTTAATTTGGTAATGAACAAATTCAAAATTCAAATTAATTTGAATTTGAATTTATTTCCTAAATTAGGATTCTTATTTTAGGAAAGTTGTTTAAATTATGTCCAATTAAATTTCTGATTAGATTTGATTTAATTTCTTCTCATCAATTAAAGAGCTTTGATTAGACAAGCCATAAAGTCTCTTACCTAATCCCTCTCTCCCTCTTAAAGCTGCCGGCCACCTAACCCTAACCCTAATTCCTAGCCTAGCCGCCGGCTTCTTTTTCCCAATTCCCCTTTGCCTCCAAATTCGAATTCCTATTTGATGCAAGCAAAAATTTGGAGAAGGGCCCAAATTTTTGCTTACAAATAATTCAACTCTTACATATTTTTGAACACATAAAAAGATAAGAAAATACTAGAAATTAAATAAAACTTCACCTTTATAATAAAAGACACGACACTTACAAACTTGACACAATACTAGAAATTAAACACCTAAAGTTGCATTCCATCCATAGAGAAGAAGGATACAGGTGGGGTGGACACTTGCGTAGAGAAGAAGGGGTTAGAAGCGGAGAAGAAAGGAGGAGAAGCTCGCAAGCTTTCCTAGAAGAGGAGAAGGAGAATGGAACAAGCTCGCAAGCTTTTCCAAGAAACCCGCAGGTTTACAATTTCCAAAAATCACATTATCACTCTCTTTTTTCCTTACAAAACACCCCAAATATATAGCCAAGAGAGAGGAAACCCAACAGCCAAAGTACCTCCAAATAGACCAATGAAAAGAGGGGAAAAAGAATGCCAAAAGTCTCCAACAGCAGCCCCAACATTTTGGTACAGGAAACCAAGAGACAACATCACAAGAAACAAGCAAAACATTCCCCCCAAGCAGCCACAGCTAAGCAACCAGCAGGACCCGAAAAGTCACACAGAAACCAGGGAAAAACTCATGGGAAAACCAGCCAAATGAGGGACCCGAGGAGGCAACAAGGGGAAACCAACCAGCAGCCATGGGAAGAGCAAAATGCCACCAAAATCGAGAGGGAAGGGAGAAACCGAAGAGACACACAAGTTCCACTCCCCTAAACCTTTTGGAAATAAATACACACCTTTATGCATTAATGATCCTCCAACAATAATGAGCTACAACCCCAAGTAGGTCAACTTAAGCAAGCTCCAACCCAAACAGCCCAAGCCAAACCGAAAACAGCAGCAATCCAAAGGAAGAGTTTTTTATGTTGCGGAGACCCCCCCTTTGCCTACATCAGACTCCCCTACTTGAAAAACTCATCTCCCGATGAGTTGTCTTTGAAATCAAACCATGCTTCCGCTGCGCTACTCTGATGATCTTGTTTTAATTTGTGCATTTTTTCTTCGTATGCCAAATCCTCTGCTTTGATCAATGCCTCGAATTTTCTTTTGATCTCTTCTTGCTCTTGAACAAATTGATTATGGAGTTGTCTCTTCTTCTTTTCAAAATTTTCTCTGCTTAGGATCATCCTTTCTTGAAGTTTGTATATTTCATTTTGAAGTGGATCGGTTGAATCTCCTTGAGGTGGAACCCTCTCAATAGTTGAAATCTTCACATCCTGAATAGTTGGTTGATTTGTAAATTCTTCAGGGTCAAAATCTCCTTGGGACTCTTGTAAATTTTGACATGAGGTTGCCGAGGTTTGATTACATGGACTATGACTCATGACTCAAAAACAAAAGACAACAAGACTCAAAAGACTTACCCGACAACTTGAGAAGACAACTTGTAAAAAAAAAAACCTAGGACATTTTAAACTTGCTTTGATACCAATTTGATGCAAGCAAAAATTTGGAGAATGGCCCAAATTTTTTGCTTACAAATATTTCAACTCTTACATATTTTTGAACACATAAAAAGATAAGAAAATACTAGAAATTAAACAAAACTTCACCTTTATAATAAAAGACACGACACTTACAAACTTGACACAATACTAGAAATTAAACACCTAAAGTTGCATTCCATCCATAGAGAAGAAGGATACAGGTAGGGTGGACACTTGCGTAGAGAAGAAGGGGTTAGAAGCCGAGAAGAAAGGAGGAGAAGCTCGCAAGCTTTCCTAGAAAAGGAGAAGGAGAATGGAACAAGCTCGCAAGCTTTTCCAAGAAACCCGCAGGTTTACAATTTCCAAAAATCACATTATCACTCTCTTTTTCCTTACAAAACACCCCAAATATATAGCCAAGAGAGAGGAAACCCAACAGCCAAAGTACCTCCAAATAGACCAATGAAAAGAGGGGAAAAAGAATGCCAAAAGTCTCCAACAGCAGCCCCAACATTTTGGTACAGGAAACCAAGAGACAACATCACAAGAAACAAGCAAAACATTCCCCCCAAGCAGCCACAGCTAAGCAACCAGCAGGACCCGAAAAGTCACACAGAAACCAGGGAAAAACTCATGGGAAAACCAGCCAAATGAGGGACCCGAGGAGGCAACAAGGGGAAACCAACCAGCAGCCATGGGAAGAGCAAAATGCCACCAAAATCGAGAGGGAAGGGAGAAACCGAAGAGACACACAAGTTCCACTCCCCTAAACCTTTTGGAAATAAATACACACCTTTATGCATTAATGATCCTCCAACAATAATGAGCTACAACCCCAAGTAGGTCAACTTAAGCAAGCTCCAACCCAAACAGCCCAAGCCAAATCGAAAACAGCAGCAATCCAAAGGAAGAGTTTTTTATGTTGCGGAGACCCCCCCTTTGCCTACATCAGACTCCCCTACTTGAAAAACTCATCTCCCGATGAGTTGTCTTTGAAATCAAACCATGCTTCCGCTGCGCTACTCTGATGATCTTGTTTTAATTTGTGCATTTTTTCTTCGTATGCCAAATCCTCTGCTTTGATCAATGCCTCGAATTTTCTTTTGATCTCTTCTTGCTCTTGAACAAATTGATTATGGAGTTGTCTCTTCTTCTTTTCAAAATTTTCTCTGCTTAGGATCATCCTTTCTTGAAGTTTGTATATTTCATTTTGAAGTGGATCGGTTGAATCTCCTTGAGGTGGAACCCTCTCAATAGTTGAAATCTTCACATCCTGAATAGTTGGTTGATTTGTAAATTCTTCAGGGTCAAAATCTCCTTGGGACTCTTGTAAATTTTGACATGAGGTTGCCGAGGTTTGATTACATGGACTATGACTCATGACTCAAAAACAAAAGACAACAAGACTCAAAAGACTTACCCGACAACTTGAGAAGACAACTTGTAAAAAAAAAACCTAGGACATTTTAAACTTGCTTTGATACCAATTTGATGCAAGCAAAAATTTGGAGAATGGCCCAAATTTTTTGCTTACAAATATTTCAACTCTTACATATTTTTGAACACATAAAAAGATAAGAAAATACTAGAAATTAAACAAAACTTCACCTTTATAATAAAAGACACGACACTTACAAACTTGACACAATACTAGAAATTAAACACCTAAAGTTGCATTCCATCCATAGAGAAGAAGGATACAGGTAGGGTGGACACTTGCGTAGAGAAGAAGGGGTTAGAAGCCGAGAAGAAAGGAGGAGAAGCTCGCAAGCTTTCCTAGAAAAGGAGAAGGAGAATGGAACAAGCTCGCAAGCTTTTCCAAGAAACCCGCAGGTTTACAATTTCCAAAAATCACATTATCACTCTCTTTTTCCTTACAAAACACCCCAAATATATAGCCAAGAGAGAGGAAACCCAACAGCCAAAGTACCTCCAAATAGACCAATGAAAAGAGGGGAAAAAGAATGCCAAAAGTCTCCAACAGCAGCCCCAACATTTTGGTACAGGAAACCAAGAGACAACATCACAAGAAACAAGCAAAACATTCCCCCCAAGCAGCCACAGCTAAGCAACCAGCAGGACCCGAAAAGTCACACAGAAACCAGGGAAAAACTCATGGGAAAACCAGCCAAATGAGGGACCCGAGGAGGCAACAAGGGGAAACCAACCAGCAGCCATGGGAAGAGCAAAATGCCACCAAAATCGAGAGGGAAGGGAGAAACCGAAGAGACACACAAGTTCCACTCCCCTAAACCTTTTGGAAATAAATACACACCTTTATGCATTAATGATCCTCCAACAATAATGAGCTACAACCCCAAGTAGGTCAACTTAAGCAAGCTCCAACCCAAACAGCCCAAGCCAAACCGAAAACAGCAGCAATCCAAAGGAAGAGTTTTTTATGTTGCGGAGACCCCCCCTTTGCCTACATCACTATTCAAGACTTTCCTTTTATTCAACGTCTTAATTTAGGAAAGTTTTCAAATTTCTAATTCAAATAAATTTAAATTTGAAATCCTTTCCTAAAATAAGTTCAATTTCATTTGGAAACTTCCTCAATCTTCTCAAATCTGAAATTAATTCAGATTTTCAGATTTAACGCAATTCCCCACATTCAACGAACATGGACACCCTCTCTCCTCTCCCTCTCTAGGCCGGCCCCTCCTCTCTCTCTCCAATCCATTTAATTCTCATTAATTCCCCCTCTCTTGGAGCCTTAATTCATCCTTAATTAAAGAAATAATTTTCTTTTCCATTTAATTTGAAATCCCAAATTTGAAATGACCCCCTCCCCCATATCCGTTCTACATCAGAATGTTAAGAAATCAATCTTTGTAAAGTGGCGCTTGCTCGCCTTTGGTGTCAGTGAGACATGTCCATATCACATGAGTCGGCAACCCAACTAAATCTAGCATTCAATATGAATGACAACCCATCATCAGCTAAGTGACGGAGCTCCCCTTACTAGTCCAAATCTATAAATCCTACAAAATATCACAGGAGCTAAAGAAACCAAGAAAATTAAGCTTATTACAGACAGGACTCTAGATCACAGAGCTCTGTATCCGTATTATGTAATAATTCCTAAACATTGGTCCATGGCATCACTCTGAAAAAAGTTAATGAATCCAAGCATCCAGAGAATAAGTAGACCAAGCCTGAGAGCTGAAGGCTTTGTTGATTCAAGCAATTGACGCCAGTGGCACAAGCATTTATTTTGCTTAGGGTTCTCTCACATCTGAGAAGGTTGATAAACCGTGGGAGCTAATGCTCACGGGAAATGTTAAACAAGGAAAATAAGCCCTCAAAAGGGTGAAATAGCTTCGGTGTTCTTTATCCACTCCAATCTGACTCCTAAAGAAGTCAGCAACATGCCCAACCGTCTGGTAAAGCCTTTTCAGGGGTCATAGTCACAAAAGGAGAACCAACAAGGCAAAGAAGCAATACCTTATCACATAAAGAGGTAGCACAGTACGTGCATAAACTAGTAAAATATTTACAATCTACTAGCAACACTTCTCAAATCAGAGTTTACAATGTAAAGTTAGTGATCAATAACACAGATTTTAAACTGATAGAAGTAATTATAGGAAACTACTATTACCATCAATAGGCTTCTCCACAAAAGGTTTCCAAAACCGTTTCCCATGTACTTCAACAAAGTCTTCGTGCTCAAAAAAGTAATCCAGCTCTTGGTAAGAATATTCTCTATTTACAAGAGCATAATTAGGAACAGGAACTCCAAACTCCTCAAGTCGCTTCAAGTAACAAAAATAAGTTTCAAAATCAGAAATACTTAGAAATTCTGAATTAAGAAAGTAACTTAAATCTTTTAAGAAATGATGATAAACTTCAATCTAAAGTGAAGAGGCAAGTCCCAGGTTAAACACAAGGAATACCTTTGAGAACTCAAATTCTAAAAGTTTGAAAAAAAATTTTATCGCTTACTAATATATTCAATAAGTCTGCTTAATTTAATCTGGTAACTATTTTAGGTCAATGAGATTTTTCTGGTCGCAGCATCAAATATTTAGCATCATGCATTTCAATAACAAATATTACAAAACATAATAATATATATAATTCTATTTTTAATGGAATAACTACCTCATACGTTTTCTTATACTGCATTAGACGTTTAATTATGAAAAAACTAGAGATGGAAGTCCTAAAGAACCAATGATCCAAGAAGATTAAACCGCACGGTTAGCTTCTAAACAAGTCGGCTCCAGCTCAGAAAACCTCAAAAAGAGAAAATTTAGAGCTATTGTATCCAGGAATTGGAAACTTGATCCACATAAACAATTCGTTATGATTAGAGAGCGCATTTGATGTAGGCAAGGGGGGGTCAAAACATTTTGGTATTTTCCTTGGTCTTTGGGCTGTTGGTTGCCTCTCGGTTTGGGCCTTGACTGCTTTGGTTTTGAGCTAATTTATTGGGAGCTACTTAATTCTAGCTCATTATTGCTTAAGCTAATGTTTAGCTCATTAATTTGAAAAGGTATTCTTCTTGATTTAGCTCATTATTTGGAGGAGTGATTGCACTTCCTAGCTCATAAATTTATAAAGGTATGTGGAGTGGAGCTTGTTTCTTCCCATTCTTGTGTCTCTTTGGTTTCTTCCTTGGGAGTAATTGTTGTGGGCTCGTTGTCTTTTCGGTTTTCTCCTTGGCTGCTTTCCCGTGACCCCTCTGCCCTGTTTCCTGTGTTGGCTCCTCGAGTCCCTCTCTGGCTGCTTTCCCGTGGCTCTCTCTGGCTGGATTTCCCGTGGCTTTTCTTCTTGTTTTCTGTGCAGAATTTGGGGGGCTGTTGTGGTGTCTTTTGGCCTTTCATTTCCCCAAACCTGATTGGTTTTGGTTGGAGGTGTTATGGCTATTTGGCTTCTTTCTTTTGCTTATAAATTGGAGATGTTTTGTAATAGAAAAAGTGTGTAATGATGTGATTTCTGGAAAGGAAAATCTGCGGGTTTGTATTGGAAAAGCTTGCGAGCTTGTTCCATTCTCCTTCTTCTCTTCTAGGAAAGCTTGCGAGCTTCTCCTCTCTTCGTCTCGACTTCTTACCTCTTTCTTCTCTCTGTAAGTTCCATGTCACTTGTATCTTTCTTCTCAAGCATTTTTAGGATGAAATGTGTCTTGTCTTTGAGTCAAGTTCTTATAAGTTGTAATTTGTCTATGTTATGTGAAAATATCGATGTTTTAGTAGTTTTTTATTGTATTTGGCTTTTAATTTATAGTTTTGTGAAAGACTTGCAAATTTTGTAATTGTAGGCTTATCTTGCCTGAATCAATTTGGTATCAGAGAAGTTAGTATATCCTAAGATGTCATGTTTGTTATGTTTATGTGAGTGTCATGTGAGCTTTCTTTGTCTTCATGTTATGTTTTGAGTCTAAAAGAAAGTTGTATGAGCAGTTCAAGTTACCAGCATACAAGAACTTCTAATTAGTATACTACAAGAGTTTTCTGGAAGAATTTAATCAGAGTGGCGCAGCGGAAGCATGGCAAGATCTAAAGCGATCTCATCAGGAGATGAGAATTTTCAAGTGGGGGAGAATTGATGTAGGCAAGGGGGGTCAAAACATTTTGATATTTTCCTTGGTCTTTGGGCTGCTGGTTGCCTCTCGGTTTCGACCTTGGCTGATTTGGTTTTGAGCTGATTTATTGGGAGCTACTTAATTCTAGATCATTATTGCTTAAGCTAATGTTTAGCTCATTAATTTGAAAAGGTATTCTTCTTGATTTAGCTCATTATTTGGAGGAGTAATTGCACTTCCTAGCTCATAAATTCATAAAGGTATGTGGAGTGGAGCTTGTTTCTTCCCATTCTTGTGTCTCTTTGGTTTCTTCCTTGGGAGTAAATTGTTGTGGGCTCGTTGTCTTTTCGGTTTTCTCCCTGGCTGCTTTCCCGTGACCCCTCTGCCCAGTTTCCTGTGTTGGCTCCTCGAGTCCCTCTCTGGCTGCTTTCCCGTGGCTCCCTGGCTGGGTTTCCCGTGGCTTTTCTTCTTGTTTTTTGTGCAGAATTTGGGGGGTTGTTGTGGTGTCTTTTGGCCTTTCATTTCCCCAAACCTGATTGGTTTTGGTTGGAGGTGTTATGGCTGTTTGGCTTCTTTCTTTTGCTTATAAATTGGAGATGTTTTGTAATAGAAAAAGTGTGTGTTATGATGTGATTTTTGGAAAGGAAAACCTGTGGGTTTGTATTGGAAAAGCTTGCGAGCTTGTTCCATTCTCCTTCTCCTCTTCTAGAAAAGCTTACGAGCTTCTCCTCTCTTCGTCTCGACTTCTTACCTCTTTCTTCTCTCCTCAAGTTCCATGTCACTTGTATCTTTCTTCTCAATCATTTTTAGGATGAAATGTGTCTTATCATTGAATCAAGTTCTTATAAGTTGTAATTTGCTATGTTATGTGAAAGTTTGTCTTAATATCGTTGTTTTAGTAGTTTTTTATTATATTTGGCTTTTAATTTATAGTTTTGTGAAGGACTTGCAAATTTTGTAATTGTTGGCTTTTCTTGCCTGCATCAGCATTTTCTATTAAGCAATAATTTAATAGAATATAGCACGATGCATTTGAGCCCTATTGAACATTCAACTCTATTACTAGTACTATATTTTTTTTAATAGACTTGATCGAGCACCCAGCCCCACTTAACCTAATTTTCTAGATTCGTTTACGTGAATTTCTAGTCATTAATCAACCAGAAGTTGTCTTCCACCGAAACCCATAATCAATAAGTCATTTCTTAGTTTTGTCCACAGCAAACGAAGGCGACCCATGAATACCACTTGGAAGACAAAAGGGAAGGGAATAAATAAGATTACCCATTATTGGCTACTTATGATAGCTGATTTGACTTCGGCACTAATCCCAACAATTGGCTGAAAGCAAATGATAAACTTCATTTAACATTTAAATAAACATAATATCAGGCAATGAGATGGTTATGAATGTAAATTTGATTACTTTCACCCGACAGTGATCATTAGATAGCCAAATACTTGGCATAATACAACGTTGAATTACACATTACATCAATCAAATATGCCAAAATAAGAAACCAAAAATTGTACTCCTATACAAAAACTTAAAGTGCTACATAATTACATGAAATCTACAGCAGTAACTATATAGCCATAACACAGGGAGCCTGAAGATATAATAGCAAAATGAGGCAAAAGGTGCTCTCAAAAATCTAACTAATATTCCCCCTCCCTTCGTCAAATTGATGTGAAACGAATACAAAATATGTAAGTTGTAGTTGGGGTTGCTAGTAAAAATACTGCCCCTTCTCTTTTTAAAAATCACCAAAGGATCAAAGAGTTGGATGAGTGCCAAAAGCTGGGATCAAGGACAGACATTCTATACATTATCTAGAGCAAGCACCAACAGTCAGGCCCTAGACGCCAGGGTGTCAATCTGTCGAAGACGAGCACTAAGAGTCAAGCGCTGAAAATCACAAAAAGAGATGAATGAGCGGCACAGAGATCATCAAGAGATGGGCGGCATATCATGCCGAGGGGCCGCAGTATGTTGTGATGGAAGTCACGCCGAGAGATCAACAATGAAGGTCACCATAAGAATAAGAGTCCCGGGTGAAACATGCAAACATCACGAGAGGATCAAAGAAGAGAACAAACAAATGAAAGGATGAGAACAAAATGTCTCTGATAGTGATACCATGTAAATTGGATCGCTCTCATTCCAGAGTTCTCATTATATAGAAAAAATGCAAGACAAAAATACAACAATTACAACAATCACATCTGGCAAAATCGGCAACAGTAATTATATAATCATAGAATCCAGAAGTTATATGGAAAAGCCTGGCAAAAGATATTATCATAAATCTAGCTAATAATTAAAAAGGAATTAAAAATATATTTTTAAATAACAAAAAACATAATTTTTTCAAATTCCTCAAAAATTCCATACCCATATGCAGCATCAAACTATATATATATATCAGTGATTCATAGGCATCAATTACTGGCAAGAAAATTTAAGACAAAATAATTACCTCATAGACCTTTCTTCTATCATGGAGAAGGTATTGCGGCTCCAACTCATTTACTAAGAATGGCCTAATAAAAAAAAAATTTGCATAACAAGAATACTAAATATAATTAACAAAATATAATAAACTATTAAAGACAAGAAGCATGGAAATCAAAAATTAAAGAATAACACCAATTAATCAATTTTCTCATATTACATGTAGAATGAAGCAAAAAAAAAGGAGGGGATTGAGAAAGTTTTAAGAAGCCGCAATGGTCAAGTAGCTCAATTAACAAAGTGGAAAAAAACACTTTCCCTTTCAACAGTCCCCACATTAAAGTTATCGCTCCAACAAATTAAACATTTGTAATGATTGTTTTCTCCCACATCATAAAGTGAACATTTTCTATGTCCTACATCGTAAGAAAGCAATCTTGTAACACCCAAATCCAATGGATTTTTCGAGGTGTATGAATGAAAAAACAAGGGTCAATTGCCTTTCTTAAAATTTCATTAAGTCCATTTTTTAATTATATTTCATATAGGTCCTTTGTTTGTTTCCTTTATTTGTTTATCTCTTTCTCTTTGGTACTCATGATGTAAAATTATCCAAAAAACCAAGCCCAAAGGCTACAATTCCTCTCTCCCTCTTTCTTCCATTATATATTTATGAACTAATCATCTCCCAGAGAAAAGATGGGTCATGTCTGTCAACCACAAGAGATGACAATCAAGGAGCTAACTAACCATACTTTTATTCAAGAGAAAGGTAGGGAAAAAGAAAATGACAGGAATAGTAGAAAACTTGTGTAAAACAATCCATAAGAGAAAAGTAACAACAGGAAATCTTTCAAAAGGTTTTTTTTTTTAATTTAATTTCAAAAGGTGATATTCTCTTCTTATTATATTAGTTACAAAAAGCTAAGTTATGACTCAAGGGACCAAATAATTAATTCTGGAGACCAATATGAATAGAATTATCATGACAAATTCAGAAAGGCATAAATAATTTTCACACAGAATAACATAAGCGTGTTCCCTTTTTCCTTTAACCCCCAACCCAAATAAGGGTGTTCATTTTATTTTTTTTCTCTTTAAGCCCCAACCATGATGATTACGGTATTTAGGAGGACCATAAAGAGTTCATATAGCAGGTAAGCAGGCATAATAAAAAAACTATAAGTCTATATATACGGTATAATTATAAATTTCTTATCATATCCTAAATGTCAGTTTTCCGCTATCCTTGGCACACATTTGAATTGGATAACAAAATCTACCAAAATGGCACATATCAACCCCATTTCTTTATTTGAAGGCCTTCAAAGAACATGCATAATATTATCATATTTTGCATAACCATTTTCCAGAATGGATTTTAGACCTATCAACAACTCTATTAATTAGACTTCAAAAGGGTTCTAGCAACAACAAGACTGTCCAACCTTACTAAAAGGAAATTGAAGGATACTATAGCCAAGTCTTTCCTGATGCAGGCAATTAGATTAGAAAAGAGTCAAAAGAGGAGAACACCAAGACTCGTAGAACATGACTCAATTCAACGTTTAGAACACTAACATCCAACAAACGTTAAAAAAAACGAAAACCAAACAAATGAAACAAAATTAAAAATAAAAATCACTACCCTCAAAACAACCGGCAAGCGGTTTTCTCACATGCAATAAAATAGTATGCAATATAAAAGATGTGCTTAAAGTCTTGCAAACCAAGGATCCACCACAGCTACAAGGTCCAACGTCCACCAAAACTCCTCCAGCAAATGCTACCAAATCAGCCAACTAACAGCTCCAATAGCTCAAGAAGAAAGATACAAGTGGAGTGGAACTTGCGGAGAGAAGAAAGAGGTAAGAAGCCCAAGACGAAAGTGTAGAGAGGAAGAGAGAAATGGAACAAGCTCTCAAGCTTTTCCAAAGAAGAAACCCTTAGGTTTTTAGAGACTTTGCTCACAATAATCAACAACCTTTTTAGCTTCAAAACACCTCAAATATAAGAGAAAATGGGGCAGCCAAACAGCCAAACCACCTCCAACCGAACCAATCAGGTAAGGAGAAATCGAAGGCCAGCATTCATTCCAGAACAGCACCCGAATAGCCACACAAAAAATCGGAAAAGGCAGCCAAGGGGGAAGGAAAGGACGGCTAGGGGAACCGGGACAATCAGCTAGGGGAACCGGAAAAGACAACCAAAAAGGGGGAAGGAACCAGCCACGAGAAGCAAAACCAGGAGGGGAAAAACCGAAGGGCCACAGAGAAGGGGAAAGGCAAGAATCCACTCCACATAATGAGCTAAAAAGTGGAATACTTTCCAAATTAATGAGCTAAAACAGCAGCTCAAACATTAATTAGCTAGAATCAAGCAGCTCCCAAAAACACAACCCAAAACCGAGCAACCAAACCCAACCCGAGAAGCAACCAGCAGCCCAAAGACCAAAGAACCCAACTAGCTAGCACACCCAAAGTTTGCCAAGCCCAAGCGCTACCTACTCATGATCATTGGATGTCTTCCATCATAAGGTAGCATAAAAAAATTAAAAAAAAACTATAATATTCAAATTACAATAAAAAACCAAAATAAACTGAAATTTGCATGCATCATTTCTTCAAGAGATGCATAATTATAGTATAAGTGAACTACTTTTTTAGTCTCATTCCTGCAAAAATCAAATCAATTCATTAAATAATAACATGATGCAATATTGAACATGGCGAAAAATCACTACATATTAACTAATATTTCAAAACAAGCTTTCATGTTTGATTACCATAAATGCCTTGAATGTTGTATGGCAATGCCATGTCAAAATCTTTGGTGAGATATAAGGAAAAAAATTTTATCCCAAGACCAAGATGAAAAGGACCCATTTGATCAACCAAGGTCAGGGATTTATGATTACTCATTCATGATGTAGGCATAGGGGGGTCAAAACAAATTGATATTTTGTTTTGGTGCTTTGGCTCTTGGGCTTCTGGTGGATCCCGGTTTGAGCTTGGCTGCTCGATTTTTTGGCTGCTTTTGGGAGCTGTTATGTTTCAGCTCATTATTATGGAGAGCTACTGCCTTTTCAACTCATTAAACCTGCTGTCCAGGTTCTTTCCCCCTTCCCTTGGCCCTTCGGTTTCCTCCCTGGCTCCCCCTTCCCGTGGCTAGTTCCTCCCCTTGTGGCTGCCTGTTCCGGTTCCCCCTTGGCTACCTGTTCTGGTTCCCTGTGGTTGCCTTTCCAGTTTTCTGAGTGGCTATTCGGGTGCTATTTCTGGACAGCCTGCTGACCTTCCATTTCCCCTTAACTGATTGTTTCGGTTGGAGGTGGTTTGGTTGTTTGGCTGCCCCCTTTTCTCTTATAAATTTAGGATGTTTTGAAGCATAAAAGAGAGAGATATTATGAAGAATTTTTGGAACTAAAACCTTAGGGTTTTTTCTTATTAAAGCTTGCGAGCTTGTTCCATTTCTTGCGAGCTTGTCCTCTCTAGACTTCGTCTTGGCTTCTTACCTCTTTCTTTTCTCCGCAAGTGTCCACCTCAAATGTACCTTTCTTCTCAATCAATGAAAAGCTTCTTTAGGTTGTCAATGAGTTTTGTTTTGTTTGTCGTTTACAAAATATTTGAATATTATTGTTGTAGTGTCATTTTAACTAAAGTTGTAAGTTGTTTGAGTGTTTCTTTTCTTTAATTTGCAAGTAGTATTTCGTTGTGGTCTCCAAATTGTTGGGGAGACCTGATGTTTTATTTTATAGTTTTCTTTTTCGTGTAACCAAGGGTCTCCTTTTGGTTACATCAATTCATCAATTAGAAACTTATCTATGAATGAAATCTATCCACTCCACTTCTACATTTTATCAATGTTTCTGACTTTTTTTTATATTTACAAATCTTTCACGAGTCATTTTATTGAGCAAGAAGATGGAGTGGCAGACCTCAAAATGAGCGCAAAATTATTTGAGAATGCTAAATATATTTTATGTTTTTTTCATTTTTTTATCTTTTTTTATTTTTTGAGATTTTTCTTGAATCTCTTAACTTTTCCTCTTATTTTTCTCTACTTTGTTCATTTTTTATTTAAAAAAATGTCAAAATATCAAAAACAATCCACATCCACTCGACTCACTCAATCACTTATGCAAGCAATGGGACACAAAATGTTTAAGCTGAAGAATAGTATGCCTCCTTTTCAAAGAAATTAATACACTCTTAGTAGTGATATGATTCGAGCCCAACTTCCCTCAAAAAAGCACCAGCAACCCTTTAGAGCGTCTCCAATTGCAATTTTTTTGTTCTCATTCACATCAACGTATGCATTGAAATGCACAAAAGATTTTGCATTTTTTGGGTTAGTACACTTTTTGGAGCTCGCATGCACTTTTAGACATGGCATAATTTGAACTAGAATTTGCTCGAATATGTGTGTCCACCAATCAAAACTATCTAGATTTGATTTTTGTCTTATTGGTGGCAGATCAAAATGAGCAAATGGTTTCGCATGCATGTGGATTTGGTTGTATTTTAGTCATTTGCATGCTTTTCTACATGAGCAAGTCTTCTTTTTTTTTCCTCATTTGTATGCTTCACGCCTTAAAATTTAGAGAGTATTTCAAATGATGTCATTTTATTCACATTTTGTTTGTCAATGCTTAGGCATTTCCAACAAGGGAAGAATTCATGCTTATAAATGAAGGTGCATTACATGTCAGTTTCATGTCCCATTTGAGTCCTTAGCATTTGTGATTATTGGCAAACCGCCGAAGTTTATGTAAGCCCATTTTTGTTCACTTATTGCTCTTGCACACAACTTATACAACAATTTTAGATTTTTTTCCTTATTTTATACTTTAGTCCTTGTTTTATTTTTGTCATATTTATTTGGACGGAAGAGTGATTTTGTGCAACTTTTCGTAGGTTTGGACAATTCTTTCGCATCATCCCTGCAAAAGGATACCATATAATATATCAAGCCTTCTGACCACGCTAGAAAAAATATGTATGGATGGACAACGATTTAAATTAGAACCTTCACTATGTAAAGAAAGATGTATATGGTTAGTGGACTAGCATTCAAGCCTTCCATGACAAGATTAGCATCTATGGATGTTAAAGGTGATTCCATATACAAAGGGATTGGAAAATGCAATATTATGGTTTCCCCATCATATCAAGAAAGGCAACGGGGAGCATGCGAAATAGACAAGGTCGCTCCATATACTTTGGCCAAGGTTGGCGGCCTATTCGTAAAGCGAGGACAAAATATTTAGAGATACAGAGAGAGAGAGAAGGACCTCAGGGATGTGTGGCTAGATATCTAAAGCGCGGAGGAGGAGGAAGAAAGGCGTAGGTAAAACTTGGGTGGCTAGGTTAAAGGAGAGGAAAGGAGGTAGCGAAATGATAGGGGTACACAAGGAATCTATATAATACCTGGGGCGCTCAAGGTATCCATGCTTAGCCACTATAGTTTCCCAAACATAAGGCAAAAATTGATATTTCACTTTTTTTTAGTATTTATTTAACTTAACTTTATAAATAGTATTATTATCATTATTTTTTGGGGAATTATATGCATGCACTCGCTCCCATATGAATTCTCTCCTATCAACAAGGTATATTTCAGCTTCTTTGTATCTAAACACTTGAGTGGTATGCAAAGGGGATGGAGGGGGTCATTTGAAACCATTTCAGCATTTCAGACACATTGGGACTAGGAGGGTAAGTGAGTCGAGCTAGCTCATGAGAAGACTCGAGCTGTACACGTTAACAATCTCATGCGTCAAGCTTATCGAGCCAAGAGTTTGAGCTCGATCCTATACTTGAGCTCATATATAAAATAAGCTTGAGCTCGAGTTCAACCTGGCTTGGCTTGTAAGCTAGTTGAGCCGCTCGATTAATATAAAATATATTTAATAATTAATTTAAATTAGTATTATATAATATATTTTAATATTTCAAAATTAATTATATATTTTAAAAAATTCATTAAAAAACTGAAATTTTTTATTTTAAACTATGAACTCGAGCTCAACAATCAATTGACTCAAGCTCGAGTTTTCCAAATGAGCTCGAACAATTACGCCGAGCTCAAGCCTATGAATTTTTTAACGAGTCGAACTCAAACTTAGTAAATGAGCTCGATTCGAACTCAATAAAAACTAAACAAGCGTAACTCAATTAGGCAGATACTCGACTCAACTCGTTTACACCCCTAATTGGGACAGTAAAATTGATGGAATAAGCAACAAATTTGGGATGTTTTGAGTCAATCTTTTGTGAGGCTATATTTCTATGTATTTGTTGTCGTTATATTTGATCCAAATAATTGTGAATCTAATATGTAGGCCAACACAAGTCAAACAGAAAATAGACATGAAAACCAATACTAATGAAATTGAAGTAAACATATAACCTATAATCATGAAATGAAACCATGCTATTATCCAGCAAATAAAAGTGTTTGCAGATTATGCAAGAATCCTCACTTCCGTAGTGCAGCATAAGCTTCTGCTTTTTGGAGCGGATAACCAGAAGAATAGAAGGCAATCAAGCAATCACAGATTGGCCAGCTGAAATTCAAAAAATAACATGCCATTGACAGATATAATTAGCTAACCAAAATACATCATTGCAAAAAAACTTAAGTGACAAAACATCTCAAAGACAATCTGAACCGTACTAAATAAATAAGCTCATAAGAAATAACATGAATTGTTGAGCTCACAAGAAATAACATGAAACATATAATTCACTTAAGAAAGGGAAACCTCAAGGGCAAATGTGCCATTAAATTAATTAAAATATCAAAAAAGTCAAATGTCAATTGGGTGTAAAATAATGGCGTCTTCTGAAACTAATAGCCACTTTAAAATGCTTAGAATTTTCTTTTTAAACTAATATACATAGAGCCATGGTGCAGGAAACTAACTTTCTACATTTATTTCAGATTAACATCAGCATGAAATAATTAAATGAGCGCATAAAACAGCATTTAACAAGTTAAAAAAAATATAAAACAGAAATTTTATATATATATATATATATATATATATATATATATATATATATATATATATATATATATATATAATTTAAGTGATCTTTGCTACACACTCAAGTGCAGAAATAGCTGCTAAAATAGTTTTTGATTATCATAGATTGAACTTAGTGATGCAAAATTGAAGTCCGGGTACAATATGATTTGATGCTAAAATATGAAACTTAAAGCAGCAAATTCCGAATTCCCCTATCTTGCTAATTAGAGGATACTAGCAGATGTCAATCCAAAAGTCAGTTTGCTAATCCCAGCTGAAGTGATGAAGTAAATTCAAAAACTTTATTTAGAAAGTACGATTTTGACATCATAAGCAAAAAGCATGTGCAAATGTCGTAAGCCAATTCACAGGGATGGGATATGAATGTCCTACATATTTTCAACTAATGTTGCAAAGCAAATGCATACTAACATGTATCCAAACTAAATGAATAACCGCTTACAAATACAATGGATTTATTCAAAGACAACCGTGGATAACAAATAGGTAAACTAGTGAATTCCATCTGGAAACTATAATCCATGCATTATCACATCCGAAAAGGTCTTTTTTGGGTTATCCACGTGTGAATGTAAAAAATAACATCAAACAATATGTAATATTATGTGAATAGGCAAAGGTTTTGGATTGCAATTCAATTTCTCCCAATGTTGACATACTCTTCTACTGGATCCTCAAGGATAACTTTGTCACCAAATAATATTATCTGCATCAAAAGACAATCAATCAATAAAACGTTTAGAATAGGTTTCAACAGTGTAAAAGAAAATGGAAGCACAAACCAAAGCAGAAAAAAAAAATGATCGAAATGACTAAACAAAAATAATCATCAGAAATATACCCAAATATTGGTGAAATACTACTTAAGTTACAAATTAATACGTTATTACATGTCAAACTTGTGAATTTGGAAAAGGATTTAATATTCCAATATAAAGTGTCACTAATATGAACGCATAATATATTGATAACATAAAGAAAGTTAAAAAGGAAGTATAAATGAAAATTTTCGTCACCAATATAAAAAGGAAAAAAAATCCTAAATAACCCCGCAACTATTTATATAAAGTCAATTTAGTCCTAGAATATCACATTTCTCCAATTTAGTCTCTCTATTACATAAAACTGCTCACAAATAGTCCCTCAGGAACTAAATTAGGATCATTTTTATTTAGTGACTAAATTTGGATAAATTTTATATCCTAATTTCCATCAATTTCTAGTCAAGGGACCATTTAGGATCAATTTTGTATATTTGAGGAACTAAATTGAAGAAATGTAAAACTTTGGCAAATTATTTTGGGCTTTTTATAAAGAAGAAAATTTAAAAAAAAAATTCATAAATATATTCATCAACTTTTAAAAACGCTAAAATTATTTCTATGACAGATTCGAGACACCGTATTAGCAAAAGGAAACGAAGCCAATCAATGACATCTGTCATCGAAATAGATTCACGTATACCATATAGGTCGATAAGAAAAAAAAAATGAGGGAATGGATCAGCAAATATCACAAGTAAAACATGTAATAAGAAGCATAAAACAAATTAGAACCCAATTAACAAACCAACCTCAAATTCCCCAAAAGCCTGTAGCCTCTCCAGAATTTGCCCCATCGGTGCAGAGTGTACCTACAACAAGAAAAAAACAATGCAAAATAAGAATCAAGGAGACCCCCAACCAACCAATCCAGTTAGAAATCAAACATCCCTCCAACTGCTGGCTGCCAACCCGAATACGAGGATACCTCAAAAGAAAACAGCCATTATTATTTCCTTTCAATGCAAAACCGATCCATAACACCAAGCACAAACGAATCTAGTAAGAAATAGAACCTCTGCTCCGCATTTCACCTTCTTTTCCATGACGCATACGCCGATCTTAATCTTCGCCGACGCGGCCGTGCCGTGCGTCGCCATTTCTCCCCACCTCTCTCTCTCTCCCTCTCTCTCTCTCTCTCTCTCTCTTACCTTCTCAGCAAGGGATCAACGAATCGAAGAATGGAACCTAGCAGACCGCCTGCTCTCCTGTTCATGAGATCCGTATCACGGAAAAGATCCCACCTGTCCACTTTCCGCCGCCTCACAATACTTTAAGAAGATGGAGTGGGGTTGGATTAAGGGCGCGTGATTCGATTCGGTTCGAATGGGCCTCCCTAGCTTTTTCATAAAATGGTAATGGATCGGGTTGGTCTACTGGAATCGCGAATCTTTACTTTAAGGAAGGAAATGCTTCCGGACTTTGACCGGGCCGCGGGAACTAGCCGGTTCGCATGCGCTGGGCCGGACCGCGTTATACGGCTTAGAAAGCGGTTCAGTTATTATGACACAACAGCTGTCCCCGATCAGACAATCTATGGACACCACCAAAATTATACCCTTTGAATTTAAACCTATTAGAAAATAAATTGTTAATGTGGATGTAAGGTTTTATTTGGCATCATTTTTTATTATTTTTTAAAATAATTTTAAAGTATAAAAATTTTAATTATTTATTATAAACTATTTTAAAAAGTAATAAAAAAATTATCTCAAATAAAATTTAAGGATTCATGTGGAATAATTTTCTTAATGTTTTCTAAAACAGTATTTTAGTTAAAAAAATTTTTAAATTAAAATTTGTTGTATTAAAAAATTATTTTAGAAAGCAATAAAAAAGCTGTTTCAAACGAAATAGCTTATTACAGCAATTTTGTTTTCAAAAATTACATTTTGATTAAATTAGATTTGATTAGATTGATTTGTCTTGATATGTGAGATGAAGAAATCCTCAGATATATATATATATATATATATATATATATATATATATATATATATATATATATATATGAAATTTAAGTGATTGATAACTTATATTATTGCAATATAATTATCATTTGTATCAGCATTATGAAATAGGCAATATAATGATCATTGGTATTAGAATTATGAAATAAGCAAATCTATACTACTATTATAAAAGGGGCTTGAATTTCCTTCCACAACAAATCCTGGCCATTCATTTTATTTCTTATGAAATTATCTTATCCATTCATTTGATTATAAATAATTAATAAATTAAATAATAAAAATAATTATTATACAATTTAATACCCCTTACTAATTAAGCAATTTAATATTCATCACTTACACCTCATGCCGCTTCAATTTCCTCCGTCAAAACTAATTAAGCATTTAATCAGTTTCTTAATTTCTTTATCGGATTAAGTCGTAACGTGAGTTTCCTAAGCATACATTTATGCCTATTTCTTATCCGTTACATAATATCGCCTCTTTCTTTAACTATTTGCGCCAATCATGAGACATTGGGCTCCTCATCCTCCCCTATTCTTCTTCTCATTCTTGACTTTTCATTTCTTGGAGCGAAAGGTGAGGCGTCGAGGCTCCCCATCTTCCCCATTCTTTCTTGCTTAAAACTACACGGTGTTACCTTCCGGCTCTTCATTTCTTCGCGCGAAAGATGAGGCGCAAAAGATGAGACTTCGGGCTCCTCTTTCTCTCCTAATATTTTCTACTTTTCAAATGAAACAGAACCGTAGACCAAAGCAAAAGGGTCATCCATGCAAGTTCGCCGGCGGTGTAGCTTGTTTGTGCGAGACTAAAGCCGGTGGCCAATTCCAATTCTGAACTCCAAGTGTAGAACCTCCGTTCGTTTTCTTTCTGCCCTCTTATGCCATTTTAGCTAACAGTTGCTTTGACCACGATGTCTATGATGTGGGCGACGTGGGCACCGTCAGAGAGCAATTTTTTTTTTGTTTAAGCTTTGCCAGCCGCTGATTTAGCATTACATGCCTTAGGAGATTATTTTGGCAGTTTTGAGAATAATAATATATAAAGAAACGGCTTAAGTTATAAGTTTTTTTTTAATTCCGAATTTACAGAGAAGACCAACTTTTGATTTGAAAATTTTGAGTTGGATTCCTGCCAGATTTTATTGAGATGAACTTCTTTAGTTTTACAAATCCTGATGCTCGCGGGGACGTGTCTATGCCATTCTCCTTGAAAGGATTGACAATGAGAAAACTTATAAGAGCGCATGCGAGGTGTTTGATGAAATGATTATTGAAGTTGGTTAGGATCCTAACAATGTCCCAGCTCAGGTTTTCTATTGAAAACTTTTCACTTTCCTTCTATTTACTGATTTCTCTCAGAGATTCGGAGGACCGTTGCTGCTGTTGCCAGCTTCCATGACCACCATCACAAGGGCTCCAGCTGCTTCTTGGCACTGATCATTATTAAAACTCAAATTACTTGCTTGCATGCCACGTTTAATTCTCTTTTATATGGCTTATTCAACACATCCTAATTAATTGCTTAATTAATGGCATCAATTCTGATTACCACTCATAGGCGAGTAGAATAATTTAGTTACCAATGTAACTCAAATGGCATCCCTGTAGAGCATGCCTCCCAAGAGGCTTAATAATTTTGGTCAGATTCACAGGATCAATATTCATGCTTGTAACTATCTATACTCTCTAGACATTCAAGCAGCAGCAGTGCAAACTTAAACTAAAGTTTTTCCGGAGATATAATGAGTAGAATGATCTTTTTTTTCAGATGAACAAAACCATATAAATTGCTTACATTCTCTCATATATATATATATATCAATCATCACTCATCCTCCTTTCCCAATTATGAATCTTGAAAGAAATTTGTATGAATATCTCCGGAAAGATAGAGAGAAGTGACGAAGATGGAACAGAGGGCGATCTTCCCGGGTTTAGCAATGGTGTCATTGCTTCTTTGTTTTGGGATTGTTGGAATCGTGTCTTATGCTTTGAATCATCATTATAAGCCCAAAGAGACGATTCCTCTTTACGCCAACAAGGTCGGGCCCTTCCATAACCCTAGGTATGATATGAATGGATGTCGTTTCTATTGTCACATTTGATTGAGTGGAGCTAAACTTATTGTCAAATCCACTGCTGCTTCTCCTCGATCTGAAAGATTCTTAGGATTTTGACAATCTAAAGAATAAATTACTATAGTCACTTCCAGTTTATGCATTTAATAACAATATACAATCAAGTCATGAATCTGTCGAAGAAACTGAGACAGAACAGGCCCATTTCGCACTGAATTTGCATGAGAACAACAACACTATTAGGTATTTGACCCCAAATAGCTGAGATTGATTTATTAATGTAGATTTAATTTATTGCTTTTTTTTGCTTCTACAGAGTTGCCTCTTCGTTTGGTAGATTTTGGAGTTATGCATAGGAATGAGCTAAGTGGTGCTCTTATTGGATTAACATGTGTTAGAAGATTTTAGCAGGTAAAATTTTTTTGCTGAGTTTGATGGTTGTTCTTTATCGAAGCACTTTAAGAACATTCATCTACCATCTTTATGAGAAGAAATGCTTTTGTTGTCTTGTAGGATGATGCTCACATATTCTGTAGAGAGAGTGAGGTGAAATCGCACTTTTTTGTGTGTTTAATTTTACTACTTTTTGTGCTAAAAAAGGAAAGAAATGATCTTTGTCATTTAGCTTTTTTATTTTCTTTGACAGTATGTTTCTAATTATGTTTGCATCTATACATTTAAAAAAACATTGTCGGTTTAATTTGGTTACTTTTTGCATTTGTACATTAAAAATCCCATTCCACACTGGATTCGCATGAGAACCAACAATACCATTAGGTATTTCTTTATTTGCAACCTTGGTTCTATAGCTTCTTACATAATCCACTTACTTGTTCATCATAATTTGTTCTCGTGTCTGATTCTTCTGTGGCACTCTCGCAAGTGATCGTTGATTTGGGTTTAGGGTAACCACACTATTTTCCCTTTTGATTATTTGAATGACATATGGTTTAGAGTTCTTTTTTGTTTTAATTATTTTTAAAAACCCCCTGATGTGTTGGAAATATTGTTAGTTTTTTGTATTGAAATTGTTAAAATTTGCCGCACTCTTTTATGTGGATTTCAAATTATGGTTATTTGACCCCAAATAGCTAAGATTGAGGGTTATAATGATGATGATGACATTGTGGTTATCTTAGTAAAGTTTCACCTATATTTTATTCAGTTATAATTATATAACATATCAATTTTGATTTTCACATTGATATTCTTTCATGTTGCAACTCAACTTCTTATGTTATTGCTTTTGATAAAGTGTATGCTTATCACTTTCTTCATTATAATGTAGAATATGTCTAAAGAAACAAATGCCTAATCACATCAATTTTAAAAATAGAATTTTGGTTTATTATTAGACATTCACCATGTGGCATTTGAAAAGTCTAATGTATTCTTCATCTGCATGCTAAAACCCTTATCAACTCAAATTGCTGTAGATGAATTGGAAATACAAGAAACCAAGGTAAACATTCCTAATAGCATCAAATATACAATTTATTGAAGAGAATTGAATGGTATTTCATATCAATTAAGCAGATACCAATTCTATATAAACCATCATACTTTTTTGATACAACTAACAATAATTTCTATAGTGGATGCGTCTGCTGAGTTTGTGAAGCAACCAAGCATTCAAGATAACAACATGTTCAAGAAGATGATTGACATTTGCATTGTGCGGCTTGGAAATTGATATTGTTCATTAACTATTCATCAAATAATTTCAAAGTTTGATTTTAGATCTTCTACCTTGTACTATAATGTAGTTGAGCCCAAGGACTACAGTTGCCAAATGTATTGGATTTCACGTAAGTATAGCTCTAAAAATTGTGATATCTATTTCATGGTGTCATCTATAAATAAGTCTATGATCAATTTGTAATTTATTTTTGCTCTTTTTCTTCCTTTTGCATGTTGTAATTTGATTTTTTTGCAAGTAAATATATTGTCCTGCATAAGTCACAACTCGAACTGTACTTAGATGAGCCAAGTATTGATCGAAAGAGTACATTGGATATTTTGTCATATTGGAAATCAAATCAATTTAGATATCCCGAAGTTGCTGAAATTACTCATGTTATTCTGTATATTCGTTTCTTTGCTGTTACAGTGGAGAGTACTTTTGATGAGATGATAGAGTGCTTGATCGATGCCCAAGTGCACTAAATTCTGCATATTGGAAACAACAATTTGCATTTATAAGCATAAAGGTTATCATCATGTTCATAAAAGTTTTTTGTTTGTTCGTTAAATTGAAATTTCAAAATTGAATAACTATAATCATTTTTCATTATAGTTGTAGTTTGAGGTGGTTGCTGTTATTGCTGCGCCTTTAGTATGAATGCCTCATGTCCAAGCAAATTGAAGCAACCAACTATTACTAAAGTCGCACATCATAAATTTTTTATAAGTTGAACTATAATCTTTATGCTTTTTTATTTCTCTTTGCTTTCTTGTTTATTTCCTAGAAGTACTTGGAGTATGCATTATGTGAGGTAGTTTACTTGCCAATTATTATTATTTTTCTTTTTTATTGTTTAATTACTTAATTGTAATATTTCTTGAGCTGGAATTTATTGATAGATGAGTAAAGGGTATGGTTCGTGTTTTTCAGATCATGATAGTGATGATTATCCTATTCAGGTTTACTTCCTATCATATTTTTTTTATAATGAAATTATTGAGGTCCAGTATTATGATGTATTTAATGGTATAACTGTATTTTCTTCTTGACCTTTTGTCTCTTTTTTAAGTCCTTTGCAATGTATTTCATTATAGTATATAATTTTGAATGTTTTTTTTTTTTGTGGTAGAGAATAGGATATATATTCTAGAGTTTAGCTTGGGTGTTTAAAGTTTATTAGATTTTTATGTGATTAGATAATATCATAAGGATGAGTAAATTTTATGAAATAGAAACTAGACCCTTTATGAATCTAACTATAAAAGACACATTGATAGCCAAGTTGAGTATGGTGGAAAACTTACGACATATTGAGAATTGATTTTATTCGGGATATGATTATGTTAACATTTTTTTAAGATAAATAGTGAAAAATAAAGTCAACCGGTTTTTTGTAAAAAATTGGTAGAAGAAACTGATGTGATAAATTAATGTTGAAGGTTATGAGAAAAATATTAGATTGGATGTAAACATGAATAGATTCTAGCAACGTGCACATATGTGCACGTGCATTTAATCTAGCTGTATATATACTACTATATTTTTCTCTCTGTCGTCATTAAAATTTTTTATATACTACTATATAATTGGGCATCATTTTAATTAAAATTTTTATATCTATCTATATATATACTACTATTATAAAAGGGGCTTGAGTTTCCTTCCACAGCAAATCCTGATCATCCATTTTAATTAATTTTAATTATTCAAATTAAATCTCAACCTTCTATTTTAATTATTATAATTATAATTAATTAATAATTATAACTTTATTTGATGTATTAATGAACACCTCTTAGGATCCCACTAAAACGAATGCCTCGCTGCTTGGAAACTGCCTTAATTAGCTAAACGTTATTCTCTAAGAGAAAGAGTTATTTCATGAATTCTTAGCTCCGAGAATAACGTTTTAATATAAATTAAATTATTTTACTTATAATTGATTAATAACTGTAAAAGTATTCATTTCAAATAACTGTATTAATTGCCATAACTCTTATTTGCTTATTTGTGAATTCATTTCGTATTCCGATTTCGGAGAAGTGGGCATTCATTTCCTATTCGAATGAGAAGATATATAATAAGAATTCGTTTCGTATTCCACTGCTAAATTAATGAAATAAATTTTCGCATAGGCCCGAATTCGCCGAGCTTCTCATTTGCTTCATATTCTTGGTAATAAAGGTTATGCTTTCGCCTTCGTCTTCACATCTATTCAGCATCCTCTAGATTTTCTTCTTCTTCTCTGTCGTCTTCTCCAGTAGGATATCTTCTCTAATTATGGTTACATCTTCCTAATTTGTAATGGATTATCTCCTATAGTTGTTTGCTCATAACTTTTTAAAATTAGTTTCTTACTCATTGTTGTAAATGTTATCAGGCTATCCACCTGTTATCCGCGTGGCTTTAGGTCGGGCAACTTGGTTTATAGTTTTGTGCAGGAAGACAAAAGATTTGTGGCATTGGGTATGCTACCCTAAGCTAATGGCTTAATTGCTTACACTTAGAGAAAGTGATGATCTTTATGATTAGCACTTGCTATAAATTGCTAGCTAAGATCTAATTATTATTGTAGGTAGCAGATGGGGAGATACCGATAGTTGCATCACATAGGTACTTTTTGCTAACTCATGAACCTTTTTTGAATGATAAATACAATTCAGGCTGATATATGAGTTATGAATATGTTTAGTGCCGTGGTTGAGATGTACAAGAATCTTGAACCACTGATATGTGTGTTGATTTTAAAAGCATTATGTGATATTCGTGCGGAGGTAGCTATTCCTTGCTATTTTTCTCTTGTCAGAACTATTTGAATTGTAATTTTCAAAACATACAAAAATGACTTATTTATTTTTAGTGTTTTGTGGTTTTAAGGCCATATGTGATTATTTCTTTATTTAAACAGAAAACTTCATGGTTTTTCTTATTACTTGAATTGGCTCAACTTTATTTTCCTAAGAACTTTGGCCTATTGAACTTATCAATAACTGTTCTTCTTCCTTCTCTAGTGTATTTATTGCCCTTATCTGTCACTCCTGCATTATTTATTTTACATTTAGAGTTTTTTAGACCTCTTACCTCTCAACCGGTGTGTGTGAAAAAGAGGGAGGAAGCTCCATATAAGGTTTCAACCTCTTCATTTTAAGTTCTCTTAATTTCCAGTTTGTGTGAAGATATGCACATTTGCTCATTCTTGGGGTTCCTTCCCTTATTGAGTGAATACGGTGATTTCACCGTCATATCTATTAAGTATTTTACAATAAATATATATCTATTGAGTTTATTGTAGCTAACTAAAAAAAAAATCATAACTTTCACTACGTAAAGAGTAATTTTGATTGTTTATTTTATAGTTAGATGGACACTGAATCGTGTCTTCATAGCTGAGGAAATGATCCTTTACATAGTTCTGATTTTGGAAATTATATACTGAGCAGCAATCAAATCTTTGTATTTCTTAGCTAATATTTTCTTTAAATTAATCAGGTCATTATTTTATTTAACCTTTAATTAAAGGTGTAAACGAGTTGAATTTTAGCACAATCAAGCTCTAATTAAGAGGCTAAAACGTTAAATTAATCAGTTATTTGAAATGACTACTTTTACAGCTATTAATCAATTATAAGTAAAATAATTGAATTTATATTAAAACGTTATTCTTATTAAAACGTTATTAATCAATTATAAGAGGCTATTTCCTTTAAATTAATCTGGTCATTATTTTATTCTCTAAGAGGCTAAAACGTTGTTCTCAGAAATTTTAAACGAGGATTCTCTAAGAGGCTAAAATAATACTAATATAAAAATTTTATAAATCTATATATGTTTGCATATATGCTTTGATTGCTTTTGTATATTAGAATTTTTATAATTTTTAATAAGCATCTTCTTAGACTATTCATAAGTTGCACATATGCTTGAATATATTAGTATTTTCACTTCATGTGCTTTCATAGATTTAAATAAGAGCAGTTTATTTACGCTAATACCTTTAATAGTGAAGAAACAAATAATTAACCATTTAAATATGGAGATATTAACAGGCATTTCAATGATATAAACAAATTTTAAAGAAAATCAAATTGTCAAATAAATACTAATACTATAATATCTTAACCACTAAAAATTATCATAGAAAACAAAAAAAAAATCCTAAATTAAAATTGAAAGCAGGTAAGCTTTACATCGATCATCATATTTAGTTAAAAATTCTAGAAACAATTTCACATTAGTTCTTTCTGTTATCCATTAGGATTTATTTGGTTGCTTGCAGATATAAACATGTTTTGAAAATTCATGATTTTCTAAACTCATTGTGTACCAAAATGAAATGGTTATATATGAAATATTTTAAGGTTTGTGGAGTTTAAAATTGGTGTTGATTTTTTAATGTTTTGCTTATTATTATAAAATTTTTTAAAGTATTTATTAGGTAATATTCTTCTAAATTTTAAATATTTATTATAAAATTTCATTGAGATGTTGTATTTTTTCTATGTTATAAATATTTTTAATGTTTTACAGTAACATCTCATTTCCATTGTATACATCCGCATCAATTTGATATACGTCATTCTAAAGTAAGCCGAGTTAAATTTATTTATATATTTTTTCTCGCCAACATATTTGTATAATTTCATGTTATTTATTCAAATAGCAAAAAAATAAAATAAAAAGAAAATTAAGATGAGGTTCGACCTATAAACCTAATAACCAAAATTTTATTTCAAAAAAAAAATTGCATTTTATAAAGTTTTAATATAAATCATTCATGAATAAAAACATCAACATCCATAGCCATGATTGAAATGTAATCTTTAACCCTGTGGTTTTCTTTAGGTATTGTTGTTGTTTAGTAATTATGATAGTATGATTTATTTTGCGGTGATCGATTTTGGATGTTCAATATGTTGTTATATGGTGTGGTGATTTGGTAGTTAGCTATAATTGTAATCAAATTAATCTTTGATTATAAATTTTGCTATATAAATGCTCTTTTTTTGCTCAACTTATTAACAATTTTAATGGTAGATCATGGTGTATGTATGCAACTCTTTGGAATGGATGTATTATTTCAATATAATAGTAGTTAATAGTTTTTTAATAGATGATTGGATGTTCTGTAATGGAATTATGACATAATTTTTTAGAGTTTTTAAGAAAATGAAGGTTTTTCTTATAGTATAATTATTTTAGCTAATTTTGTGTTGTTCTTCTTATAACTATTTTAAATTTATTGGGTCATTTGGAGCATATGATATTATAAGATTTATAATCATTGGTTATTTTTTGATACTACACTTACTGAGTTATTTTCCACCATGTGATCCACCTTTTATATGATATGAATTTTGTATTATTGTTAAATGGTTTTTGAAATATATAGATCAATAAAATAGAGATGTAATCTATTTTCTCCTAAATGTGTATTTTGGAATGGAATTTATTTTTCATTGGTTGAAGTTTTATGAAAGCGCGCATTTGTTCTCTTGTTGCTATATTTTTAAATTATGTTCATTCCTAATAAGTTTTTACCTAACTTTTTGTTGAAGTCCAAAGGATGAATTTGTTGGATCACTTGCTGAATATTTATAGAATTCTATAAGAACAAATTGAGCTTCTTCTATATTTTGTTAGCTATGGCACAAAAGCATCACTTTATCAGTTTTTATTTACATTGATTACTATTGACATTTATTTTTCACTGTTATTATTATACTCATTATTTGTTTTGAAGTTCTTAAATCATTTTAATTAAATATGTATTGAGAGATTTTGGATGCAAAAAATTATATATTCAGGTGCATAGAGATATAAGAGTTGGATGAAAGTATTATTCGGGTGTTTTTTTAGAGCTACATCTGAAGTATTGTGTATGATTGAAGTATGAAATTGACCATTAATTATATTGCAGTCAAGAATATGATATTTGTTGCATATAATAAAGTAATTGTAATATCTTTTGCGTTGTTATTTTTTCATGAATTTTTTTTGTATTATGATGTTAATGTCAAAGACAATCTAAACATTTGTAACATATTGGATATTAGTTAGATCATTAGAAATCAAATGACTATGGGTGATGCTTTTTTAGGAAAAATTATAAGATAAATTTGATTAAGTAATGAAAAAGTTAGATTAACTTTTTCTTCAAAAAAGAGAGTTTTAAAATGAACTACAAATCTGTATCAACAAGACTCTTATTATGTCAACCATTAGTTTTTTATCATATTTTTTTATAGGCAAAGTAATTTTAATTTTTTAATAAATTAATCGTAGAAATAAAGACAATAATATAGTTACTAAGCTTTCAATCATACTATCACTCCCTTTTCCATTATCATTTAATTTTCCAGTTGAAATGAAATGAATTAGGAATGATAATTCATTAAATTAACTTCTAATTCATAATAGTTAATGTAATATATTTATTAGTTATAGTTTAATTCAAAAAAATTAATAGTTATAGTAATATAATTATTAATTATAACAATTTAAAGTTATTAGTTTATTTTTTTTTAATGATAATATAATATAAATATTTTTAATATGAATTTTATTTTTAAATTTTTATTCACGTGCATTTAATGCACGTGCAATAAAACTAATATAATAAAGTGCAGGGAGACGCTTTTGTTTCAAATCACTATATTAAAAGAGTATATATAAGGATGTAATAATCTATTTGTGTTAAGTTCCTTCGATTTTTTTTATTATTTAAGATCAACTCGTGTTTGAAATTATTCATGAAAATTTTGATTATGTTCATTCAATTTAATCTTCCTGAGCTTGTGTTTGGCTCAATTTTGACTTGAAAGATTTAAACATTTTGAATTCTACTTTTAATTGAAATAACACGCCGAAAATAATAAAATATAAAATAATTTCATAATTTTTAATGCCACGTTTTTTATAAGCTCATCGTCAAATTTGAACGCAATTTCCATAAAGATAAGATATAATTTCAACACAAGTTATGCAACTTAAAAATAATTTTATTGCAATCAATTCAATTAACTCATTATTAATATTTTTTTAATAAAATAACTACAAAGTTATAATTGATTATAAATTTTATTTTATCAATAGCAAAATTAATGAATTCACTCATCATACTCCTAGGCATGGCAAAAAATATTGTGATCATGCTTTGGATCCTACGGTTGGCGGCAGAAATCAGGAGCGTGGTTGTTGCGCTTAAGCAGTGGAGGTGGTTGTCGTTGTTGTGATTTCAGAAGGCGGCAGCTCCATTTTTTAGTGAGATTGAGAAGTGGCTGTCGATATTAGTCCCATCGCAAGCGAATGGATCCTGTTGAACCATGAGCTTGAGTCTTAGCTACTGGAATTTGTGTGATGGCAGGGTTTCATGAGGATGTTTGCGATCTGACTTATGCCGCCAACCGTAGGATCCAAAGCATCACAGCTTATCTCATCCTTACACATGTAAAGCAATATGCTCTCTCTACATCTATATATACATGTAACTCTTCATGAATAGTTACAGGTAAAAACACTTTATTGTATGCCTCAAAAGTGTGTATGAGGTTACACCAAGTTATACATGAATTACATTGTTTGTTGTTGAGCTCTATTTCTTAAGTTACGCAACACTCCATTGACCTGAATATGTCTTTATGGTATCAGAGCTAAGGCTTCTTCATCAATCAATAGTAAAAACAATATGATCAGTAAAGCCAAAAGAGATATATCAGACTATAAGAAAATCAATGGAAAGCAACAATCAATTAATGAGCATATTTTATTATGTTATAACATTATATATGCTAGTTCAATCAATTCTATATCAATTGTTTCTATCAATTAATTCATATGTTATCATGTTAATATGATTATGAAGAGTAAGGCAAGACATCCAGCTTTAATGTGATATTTTTATCCTTCCAACCTAACCGTCATCTAGTTGATCATCAGTCTTTAACTCTAATTTTTTATCAGTCGGTCATCTATACATTATCATCATTGTCCATTATCTTAAGTCAATTCATAGATGGTTTTAATAAGCATTTAAGAGAAAATATATTTTTAATCATTTTTGGGGAAAATCAAATTAGTGCATATGAAATCATTGAAAATAAAATTAGGTTTTAGATTATTTACTACGGTTAAAAGATTTTTTCCAACTAAAGCAACACACAAAAATGACTAAAACCTAGCATTCTCTCGTTTCCCTCTCCTTTCCCTTTCCCTCTCTTCTTCCATGGCAAGCCACGCGAATTGGAGCGAGAGGAATAGCCTAGTGCTTTAGGTTTAGGATTTAATATACATATATATAAACATTGTTTGTGGCCTAACAACATTGCGCTTAAACATTATAGTGCTCAAAAATCCTGACACCACCGTGCTGAATTATTTTCAAATTTTCTTGAGACTAGGGCGTCGGAGTGCTGAAATACTCAGTTCCATAGTGCTCTAGTTAAAAAATTTAAAAAATTTCATATTTTCCCTTTTAAAAGAATTTTCATAATTAACAAGTTATTATATTGGGAGCCTACCTTGAGTAAGACGAATCTCCAAACTGGCCCAATGAACAAATTTTGCATTACAGACTCAGAATTCCTCTCCTTCCCTTTTCCCTATTCTCCTCCTCCACCTTTTCCTTTCCTTCTTTGGTACGCAGCTAGGATAAGAGGGTTAAGGAAAATGGATTTAGATCTATATACATAAAGCAAGTTTTAGTGGTTAGCACCATGATGCTCCAACCCATAGCGCCACAACGCTTGACCAAAATATTCTAGATTCTCTCAAACCCTTCAATCAAAGAGTTGAACGCTACAACACTCCTTCCTAATATTGTATTGCTCCCTTAATCCTTAACCAATATAGAGAGGGCAGCACCGCCAGTATTAACATCGTAGATCCTCATAACAATTGACCCCTACACTTTCTTCTTCTCCATTTCATTTCCAAATTCATTTGAATTTAAATTAGATTCAAAATAACTTAAAATTTAATAATGAAATCAGGACAAGTTAAATTTTGAACCAAACCAAGTCAAGTCAACCAGGTTTAAGAACAACGGTTATTACATTAGTAGACTCTTTTAGTCTTATACCAATGCCATTTACAATATCAAGTGGAGCAATGAATCTATTTATGTGAAATATAGATGCCATATTAGTGCAATTAACATGTCGATCAATAGAAATAGATCATGCATTTGTTCTATCAATTATCAATATAGATTAATGTTATTAGGAGTGTCAAAACAAGACAACAAAACAAGTTCGAGTCCAAACTAAAATTGACCCGACCCAAATCCGATCAATTGAACCCAAAATGTTTAATAAACAGGTCAAAAATGTGGTCTTGAACCCAACCTACTAGCAACCCAAACCCAAACCGATAACTTGTTTTAATTAAAAAAATCATTAACTTGTTAACCATAGATTTTAGGTTAATTTATAAAAAATAAAAATATTATACCAACAAATAAAAAAAATTAAGGGGAAAAATACTAGGGTCAAATCGGGTTGGCAAGTCAACCTAAACATGACTCGATTAATAAACAAGTCAGATTATATGACCTAAATCCAATCCATTTATTAAATGAGTCAACTCGAACCCGAATTTTTTTAGTAGGTTAGGATCGGGTCATTTATTAACACTCCTAAATATTGTAGAAGCCATTTCCATATCATGTCATATGTATTAGTATACCTATCATAAAATTTCATGTATATTATATTAGCATCTCTATACATGTTAAACATATCAGTATATATGCATCATGTATCATATATTTTGTATCAATCTCATCAGTCTTATCATGTATTTGTATTAGATTTGACATGTATCATGTTCATATATCATGTCATAGTATATACTTATGCATGTCTAAATAGTATTGTTGACCTCAGTTCTAGCTGAAGTCATCTGAACTTCAAAAACCATAAATTACAATCGTCATGACTCAATCAACATTTGACTTGGTCATATAAACTTAAAACTAGTTAAATTGGGTTAATTTGGGTCAAACTTCTGAGTGCAATCAATTCAACCTTCTGAACCACTCAATCTCACTTTCATTTCATGCTTTGAGTAGATCCAAACTCTATGTGAATAAAGTCATGGTGAGTTGACTTGTTCAACTCTCCCAATTATAGTCAAACTCATCCATACACAAAATTGCTACTAACTTTATGCTTTTCAATGCAAATAGCCATTAGGGACTTCATGGAGTCCATCCCAGCCAGCTTTGACCAACTGACTAATCAAAGTGGTCAACAAACCCAAAATCCTTCAAATGGTCAAATCTATATGAAATTAGGATTTTCCCCCATGCCATGTTATGTATCCTATTCAAAATTATTTCAAAAGTTTATTAAGCAGTTTCCAAAGACATCTCAGCCCTTGGTTTAACCAAAAGCATCACATGTGATCCCCTCCATTTGGAATGACCCAAGGCCATTTTCCCTCTTTGCACATTCCACCTCTCTGGCCAGATGTTGTCCCCCAATAACCTAATACACATGGCAATCATCCAAGCAATGTCTTTGAATCATCCCAACCGTTGGATGAGCTTGGAGAGCTTGGAATAGAGCAAACCATCATTTAAACCTCAATTCTCAACTCACCACCTCTCCAATCATTTTTGGGTTTTATTTTTCCTTCTCAAGAGCTACTATACACTTTCCAAGTATTTCCTAGTCAATTGGAGGTCACTGATGATGAGCTCGACACCCAATCAACCTATCCATCCATCCAAACATCCTAAACTCCTCTCTCGTTACTTCTCTAAGTTTGAACCCTTCAAAGAAGTTGTTTATGCTGAGCTAAAGAGCAAAATAAACCCAAATAAAAGCAAGGAGGTTTACTAAGCCGAGGTAAAATTGTAAAGCTATAACTATATCTCATTTTTAAAATAACTTCTCTGATTCGTTATATAAATCTGTTAAACTTCACACAATAAATCTGTAAATATATAGACGCACAAATATGAAGTTTCATGGCTTTATGTCCATTTAATATCAAGTTTAAACACCTCTTCATCTTGCAATTTTCATTTGGCCAGTGGAAGAAGACACAATCACGACTTTTCAATCCTTTTATGTTACACCCCACCCCCCCCCCCCCCCCCCCCCCCCCCCCCCACATGACAACTCGCTCTAAGTTGTTCCATTGATTCTACGCACGATCAAACGGCTCAAATAATTGCCTAGCTAGTTAAGTACCTCCCAATCAACTGATCACCACACGTTGACCTCCAATTACGGTCCACCACGTAAAGGGCTCCAATTGTTATAAAATTAGATAAAATGGACATTAATGCATTGAAATTTTTAAAAATCACAATAAATCCAATTTTCATCCATTTTTAGCATATAATACCTCGTTCGAACTGGGATGATGATCTCTTTAAATTAAAAGTAAAAATAGGGCTTGAGGACTCGTGCTTCGAGAGTAATTTATGTTTAAGCTTAAATCTTTTTTTAATTAATGCAACTTAATTATGAGTCCAATTGTGAACGAATTTGAATGGGGTGAATTAGAGGGTGTTTACTACATCCAATAAATTTTCTCAGCTTATTTGAAGTCATTCTTGTTCATAATTGAATTTGCAAACATCTAGGTCATGATTTGCCCCATATATTTAAAAATTCACTATAAATTTATTTCTTATCCAATATGTGCATATTATGGTTCTATGAATTCAGGGTGAAAGGCTCTATCTAATAAAATTAAGTTTAGTTTAGTTTGATGAGTATTTTAGAAGTAATTTTAATTATTAGTTTTTTTATTATTAAATTATGCTTAAAATACTCATCAAATGATCTTCAATTTTGATAGAGAAGTATAATGAGATGTTACACACATCTCAAAATTTTCTCAGCCTCAATTGAATTACCTATTGAGCTTAATTGAATCTCTAGTATATGGGTCAATATTTGACCCAAATAATTAGAAATTCATTACATCCAATCCATAGAGCATTAGGGCACCAATTTGTTGTGGATTGTTTATTTTAATGTAAGGGTTAGATCACCCAAATTTCAAACCAAGATGAATAATAGAGACAACCACGGAAAATCATTTAGGGTTTTGTTTAAAAAACTTTGAAAATTTCCAAGAAATTCCCCTCACATCCAATAGAGATGACTCTCAAATATATCACACTTAGTGACATTTTACACCCTAGAAATTAATCTCACAATAATTAGAATTCATTAAGACCCTTTTATTGAATAAACCTAAAATCAACCCTTATTTTGGGGTTGATTTTTCTAAAATTCATAAGAAATCACACAAATTTCCTAAAAATATTAAATAAATTGCAATCAGCCATAAATCGACCCTACAATTAGTGAAAATTAAAATCAAACCAAAGTTCTAAGTAAAATTTAATTAATTCAAAATTAACCTTAATTAAATAAAAATTAAATAATTTCATATAAATTAAATATCAATCGTATTAATCTCAATTTTTTTTAGAATTGTCCTATTGGTTATCCTTAATTAATGACATCAATCACCTCAGCATTTGGGTTACTTTGGTTGACTAAAATTCCACCCCAAATTCCTTATAGAAGAAGGGGTTTTAAATAATTAAATAAATAGACCAAATTAAATAATATTTAACACAATTTAATAAATAAATTTTAAATAAAAAAATTAAATAAATAATCAGAAATAATTAATTAAAATTAAAATAAAATTTTAAAATAAAGTTAATAATAAAATTTAAATAATTAAACAAAATTAATTAAAAATTCAAATAAATCATTAAAATTTTAAATAAATTATTTAAAATTTAAATAAATCAAATAAAAATTAATGAAAATAATCAAATCTTAATTCACTTAAACTAAATAAAATTTGATAATTCATTTAATTAAAATTATTTTTATTAAATGAATTTGATAATTAAAATAATAAATCATTAAATAAAGGTGCTTTTCTACTTTATGTTTAACTCCTTTAGAAGATATAAATGCATTGGATTTTAAGGTCCTTTATAAATTTTAAATAAATCAAAGACCATAACTCATTTTAGGACGACAAAGATGCATTAGATTGAGGGATTTTTAATAAGCTTAAATAATTAAAGATGGCTTTTATACACTATGCTTACCTCCATTTTGGAAAGCATAAGTGTATGGGATTGTTAAGTCCATAGTGAACCTCTACTAAATAATTAATAATCAAAAGACCTTTATACATCATGCCTAATTATTTTTGGACAGCATATATGTATTGGATTTGTAAGTTTTTTCTCTTAACTCTCTTAATAAATCATTAATAAATCTTTAAGGATTCTATGCAATCAATTTTATCTTTTATGGGAGAATGGTAGCATTACAATTATGAGTTATAGGACTTATAGGTTAGTGTCTTCTGCACTTTGAAGTCACTAACTTACACAATTCTTAAAAATTAAATAATATATTAATTTCAACACTTTAAAATATAAATAATAAAACACCAATCATTAACACTTAAATTTAAATTAAAAATCCTCTTTTGGCCTTTAATAAACAAACACTTTTAAATAAAACAACTTAACAAATAAACCTCTTTGGACATATAAAAGTCACATAACCTTTTTCACACATTGTAGATGGTTAGCTAGGACAACCAATTATAGTCTGGTCTAGACTGGTGGTTGATCAGGTATCATTATGGATGCTTTGCTTGGAGAGCATCCTATGTTTGCTTATTTATTTGCATTACTTTGAATGTCATACAAGTTTTAATTTCTGTTGGTGCATCTTAATCTCTTATAGGTTGCATTAGATTCATTAGGTTCTTACACGCCTGCATTGCACTCTTTTATTATACCAACTCTTACATTGCTTTTATTACTTGCAAGAGTCAGTGTAGAATGTCACTAAGATCCGATGTAAATGTAAGGAATCATTGTATATATAGTTTGTATATAGATCAAGTTGTAAAGTGTTAATGAGTTATAAAGATTTAAAAGTATTTGCATATGTATACATATAGGGCTCCAAAAGATAATTCTTTCTCCCTTGAAGGATATTCTTTTTTGAAATTATATAAGAAGATCCAGAGCTAAAAAGATGATAAGTAGGTGCATTTAAATCTACATATTTTATAGGTATATAACATGTTTGTTGTAGTGAAGCCCATCCATTTTACTTTCCTGCAAACTCTGGGTTATACAAATCTTCTATAATAAATGAAATAAATTATTTTTCTACACAATTACCCTTTCATATATACATTATTTCATATACATGTATTGCATTCAAATGGGTGGTAGATTGCATTAGAGGGCAATACTTTTCATAGGTTTCTTTCGATGTATATGTTCCAGACGAGGCTGCCATAGTTTTCTTATGGATTAGGGTCGTTGTACTGTCGGATTTTTCTGGACTTAGCATTTAGATAATTTACTTTAGGGAAAAAAGTTTATGGTGTCTTTTGGTCAAAATTGCATTAGCTAGGTGTATGTGATCCAATTCATGTTGTTACATGTTGATTCTAAATCTAAATCAGAATCATTGATTCTGATATTAAAATAGTTATCTTACATGCATGTATCAGACCTGAAATTTATGATTTTAAAATTGTGTACTTAGATGATTAGCTGGTAGTGCACTCCAGTTTAGATGCATTTGCACCTCTCAAACTTTCTTCTGAGAGGATTATCCCGACCTTCGAAATGAATTCTATAAATAAAAAAAATGTATTTTAAAAAAATGATTGATTGAAGCTTTTAAATATTTAAATTAAATATAATAAAAATTTTAAATCTAAAATAAATCTAGTATCCACTTTAATCAAAAGTTTTCTCTTCGAAGATATAATTAATTGTAAAGGCATGCCTCTATGGGGATCCTAGGACCCAAATAAAAATTAACCCTATCTTGGTCCTTTAAGACAAGGGGAAAAATCTTTGGACGCAGAGTAAATTATTCATTAGTTAGTTTCATTTTCAAAATGATGGTTAAATATGAATTCTATCCCTCGGGCCGAATTTTATATTCTCTATATTGTGTTTGATTATAAAAATAAATTCATTTCTCTTCTCAAGTCGATCGTTTGTCATTAGTCTATCTTCTGGGGTAGCTAATGTTATCCCTCGGTAGATTTGTTTAAAGGAACATTATAGCGAATATCATTTTTTTTTCACAAGTACTAATGAAAGTACTCCATTTTCATTTTGTTTTTTATAACTTTTCTCAAAACCTTTTTCATTTCACATGCATGAGTAATTTGTATCACCGACCATTACCATAAGGGGGTGTACTCTATCATTCAGTCATGTACATGCAAGTTATTTTAATCATATAACACCCATTAATTTTATATGATAATGTAAAACACAACATGTTAACTATTGTTCATTTGACCTGTCATTGAATAAGAGAAAGATAAATCATGATTTAACTTGCAGTAATAACTAAATAAATGTGTCAATAAACTGATAAGCATTAAATTTAAAATAAAATAAAATCATTAATATAATTTAATTATGTTCTGTTTCATCTTTATTTCAACTTAAGCCTATGATGAATATGTCATGATTAGATGTCTAAATTTATGTCCATCGTCATAACAAAAAATAAGCCTAGGTGGCATCATAATAATATTCAATGGAACTCAGAAAAACCCAATTTTATAATTATTGAACTACATTAAGATCCTAATACCTCCATTGGGGTCTTTTTTGCCCCACCTGCGCATATATTATAACATGTTGTTGCCACTTATCACTTAGCATGACATTCTTAAGGCTTAGCAATTTTTGATCGATTATTTAACTGGTGATTAAATAGTTTATGTATCAATTTAAAAGACATCAATATAACAATGCAGTTACCTGAAGAAAAAGAAGGCGGTAGATAACTCGATGATTTTCTTTCAAAAATGTTGTTAATTAGTAAACTATATATAATATACTTAATTTTGAGCTTGAATCATTAAAATATATGTATGCTCGTTTACACCTAAACACTTGACCGTAGGCACACATTTAATGATATAAAGAATTTATAATGCATTTTATACTTAACTTTTGCTCAAATGCAGCAGTACATGTCGAAAGCTAAAAAAACTATTGGCAAAATTAGACAATACATTTCTTACCACCGAGACGAGTTGTCTCCTCTATTCTAACACCTCATAACTTTTTATATTTGTAAATTACTTATATAACATCAATAAATATAATTTCAACCTAAAAAATAAGAATATTTATTTCAAAATGATGTTTTTACTCAAAACTTCCTCTCCTCATGTACCCCTAGAATCCTAAAAAATAATTGGATATAATCTAATTTAGAGATTTTACACAATCTAAAAATCTACCAAATTATATATCTCACCTTTTCCCCTTAATTCTCTCTTCCTCTCCTTGCTCTTCTTCTCTTCCTTCTTTTACTTGTCCTCTTCCTTCCCCGTTGAAACCCCTTAAACTACACTCGGTCAACACCTATTCCAACACCTCCCGCTTTTACTCGATCTCCAGTGATCTCAAATGGTATAAACCAAGAGTTTGTTAGGCTTATGGCGTTGGCAAAGTAGGGAAATGAGGATATTTTACTTAATTATCCTTAATTCCCACCAATGCATGTCATCCAAAGTGCCCATTTCCACCGATTAACTTGCCCTATTGTGGTGATTTTGATTTTTTTTAACTTAGAAACAATGCATACATGATTTAATTCCCTAACTTCTAATCCTTCAAAATTCAACATATAGTTATGTATGTCAAATCGCTCCATTCAACGATAGAACATAATGAAATTATATTTGCTAAATTTTGTAAAAGTTGGGATTTTTAGGAAATTTTAAATTAATTCAAATGTGATATATTCCTAATTAAATTTGAGTTTTACATCATACGAGAATAAATAATTTGTGGTTCTCTCATCTTCCCAAGCTCTAAAAGGTGAACCCTAAACGAGCTCTTTGTCTCTTTCGTCTTCTTCCTTTTTAGGAAATGGAATCGACCACATCACTAAGCGACAAATCGACGCCCATCTTCTTACGAGTTGCGACACCGATTGATAAAATAAACTTGTTTAACCCCCTTTGTCCTCTTCGTCTTCACTCAGGTCCAAGTAACATAATCAACATTTTTTTGTTCGGTTACTACAAACCTACTACTATCAAAATAACTTCAGTAAGTAGAGCAATGGATGAAAATGCTCTGAGATGAACTTTCTCACTATTCTCTATCCTCCTCTCTCTCTCTCTCTTCCTTCCTCTCCTTCCCTTCTCTAGCCAAGTGCATGCGAATGAGGACTTGAGGGGATGAGATGTTTGAAAAAATAGTTTCATTGACCTAGGGTCGCAAAGCTCGAGATAGTAGTGATGCAATGCTTGAAATAGACATGCTACAATGCTTGCTCAAAGCACTTTAGACTTGAGAATTTGTCATTGTAGTGCCTAACTCACTAGAGCCACTGCACTGATCAATCACCCAAAACCCATAATAAAAAGAGAGCAACACTTGTAATAACCCATAGTTTGACCGAGATAAATAAATTTATTCTGGAGACAATATAGCTCCAAATTGCAAACTGTCTTCGCCGTTGCATTGAGATTGTGATATTTTACTTGCATGATTTTTTTTATAATTTTTTGGCACCGATGAAAATCTATAAGAAATTGACATCTATCGATACAAGTGAGGATTTTGGGACCATCAGGTGCCCGTTTTACAAACCGATTTCACCAATATTTTCTGAAAAAAATTATTTTATGGATATTTTCTATGATTTTTAAAGCCCTAAAATGATTTATTTAAATGTCATTAGAAAAAAATTGATTAAATTAATTATATAGTATTATATTATCATTATATTCAAAATATCAAAAGTATTATCAAAAGCTTTTTAAATCTTTTTCCCTTTCTTCATTTCGGCAAACATTGAGTGGTGTGAGGGAAAAGTGAGAAAAAAGAGAGAAGAAAGAAAGATAAGCTTGGGTTTTGGAGGTCGCGATGTGATTTTTGTCCATCGAGCCTATTAGGAAAATTACTCGTCTTGCTGTAAAGAACTTTTACCCTATTTCTAATTTCAAAGATTTTATGTTTTTGATATTTTTCTGAACAAATTTATATTTCTATTACAAAAAAATATGAATAATTTTATATAGGTAAACTTTCACAGCATAACTTGTATGTTATAGATACTATAAACATTTTGAATATTTATTTGAAATTTTTTACCGTGTGATTTTGAAAATATAGCGATTTTTGCCTACTTAAAAATTTATTTCAATGTCAAAAAAAGTGATTTAGTTAAACTAAAACATTAAAATATTATTTTATGTAATATTTAGTAATTTGATTAAATTCTAAAAATATGAATTTTTGCTCAATATTATTTTTGTTATCTACCATAAGGACATTTTGGCATTTTCTGAATTAAGCTCAATTATATTTTGTTTGTTGCAATGCATTGAAAAATGAATGTGGATATATGATTGAAATTACTCATATAGTACTGTGATAATAATATATGTGTAAAAGATAAGTAAAGGTTGGTTGATCCGTTAGTTGGAGACTGATTGATCAATATAGGATGGTGGTGGGCCGATGGGCTTTCCTTTAAATGATATTGTTTGGAGTTATCCTCTACTGATTCATGCAATACACTAATTGGGAGTTATAAAGAGATGATTAATATGCCGATGGACAAAGAGTGACGACTCTGTTTACTGAGCTAACAGTTTACTAATACTTATATAAAACTGAAAAACACTTTGATAGCTAGGACTTCTTACTTGTTTAGTCTGACTATTGAAATGCATGTTCTTGAGACATTGTTCTTATTATTGTATAGATTTATTATTATTGTATGAATTTACTGTTATTGCATTATTCTACTGCTCCTGTCACTGGATTGTTATTATTATCGATTTAGATACTAATACTATTTAATACTACTGATTCAATATACTGATACTAAGCATGTGATATACTAAGCATGTAATTTAGAATAAATGGATACTATGAGTACACTCTTATATGATTTTACTATATTGACATAATTTCGATAGTCTTTACTGATGTTTTGATTCAATACTTTATCCAATTTCTACTGATTGGTATTACGGATATGATGATTGCTTTATAGATTTGATACTCGTACTAGTTTACTACTTTACTAACTTTTGTATCATAGTGTTTTACTTTACATGTGAATTTTATTATTATTATATTGATTCAATGATCATATGAATGTAATTGCTATGATTTGACTGTTGACATGCATATTACTCATTTGTCATGCTTCGAATTCAGTTGTGGTTTTAGTGACCTATTGGGCTTTTTAGCTCATTATATGTGGTTAAATGATTTTAGGTCAAGGCAGAGGATCAGGAATGTGAGGTAGGTCAAAATTCTATCAGATTCAGGTTCTTTTTATTTGAGTTATAATTTTATACTTGGGATATGATATATATATGATGATTATATAGATCCTGAGTAGTGTATCTAACTTTTGAGAAAATAAATCATAACATTTATTTTTTTGCTGTTTATTACTAATAGATGTTATTCTATAGCTCTGATTATTATTTATTAAAAGATAAATGAATAATTCTTCCAATTAAGATTTTGGGGCATCACAACACTATTGCCCTTGCTAGCACAATGATCCCAACCAATTTTTTATACATGTAAGGTTTTAGGTCATATTATTATTAGGTCATTTACATATCACTTATCTAATGAGAATGTGGGTTATTATATATTGAGTCATTACAAGATATAACACTACAGGAAAATGGCCTATTATTGGCAAACAAAACCCGCAAGTAATCATGTAAATCTGACAAAAATACCACATTTTTTATGGATTTCTAGCAGAAATTCATACAAGGTAATTCGCGTGTCAGAAAAATTTTACCGGCGAAATATTTTCACTGAAAACATTTTCGACAAACTTTCTGGTGTAATTCCGACAAAAAAAAAAGGACACGCATCATTTTTTTGAATGAACTTCAGTGTTATATCAGCCATTGTTTTTGGCATATTTGTTACGCTAAAAATTTTGGCGGATAATCTGTCGCCCAGACTCACCGGATTATTATTGATGGATTCAACTGGCAGATAATTCGCCAAAATTTCTAGCATAACAAATTCGCCAGAAATTCCAAAACATTTTATCATATCATAGTTTCTGGTGGATTATCCATCTAAAACATGTAGCATAAACAAAAAAAAAAGCCTTCCCCTCTTAAAAAATTGTATTCTATAATATAGCCTACAAATAGAAATTCCAAAACTATATTCATTCAAACATAAACCCTTAATAAAAAACATAAGAAAATATTGAACATAAGCATAAATATGCATTCCAAATTAATTATCCAAACTGTTTAAAAATAAATAATTACATATGTCCAGAATAAACTACACAAATGTCCAACAAATAAGTACATATGTCCAAAAAAAAATTAGATAACATCTACTCTAAATTCGTCTCCTCCTCTTGCTAAGCTGCCTCTTTTCCACTGAAATGCTCCCTCATTTTTTATATTTCATCCAACAATTGAGTATGTTGCATCTGCATCTATGTTTACATTTGCACTTGCCAATCAGCTAGTGATTTTTTCACTTGCTCTAGCTCAGCTTGAAGGGTAGTTACTTCTTGGCTATATAAGGACTCCTTAGAACTTACAAAGAAGTTGGAGCCACCAGATGTTTACCCATCGTATGCATAGGCTTGCGAGCCTAAACCATAAGCCCTACAATGTTGCATTCCTTCTACTGCTTGTGACTAAATGCGATGGTCAGAATATTCTGCTGATCGGCCAGAAGAACCCTCACCTGCTACAGCTGGCTCTTTTGAATCCATGTATACTCTTCCTATAAAAGTTAATAAAAATTTAAGCAATTTTAACATGACATCAAAAATATTAAATTTATATACTTACATAGGCTTTTCTTGCTCGCTCATCAACCCATTGCTGGTCCTCCTACCGTCTGTAGGTATGACTATGCAATTCAACAGGGGTCAGTTCTCTACCGAGCACATCTTTCTATAATAGACTTATATTGGTATTCATATTAAAGTAAATTATTAAAATCCTTTAAAATTCCTTACCAAATGTTGCTTGTGCTCAATAAGTGGAACTGAGCCCCTAGTATATAGGGAACTACCCAAGCTCCCAACATCATAAGCTCTGTTCTGTCTATTCTGGTCCCTCCTCCTGCTATACTCTAGGCTACCCCAAGCACTAGTCAACTCAACCCAAACACTCTCACCAATCCAAAATGGTCACTCGTCTCACATGTGAATTGACCCACACTTCTCTAAATTTTTTCTGATTTTATCATTATGCTAGGACAACCAACAAAAATTTTTCTGCATTTAAAAATATATAATATAAAATAAATATTTTGGTTAGCTTAAGTAAAAAAGATATAATATATAATATATTTGTATAATAACTAACATCAAACTCTCTCAACCACATGTCCCGCACTTCTTTCGGTACTTTCTTCCAAGAAATATAAGGAGCATCATACATACTCTGTATTATGTCTTGTATTTTATGCGTTGATTGTTTTGTCAGATGAAACCTGTAAAAAAATATATTATGTGAGAAAAAAATATTTATTCAAATTTAGTTGCATGTTAATAATATAATAAGTACGTACGTGTAACTATTAAGTTCAATCAAGATGTGACCCTCTGTCGCATACTCTGTTGCTGGGGTGGAAGGTCCACCTGTAGTGAGCTGAGGGGGGGATAGTATGACAGGATATTTAGTGGATATGGATAAGTAGAAGGGTCGCCATAAGAAGGTGGGAGTGGGCATTAAGGGTAGAAGGGAGTACTCTGTGTGACGTCTGGCTAAGGAAAGCGAGGGTCTGGTGAGTAGAATTGCGGGCTACTAGCTGCAGGTGTGATGCGCCAAAATCTAAATTAGAAGAGTTATTCTTTTAATATTTTAATAAACAATAACCATAGCTATCTAATATCATCTATCAGTAATAAACAGCAAAATATATTTTATAATTCAAAATATCAATTTACACATATGCATTCATTCTAAAAAATTATATACAATACTTTGGATCTACATAATCATATCACAACTACTCTGTCTTGAGTATAAAAGATAATTAGAAAAAAAAGAAATAAAACCTGAAGAACCCTGACCAACCCCACACTCCTACTCCTTTGTCCTGACCTGAAATTATTTAACCATATATAATGAGCTCACAAGCTCGACAAGTAATCAAAACCTACAATTGAATTCAATGCAAGATAAAGGAACAATATGTATGTCAACAGTTAAATTATGGCAGCTATATATATGTTCATTGAATCAGTATAAGAATAGTAAAACTCAAGTACAATAACAGTAGAATATGTAAACGGTAAAACACTACGGTACAATAGCTAGTAAAGTAGTAACCCAATACGAGTATCATATATATAAATCAATCAGGTCTTCATAATTGGATAAAATATCAAATCAAAAAATCGGTGAAAATTGTCAAAATCAAATCAATGTAATAAAATCATATAAGAATGTACACATACTATCTAAACCTCCTATATCCCGTGCTCAATATATCACATGCTTAGCATTAAGAACATTGAATTAATCTTATCAAATAGTATCGGTATCCCGATCAGTAATAATAATAATATAGTGACAGAAGCAGTAGAATAATGCAATAATAGTAAATTAATGTATTACTAATAAATTCGTACAATAATAAGAATAATGCCTTAAAAATATGTATATCACATGAAGTAATAGTCTTCTTATAACTCCTAACCAGTATATCATGTGAAGTAATAGAGGATAACACTAAACCACTTTATTTAAAGGAAAGCTCGTCGGCCCATCATCCTATACAGGTCAATTAGTCTCTAACCAACGGGTTAACCAATCTTTATTTATCTTTTACACAACATGCGCATTATTATCACAATATTATAAATCATTTTATTTAAAAAATATCGATGAACTCAATTTGCAAAATGGACATCTAACGGTCTAAAAATTTCCACTTATATTGATAGGTACAAATTTTTGAAGGAATTTCAACGATGCTCAAATTACAAAAAATTTTGTGTAAGTAAAATACTACGATAACAACACTATGGAGAAGATGATTTATAATTTAGAGTTATATTGAATCTAAAAAAATTTATTTACCTAAGTTAAAATTCGGGTTATTACAATAGGAGTAGGTAAAGGCCAGCTTGACTGACTTTGAGTGGCAGGCTGAGACGAAGAGGCCCCCTCAATACGTATAGCCCTACTGGGTGGGCCACCAGTCATCTTCTTGGTGCGCCTACCAAAAAAAATTTATCAATCCTCTATAACGATTATCACCTGAAGCAATCTATAAAAAAATTTAAGAAATATTAGCAATATGAATTAAATAAATATTTAATATATAATAGTACAGCAAATAAATAAATAAAATATAACAATAATAAAATTAAAAAATTATAATTTGCCTTATGTTTACTTATCATTTACCTTATTTTTACTCATCATTTGTTGATTCACTTTTATATAATGAAACATCTCCACCACTATTAAATTTCTCATGACTTTCCTCTATGTTTAAATCTATTTCTTCTAACAGCAACTTACTCTCATTAATTATAATTTGATCATCTGTATCATTAGCAAGACCTTTTATGTTTGACATAAACTCTTCTTGATGTGCTGGTGGTATTAAATTAGTTTTCTCAATTACTCCTCTTGGTTTGATTTTCATAATTATGAGTCAATCCTGTTTACCTCATAATCTACTCGAATAGTTAACAAAATAGACTTGGCTTGCCTGACTAGAAATAATGAATTGGTCAAACTTTACATATCTCCTACCCCGCTTTACTTATGTTATACCGAAAAGTGAATGTATTTTGTACCTCTATTCTGTACTGGATTAAACCAGCCACAATTGAATAGATACACATTGTTCCCGTGACCAAGATATTTCAACTATAATATTTCTTATAATACCCTATAGTACTCAGAATCATCACTTGTATGAGTGTTCCCTCTTACACATACACCAGAATTATTAATCTTCCTACGTTCACACCAAAATTTTATTTGAAATTTGTAGCCATTAATAAAAAAAGGGATAATATTTTATTAATCTATTTATTCCCCAAATTAGATCAATTAGCCCATGATACTATTAATCATTGTCTTGAATGTGCACCTAATTAGTAGATAAAATATATTATTAGCATATTTATTGACCACAGTGTTAACTAATTAAGATAAATTAGTAGAAATAAATAGTAAAAATATATACCATATTTTTAAACCAATTAGGAAATTCTATTTTCACTATCTTTTGGACCTCTATTAGTTCTAATGTACTCAAACCATCAATGAATTTCCTACAAACTTTAGGGTTTATATTGAATTTATGAGTATTTATAAGTAATATATGTATGAGCAAGCTAAGTCATACTTACTCAAGATATAGCTCAACTTTATCACAATTAAGCAAGATATATAATGTGGTAACTCTCATCTCCTTATCAGTCAAATAGCGTATGGTGCTAGAGCTTACGGATTCACCACTTTCGTTGAATACATATAAATTTAAAGATTTTCCTACATTTTGAGGTGCAATACTTGATTATGATATTGTTTCAAAGTAATATGAGCAAAATTAGGTTATCTCGTACATTAAATATACTTTACAAATTGAGCATTCGGGATATGCTTTATTCTTAGCAGTATTCTTAAGTTTATTTAAATACCTCTCAAAGGGATACATCCACTGATACTAAACATGTCCACCAATTGTGGCCTTATATGGTAAATGCACTAGTAGATGCTCCATAGAGTCAAAAAATACTAGAGAAAATATCTTTTCAAGTTTTCATAGAATGAAAGGGATATACTACTCCATAAGAATATGGACATCTATCATTGTGTATGTTAAACCAAGTTTAAAAACCAACTTCTTTATTCAATATAAATTTGTATGAGTTATGTTGTATGTCAGGTTAGTTTCCTTAAGTAGCCCAACAAATTGATTAAAATATTCACAGGAGATATCATATTATATCTTGATGCTTAACATCTTCATAGCAATGGATAACTCTAAGTGAGTGGTGCACCCCTTCCATATTGATCGTTGGGCATCATGCAACAGATCATAAAAATTTTGTGTCTCTTTATTTGGTAACTATTCTGTATATTATTCAAAATGCTCCAATTGTATCATGAACTAAGTCCTCAAGATCTGGTCGGATATTTTCTTCCTCAGTTATATTAAAACTTATATACAAGCTGCATCAAGAATCAAAATGTCGCTTGTACTCATCATGAGAAGTCCAATACTAATATTTTGGCATGAATTCCTTTGTGATATAGATCAATAATTACATCATCTCGTCTTAGGTGCACTTGATTTTTATGTTTAGAACATGGACATTGAAACTTTCCATTTGAGATGAAGCTGGGCAATTATTTTGCTGTCTAAATAAAAAAGTTTACTCCATTAATGAACTCATCTGTTAATATCTTTCGTCCTTGCACCAATCGATTAAACATTCAACTTCTTTGATTTCTGATATCTATAATATAGCCTGCATATAATATGAAGATATTAGATATTATTGAAAATTTTGTTAAAGGAAAATAGATGGATTTCAATTTTATTTATAAATCGAATGGTATTATTTCACACAGATACTCTGTCAATGAAAAATCTAGCAGCCTCTCGAGTCTCGGCATCTCCCATTTTTAGGTGAAATACAAAGAGTCTTAGCATGCCCTCCACATCAAGAAAGATGTGTATAGTCGATGTTGGGTGACACCGCAGTCGTGGCCTTCAATCCTACCATGCCAAGAAAGACGTTTATAAGTCTTCCCGGGGGGTACCTGTGTGAAAACGCAGTTTGCACTGGAGATATTTCTGATAAATTTATTGATTTTCTTGGCGTATGAAAATATAGTTTACGTGACAAAATCATCTAAAGTAACTCTCTTTCCCTCTCTAATCATATCTTTTGTTAGAGCTTCTCCAACATTTTCATGTATATGCTTATTTTGTCATTTATGAGTATTCTAATATCTGCAAACACTTAACTTAATGTTATGTTTCTCTTTTGATGACCTACATTTTAGACCATAAAGCATTGCAAGTCTCACCACATCTTATATAATTTTCCCCTAAGTATGAGGGGATTTTCTATCACATATTACAAGTCTCACCACATCTTGTACGCATCAACTCCCTCTCAGGTCTCACCACATCAACTCCCTCTCTAGACTCACACATTGCATGCAAATAAATATGTTATGTTTCTCTTTTATAGAATTTTCCCCAATGTATTCTTCTATTTTAACCATCCAATTTGAATTCTACTAATAATACACACATCAACTCCCTCTCTAGACTTATCAATAAGAAGAATATCACCAACAAAATTCATACACCGTGGTATAAGCTCTTACTAATGTCTACCAAGAAAATTCATGATAAAAGGAAAAACTTATAGTGAATTTTTGACAAATAAGGTGGTGAATATCAACGACTTGGGCGGCAAATGTCGGCAGTCGACAACAAATGTTGGGTGACATACCGGTCTCGACAGCGACGACGTTTGGATGAGGTGACTAATGCGAGCAGAGGACACTGAAATGAGGAAGGAAGAAAATGATAAGAAAGATGAGGTTGGCTTTCAATTCTTTATCCACATTCATTGAGGGAGGAGATTCTATAAAAGAGAATCCACATTTCAATTCTTTATCCACATTCATTGTGATTTTCTATGTTTAAATTATTCTATGTGCATTTCAATTCTTTATCCACATTCATTGTGATTTTCATTAAATTATTCTTAGATAGAGGTTACTTGAACAATGAGTTACAAATACCCACCATTAAGGTAAGTTTATAAATGATTGGCTTGAATGTATGACCTCTCGAGTCACCCAAGTGAAAAAAAAGAACCATTAAAATCTCTCAGGGAATCCACTTTTCCACACTCAAATGTTGAGCAACATCCAAGCAAAATTTAGGGGAACACTAATATAGTGATTTCAATGATGAACTATTGACATAGTTAATTGAGGGAGGAGATTCTATTGGACAACAAGAGAGTTAACCAACGTCTAGAGAAAAAAAAAATGATTAACTCCAATTATGATTGAAGTTAAATTTTTGGTGACAAATTATATTTTCGATAGTGTTATGGGCGAACTAGAAAAGAGAGTCACCAATAATGTTTAATGACATGATTGATAGAGTAGTGGAATTGACCACCATGGCTAGGGTAAGGGCTATAAGATGGATTGACTAGAGACGAAGATTTTTTATTTGAGAATCTCTATGAACTATACAATATGATGAGCATCTTCTTAGTTTGGGAACTATTTGTGTCTCGATTATTGAGGGGGAAAATAAGATGATGGTGGTAGTGGTGAGTGGTTATTATGAGTTGGAAGTATGTATAACAATTTTTGTGTTTAAACAAGAGCAATATAAATATCTAGATGATGAAAAGTGATATAAGAGTGATGGATATAGCTGAATGTAAGTTTTAGATGTTTCATTGTGAAAGTGCATGGGAGGATTAAGTGTTCATACTTGTTTGCCTTAGGGTAACCAAAGAAGTTTGACATTCATAAAACTAGAGCATACAAGACGAGAGGAAGATATGACAAGACACGAGGATTTAAGTAATTTGCATTTAGTGTATATCTATTATAAGAAGGAAGGGTGAAATTTTAATTACTAAAGCGTGGAATGTAGCCTCTCAATCTTCATGCACTTACATCATCTTTTGGACTATAATTAATCAAAATAAGATAGTTTGCATTTATCTTTGTGGAGTTTAACCTTAGCGTAACTTTCATGAAGACCAAAGAGGGAGTGCTCAAGGGCAACATCTCAACTTGAGGTGATGTTAAGTATAAAAATAACATGGACATGACTAATGATTGCATATGGTAGCAATAGAGGTTGTGGACCATGTGATGGCTTTGGGAATTATCACACATTTGATGGAAGGCATCGAATGATCAAATGGTTGATAGGTAACTTCGTCCTTGAATGCTATAAAGATCAATGCTAAGGAGAAATTATTAAACTACAAAAAAAAACTATTCATGGTGTGATTGTTACTTATAAATGAAGTGGTTAAATAACACATCTTAAGAGATCGAGCTTGTAGGAACACCTATAATAGCATCAAATTTTAATTTTATTTAAATTCCTATAAATTTTAAAATTTTGGCAGAGAGTGGCGTGGTATCGTTTTGCAAAGCACTACGGTGTCAAGCTCTCGAATTTATAAGGGTTTGACAGAGAGTTTCGATGTTGAGGATTTGTGCACTGTGGTGCTGGGTTTGAAATTTTATTCTTTTTTAATAAAAATATATTTATCCATTATTATAAAAAAACCCAGTCCAAGTCATTCCCTCCCCATTTCTTTTGCATGTCAGATTAGAGGGGAGGGAAGAAGAGAAGAGAAGGGAGAGAGAGAAGGAGAGAGGAGGGAGAAAGCAAGGTCATGTTAGTATTTTTTATCACTCCAGTTGCAAAAAGTGCTATAATCGTGCCATGTAACCTTAACCATACCTCTATTTTTTATGATATTAAGTTTTGCCTATTTTCCCTCTCTCAAAATTTAATAAAAAATGTAATATCTCTCATTCTAGTGACTTTCACTACACAACTTCTAATATGTGGCAGATATTATCATCCTATATATCCTAGATATTTTGATAAATTCATATTGAAATTTCGCCCTTTAGTTTTATATGTGTCATTTTTATTAGAAATGAGTAGCCACTATCGAGTACAAAATTATTACGACTCGGGCTCACAAGTTTTTGTTTTGATGATAACAAACATTATGGCTCATATCTTCTAATATTTGGAATGTATATTTATTTGTGTGTACTAACATTTCAGGAACAACATGCATCAATACAAGAAAGATTCAAGACTCAAGAATGAGTAGAATAGGCTTTATTGTATTTCTCATTGATGTACTTTTTAATTCCTTGAGTCAAGTCCTGTAATGGTATATGTTTATTTATGACCATGTGTACACATACTTAGGGGGAGTGAGATCCTGTCAAAACCAGAAGTTCAACTTTTGAACAAATCGTACTGGACGATCCAATATGATCTCAAAACCCTAGCCGCCACGACAATTTAGGCAAGGATTTAAGAGTCAAAATTTGTTCTAATCGTCCTGGACGATCTATATATCATACTGGACTATTTGTACAAAATTTGTTCTGATCGTCCTGGACTATCCCAGGATCGTACGGGACTATCAGGTCAAATTCTGCACATCGTCCTGGACGATTTTTTGCGGCAGAATTGAGTTTTTAGGGTTTTCTGAAGCCGTCTTTTGGAGCACATCGTCCTGGACGATCCTGCGATCGTCCTGGACGATCTTTGGCCGCAGAATTGAGTTTTTAGGGTTTTCTGAAGCCCTCTTTTGGAGCACATCGTCCTGGACGATCCGGCAATCATCCTGGACGATCTTTGCCGCCAGAACTAATTTGGAAGGGTTTTTGGAGCTCTTTATTTAAGCTTTCTCAAGGCACTTGATAGGTGTCTTTGGCAGCCATTGAGGCTTCGTTCTTTTGGAGAAAACTTGAAGAGAGAGCTTGAAAGGGAGAGAGGAAAGGGTGGAGTTTGAGAGGGAGAAGAGCCTGGGAAGGGGGTTTCTCGAGGGAGTGTGAGGGGGTTCACACGGTTACTCTGGCAGGCTTGCACCTAAGTACCGTTAGATTCAAGGCTTGTCTCGAAGGAAGTTTTGGGAAGAAGAAGTGCTCTTTGGTGTCAAAGGACCCGGCTACTCCGCCGCACCGGGGAAGGTGGAAGTGATTTTGTAAGGGCTTCTCCGCCTAGCTGTGGGGGCTGAAGGAGAGACACTTTTGGTTTAGTGCAATACTTGGAGGGTGCCTCCGAGGAGTGGACGTAGGTCAGGTTGGACCGAACCACTATAAATCCGGTGTGTTCTTTCTTATTATTTTTCTGCACTTTATTTTGTTGCAATTATCTGCTTGGGTGATATCTGTGATTGATCTTTTTATCGTTGTTTTAATTCGTTTCCGCTGCACGTTATAAAAAGATTTTTGTTTTGTTTCAAATATCCAATTCACCCCCCCTCTTGGTTAGCCTCGGGACTAGTTCACTAGGGCTTAACATCCCTTTCGAACTTTCAAAAATGATCAAGAGTTAGTACTCTAAATTTAAACATGAAATAGATGATGTGTATAAAGTTATTGTTCATATAGTCTAACATGCATTTTGACATTATACATGCATGCTAATGAACACACTAGACACATTTTCATGCTATGATAATTACATAAAATATGTGCATAATACTAGTTATATTATACATGATGTGATATACGTGTGAAAGCAATAAAGGCTGGTTGAAAAATGATTGACTATTTCAAGTTAGCTGAAAACACATTACCATGTACAAGGTGATGGACTGACCGATTTTCCTTAGATAAGGTTTAAGGTGTAATCAGAAGTGACATTAAAAAGGAGACATATGTATATTAAATGATATGATATCATTTGCCGATGGGTATGAAATGATGACTTCTTACATGAAAGTCATCTCATTTTTGATATGTGATATGAGATTAATTCTTTATTATATGACTAATATGATTGAGACTTATTTATGTTCGGTCTGGAGGACCTATAATACTCGATATAGAAAAAACATTACAAGTAGTCATATGTCATATTATGCTTATACCTATAATACTCGATATAGAAAAAACATTCATATTGACTATCACATATTCTTATTGTTACATACTAATACTGATTTGGATTGAATGATTGCATGCATGCAATATTTATTCCCTTACATTAATTACAGTTGTAGGTTTCGGTAACCTACTAAGCGGTTAAGCTCACTAAGTGGCTTTACATAATTTTTGGGAATGTGTCGGGATCTAGTGGAGTGAGGTTGATATCATGATTTTTAGGTTTAGTTTTGTTTTTAATATTTTGATTTTATTCTTTTGTAACCAAGACTATTCAATGGTAGATTGTCATTATAGATCAAACTCCTGATTATTGAATATGGATTTTGGAAAATGAATATAGAATTATAATCGATGTATATGATTTATAAATATTTTTTGCTGGACTTAATTATGCAAGTGAATTATTAGAAGTTCTGGTAGATTAAATAAAAGATAAAAAGATGCAGTTTCTTTTAAATTAGATTTTGGGGTGTCATAGTACTGAGACAAAATGTGAACCCTTTAGGTTTGATGAATTAATTTAGCCAAGGTAAAGTAATATGTCATATAAACGAACAAGGGATGACCTTTTTGGTGGCTCTTGAGTGATCTGATCAGCACCCAATGTAAATGAAATTTTGATGGTAGCTTTTATAGTTATTGGGATGTCTTATCCATTTAGGAAATTATAATTGACCAACCTTATTTATTTCATAATTAATCAATCTATTCATGTTGTATTGACTCCTCTTTAATTTGTCGAAGAAAAATTTTAGGGGAACACTAATATGGTGATTTCAATAATGGACTATTGACATAGTTAATTCTTGGAGGAAATTATATTGGACAATAAGAAAGTTAACCAATGTCTAGAGGAAAAAAAATGATTCCATTAATAAAAATAAATATGATCAGTAAAATAAAAGCATCTTAAGAAATCAATAAAATGATATAAACAATGTTAGGTGCCGTACAATAAAACATACGTCGATTATCTATTAATTATATTTATACCAAATATTTTTATCATATGTTTTCTATCAATGATATGCCATGTGTACTTTTCTATTAGTGTGTCATACCAATATATTATATCAACATGTCTATCAATGTCTATAAGTATATATGTCATATGCTATATTATATTGTATCAATTTAAATGATAGTTCAATTAGTGTTGTGTCAGTTATATCTATCAATTAGTTCATGTGTTGTCTTGTAATATTATCATTAATGTGATTATGAATGATAAGGCCGGACATCCAACTTTAATGTCTTATTTTCAACATTTTTAACCCGAACTATTCCCTAATTACTCATTAGTTTTTATCTGACCATCATTATTCATGAATCTTAAATCAATTCATATGCGACTTTCAATAAATCATTAAGTCATTGCTCTCTACCTGTCGGTATAATTCGCTTAATTAGTTATAGGCTAACATCCAGAATCACACCACTAATCGTTATTTTAAGTAATGCTGTCGACCCAACCTCCTGTATAGGTTCTTATATTTTAATAGTCAACCTATGTTAATTTCAGTGTTTACAACCAAGCTTCTTGGCTTACATGTAAATGCCTCATTTATCATATATCAATTATATCATTTCCTTAATGCAGTACAATAACATGCATGAAAAATAATATTTTTAAAATTGGACCGAACCGACTAGTTCAACCGGTTCAACTGTGAATTGGTCAAGTTGCCGGCTTGGTCTAGTTAGAAAATCGGATTCTCATTGAACCAATGAGAATCGGTCAAATAGAAAAATCGTTGAACTGGTCAGTTCTATATATATTATTGATATATCATCAAAAAATTATTTGACCGGGGACGAATCTCGAGGCAAAATCAAGTTGAAAACTTGTGAAATTAAATATGAGACCATCTAAACTCCGATTTGAACAAACTTATAGTTGAACTGAACGTCTCAAAAATACGAACCCAACGACACTAAATTCGACTTAATCCGAGCCCAAATGAGTCCAAATTGAAGACTCGAAGTGCCTTTAAAAGGTTCAAACGATAATTTGGATTACCAAAAGAATTTCAAACGTGACATGGTTATTGTCGAATCACCTGACTATGGTCTTTGTGACCTCCATCGCCTGCCGATCATGGTCCAGCCGACTAAATAAACATGTTAATAGTGGCTCTTCCAATTCCCATCATGTAATGCACTCTATATGATGCATATTTTCTATATCAAACCAAATCCTTTCCCCAAGGAAGGGCCTCATTTGTAATTGACTGCAAACACTAATATATTTATTCAAACTGGGCCAGGCCCCATACTTTTCCCCACTTTTCAGGGGTTTCTATATAAAATTATTGTGTTTCTTATGAATGTTACACCCTCTCTTTTATCTGATTATGTGATAGATCTTTGTACAAAGCTAAGACGTTAAAATTTATATTTCTCTATTGCCACGAATATTGCAGGATGCAATAATTATTTTTTATTTAAATAAAGTTTTACTATTTAATTTTTATTTAATTAAAATTTTTAAAATTATAAATATATATTTAAAGGGACATATGCAAATAAATTAAAAAAAATTGCTAGTTTGCCACATCATGCAACTAATAGCAGCTTTGTTTGTTATATGTGATTTGTGCTTTATCAATTTATCCTATATAAAGAAAAACACTTTAAATTCTTCTATGATATAGAACTAAAACTTGTGAGAATTCTGCATAAGAGTTAAAGTGTTAAACTATGAAATTGGTTTAGTTGTAAATTTAAGCTCAGAATGTATATAATTATATATTAAAATTTATATATTATATTATTATTTTTATTAAAAATTATATATATATATATATATATATATATATATATATATATATATATATATATATATATATATATATATATATATATATATATATATATATATATATATATATATATATATATATATATAGTTTTTTTAATTTAAAAGCCTATTTAATATGCATATAATTTCATATGTAATATATATATACCTTTATTTGTTTGGGGGTTCGTTGTCCAATCCGATTTTGACAACCTTGTTAAATACTATAAAATGTCTAACAATTTATATACAAATTGTTATCTTTAGAAAATCAAAACTTCCATTTTATTCAATGAAATTTAATAATATTACAGTCAAAATATTCATAATAATCACATCATCATATACAAAAAATTGCATTGCATAAAAAACTATTTGGTAAGAAATATGTTAAATCCTGACAAATCTTGTGAGATTGTTTGATAATGCTATTTAAGATTTGAGGTGATTAACTATTACATTTTTGTTTTAAATTTGAGATACTATTAATTCTATTTTTTAATAACAAAAATAAATTATAGTTAGGAATACCATAATTAGGGCTTTATTTTAATAAATATTTTACTAATAGCTTATTTAGGTGTTATTTTAATATATATTTTAATGCTAGTTATAATGAGAATCATATAATTAGTTATTTAATTATAATTTAAAATAATTAGTCATTTAATTATTATATTTACAAATTATTTCGTTAAAATTTTATATATTATTTAAATAAATTTTAATTACTAATTATACTTATAATTTATATAATTAATGAATTTAATATTCTATTACTAACTACTTATTTAATTAATATTTACACTACAAATCACCTAATTAAGTATTTAGATATTAAATTATTTTAATAAAGCTAATTAAATTAATACCTAATTAAGAAATTAAGATTAATCTAATCCTCGTAGGCGGGTTGGCTTTGCCTTTTAGGTTTGCGTCAGGTAGAGCTTCCCTCTTCGGCTTCGCTGGTTCGCGTGGGATAGAGCTTCGAATGTTTCGCTTGCCATTGGCTGTCTAGGGTTTGCTTCTCCTCTTCTGCATTTATTCGTTGCTGTTCTCTGAAAGAATCTTCTCCGCCTCCTCCTCCGACGTTGTTCCTGTCGGTTTTGAAGTCGCGCTGGGAGCTCTCCGCGAAGGTAACGATATTTCTCCCCTTTCGCGCGCTTTACAAATTCCGCAAAAAGGTCGATTTACGAAATCCGGTATTTAGGGAAAAAACGGCGAAAACGCAGTGAAGTAGAGATTAGACTTACCGTGAGATTTAACTCTGTATTTTTTTGGTGTTTGGCAGGATTTAGCTCAAATCTTGCCTAAATCTGGCCTAAATCCTGCATCCAAACTGGCCTTAAATTCGGGATTTAGGGCAAACCGGGGGAGAAATGGTATTTAAGATTCTATAGGATTTAAATTTTCCATTTGTGCCGTTTGGCAGGATTTAGGTTAAATCCTGCTACCATACAGTCCCACATGGTTGATACGAGGAAGAGAAAGAAGGTTCAGAATGGTGGATTGGTTAGGGATCACTGCCCTGCCACAGTATTTGTTTCAAATCTCCCGTACTCGTTTCAGTCTTCTCAGGTTAGATGTTTATATATATATACTTCGTGATATCAAATTGAACTTCCTTTTTTCCTGAACCGCGGGATTGCTTAAAGATTTCCTCTTTTTTATGATATTTGTTGCAGCTGGAAGATGTATTTAGCGAGGTGGGACCTGTGAGGCGCTGCTTTGTGGTAACAAAGAAGGGTCTGTCGGCAATGCATATTGTTGTTCTCCTCTTACCTGTGCCTAAATTATAACCAGGGCCTGACTGGGAGTGTGATAGTTTTTGTTTAAACTATAAACGTAACAAATAGCCAGCATTTTAGGAGTTAGGTTCTGTAACTATAATTTCATGTAATTTGGACGAAGAATTTATGCAGGCTTTAAGATTCATGTGGTTTGATGAGGTAAAATATCAAATAAACCGAATCAATCACAATTAACAAATCATGATTAGGAAGTGGGCAATGTCTTAGTACTTCCCTGCAAGGTAGCAATATACTTTGGACGAATTGGTGGAGTTGCTGCCATTTAACAACAAAGTGGACAAGAAAACTTTAGTCAACAGTAATGATGGGCCATGCAATATAGTAGGGTCAAAGATCATTGCTATTCTTGTTGATAGTTTGATCGCAGGACTGACTTTTGTGCATTATAAGATGCATGCGAATGATCTCATTCTGCATGGAAAAATATTTTAAGAAGTTGACTTTGGAATGATGGCTCCTTCATATTATAATGCCCCGCTTGAGGGTGTTGAAGGCGGGGGAGGAGTAGGAGCAACAGTTTCCACAACCTTTGAGGAGGAGCTTATTAGCTTCAGCACCTTAACTGGTGAAAGAAGCAGATGTTGTAGATGAGATTTGTATGGTTTTGTTGAGATAGATTTATAAATATTGTTTAATATAAGCTAATTAAAAAACTTCTGCAGCCCTAAATTGTTGAACTTGAAGCCAACAATCAAATAAACTGATTTTTTTTTAATTTGGGCAATAAAATAATGTAAGTTGGCTAATTTGATTGCTTGTTTAATAACATTGATTTTGATGCTTTGATTTGGTCAAGCCATCCATATTCATGCCCCAACTAGTATTTGTAAAGTACATCAGGTACGGAATTTCTCATATTTCTCCTTCCTAACATTGTCACATGCAAATTTGGATTATTATGTACTGGTTTTATTCACCATTAAAATAAATTAACCAATTTTATTTGATTACTTAAAATTGATGGGATGCCTATTGGAAAGATAGACCATCACCCAGGTTTAATTTTGAAACAATACTTTGTTCTATCTCGGAAATAAAACAAATGTCAAACTAGCTCTTTCATTTTGAAGATATATAGAAACTTCCATGCCTTCAATGTTTGGATTAAGTTATGATAATTAGTGCAAGCCCCATAGTATTAATAGAATTCCAACAGCATGTCTCCAAATTTTTAAACCTATGTATTCAACGGTAAATTAGGGTCTTGTATGGTATAGGTATATTGAAAAGTAGTTGTTATCCATACATAATAATAGCTTTCACCTAATTTAGTTGATTTATGTGTCTTGGCTTTGAAATGCCTTTTCCATCTACATGTATAATAGTTTTGATCTGTCTTTAGTCTATCTTTATCTCATTTTATTATATTTATATTGTCTATTGAAGAATATTTTGTCTTAGGCTGTTTTCTTGCATACTTGCAGGATCTGATGCAAATCGTGGATTTGGGTATGTGCAATTGTGAGTCAATTCATCTTTCCATCCCCTTCACCCAGCTTTTTTCTTGATGATGATATTTTTCCCATGATACTATTTTTTTTTGTAATATATTTATTTAGATATGTCACGTCTAAGTGAAGAAACTTATAGTATTTTTTAGATTAAATCCCAAGAAATCATTTATTGTTGAATGAATGCCTCTGGTCTGACCACCATAGCATCTAGGCAGGCTTTCTTTGTTTGTAGGATCTTAATAATTTTGTAAGCGTAGGGTCTGAATTTGCTCAAGAATTATATAAAATGTTGATGGTTTATGGTCTACGGTCTAAGCATTTGGTAATAAATTATAGTATATAACGATCCATATCATTTTGCACATAAACATTCCAAACTAAAAGGGGCAGAGCATGCATTCCCTTGCTTTTTCTTCTACCCTAAATTCTGTCATTCACACTCTTGTGCATCACCTGGTTGCAAAATCATTAATCCTCTTTGGTATTTTACTTACTATTGTATTCATTGATGCATTTCCAGTTTAACTTGATCAAATATCCCTTGGTACGCCAGGTCTGGTCCAGATGCCTATATTAGTTTAAAGAAAGTAGGATGAGGAGGAAGAAGAGTCAGAAATGGGGTGAAAATGAATAATTGGTGATCTTATAGTGTATGTTTAAGTTTTTGTCATTGCTAACTTAAGATAAAAACCAATATCAACAAAATCTCCCTTTTCTTTTCTTTTCCTTATTAGTTTATTCGATATCATCTCTAGTGTTCTGAGTCCTTCACAGAAGCAGCATTGGCTTTTGCGCTGCATGCATGATCATTGACACTTGTTATATATTTAACAGTTTAACTAATACCCCTTGACCATCTTGGAGTTTGGTGAAAGATTTGACCTTGCACAAGTTTGATAAATAGTATTGTTTTTCTATAACTTCTTTTTTCTTCTGAACTTCTATTGTTTGTTTATATTTTCAGTCAGATGGTTCGCCCGACTTTTCATTCAATAAAAAAAAATCACTTCAGAACAGTAGTTCTATAGATGAGAAAACTAAAGTTTGTATGTTAAACTATTAGAAGGCCTGCTGAAAATAAACTTCTATAACCTCCTTTCCATTTTGTTAGCTTTTGGCTTCATGATCTTTGATCTTAGATTTGATACAATTTGTGCAAAATGACATTTTTTTGCTTGCTAAAACATGCTCAGTCTACTTGTTTATTTCGATGATTTGAAAGTTTTATTCTTCATAATCTAATTGCATTGCATTTCTTATTTTATGAAACATCTTTGAATTAGTTTGTCGGTGATCAATGTCTTAGCTGATCCATGTGTGGTAGTTTGGTACTATATTTATTTCTTTATACTGCTTTGCAACTTAAAAAATGCGATGGTATTCTTCTTTAGTTACTTGCATATCAGTTTATGCTGTAAAATTTCAATTCTTATTCCCCCTTTTTCTTGTTGCTTCAGTGCTACTGTGGAAGATGCTCAGCGTGCCATCCAAATGAAAAGCGGATTAGCGATAGGTGGTAGAAAAATAAAAGTTGAAATTGCAATGCATAGGCTTTCTTTAGATCTTCGCTTAAAGAAAGCAAAGAATGGTAATTTCCACATATCTAGCCTAGTTAATGTCCATATCATTGCCATTTAAAGCAAAAAAAAAAAAAAAACAATCATCCGGTTTAAGTTCTAGTGCTTTCTTTCAATTGTTATGTGCCTGTCTCATGATTCTATTGCAGAAGAAACAAATGTGAGTGGAGCAAATCAAGCATTCAAAGTTGACAAAAAGGAACTTTCAACCCCATATGTATTAGGTTGTAATATCAGTCCTTTTCACTATTTCCATAACACTTGTTTGTCTTGAATTTCATTGACTGTTATATCTTGATAATATTTCAGGACTTATCAAGAATGAAAAAGCTTCCAGTGAAGTATTTGTTCCAAATAGTTCCTTTATTGATAAAGAAGACGGATCTGAAAGGCAGAGGTAATGCTTCAATTTGGTGGTACCTCAGGAGATGATGCACTGTGTTCTATTGAACAAAAAATGCCTAAATCCATTTAATATGCCATTTTTGTTTCGAAATTATGAAATAGTTTGATTATAGTAATTTTATTATTAAATAACTGAATTTATCCTAGTGGTCAAACTTCTCGATATTTTTGCACATTTACTAGGTTGGCAATACCCTGTTTATGTCTTGTTGTTTTCTATTGTGCTATTTTTAGTTTTCTAGTGTACTATGTTGTCTCAAAATGAGATATGATAAAGATGTTAAGTTCATAACATCAGAAAGAATTTTAGATCATTCCTTGATATATGCCCTGCAATGGTGCTCATGCTTTAGAGTGACGGGTTGGAGCAATGATGTAGAAGATGGACTACTGAAGGTGATGAGTAGTGACGGCAAGGTTTGCAGGCAAGGAGATCAATGCAAGTGAGGATAGACATGTTCAACAATTAATGAAGAATTAAGGTGAGGATAAGGTGTACAATTGAAGAGGGAGCTCAAGGAAGATCGAGTGAAGAAGGGACTTTGCAATTGAGGGGAAGGTGAGAAGATAAGCGATGGGCACTGTTGTGCAGGCGGGGAGATCAACTTTTGTAGGGGAATATTGCAAACAAAGTACATGTCTATTGTGTGCTATTGAAGTGAGGAGAAAGTAGCTTGAGGATAAGGATGTACATGAGTGGGGGCCTATGTCGAGTCTAAGGAAAAGTGTTTTGTGGATGTGGAAGAAGTTTAATGGAGGATTAGAAACAAAGAAAAATAAATTCGCTTTATTTTGGCTATAGTTTGTTTTTCATGAGAATGGTCAACTGAGGTATCATAAGTATTCATTATGCGTTTATATTACCTTAGGCTAAAACCCAAAAAAATCAAAATCCCTACTTTCCTTTACTCTGCACTCCTAATACTTGTAATTGAAATAGCCTCTTATAGATTTGTACATGTTTTGCTTTGTGGCTTAGAGAGAACACAATTTGGGGATACTAAACTTTTGTTTAGATTTGAAAAAAAATTGTGGAATACAACGGGTTGTCCTATTTATAAGCATCACTAACTAAGCAATGGAAAAAGAGAAATAAGAAAAAGAAAAGAAACTAGGAAGATATTCTATTGCTAAGAGAAACATGCTAATTGCGAAACTATTAAGTAGCCGTGCAACCATGCACTACATTAATCCTCTCCGGTTAAAGAAGACTAGCCTTTTTGTTTTGTGACTACAAAGATAATTCATCTGTAGGAAAGTATTCTAAGATTTCAATAATATTGTTAAGTGTTGGAGATGTTCATATTAGTAAATCTTTCATAATATGTGAAATTGACCAATCATAGCTTTAAGATTGCTATATATGCCCACTAAATAACAATTCTTTGGAAGGTGTATCATCACCATATCACCTTCTTTGAAGATTTTGAGGTGCTTATATTGATCAACAACCATCTTGTAATGAGAATTAGGTTTTTCAATATATTTTTGTTACCTCTTGATAAATTTATTGATAAATTAGATTTAAACGAGAATTTGACTTTTAACATGAAGCAATGGAGAAAAAGGATTCATGTAGCCGACCCCACGTAGTGGGACAAAGGCTTGATGTTGTTGTTGTTGTTGATAAATTTGTTGAATATACTCATCAAATTCCTTAGCTTTTGGGTTTATATTAAACAACTTTGAAGGGGGGCTTCTTGCTAGAAATATTTTACATATTGTTAAAAGCATCATCCCATTGCTTTGATTTATCGCCATAAACATATGGAATGTGGTTGCCAAGTGTGCGATTAGCCGCTTTCGATTCTCTGTCCATTTGTGGGCGAATTGCATTACCATGCTTAAAAAAAGTACCAAATAACTCCATAATATTTGCCAAAAATGAATTAGGAACTTAAAAATTTTGGTTTAAATTGATTGAACGAGGTACTGCATACAATCAAATTATGTTTTGAAAAAAATATTTGAGCTATGTAATAAGCATATGGAGTCTTCTTGGAATGAAGTGCACCATCTCTAAAAATCATTTGAAGAAAACAAAAATTGAATCAACTCATCTTTAGGTTTGAGGAATTCCAAAAACAAAAGCCATAATCAATCCCACCAAATTGTTTGTGGAATAGCAAATAAATGTAAAATCTGTGTTATGGCACACTGGACAATGTTACACAAAGTGCCCCATATATCTTTTAAGTTGAAGCCAATGAACTTTATCATTTTTATCGAACCAATGGTTTTTTCATGATGCCTGGTTAGTTCTCTAAAGTCTAACCTGCAATTATCTAATGAAATGTTGACAAAAAGAGAATCAATGAATTTAAATTGTGTACTCTTAAATATAAGCCCATCTCTAATGAGTTAGTAACAAATTAATTGTTGTAGTATTCTTCCCTTTTGCCTGAAAGTCTTCTGGATTAGCATAATAATTTTTAAAATATTTAAAGCCTATGACTTCCGTGCTAATGGTAACTATTAATGAAGCACTTCTACTTAATTTATCAACTACTTTATTTGCTTTGTTGGACTTATGCTTGATAATAAAATAAGTTTTTGCTAGAAGGTAATCCATCGATCAGACATTCAATTTATTGTCTTACGAGATTTGATAAATTTCAATGCTTGATGATCAGCGAAGAAGACAAATTTTTGTTGAATCAAATAATGCTCTAAGTGCTTCAATGCCTAAATGATTGCGTAAAGTTCAAGATCATGGGTGTCCCAACTTTTTTTGTGTTTCTCCAACCTTTTTGCTAGAACCACCACTGGCTGACCTCCTCAGGACAATTCAGTCCCCCATCCCTTGAATAGATGTATCATACTTCACGTGAAGCACCTTCTCCAATTTTGGAAGTGTTAATATGTGAGCAGTACATTGCTTTTCTGAGATGGCTTTGAAGCTTTCTTTTTGAGTTTGGCCGCAAATACATTTCCCATTTTTTAGAAAATCAATAATAGGCTCCATTATCGTGCTAAATCCATGAATAAAATGTCCCTAGATGGTAGCTAGCACATGAAAAGTTTCAACTTTTTCCATAGTTTTAGGCGCTGACCACTTTCAGGTTGCTATCCTTTCCTACTACAATTCACAAAATAGAAGATGGTTCATCAGAATATTACACTTCTGAAGATTAATTACAACTTATGTTAACTTAAATTTAAGAGAACTTTCTTGAGTTATTGATGAGGACATCAATCCAAGATTTCGCCACGTGTACCATCGACGGAGACGTAGATCGACGACCACGATTTGTAGTCTTTATTTTTGATGTATTTTTGCATGTTGCTTATTTATGTATTTTCAGTTTTCCAGTTCTACCCTTAGGGTATTGAGTCTCTATTGTAGCCCCGAGGGCATAGTTGTCGTTTATTTTATTTTCTAATTTTGAGACCTATATATTAAGGTCTCCATGCATTGTATTATTATTGATTGATTGAATGAAAATTTGCCCCACTAGATTTGATCTCTTAGTGAGTTCATGAGAGGAGAGAGATCTCTTTGTGAGTTCTAAAATCCTTGTTCAAGAGCTCTTTGTGAGATTTGGAGTGAGATTACATTGAGGCCAAGTTCTCCCCTCTTTACCCAAAACCGGCGGCACCTTTGGGCTCCAACCCGCCGACCACCTCCTCCTCATCCCTCCCACAACAACAAGCCGCCGCCCCTCCCTACCGCCGTCCACCCGCTCCACCCCCAGCCGCCGGCTCCACCGCCGGCCCTCCCCCAAGCCGCCGCCTCTCCCTAGCCAACCCGCCGGCCCCCATGATCCATGGCCAAAATCTGAAATCAATTATTTAGGGCCTTTACTCACTTTCCTAAAATAAGTTCCATCAATTAGGAAAGGTATTTAATTAGAATTTTGAATTCAAATTCTAATTTCAAATACTTTCCTAATCCTAAAACTTAAATTAGGAAATATCCCTATTTACTTAAATCTGAGATTAAAATCAGATTTGATTTTAATCTCTAATTACTCCTTGGGGCCCACCTACTTAAAACCAAATCCCCTCTCTCCACCTCCTACATGGCCGGCCCCCCTCCCCTTTATTTTTCCTCTCCCAAATTAAACCCTAAGCCCTCCAAATCAGCCCCCAATCACCTCCCATAGCCGCCCCTTCCCCCTCCCCTTTGGAATTAATTTGGCAAGTCAAAATTAATTCCTCTTCCCTCCAAATTACCCCAAAATTTGAGCTAATTTCAAATTTGCTGAAATTTCCCTACCTCTCATCTCCCTCCTTACACTTACCTTCTCTCCCACATCTAGACAAGCATGAATGGCCGACCCGGACGTTGTTCACGGATTCGTTGAAGACGATCAAGGAAGAACACATCCTCCCGGGCCGTTGGTACATCATCAACCCACTCCTCCTATTCCGGTTACTTCTCCAACGACTAGTATCTTACGCGGCACGTGTCTCCTAGTGGCATCCCTAAGTTTGTTTGCAACATTCTTCCGCTAAACCCCACCATCATGATTTGAGTAAGGGATCTCTAGGTGAAGTTCTAAATTTTAAACATTGGGCTTTGTTAAAGACGCCATTACATTTACTTTAATTTTGGATGGTAATTTGCAAGACTTGTAATCTCTAAATGTTACTACTTGCTATTATTTAATTTCTTTGCTAAAATTCTTAAATCCAACTTGAGCATGTAATGAGTTTATCTTTGACAACACAAAGTTCTTCTATGTTCTTAATTTCCTAATAGCAATTTCCTTTGCATCTTGTTTGTTTCACATCAGTTATGTTCTTCCTTGTTCTTGTTATAGATTAGTATATCGTCAGAAATACCACCGCAAATTTTCAAATAATGGACAAAGGACCTGGTTGATCAATCTTATGAATGTGTTTGTAATGTTGGACAATCCAAATGGCATCATTTTGAAGGCATTCTTGCTTTGGGAATCTGATTGTGGGCAGTGTGTAAGCCAAGTTTAGTGAATGACACAATACCTGCCAACCTGTTAAGCATGTCATGTAATTGTGGGCGTGGAAATCGGCATTTGATAATGATGTTGTTGATAACTTGATTGCCCTCACATTCTCTAGCTGCATTCCTGCTTTAGATGAATCAATCATTTATTTATTAGCTCATGAACATGTCAATATAACTCTTCAAACTCTCTTGGACTCATTCTATAAGTTGACAAATTATGTATGGTATCCTCATGCGCCAAGACAATATGGTGTTGAATATGTTGTATTGGTGGTAGCACATTGGGCAGCTCTGCAGGCGCTAAATATGTGAATTCTTTGAGTAATCAACTTTCTTAGGAATGATAAGCTCGGATACAAGGTACTTTTTGACAAGGCCAAAAGCAAATTGAGTCTCTTGATATCTTTTTTTTAAATTTCACCTCGAGTAGTGAAGAGTTGTCGAACCATTTTGTGAGGACCGCGTTGTTGCATTTGTTGTTTCCGAAGTGGCTGGAAGATTTTGCTTTTGTACACCAAAACATGTAAATATTAACCTCATCTTTATAAGTAGCATTAACATCAAATGCTACAGCCTTCCCAATAAAACATGACAAACATCAATATTAGCTGCATCAGACATGAATTTTATTGTACTTGCAAATAGTAAAGGGACTATTTAAATTTTTATTGCTGAGACTTTTGATTCCTTCTTGATCCATGGAATCTTGTGTGGGATTGATGCTTTTCAACCTTTAGATTTAAGGCTTTAGCTAATGCTCGAGAGACCACATTTGTATTACTTCCATTATGAATAATTACATTGTAAACCATTTTATTGAGTCTTAAAAATCTTATGACGTTTTGCATCGTCAATCTTTTAGGCATCCACATGTCTCCTTGAGCAATACAATAAAGTTCACACATTCGTCCGCTTGTGTATTTGACACCATCATAAGCTCATAAAAATTTCCTTATTTACTTATGTTATCATAAACTATTCCATCTTCTTTAGACATGATCAAGTGATCTATGTTTTGAACAATTATGCAAAATGTCCTGTTGATTACATTGAAAACATTTGCCAATATATGGACTCACATATGGATTAGTAGTGGCTCGATTTAGCACATTTGTATTTTATTTATGTTTTGAAGCTTGGATTGGATGTGGAAATTTAGAGTTGTTTTCATTGTTCTTAGCTTTTGTGGACCCTCACTATTTAGTTTTGGTGGCTTGAATAGATCTTTGAATGCTATTTAGAGCCATAGTAGTTAGCTGTTTTAATTGATCTTAAAGCCTTAGAATCAGATTCACAGCATTTGTCATTGTCCAAATATGTTGGAGAGCAACTTTATCCTGAATAAGCAACTATTGGCCCTCGATATAACAAGCTACTTGTTGAAACAATGTTTATAACACTTTTACACTTAACATTTAGTCGATAGAAGTCCTTTTTATAGTCCAAAACTCCTCGATTGATTTGCTGTCTATTATAATGCTTTTGATACAATGATTGTTTATAATTGGTAGTAAGAAACATTGTTGTACTGAACGATTCATTAAGGCCCATGCACGAATGTGCTGTTTTTCTTGTTGGCGATTGAATTATAATGATTCCTAACAGGTTGACTCCGCCTTCTAACTTATAAGCCACCAACTTGGCTGATGAACGGTTATATTGAAATTCCAAATAATCATTTTTTTTGAATTTATGGATCCAATCAAATAAATCCTCATTTTGTAATCATCCATCGAAAAATGGGCAATCTTGGTGTGTTTGGCCATACCTAAATGAATTCTTAGCGTTTGTAATGTTATTCTCTTTGTCAAATTAGTCTTAATTATGCTGTGGATTTTATGTGTGATGCCTGAGTTACATTTGGCGGTGTTGAACACTGTCATTGGAGAGAATAAAAAAAGTCTTTTTGTATTCGTCGTTGCCTAGGGTTATAACTGAACCAATGCACTCAATGAACAGCTTGAACTCTAAAAAATTGTATCCACAATGACACATATAGCGATCCAGTTCACTGTGAATGTATGCAATATTGACTTTAGAAGCAATTCTAATATGATAAATACTAGATTAAAAGGATATTTATTAGGTGAATTGTATTTCCTACCTGAATGAATTTGAATGCTTTTTATCTATATAAATGCTTATGATTTTTTGAGCTTTTTGAATTTTTTAAAATTAATAAATTTATCATTTTAATTTGATACTTTGTCATTTTTTTGAAGTATGAATTATGTGTTATGCTGCTTATTTTTTATTTTTGTTCATTTGTTTGAAGTATGAGTTATCATAGCATTGTTCCACTCATTATTTAAAGCCTTATTGATAGTTTTTGGGATAGAAATAGTGAAGGCCAGTGAGAAAGGATTGGCAAGGATGAATTTTTCTTAATGATTAGAATAAGTGTAAGGGATGATCAGTTGAAAGCACTTTTAGTTGCAAGTTTAATGGTTCCCTGAATGAGTTCAATGCTAGGGATTGATTTAGCTGATTGGACTTTCGTCGATTGAGATGCCTTTTTCACCGAGTAAACTTTTAATGGCCGAGTAGAAGGTGATTTTGATATAAGTTTGATTTATTTTGGAGTGACTGGTTATGTAATAAAGTTTTCTACTGGGGTGAGGGGTAAGGAAAGACAATCTAGGAGAAAAAATTATTAAAGAATGCTATTTCTTCATTGGGATAAGTAGCAGCAAAGTTTAAATTATCTTCATTAAAAGTGACATTAGCAGACATCTATTTTCTCGTGGGGGATAGCATTTGTACCCTTTTTGAGAAGAAGAATAACCAATAAAATTACATTTAATTGCTTTTATTTCAAGTTTTTCTGTATTTTCAGGATACGCATGGACAAAAATAACACTACCAAATATCTTGGAAATGAAGTTATTTGATGTGTTTAAGTGAATAAATAATTGACTAAGATTTGAGTAGGACTTTTGAATCCAAGGATTCCTGTAGGTAATTGATTTATGATTTGTCGATTATTAATACAACTTTTTCTCATGTCATTTGGGAATATTCTATGGAGAAGCCATAGCTCTTGTGGTAGCAAGTAGATGTCCGTTCTTTCATTAATGGACATTAGTGGTGTGTGTACCTTAGTGGACTTATGAATTATTTATTTTTCTTAGAAATATATGGAGAGAGAATGGTAAAAAAAGTCTTTGGCATTGTTAGATATTTTTAAATTTCAACTTTGCATTTGAAAATAGGTGGGAAAGATGATACTTATGACTTTTGGCCTTTAGTAAAAAGATCTGTGTGAAACATGGGCGCATTCATCAATACATGACAAACCATCGAGCCTTAGTTATGTTGTGTGAAGGGATGGTTCCTAAATGTCAGTATGAATTAGAGAAAGTTTACTTTGTGTTCTTGTATTACTTATTGGAAAATTGATAAGTTTATGTTTTGCTAATTCACAAGTAGCAAATTGTAGCAAAATGAAACTTTATAATATTAATATTTTTTAATAATAAAAGAAATATAATTTTAAAAATAACAAAAGGAGGATGCGAAGAGGATTGTGTTGGATAAAAAATTTTAGGAAGGGGAGGTAGTACAAAAGGCAGTTCAGAGCTTTCTTCGTCACTATATTCCTTTCTTCATCACTATATTCCTTTAGGTAGTAAAAATTTAGCTTTTGTTGGTAAGTTTAATTGTCCTTATTTTTTTTCCTAAAATGCATAGTGTGAAGGATAAAATATAACAATGTGTTTAGATTATGTAGTTAACTTTTGGATAGAGAATAAGTTGGTGAATAATTTATATACATGGAGGACATTTGGAAGTGTGAGGTATTTCTTTATAAGAATGTCAATTATTTGCAATGATCCATCAACAATGATTATTTTTGTTATGGCTAGGATAGAGAGTATATGAAATAAAATAATTGAAGAATTGATGAGGACATCAATACGTGGAAGGTTTATCGTAGGCGTGGTCGTCGATCTACGGCCACGATCGAGTCATATTTTTGAGTTTTATTGTATCGTTTTTTCTTTTATTTTATGAGTTTATTTCTTTTACTGTTTTACCCTTACTTAAGGGTGGATTGTTTGTAAGCCCAAGAGTGCATTGTCGTCTTTTCTTTTGGTCCTTTGTTTGAGGCTATTTATAAGCCCTATGTTGTATTGTTATGGTTAATGAATGAGTTTCAAGAAAATTCCTGCATGTTGTTTCTTTGTGAGAATTGAGAGCCAAGGAGAGAGCTCCCTAGGAGAGGGAGATTCGTGCATCACCCACCAACCTTGATAAGTCGGGTTTGTGGCTATTTCATTATCTTTCCTTCTCCCTCTCTCCCCCTCCACCCCACGGCTTCCCACCACCCCCACGGCTAGCCTACCCGCCGACCCCCTCCATCCTCTTTCTTTTTCCCTTGGTTTCATCTTGCCTCTTTTCCTAATTTAGTTTGAGAGAAAAGGAGATAGAATTTGAATTCAAATCCAATTGATTTGAAATTCAAAAACTTTCCTAATTTACCAAATCTATTTTAGGAAAATTTCCTAATTGAGTCCTATTTGAATTTTCAAATAAAAGGGATTGAATTAAATCTTTCATATTACCTAATTCTAATTTTAGAAACCCAAATCAATCCCAAAATCCCCTCCCTATCTCCTTCATAGCCGCCGGCCCCCTATCCCTATTCCGCCCGCTCTCTCTCTCCAATTCCCCTCTCTCTCTCCAATCCCCCTCTCTCACATTAATTCCTACCCTTTGAAAATAAAACCTAGTTTCCTTTCCCACCTCCCTCCTAATTCAAAATCTGAAATAATTTCAGATTTTGGACAAAAAACCCTAACCCTACCTCTCCAAAATCTGAACCAATTTCCCTCCATCATCTCTACCTTGGCCGGCCCCTCCCACAACCCCTTTCCCACTTGATTCTCAAAGGAAATCTTCAATCTTTTGAGGAGAAACTTCAAGGACAGCAAAGGCACATCATCTTCAACCTTTCCTCCTTCACAATCAACATGAATGGAAGTCCCCGATTGGGACTACGGCTTGGTGCTTGACGATCAAGATAATATCGATATCCTACGCTCTCCCTTCTTTGACGTGGGCTTTGACTTCGACAACACCGTCGAAGAATACGTCGACCGGATCCAATCACCTTGGTTGATGTGATTGACAATCAAAGATCAAAAGGACGTTGGACCATCTACGGCCGAGCCACGACTTCCATCACTCCAGCTTTTTCTTCCTATTCGATCAAGGGTTACATCATTCGTCTTCTACAACTCCTCACCGGTGCTATTAGCAATCAAAAAGAACATCATCCGACGGCGAGTCTTTTCCAAATAAGGGTGAGTTTCTCTTCCCTAATCAAATATTTCTTCATCTCCTAACCTTGTAGGTGATGACGGATTATCAAAGGATCAAACTCCGCCTAATTTGCTAAAGCTTAGTAAACGTAGGGTTCTGAGTGCATCTTTCTATGCTTCTTATTTTCATTGTTAACTTAGGGATGCTAGTTGAATGTCTATTACTTTGCATGTTTTGAGTTTCTAAGTTATTTGTTTGTTCAAGCACTTAGCAAGTAATTTGGCCTAAGCGTAAGCACCCCTTCCTTGTTTTACTTTGTTGTTTCAATTTGCTAGTAATCTAATTACAATTGCTCTCTTTAATAAATCGTGCTAACCCTTATAGTTTTCATTCGAATGCATCTTAGTCCTGCATCAAGAATTGGTCATATTGTCTGAAGCTCCTAAATCAACAATCAATGAGCTAGAATTGAGTATCTTTGAGATTTTAAAATCACTAAAAAAGGAGATAATTTGTAAAGCGAGCTACGGCCCGCCATAGGAAACTAAAATATCAACAAAATTTTCAACTTTTTTAGTTCCTAGAACTCAATGGGAGATTTTTTTTGTGTTAGTTTTGTCCACGTGTTGTGTATACATGTTTATGTTCTTTTGACGTTATCCAATTTTTACTTGGTGGCTTACCACGAGGCTTTCAACATCTTTCTTTTGTATGTCGAACCTTTTCATAATATGAGCATCATTAGGAATTTCTATTGACCATCCTTGTTGGGTGTGGTTGCTTGCCCTCTTTGGAAGAAGAGGGTTTTGAATCAGGGTGTTTCATGTCAATAGCCTTTGTCATTAGGGTCAAGCCTTCTATGGGATTATCGACAATCATAACTCCCATTTTCCCTTCTTCCATTCAAATTATTTCATTTAAGGCAGGCGAATCCTTCTTTCTAAGACTATGTACCTGCATAACGCTAAACTGAACCTTTAATCCAACAAGAAAATCATAAATTTGATCTTTTTGACAAGTGTTTTAAAGATGACTGCATTTTTGCTGTATTACATTTTGATGTATTGATAATGATTCATCTCTTTCCAAAGACTTTATAGTAGATTGGCGTGTTAGGTGATAGATCACCATCCTTGCTTCGCGTCCTAGATTTTCATCAATTCGGGCTGCATCATGAATTTTAGAATACATTTAATTTACTGAACTATAAGTTTTCTTTGGTAAAAGAAGGAACATGTTGGTGTTACATGTTTCAGGAAGTTTGGAGTTTCATAACTAAGACATCAATATTGAGTTCTATTCATCCAAGTATTGAATGGGAATTACCTTGCTCAGTTTTGATGCAAGTAAATGACCCAATTTTCCTTTTTTTTTCAAGAAGATGCGAACCAACTGTGACCACTTATGGTAATTCTTTCCATTCAAATGACATGTTGATGAATGTTTTTCATTCTCCTGTTGGAGTTGGGTTGCCAGTCTCAGTTTTAAATGAATCTAAAACTAAAGGAACACGCATTTTTGTAATCCATGGGAAGAAAAAATGTGGTAGCAATTGGTTGTAAAGAGAGTAGAGATAAGGTTGTAGTAATGAAGGCCACAAATAAGAAGATTTTGAGGAACGAAAAATGCATTTTTAGCAATGAATGCTTGTAATTTCCAGGCAATGCAACGATGAAGTCTATAACTTGTATAAATATTAAAAAAAGCCTAAAGCTTTGATATCAGACAAGATATGTGGGGAATTGGTTTTGTATTTCATTCCAATATTTGTGTGGTATTTATAGAATTCTAGGAACATTCAAAATCACAGAATAATAAAATAGTTCGTGGATTTATGATGTGCGTAATAATTGTTACAATAGTTCATAGATCACTGAGATAATACTATTAATCCCATATATTATTGAGGTGACATGAATTGAATAAGGATGGTGGAGGGCTGCTGTGCTTGGTGGAACATTAATGAAGGTATGATTGATGGAGGTGGAATTAATAGTTTTAGATTTGATAGAGATTAATTTTTTCTGGCATATCATAAACTTTTGTATGAAAAGTCCTCATGTTAGAATTCTCTGTGGTTTAAGTGTGCTTTTATTACAAATAAATATGAATTAGGTAGTGGATTAGAGTAGGGTCCATTGATGAGTTCGATAATGACAATAGTAGGTCTTCTCTTGATGGTGCATTGCGTCAACAACTCATGGTGGTTATTGCTGTTTAATTAGAAATGGTTGGTTCTTGTTTATGTTTGTAGGTAAATAGGCTTATTTTAGAGAATCATTTTTGAATCTTCTATGCTTTCGTTATGCCTCTTAGTTGGTCAAGAAGGGGAAATATATCTTTAGAGTAGGTGTAAACTCTTAAGAAGAATAATAGATAAGGGGAAGAGCAGAAATTTCTTGCCTGAATTAAATTAAAGCATTTGGGATTTATTTAGGGTTTATTTGTAGAGGTTACATGAACGGATTTGGGTTTAATAGAGGTTTAGACGAGCTAATTAATACGAGTAAAATAAAAGAACATAAATGGGTTTGAACCAATTTAAAGCTGAAATAAATTGAACATTTAGTTGTTGTAGTTGGCCGGTTATTGTAGTGTTCACAATCTTTAAAAATTTTGTTTTCTTCTTCTTCTATGATATACTTTAAGTATTTTATTATCTTGATGCTGATTTTTTGAATTGTTCATCCATTTTTGACATTCGTGCTGTATTGTCTTTGAATTCAAAGGAATTTATCGTTGCTAACATTCCCATCGCCATGAAAACAACCTTGATCTTAAGGTTGTGATATGGAAAAAAGCATAAATAGTTGAATAGTTTCTCTAAGTGGCATAATCTAACATTGCAATTCCATTGTAAGAGAATCTGGTGGTGAGGTTGGTCACGAAGTTGAATGGCTTGAGAAGCTTTAAAATGTTTGAGAACAAAAATATGGCAGATTGGGTGGATTTTGCTTTCAGGAGGTAGAGTTTGAGTAAGAGTATATAGATATATGTCGAAGATTTTCAGCTAGTGTAAAATCCTTTTGTAGGCTGTGAAATTGAATTGTGAATTTTTGGACGGTGAAATTGAATTGTGAATTTTTTGATGGATGGAAAATGAGATATTAAGGCATGTAATTGGTGAAAAGAAATGGAGGTAGATGATAACCGTGGTTCGCCAGAAAGTGTATATTGACGATTTTGATAAGTAAATTGCATTGCAAGGTCACGATAATTATGTAAAACAGGTTCTAATGATTGAAGTTAATGCATACCTAGAATGATATCGATGCCATGAATGGAAAGAATGAATAAATCTAAATGACCCGGTAGCCTTGCATGATAATTAGAACCTGGGAACATTTAAACCTTGAATTGATTGATAGGTTGTGGGGTACAACCAAGTTGATGAATAAAATTGTCTTGAATAAAGTTGTGTACTCTCGCTATCTATCAATATGTGCACTTTGTGATTGTTAGGAGAGCCAATTTAACGAAAAGAGCGAGGATTAAATTGATTTGTTTAAGCATTTAAACTAGTCTCAGGTGAAAGATATTTTTTATCATCATTATTGGTAGAAGAAATATGAGGATCGATATAACAATTGTTGTCAGTGCCAAGTAACAAATAGAATTTATTGGGACAATGATATTTGAGACCAAATTTCACATCACATAAAACAAAGTCTTTTTTCACGCCTAAATTGAATTTCAACATGTGAGTTTGCGAAGGGTAGTTGAGAGAAGGTGGGATATAAGATGGGTGTTTTGGCCAAATTGTGATAGAGTGACAGGAGATGAGTTATTGATTACTTGATAGACATGATTAGTTTGGCGCCAGCATGATGATGGGAGAGAGAAAAAAGCTTTGAATTTTTTATTCATGACGTCGAGCAAGTTGCAACTTGCATTGCATCCAAAGAGAAGTAGGACGTTCGAGTAGAAGCTTCCTATATAGTTTTTTTTAAGTTCGAAAATGAAATAACTAACAAGGGTGGGTTCAAATAAATTCGGAATTTTAAAAGCAAGCTTTTTGAACGAAATTTGGTATTCAAGAACTGAATTTTGTTGAGTTAGTTTGGAAATGTTGTCATGTAAATCTTCATGGTAGAAATACCAAAATGTTGCTGCAATGATAAAATAAATTCGGGCCATGAAACTTAATGACCTTTTATGTGTAACTATCGGTACCAAGTAGCCCTAGGTCCTTCACAATGAAGTGAATCTATTCTAACATGATGACATTCAGGAGTGTTGTGAAAATCAAAGTATTCATGGGCCTTAAATGTCCATGTATCAATGTTGGATCCATTAATGCAAGGAAGTTCAATTTTTATGGATTTAAGCTAGAAACTTTTAGGAGAAGGTGGCGGCTGTGGAGAATAGATTTGGCTGGAGGAACCAAGGATGCTGATGGATGAAGAATGATATCGATGAAGTGGATGAGGTGGGCGGTCAATGGTTTAATACAAGTAAAATAAAAGAACAAAAATGGGTTTGGGACTGATTTAATGTTGAAATAAATTGAACCATGAGTTGTAGTTGGCCCGTCGATCCTCCTTTGATAGAATTTAAGTATTTTATTATTTTGATGCCGATATTTTGAATTTTTCATCCAGTCTTGACATTGTTGTTGTGCTATCTTTGAATACAAATGAATATATTGTTGCTTAACGGCTTACAACCTAATTGAGTGTTTGCTTACACACACTTCTAATTTTTTTGGTGCCTTTCATGCACTCCTAGTTTTTTTTTAATTTTCGTCATAAATGTGGAATCTGATGCTAGCAGACTTATTTTACTCTAGTTCTTATTCTCATTTTTATCATTTATGTTCGCATGTTCTAAAATTTCTCAATTTAAAGAAAATTTCTTGTCTTGTGGAATATACTCAAAACAAACGAAACCATACAAAAGAAAGGCAAAAAGTGTAAATTCAAAACATATTAGCTTAAAGGATTGATATTGAAGGCGAGTTCATCATTTATTTGTGAAATGAATGCCTTTTATTCAAATGCATCAAATGATGAAGGGTGCATTTTCAGATGTGAATGCAACTCTGCAAATCTGTACAGTTAAATTTAGATTTCATATAAGATTATTGTGTAATAATTGTGGTAAAATAACATGATTGATTGCTTGTTAAAGGTACAAGGCTTGATGCTATAAATGTTGTTGCTTGCAAAAAAATAGGGCTTTCCAGTTTTGTGGTTTTTACTTGAACTTCAAAATGTGAAAGTCTCTAAAACATTATCACGATTGAAAAAAAAATGGAACAAAATGGCATATGTCCCTATTTGGCCAAGGAACTATCTGATTGCGATGTCACCATATTTTCTTTTTTTCTTTTCTTATCTAACTTGAGCTGCTCTTGAAATCATTATCATGAAAAGGCGGGATATTTATCTTTTAGATATGCTTTTAGAATGAAATAAGGATCAAAATGGTACTCCGACTCTTTAAAAAGAACCAAATGGTGCTCTAATGTTTCTCAAAATCAATTTGGATTCATGCCGGGTAGGTCTACTATGAAAGCCATACATTTATTGAGAGGTTTGATGGAGAAATATAGAGAGAATAAGGAGGATCTACATATGATATTTATTGATTTAGAGATAGCATATGATAAAGTTCCTAGAGAAGTGCTATGGAGAGTTCTTGAAAAGAAAGGAGTTAATAACATTTATATTCAAATCAATATGTATGCATGAGCTATTACTTGTGTTCAAACACAAGGTGATTTGACCAAGTATTTTCCTATTTCGATTGGATTACATTAAGGATCAGCCTTAAGCCCATATCTTTTTGCTTTAGTCATGGATGTTCTCACTAGACATTTGCAGAGGATGTACCTTGGTGTATGCTTTTTGTTGATGATATTCTTCTTGTTGATAAGACTAGCGAGGGAGTTGAAGGTAAACTTGAATTATGGAGGTTAACCTTAGAGTCTAAAGGTTTTTGCTTGAGAAGATCTAAAACGGAATATATGGAGTGTAATTTTAGTAGTAATAGACCTAGTGAGGGGATTGTGACTTTGGGTGATCAAGTCATTAATAAGAGTACACGTTTTAGATATCTTGGATCTATTGTTCAGAGTGATGGCGAAATAGATGGGGATATTATCAGCAGAATTCAAGTTGAATGATTGAAGTGGAGGAATGCATCGGGCTTGTTGTGTTATAGAAAAGTCCCCCTCAAACTTAAGGGAAAATTCTATAAGATGGTGATGAGACCTGCAATGCTTTATGGTGCCGAATGTTGGCCACTAAAAGAGAAGCATAATACTAAGTTAAGTGTTGCAGAGATGAGGATGCTCAGGTGGATGAGTGGCTTTACCCTAAGAGATAGAATACGAAATGAGCATATGCATGAAAAGGTTGGAGTAGCTCCAGTGGAAGATAAGATTAGAGAGAGTCGCCTTAGATGGTTTGGTCACATAAAACGGCGGCTTTCCGATGACCCGATTAGGAAAGTAGAGGTATTAGAATTGACTTATGTTAAGAAAGGTAGAGGTAGACCTAGAAAGACTTGGTTAGAAAATATTAGAAATGATCTTTCTTTATTAGATTTAAACGAGAATTTAACTTTTAACAGGACACAATGGAGAAAAAGGATTCATGTAGCCGACCCCACGTAGTGGGACAAAGGCTTGATGTTGTTGTTATTGTATTTTAGTTCGTTGAATTTTTGAATAGACCTAAATGATCCCACTGAAAAACTAATTTAGTCCCTATTTAAAGGGTCAAGGAACTAAACTGATACTTTAATATTTCTAGGCAACTTTGGGAGGAAATGAATGAAAGGAAATGGAGTTTCCAACGTATATGTATGTTTGATTGTGTCTTGAGGCTTTGAACTCCTTTATCATTTCATTACCTTCTTTCCTTCCATCCAAACCAATCCTAATGGTAGTTCTGAAATGGCAAAATGTCTGAAATAGTTTTATTAGTTTTGCTTTGTGCTGGCCTTTTTAAAATTTTTTGAAAGGCTATATACTTTTTTTGTTTTTATTAAATTGCTTCAATTGTTTGAAATATGATGAAGGCTAGTTGCTTGTTTATCATTTATGAATGTTATTCGTAGCTACTCCAATATAATGAAATTGCTCGTTTTAATTCAACTAATTTGTTTTTATTTTTATTTTAAGGGTTGCTAGGACAGTGGTATTTGGAGGTCTTCTCGGTTCTGAAATGGCAGTTGAAGTACTCCGCCGGGCTGGAGAGGCTGGAAACATTTGTTCAATAACCCATCCGTTTCCAAAGGAAGAACTTGATCATTATGGTTTGCAAATTATTCTCCTCTCTAAACTGCTGTGATTAATGTTTGGACAGTTCTCTTTAGGCTTGTAGATTACAGGCACAGTAGATGTGTGTGTCTACTTTTAGGTATGTGAGAAATCTTATGTAGTGATCACCTGCAAATTCTTTGATGCTTTTCCAAAAACAAAAGTTTTATTGCCAAATAGTACATTTTAACACCTTTTATGCTACACGACTTGATCGGTAGCTGATGGTGGTCTTTTCCTCTATAAATCATAGGGCCCTTACGCTGCAGAAGCTTTATTGCAAAGCTAGTAGAAGGTCAATAGTAATCTCGATAGTTTCTATCATTAGATTTATGGTAATAGAAAATTTAAATTACCCGAGCATATCAGATCCTCCTTCATCTTCTCATTGAGGAGATGAATTTCCATCAATAGTGATATTCTACAGAATTTACAATGACATCAAACATAGTGATCAAACTCTGAAGAGATTTCAAACGTTTAATTCCTTATAGCATCTTAGCTTGTTTAAAGGAACCTCTTTGATTTTGTTCATTGCTAGTTTCAATCTCAAGTGCAGTGATCTCATCAAGTGTTACAAGTCATGACTTTTTAGCTGGCCATCCTCTTACAAAAGCCAAATAAACTAATTGTAATGGGTAAGCAAACAACAACCTCACAAATAGCTGCTTGCTAAAAAAATGCAGTGATATTTGATTATGGTCACTGTACAAATCAGTATTACAATAGTCACAACCTCTTTCAACTTATCTTTAACTGTTTGATCAAAACCTCTTCCTTGATCTCATACACATGTCTAGCAAACATTGATTCTATAATTGTGAGTTTGTGACCGCTTCCTCATCTCTGCACATGTGCAGGGCACTATTATATTGTCAACCGTTTTACTCTTTGATTAAAATGAAAAATACTCTCTCAACATTTCTACCTTTTTGTTTTTAGTTAATATGGTATTAGAGCTCTAATACCTCACAGTGGAACAAATCCAACATTCTTCTTGGCATCCCCCCCCCCCCTCCCCCCCCCCCCCCCCCCAAAAAAAAAAAAACTCCACTCCCCTCAAGACTGGGGACATCCCCATACCATCTCAACAAAAGTTCTTGATGTCCAATATTAAGAATATTCTCAATCTACAATTCACCAATGATTATCATCTCACATGGCATGCTCAAGTTTACAAGAATTTTAAGGTTAATGACTTTGATGGGTATCTAGTTGGCTACACCCCAAAATTGACACATCTCATCAATGAAGAAATAACCATCACTCGCAATCCTCGCTATAACAGTTGGATTCTCATTAATAAACCTCACTATTGCACTATACTCTATCATATACCATCTTTACGACCCTATGTCTTAACACTAGATTCTTGCATTGAAATTTGAAAGTTGATTGCAATCTAGTAACCTAGCCAACATCATTCAGCTAAAGAATGAGCACCACCATATCTTCATTAAGGATAAAATAATGACTCAATAACTCATTGATATCAAGTCCAAAGTTGATACGATCGCTTTAGCAGGTGCCCCTCTTGGCCCCAAAGATATCATTCTTCACACCTTTAATAACATTCTCCATCCTATCAAGTCTTAAAAATCGCTATTCTAACAAAACTTCATCCCATGAGCTTAGGCGACCTATATTCTCTACTCTTTCGATGGGCATGAATGGCAAAAGTATGCAATTAAATTTTGCTTTCTAATAATATTAACTTTATTATTATTATATTATAAAATAAAAAATGTCAAACGAGAAAAAAAAACCCATTTTAACCATACCCAACCTCTTTCTTCCCTTTACCTGTGCCTCAACTGAGAAAATAATGCCATTTGACCATTATTTTATTTAAAAATATATTATTAAGAAGAAACCCCTCATGATCATGCAGTTTTATCTTCGCATCTTTCCCTCTCAGCCCTTTGCTCTCTCCCATGTTTTTTTGTCCTGAGCGGCAGAAACTCGCTGTTACCTCTTCCTTTCCCAACTGCCATTTGCACCATGCCTAATCGCCACACTCTAGGTCTTCCTTCCTCGATTTACTACTCCCTATTTCTACCCCACCTACCTCCTTCATCCTGAGAATTACACCTTAGACCGCCGACAGCTAACCACCTCATTGCCGCCGCCGCCGCCGTCTGAAGCTGTCAATCTCCCTTCTTTTCTTTCTCTCCCTCATCATCTTTTTTCTTTCCTCTCTCTTCTTTGTCTCTCTCAATTTCCTTTTCTGTTCACACACACTCTCTCTCTCACACTCTAACTTCATTCCTCTCTTTAGCTCTCTAACTCTCAATTACTTCCCTTCTCTCTCACCCCTTTCTCTCTCTAGAAAGAAGAAAAAATAGAAAAAATAAAATAAAAGAAAAAATTGAGGAAAGAAAAAGAAAAATACGAAATTATTTTGTGCAATAATCTTCTCATTGCCATCGACTTTGTTCTTTGCACACAAAGGTAAAAATTAGCAAACCCTCGAAGATCTCGAAAATCTTGAGTGTGACTAGTTCAGCTTGGCATGCAAAATTCTTGCACGCTTTTATTAGTGTGAAAGGGGACACTAGTAAGTGATGCTCATGATGCTGCAGGCAATTCATGTGCGCAATTTTCTTGATGCGGTAGGGAAAATTTAATATAAGAACTTTTATGTCTTTCTTGATGCAACAAGGAAATGCTGCAAATTTCAAATAGGTATGCGAAGACCCATGCATGTCCTTTTTGGAAACTGAAGATGAATGCTTTGCTCTTTCATCAAGGTTTGGGTTGTGGCTTTGCATGAGAAGAATTGCAAGATGGGAAGGCAAAGAATTGATTTGATATTGCTAACAGGGATCCTGCAATTCTCTTGCATCTTGGAGATGTTCTAAGGGAGATTGTTGGGAGTCATCATTGAATTTTGGAGAAAGCTTTAATCCTTTTAGTTGAAGAGGGCCCTTGCAAATTTGATGGGATCCAAAAGTTCTAAAACCAAAGGAGAACTCTTATGAGAAAATAGGACACGACTCAATCTAAAATAAGTGAACAAACCACCGACCAAATTCAACTGGATGTAAAAAGAAAACTTAAAAGATTTAGAAATAAACAAAAACTTAAATTAAAGAAAATACCCTCAGAACAACCAACAAGTGGTCACCTCACATGTATCGATAAAATAGAAAAATAAGGTGCTCTAAAGAACATGCAAACTAGAGGTCCACCACAGCAATCCTGATCCAACACCTGTTGCAACTCCTCTGGCAAATACCAACAAACCGGCCAACAACACCTCTCACTCTTGTAGAAGAAGGATACAATGGAAGGGTAACTTGTGGAGAGAAGAACTAGATAGAAGACCTAGAAGAAGAAATAGATAGAGAAGAAGTAGCCCTCAAGGTTAGGAAAAAAAACCCTTAGGTTTAGAGACATATATCACATCCATAACAACTCCCAACAGTAGCCAACAACCCCTATAAATAGCCAACAATCACCTAAAGCAGCCGCCCAAATCAACAAACCAAAACAGAGGGAAAATATCCAGGAAAAAAGGCATGGCCAGCCCAAGAATCAAACAATCAAGCAGCCCAACAACCAGCCAGAATCGGAACAGCCAAGAATCCCAACAGAAACCAAGGAAAAAGGGCACGGTAGGCTCAGGAACCAAGCAGCCAGGCGCCCAACAGCCATCCATCCCAGACACCAAACAACAAAGGGAATTGGGCCAAGCCCATTAAGCTAAATTTCAGCCCAATAATAAATACCCAAGGAACCAAAGAATGCTAGCAAACCAAGAGATTGACATGACTTAAGAGCACCCTATCTAAACATGATCATTGGTTGTCTTCCATCATTGGGCAAAATAAAATATAAAATTCAAATTACAATAGATTCCAAAATATTCAAAAACATAAACATAAAATAAAGGCTATTGAATGCATCAAAATTGATTATAGCTTCAGGAGAGATTATGAACCTTGAAAATGGATGATTCTAAGTTACTAAAGAAGCAATTGGGGACTTTAAGAAGGTTATGTTGGATCTTAAAAACAATGAAGTTGAAATCGTGGATGTGGATCTTGCCATGATCCCCTTAAGTTCATTTTGTCCAAAAACTATGAATACTAGTATAATGCACGTGCACATGGTGCACGTGAATAAAATTAAAAAAATAAAGAAATAATATTATAAAATTTAAAATTATTTTATGACATGTTATATTAATGATATTAAATATTTTATGAATATTACATGTAATATTTGTATTTTTATACATGATTTATACATAATCAATAGGCATATAAAGTTATATTATTCTTCAAATACACTCATAAAAAGTGTTAGATTTAAAGTAAGAAATGTGTTAATGTGTAATGTAAGGGGTCCTAATCAATCGATCATTTTTTACATTAATATAATATCTATTAGAAGACTAAATTAGTTATTAAGAAAAACTAATTCTGACATAGAACATTAGCTAAGAGAGCCTAAACTTATCACACATATATAGATACTTATTGAATTTAAGCATTTAATATCTATATTTAGAAAAAAAATGTGGGTGATGTATATTAGACACTCCATTAACATAAGTTATATAAAAAGCATTAATAAACATATGAAGTAGGTAGATCACATTGCAAGATTATTAAATGGTAAAGCTATTTGCAAAAATCATATCACCATGTTGTCCTGTTATAAGATAATAAAATATTCTAAGCGGCAAGCTGCAAATGAAATAAGCTGTACAAATTCTTTAATAATGTTATGACCATTAAAAATTTCTAACCAAAATGTGAGGCATTATTGGTATAAGTGTGCAATGGAGCAATGAGCATTACCTGCAAGTTTATAAAATTATCATGAAAGTAACATTGAATGAGTACTATGAGAAAGGGTAACAATTAGTAGCATCTTTCTTTTCAAAATTAGACACTTTGAAATGATTTATTCATTTAAAGTTACATATAAAGAAATTATAAACTTTGAAAAGACATATTTAATTGCCAAAAAGTAAAGGAAAATTAATATGTATACATATATATAAGTGAACTTCTCTCTCTCTCTCTCTCTGTGTATGTATGTATATATATATATATATATATATATATATATATATATATATATATATATATATATATATATATATATATATATGATTTTTTCTTGAAAATGAATATGAATGGGTAATATAAAAGAATAGGATACAAATGGTTATTTACTAATGATTTGCTTTAAAGAAATATATATTAAATAGTTTGACTAATCAATAATCAATGAATAAGATGCAGTTCTTATCTATTCAATTCCCTATTTCTGAAATGGCAATCTATTTCTACATCTATTGGGCTCCTTAAAATTAAAGCTACCAATAATTCTATAACAAAAATTTATTAATGAAAATGAATAAGATTTTATTTATAAAATTAATGTGAACTTCCTAACACATAAGCATGAATAAAATTTTGTTAATATGAAAATGAAAAGTTAAAAATGAAAGTTGAAATAATATAGATACAACATAAAAAATAAAGAATCTAGATTTAAATTTTTAAATCAAAGATACATGTCTCAATTTTGGATTTATAATAGTACAGATAAAAGACAATAAATTTGAATGGTTAAAATTTCATATTGTGAAAAACATAAACAACTTTTATAATAATATTATAGATAATATAGAATTATTTTGATTTAATTATTTTAATTGTAGCAATATAATAAGTAATAATTATTAAAAATTGAATATTAATTAACGGATTAAATTGTTAGTAATTAAATTAAAAAATAAATATTAGTTTAAATAGCTGAGTTTTCAAATTCTGTTATTTATAATTATAGGCTTATAATGTAAATGTTCTTTAATGGAATAATGAACTAAGATTTATACTTTAAATTTGTAATTTTTAAAATTATAGATTAGTAAAATTATGAAATTTTAATAGCTAATGAATGAATTATGTTATTAATTGTTAGGATAGGTATAAAATAAAAATATAATGCAAATAAATATATTTATTAAGTGTATTTGAATATAGAAATGAATACAATTAAATTTTTTTGGCATTTCAATAATTGGCTCTTACTTAAATGCAATTAATATAAATAAAATATAAAAAGTCATGCATTCAATTAAACAACTGAAATTAAAAAAAAATCAAAAGTAAAATGAATGGTTTGAATTCATCTTTGATAAATAAAATGAAAGGCTAAAATTGTATTTCAAAAAAAAAAAAATCAACTACTTTTATAATAATAGTATAGATAGTAAAAAATTTAAATCTCGATTGATGACCACAACTTCATTGAGAAAAAATACATCAAACAAATAGTTTAAACAAATCAATAATTCTTACCAGTCATTGAGAAGACATAATATACACCCATTTGAACCAAAGAAAAACCCTCATTGGTCTCCTTTTCAATAGAGGAAGCCTTGATCCATTTAAAACTCGTAGTATCACATTTCAAAAATTCTCTAAAAGAACATCACCTCATTCATGAGCAGATTATAGCTTCAGTCAGAAATATTAAAATTTTGAATTGCTCAAAGAACCACCAAGAGATTGAAAATCAGGGAATCAAGAGTTTGATACCCAATCATCTTCTTCTTCCTATACACATAAAAACTATTCAAAACAAAAGCATAATTGGATTTGCTTTTCAAGTCTTAAAATTTAAAATACATTTCACAAATTTGGAGACTAAATAGGAACACTAAATCATAAAAGACTGTACATACCATTGCCTTCGCATCAAATGACCATTATAACAATATAACATCACCTTGAAAGAAATATACAAATAAAATTAAAAACAAAAAGATAGAATAGTTAAAATTTCATGATCGACAAAAATAGTACAAAGGCCACAAAGTTCTTGCAATTAAACATGTGAGAGCTTGCCAACATTAATATTCTCCCTGGAATCATTGTGGACGAATGGCTTCGAGAGCATCAAAGGGACGTGATCTTTCGCCTCATCATCATATATCCTAGTTGTGCTTAGGATTATGCAAGAGCAAGGCTACAATGATGCGAAGAATGTCGAGACCATGGTCGTCCCTAACCAATTCTCCATCTGATTGAGCTTATCACATGATACATGACTCTTGTTCTCCATCGATGAAGGCTAAGTTCATAGTAAGATTGAAAATTTTACTAACCGTAGGGGGGGGGAGAGAGAGAGAGAGAGAGAGAGAGAGAGAGAGAGAGAGAGAGAGAGAGAGAGTTTATATTAGTAGCTATAGATAGTATAGATAATTGACAACTCTAACTTAAAAGTAAAATTAAAAAATGTAATATATTTAAACGTAATGCATTAAATGTAATTAAGGGTATTTGGTATTTTGGATGAATATATCATTTGATGAAGGGTTTTTTAATATAAACTTAATACACTTTTTATGCATTAAATGCAATATGAATTTAACGTAATACATTCAATGCAATTAAGGGTATTTGGAAGAGTATGACATTTCGGCTTCAGGTAGGAGTTTCGCAAATGGGAATATGAAGGGGCTTTAATACAGTAAAAAATGAAGCCATCATTGTGCATTTAATGCCATAGTATAACATTTGATTATAATGTTAATATAGTCAAATCCGTTTTATAAATAAATTAAAGCTGTTTCTCGTTAAAATTTTATGTACTTTTATATATATCCGTTAAAATTTTATTCATCCGTTAAAATTTGATTAAGGTGACGGTTAAGAATTTATTAAATATAATAAATATTAAAATTAATGATTTTATGATATTTTTAACATTATAAAATAGAATGAAGGGTTACTACCATTAGTTTTAAAGGAGAAGGTAAGTTAAAGAAGAGGTAACGTTAAAACTCCATCATTTGTGGCCAGCAAATTAAATTTATTTTAAAATAATGGTACTAAGTAAATGAATAAAGTTAAAGAAGCAGGTAACGTCAAATTACATTTATTTTAATTTAATAGTAGTAAATAAATGAATAAATAAATATTTAATAAGAAGTGATAAATGATAGAATTTAAAGAGTCATATATGAACGTTGTAGATTAATTTAAAATTTATAGATGAACGATCAAGATTTGCTATGAGTGGAATCCCAAGCCACTTTTATATAGTAGTATAGATTTTGCAGATAATATATTATACGGCAAAAGAACTCTTTGCATTGGTAGAAGTGAAATTAGCTTTGAATTCTAATGAATAATTAAAGAGTGGAGGATCAAAGATAAAAATATTTGTGATAGCCTAATGTTTTGCAGAAGAATGAGGAAACATGATTTTAGCAACGAGTTACAATCATGATCCATGTCAAAATTTGAGAAGAAATGCTTCATTTCTGACAAAGAAAGCCACTTCAAGAAGGTGTGGGCAAAATAATGGGATTTGTGAATAATTATAGATTGATCAAAAAACAAATGAAATAGAGTTATTGAAGAAAATGCATAATAGTTACGTTTTTGGCTCTTTAGATTATGAGAATTATTGATGATATTGCAATGGTGTGGTAAGTTTCGTTTAGTGGAATTCCGAATGTGAAGAGGATATAAAGTTATTGGTAAAGAAACATTTTGTTACCAACATTAAGAGCAAAAGATGCTTACACAATGAAGTTTTGGAAGTGAATAATGTAACATAAACTTACAAATTTACATCGGTTTGCAACAATTGATTCGATTTTCTGCTAGAAAGATGCATTTTGGAAGATATTTATAGGTAAGACAACTAATAAAAAAGTATGGTGCAGATTATAGATCTCCATCCAATTGCTATTGATTTTAAAATTGTTTATGATCTAGTACCATAAGTATTGATTTGATACATTTCAATAAAAAATTATTTGATACTTTTATGATTTATGTCCATAAGTACGATATGCTGATGTTTGAAAGGTATCTCTAAGGGAACATTGGCTAGTAGTAGTAGTTGAGGAATGTTTAGAGAAATTTCAATTACAGTAGGTTGGCATCAAATATCAATATTATGTTCTCGTATTTTTCGGCATTGGCTAAGGGGATGCTTCCAAAGACTATTCAAGAGAGTTGATATTCTTTTTGCAGATGACATAGTTTCGAATATTAATACATATGTTAAAATTAATAGTAGTTAGAACAGTGAAAGTATGCTTAATGATAAAGATCTTCAATTAATCGATCACAAATTGAGTATATGATATGTAATTTTAACTTTTGTTATTGAATATTATTGATCAATAGTAGTGGATGATATTGATATATTGAGGTGATGGATAGAAGTATCATCACACACACACACATATATATATATATATATATATATATATATATATATATATATATATAAATATAAATGGGTCGCTTAAATGAAGATGTGCTTGAGAAATATTATGATATGATAATATCTTGAAAAATTAAAGTTAAATTTTATAAAGTTGCAATAAGCCTAGTTATGTTGTAAGGATGTGATTGTGGGTTAGCATAAAATAGCGTTAATGGTCAAGTTGAGTATGACAAAAATTAAAATGTTCAGTGGATATGTGGCAAAATTAGATTGAATAGGTTGAGTTATGATTATATTAAAGGTATGTGGTCGCACCATCTATTGGGAATAAGGTAATGAGGAATATACTTTGGTGATTTGGACATGTACAACAACAAACAAGCTTGACATACAAGCCTTTATCCCACTATGTAGGGTCGGATGCATGAATCATTTTTCTTCATTGTGTCTTGTTAAGAGTTAAATTCTCATTTAAATCGAATAAAGAAAGGTCATTTTTAATATTTTCTAACCAAGTCTTTTTAGGTCTATCTCTTTTTTTCTTAACAGAAGTCAAATCTAATACATCTACTTTCCTAACCGGGTCATCGGAAGGCCGTCGTTTTATGTGACCAAATCATCTAAGGAAACTCTCTCTAATCTTATCTTCCACTGGAGCTACTCCAACTTTTTCACGTATATGCTCATTTCGCATCCTGTCTCTAATAGTAAAGCCATTCATCCACCTGAGCATCCTTATCACTGCAACACTTAACTTAATATTATGCTTCTCTTTTAATAGCCGACATTCTGCACCGTAAAACATTGCAGGTCTATCTACCATCTTATAGAATTTTCCTTTTAAGTTTGAGGGGGATTTTTCTATCACACAACAAGCCCGATGCATTCATCCACTTCAACCATCCAACTTGAATTCTATTAATAATATCATAAATGCACCAGTTAAATATGTGGCTAAAAATAGTGTAGAAGCATTTGAAAAAAATAAGTGGATAGAACATATGTATATGGATAAAAGTTGTATTAAATATATGCATAGAGTAGGTTTAGCATTTCATGCAACATTTAATAAGCTAATAAAATGTAATTATTCATAAAGCCAGCTAAAGTATTTATGAGAGGGCTATAACGATAATACTTAACCTTGTTTGAAAGAACCCCAAATCGTGGAAAAGTTTCATAATGGCTTGGCGTCTGTTTAGGAAAATTTCTTTTAAAACACGACAAAAAAAACAAACAAACAAACTAACTAAAACAAGCACTTGGTATTGGTTGAATGGCCCAAAAGATTCGTATTCATTTTGGAGTGGGAAGTCAATTAGAATGTTTGATTGGGTTTGAGTGTTTACTGTTCTTCATGCTCAATAACCAAAGGAAAGAGCGAGGTTTGCAACTTTGCATTCAATCCAATCAATTGATGAATCCATTTCTTCGAAAAGAAGAACACCATTAACAAGTTCAGTATGTGCTCAATGTCAAAACTAATTATTGCATTTTACATCTTTAATTAAACTTCTAGCTGAATTAATTTTCTTTCTTGCTCTCATTTATGTAGGAAGTCAATTACAAACCTTAACTTTTAGGACATTATTTACAGAACATTTTTTTATGGGAAAATAAACATTATAGTTTTTAGGTCTTGCTAGAGATGGTTGCAAGTTGGAAGCTGCATCTGTACTTTATAAAAGTGTCAAAGCAGCACGCCTTGCTGTTTCTATGTTACATCAACAAGAGATAAAGGGTGGATGTGTTTGGGCACGCCAATTGGGTGGCGAGGTAAATATTTTTTGTGCTACCTGCTGAACTTCTTTTTTGCTGCTTTTTAGTTAATTGTAATTATGTGATTTCCGAGCACTATTTTCCCAATTTTGTCAAACAAATTGAAAGTTTAAATAAAAAAGAGTGCTTTAATTACAATAGCGAACCCTTTTGTATTTTCATGTATTACTATGCAAACATAATACTTTATGCAAATCTTAAAAAGTAATCATTGCCATCTTGGATAGAATAAATGAAGTTGTGCAAAAGTAGTGTTTTTGTCAGCTCAGTGTATCACTTAATTATTGATCTTTGAGTCAATCAATCTCTTCATTTAGTTTGTGCAATAAATTCTTGCCCTCATCATAATGATTCAAGTCTTTGGTGGAACAGATGCCATTTTTTGGCTAGGAATTCAGTTCTTTTCAGCTTCCTGCATCACAACCATTTTCTCATTTTTTTATTAATCAAAATTTATTTTTTCCTTACTTTAAAGCTTCTCCTAGTAAGCCAAAGCTTCATCACTAATTTATTCATCCCATCATCATGAGTAGAATAGCCATTCCATAAATTAGATATCATATCTTTGAATTTATCCTTGCGAAATCAACTATTTTTTAACAAAAGTATATGTTTTGAAAGAGGTAGTCATATTTCACTAGAACAGAACAGGGCAATAGTTTGACTAAACCTCATATAGTTCATTCTTGACTGCAATTAGGAATTAGTTCCTCCCAACTAAATGAAATTAGAAATTCATCAAGTTTGTAAAATATTTCATTTTCTATATTTTTCTAAAAGAAGATATTCCAGTCCACCAAAGGGATATCATGAATGTCCTTACACTCAATGTCCATCTTTGTTCTTAACTAACTATAAAAAACGGTCATTTTTGGAGAGATCGAATGGTTAGCAGAGGAAAGTAGATTAGAAAGGATTTCTAAATGTGAATTTGAGTTGATATGTATTGAACAAATTACTGAGTAATATCTTTCACTTTCCGCCCACTTCAACCTCAGATCTTTCTTTTTTGTTCTCTTCAGTTTGAAGAATTGACAGCATATTCATTTCTCTTTATTTGAATTGCCAGCCTTCCCATTAGAAAAAAAAAACTAGGGAAAAAAGAAGGATCATGAACCTTTTGGTTCCCGAAAGTGGCCAATTGAACTTTATGATCGAAATACTTTATGCGAATCAGTAAGGAAGATAAAGCCTTCAACTTGGGTCACATTCTAGTCTCGTACAAGCCATCTTTATCAATCACATGTTTGCAAGGAAAATGACTTATTTTGGAGTAGCTCCAGTGGAAGATAATATTAAAGAGAGTCGCCTTTGATGGTTTGGTCACATAAAATGACGGCCTTCTGATGACTCAGTTAGGAGAGTATATGTATTAGATTTGTCTTATGTTAAGAAAGGTTGAGGTAGACCTAAAAAGTCTGAGTTAGAAAATATTAGAAATGGCCTATCTTTATTAGATTTAAATGAGAATTTAACTCTTAGCAGGACACATTGGAGAAAAATGATTCATATAGCCGACCCCACGTAGTGGGATCAAAGGCTTGATGTTGTTGTTGTTGTTATTGTTGTAAACTCCGATGCAATCAAATTCCAACTACAAAAGATAAGCCTTGAAGAGCAATTGAAGAATTGATATTTTTGTTCATCTTGATAGCTCCCAAACTTCTTTCCGCTTGTTAACCTGAGTCTTACCCCAATGAATTTCATGCTGCTTCTGTTAACTAGAGAGAGCAAGATCTTGTTAGCTATGAACTTCACAGAGAATAAGCTAGGTTTAGAGAAAGAATATTGTAAAATCACTTCTGATTGCAGTGCCTCTTAAGAAACTGCATAAAATCCTCCATCCATAATCTTAAATAAAAAGTCATAAACAAAACCAAATTTATCGTATGAGTTGAAAGACTGAGTCTCATGTTCCCGCCACTCATTGCAAGATGCTTTGAACATTGAATTTCTCTTTGCAATTCCATGGTTTCTTATTGGGCTAAGCGTTGGTGATTCTTTCCTAGGTGGCATCTTAACCTAGCACTCTCATTCCAAACTTTACATTTAGCGATGGTTCGAGAAAGTCTACCACTAATACTTTTTTTTTGAAAAAAAAAAAGCCAAGAACCCTAATAGTCTACTTGACAACAATAGATAGTAGGAAACAAATTACAATAACTTTAATAAGAATAATTAGCTGATGCAATCAAGGTGCTTTGTCCCTTCAGTTTTTGTTTATCGGCTGCTAGATTGTCTCTTCGTGGGCCTTGTTTTCCTCGGTTTTTCCCCTTGGCAGCAGTCCCTTCGGTTTGGGCTACTGTCCCTTCGGTTTCTGTGCCCATTGGCTGCTGTTTTGATGCTTCGTTTTCCCCTTGGCTGTTGTCCCTTCGGTCCCTGTTTGCTGCCAATTTTGAGGAATTTCTAGCGGCTGTTTGGGTGGTGCTTTAACTCCACGCATTAATTGTTTTTTCCTTTTTTTTCTCCACTATAAACGGGGCTGTTTTGTGACAGTTTTAAGAGTATGTGATGATTTTTGGAATGTAAAAACCTACAGGTTTGTTATAGCTTACGAGCTAGCCTCCTTTCTCCTTCCCCTCTACTATTTCGTCTCAGTTTTTTATCTCTTCTTCTCTATTCACGGTTCCCGTACCATCTTTATCTTTCTTCTCTTAATTAATATAAGATGTAAGGCATTGTGTTCTAGTATTGTTATATTATATATGTGTTTGTCTATGTTTATGGTAAGGAAGACTCTTAGTTTGCAATCCTAAAAATGTTATATTTTTTGTTGTTGCATCATTTTAGTTTCAGAGCTTTAGGTTGTAAGTCATGTCTTCCTTTCTCTTTAAAAAAATCAAAAACAAAAAAATGGAGAGCCAAACACTCAACAGGCCGAAGTTCTACCTCGAGATGCAAAGGAGCTTGGAGATGGTGAAAGTTAGCCTTCTATGTAGACAATCTCATCAGGAGATGAGAATTCTCTACCAGGGGAGAATTCATGCAATCAAGGTGCTCTGTCCCTTCAGTTTCTGTTCATTGGCTGCTGGATTGTCTCTTAGTGGGCCTTCTTTTCCTCGGTTTTTCCCCTTGGCAGCTGTCCCTTCGGTTTGAGCTGTTGTCCCTTTGGTTTGGGTAGCTGTCCATTCGATTTCTGTGCCCATTGGCTGTTGTTTTGATACTTTGTTTTCGCCTTGAATGTTGTCCCTTCGGTTCCTGTTTGCTGCCGATTTTGAGAAGTTTCTAGTGACTGTTTGGTTGGTGCTTTAACTCATGTATTAATTATTTTTTCCTTTTTTCCTCCCCTATAAATGGGGCTGTTTTGTGACAGTTTTTAGAGTATGTGATGATTTTTAGAATGTAAAAACATGCAGGATTGTTCTAGCTTGCGAGCTAGTCTCCTTTCCCATTCCCCTCTACTATTTCATCTCGGTTTTCTATCTCTTTTTCTCTATTCACGTTTCCCGCCCCATCTTTATCTTTCTTCTCTTAATTAATATAAGTTGTAAGGTGTTGTGTTCTAGTATTGTTATAGTATATATGTGTTTGTCAATGTTTATGGTAAGGAAGACTCTTAGTTTGCAATCCTAAAAATATATTTTTTTTGTTGTTGCATCATTAGCTTCTTGAAACTAACTTTTCAAACCACAATGAATTACTGAAATCCATAATTATTTCCTGCATAAATATTACATTATTTATCCCACTTAGTACTAGTTCTCATGTGGTCAAACATTCTTGGAACATGCCAAGGGGAATGTCTAGTGGCTGTTGCACCTTGCCTAATTGACTATAAGCACTATCTACTCTATTAAAACTAGGATTGCAAATGAATCAAATGTTCAACATGCTACTCGTGGCTTATTTCTATTAGAGCTTATTCCTAATAAATCAAAAAAGATTGAACATGTTCTAAATGTTTGATTGCAAATGAATAAGCTTCAGTTGCTTGTTGCTCGGTTCATTTGCGATCATGAACAACAACAACATCAAGCCTTTATCCCACTATGTGAGGTCGGCTTTATCACACTTTTGTGATCATGAACATTATCATTTAAATATCACGAACAAACTAGATTAAGGCTTGATATAAAGCTTGTGAACAAGCTAGATTAAAGCTTTATATAAAGCTTATTAACAACTAATATCCTAGAAGTAAAACCCTTGACTATCTCCCAAAAAGGTGCCCCCAAAATCTACCCCCGTAAATCCTGAAACCCACAAGAACAATGAATGAAGGAAGCTGACTAGAGATTGCCATAGAAGGTGCGACGAGATCTTGTGGGAGAAGGTATCGATGGGACTAGTTGTGTGTGAGCATGCATGGTCTAGGAGGCTTGGAGAGAGCTCTTTACCTTCTAAGGAAAAGGTAAGGTTTTCTTTTCCATTTTCTTTTTAGCATATTTTCATACTATTTACTTTGCTTGTTCTGCCAAATATGGGCAAGTGGAGAAGAATGAAGTGAATGCTTGATGAAGAAATGGAGTTGATAATGATTACTTTTCTATGCTTTTAGGAATAAGAAGTCAAACAGAGTGGAAAGCTTCTTTGTTCCAAGACAGTTTTTTCTTTTAGTTTGCATTTTCATTTGTGATGTTAATACCGACTTCATGACTATTTCCTTTCAATTTGTTCACCATATTTTTATAATTATGCTGTATTTGTAAGCATAGATAAAGCTTAGAATAAAGAAAATAGTGTTTGAAGGAGATGTTGCTGTATTCTTCATTTTCTTTTGTATTCTTTCTACTTAATATTTGAGTCATGATGGCTTCTGTTTGTTTGTTTTTGAAGTTCTATTAAATGCCTTAGTAGAGATCCGTAGATTCATTGTTCTCTTTTTTAGGCATAAAAAAGGCTTTAATTACAATTATTTCATGTGACATTTTAATAATAATTAATTTATCTTCTTCAACTTTTTTATATTAAAAAAAAGCATATGGAGGTCTTTTTCTTTCTTCAATTAATTTTTTTTTGTTCATGAACATAAGCTACTTATTTATACTCGTTCGAATGTTTGTTTCACTTGTTCATTTGGTAACTCATTCAATTAAAGTCTTGTTTTTGTATGCTCAATAGGTTGCTTGTTAATAAGCTCGATAAGTCTCATTTGTTTAGTTAATAAATTACTTGATATTTTTGTTTGTGAATAAGCTCAATAAAGCTCATTATGTGTTGGCTAATAGGCTTGACAGGCTCTTTTGATTAGCCAACAAGCAGCTCGATAGATAGACTCTTTAATTTGCTCGATAAGGCTGTTTGTTTTACTAGATGTGCTGCTCGATAATAGCTTGAAAATCCTAATATGAACCCAGCTCGAGTCAGCTCAAATCAAACTCAAGTTACCATGATCTTAAATAAATCAAATTTACCATGTTGGCGACTTGTGCGTAAAATCCTTTAGAAATTATTAGAATGATTTATGAAGTTAACTTGTATGGATGCTAAAATACTCAGTTAATTGCTGGTAGTGCTGCTCCATTTCGATAAAGTTTTCCTTTGTCAAAATATGTTTGAGGAGTTTATTTTTCCCTAATGAGATATGATGTAGTTAGCATACTATTTATTACTGATGAGTCTTGATCATCACATATATGGTGGAACCAACGTTTCGTGGATTCTTAATAGAGTAAAGGGAGTAGGGGCTGATTATTTTTTCATGATTCTGTTTTCCTCAGATAACTTTCTTCTAAGTGATCCCATTTTTACCATTTGCATCAGGGTTCAAAAGCAAGAAAGTGGAGATTAATAGTCAGAAATCTGCCTTTCAAGGTTCTTGGTGCAGTGCTATATAGTATAATCACTCAAGATGCATCATTAGAAGGAGTAGGAAGCAAACTAACCAAATGCTTCTATTGCAGGTCACAATTAACGACATCGAAGATCTTTTTTCAACATCTGGTTTTGTATGGGATGTGTATATTCCGAATAGGACAGAAGAAGGGTATGTCTTGTGGTGTGTTGTAGTTTGCAGGTGGTTTTTGGTATTTATGATATTTTATTGTTTCAGGGTATCCAAGGGCTTTGCTTTTGTCTCTTTCACATGTAAGAAGGATGCAGAAAAGGTCTGGAAGCTCTTATTTTTTATTGTTGTCGAACAAGTTACATAAATACTGGGGAATATTGATGTTTTTGGTTGCAGGCCATCCAAGATATCAACGGCAAAATGGTTGCTAAAAGACCTATTGCAGTTGATTGGGCAATCCCAAAAAAGATATATACTAATGCCACCAAATCTACTACTGAAGAGGGTAATTTGTCACAACATTCTGTTTAATAATTTTTATGCTATAAATTAATCACTTTTATTCGGATACTTAATCAATTCCCATGTTCATTCTTTTTTAACTTGAAATTGTTTACATTAGATAATATGATTGTCAAAGTTAGCGGTTAACAGTTAATGATAAGCAGATAGCTTAATGCTTGTTCTTGGGGCTTCATTCATTAGTTTTGTGTTATAAGCTGACGTTCTTGTTAGGCTCAGTAAAATACTGTCGTACTTTGCAAAATTTTGGAACCCTTATGCTCTTTATCTAAATTTATCTCTTTGATACACCATTTCTTCTTATCATTTCATATGTTTCTATTACTCGTGATACTTTGTTTTAGAAAATGCTTAAAATGGTCCTTGGGCGGCTTTTTTAGAGGGACTATTGATTTAATTTAGTCCCCCCATTAAAAACTTTTGTTTGCTTGGAAGGAAGGTTCACATGCAAATGTGTATTGGAGGTTATATTAGTCTTTTTTTTTTCAATCCATACAAATTGTTAGGGACTAATTTGGCTTGTTAATCTTTTGTTCAATTAGACAGGATTTCAAATAGTGGGAGTAAATTGGATCAACTTTCATGAGTTAAGGTACCACATTGAGCACTTTAAATAACCTAGGACAAAGATGCTTGTGTTTAACAATCCCCGGTCTATAAGGATATAAAGCCTGATGAATGATCCCATTATCAACGCCAAATGAGCAAATAGAGATTTTTAACCTACAGTCTTACACTTGAGTTAATATATCTATGTGATACGGCAGTGATATTCAACAAAAGAAACAAAATATGTAAATGTAAGATAGTACTTGGCCGCGAAATATGAGAATAGACCAACTTGATGTAGAATATGAAAATGACACCATGATTTTTATTAGGATTGTAAGCATTACATTCAAACATATAGATAGAAGGGAGGCATAAATAAAGGAGGCCGCCTTTCCAATCACACTAAGGGGCTCAAGGGTGAGAGTAGCGGGGTCTTGGCGTTTGCTTAGAAATCCTCCAATTCAACTTGTTATCATAAAATATAACAGAATTTGCCCATCATTGTAAAGTTTATAATTTCAAGTTCATGTAATTGTATGGAAAGATGGACTATTTTATTGATTTGTGTCAGAATCTTGGTGAAAGAATTGTTGCAATTTTTGATGAGTACATCAGCTGGAGATTTCAACGTGTCTATCATCGGAGGAATCTGATAGGAAATACTTGGTTTCAAGTATTCCTATCGATCCGGGAGGGGAAAACAGCGGGAAAACTGCTGTTCACAGCAGGAAAACAGCCCAAATCTGTTGTTTACAGCAGGAAAACAGTGGAAAATAGGTGGAAACTCAAAGCAAACACTTGTATTTCACTAGTAGAAGCATAAAACAAAAGGAAGATACAATGTTCTTCAATTCGAGAGGAGAACAACTCTACTAATCTCCGGCAACGCCAAGAGCCCAAGCAAGAAACCCTAGATCTCAAAAATACATTCAAATTCAAGATAACCCCCTCTCCCTCCTAATCCCCCTAATTAACAATAAAGGATTACTACAAAATACCTAAATAGCCCTTTGCATTCAAAATTTTTCCGCCCACATAAGCAAATCAGCCCCAAGTGGGGCCCACCTTGTCCCCCCCCCCCCGCCCCCCCCCTGTGTTTCGGCGCCTGGAGTAGACAAGGATCGGTCCAGCCGGCCCCTCCTGGGCCGGCGTTTGCATAACATTACTCCCCTCCCAAAAACTCACCTTGTCCTCAAGGTGGAAAGAGGGGAATTGCTCTTTCACTCTTCCAAATGGCTCCCAAGTAGCATCAAAATCCGGGAGGCCTCTCCATTTGATCAGCACTTCTTTGTTGCCCATTTTATCTGGTCGGACTCCTACAAGTTCTAGTGGTTCTAACACCACCTCTAAATCTTCCGTCATAGTGGCTGGTAGTTCTACACTTGCTGCATGCTTCCCTATTGCTCTTCTTAGCTGAGACACATGGAATACTGGATGTATAGTGGCTGAGGGGGGTAACTTTAATCTATGTGCCACTGCTCCAATCCTATCCAACACTTCATAGGGGCCAAAGTACCTCGGTGGCAATTTCTCATTCCTCCTAGCCACTGTCCTCTGTCTGTAGGGTCGTAGTTTCAGGAACACCTTCTCCCCCACTTCAAATTGTATGTCTCTCATGTGTGAGTCTGTCTGCCTCTTCATGATCTGTTGTGCCCTCATCAGATGTTTCTTCAGTTCTTCCAGCATCTTGTCCCTTTCCTCTAGGTACTGCTCTACTGACGATACTGGTGTACTACCTCTCCCGTAGTGCACTAGGTGTGGAGGGTCCCTTCCATATAGTACTTTGAACGGGGTCATCTGTGAGGTGGAATGGTACGAGGTATTGTACCAATACTCAGCCCAAGGCAGACATTTTGCCCACATCCGTGGGGTTTCAGAAACAAAACACCTCAAATAGGTCTCCAAACTTCGGTTTACCACCTCCGTTTGTCCGTCTGTCTGTGGGTGATAGGCGGTACTTCTCTTTAGAACCGTGCCCTGCATCCTGAACAGCTCCCTCCAGAACTGGCTGAGGAACACTTTGTCTCTATCAGACACAATCGCTTCAGGAACCCCATGTAGTCTCACCACCTCCCTGATAAAAGCTGCAGCTACTGACACTGCGGTGTATGGATGTCTTAAGAGGATGAAATGCGCATACTTACTAAGTCTGTCAACCACCACCATGATGACTGTGAACCCCTCCGATCGTGGTAAGCCATCAATGAAGTCCATGGACACTTCCTCCCAAACTCTGTTTGGAAGTGTCAATGGTTGTAGTAGTCCCCCCGGAGCCATGGCCATGTACTTATTTCTCTGGCACACTTCACACCTTGCCACCATCTCCTCAACATCTTTATGCATCCCCTTCCAGTAGAGCTCGGATGCTAGCCTCCTGTATGTCTTCTGAACTCCTGAATGACCTCCAACTGCGCTGCCATGAAACTCCTGCAACAAGTGAGGAATGTGTATGGAAGTCCGTGGCATCACAAACCTCCCCTGATACAATAGTCTCTCCCCCTCAATGCAGTAGCCCGGATGACTACTCTTGTCCTTCCCCAGATCCTCCCTGATCTTCCTCAACTCTTCACTCAGTTTACTTTCTTCCTTGATGGCCCCCCAATCTACCATTAATGGAATTGACACGGCTAATTCCTGAAGCTCCCCTTCACGTCTGGATAAGGCGTCGGCTGCTTTATTCTCCAAACCAGGCTTGTATTGGATCTCAAAATCATAGCCTAGTAATTTGGAAAACCACCTCTGATGCTCCTCGGTCACCATCCTTTGCTCTAGCAGATATTTTAAACTTTCTCTAATCAGTCCTTACAATAAAATGCCTTCCCAACAGATAAGGCCGCCACTTCTGAATAGCCAAAACAATGGCCATTAGCTCCCTCTCATATACTGACTTCAATCTAGCCCTGGCTGACAGCACTTGACTGAAGTATGCAATTGGCCTATGGTTCTGCATCAACACTGCCCCCAGCCCATATCCCGACGCATCAGTTTCCATTACAAAAACCTGGCTAAAATCTGGAAGTGCTAATACTGGAACTGTAGTCATAGCTTCCTTTAGTTTCTCAAAAGCCCGGGTTGCTGCCTCTCCCCATAAAAACCCATCCTTCTTCAGTTGCTCAGTCAAAGGCCATGCGATAGCACTGTATCCCTTCACAAACCTCCTGTAGTATCCAGTCAACCCCAAGAACCCCCTTAACTCCTTTAGGTTTCTAGGTATTGGCCACTTCTGCATTGCTTCTATTTTATTCTGGTCTGCCGCCACCTCTTGGGATACCACGTGTCCCAAGTACTCCACACTGGCCTGGGCAAAGCTGCACTTCTTCAGGTTGGCTTTTAACTGATGTTCCTGTAACACTCCCAAAACCACCTTCAAGTGCTCCAAATGCTCCCCTTCAGTTTTGCTATACACCAAAATGCCATCAAAGAATACCAGTACGAACTTCTTGAGGTACTGCTTGAAGATCTTGTTCATCAAGGATTGAAAAGTAGCAGGTGCGTTAGTCAAACCAAAGGGCATTACCATAAACTCATAATGCCCTTCATGTGTTCTGAATGCTGTCTTGGGAACATCTGCCTCCTTCATTCTGATCTGGTGGTATCTGGACTTTAAGTCCAGCTTGGAAAATACCACTGCCCCAAATAGCTCATCCAATAGTTTATCAATCACTGGAATTGGGAACTTGTTTGGTACAGTGCCCTTATTCAGAGCCCTGTAATCCACACAGAATCTCCAACTCCCATCCTTCTTCTTGACCAGGAGGACTGGACTAGAGAAAGGACTTACACTTGGTCTTATGATCCCGGCCTCCAGCATCTCCCGGATCAGCCTTTCAATCTCATCTTTTTGGATCTGAGGGTAACGGTAAGGGCGGACGCTGATCGGGGTCTCCCCTTCCTTCAAAGTGATGGCATGCTCCAACTCCCTCTGCGGTGGCAAACCCTGTGGAGGTTGAAAAACCTCCCTGAACTGCTGTATGACCGGTTGCACTTCAAGAGGAATGTCTCCCTCTTCCCCCACACTGACTTTCTCCAATCGTTGCAGCTCCACCAAGTATCCACCCCCAACCTCCTGGATGGTTCGGATCATGGACTTGAGAGACACCCCCGTCCTAGACAGGCCGACATCTCCCTGTATCACCATTCTCCTCCCCCCACTATCAATTCCATCCGCAGTTCTCCCCAGTTTACCTTGGTTTCCCCCAAAGTTTGCAGCCACTTCATCCCCAAAATCACATATGTACTCCCCAATTCTAAGGAAAGAAAATCCTCCCTCACCTATATTCCCTGAATAGTCAGCACCACTCCCCTACAAACTCCTCTACCCATTTCTACCTTTCTAGTGCCCATCATTACCCCATAACCTCCTGTATCCACTAACTCCATTCCAAGCAGCTCAACAATTTGGATGGAAATGAAGTTATGGGTTGCCCCACTATCTATCAACACTACCACTTCATGGCCAGCTATCACCCCTTTAACTTTCATAGTGTGACTCGAAGTGAATCCCAGTACGAAGTTCAGAGAGACTTCTGCCACATCCAGGTGCAACTTCTCCTCCTCTTCTGACCTGCTCCCACCTCCCTCTTCGTCTTCCTCATCTTCACAAACGAGGAGAACCTGAAGAGTCCGGTCTTTGCACCTATGACCCGGCATGTACTTCTCATCACATCGGAAGCACACCCCCTTTGCCCTCTTCTCCTGTAACTCCTTTTCAGTCAGCTTCTTGAACTGTCCTCCATTTCCTCCCCCTCCCATCTTCTCCTTCTGCACTTCAAACTCCATGGGGCTGGCCCCTTGGAAGGTAAGAAGGTGGTCGTCATTCTGTACGATCCCCCTGAGTAATTTCCCCGGGCTCCCCTTTCTGACTTCTTCTGATCTTCCACTAGCTGTGCTAGTTCCATAGCTTTCCCTAAATTCCTCGGCTCCAACACTCTGACTGCTGATCGTATCTCCAGTTTCAGCCCTTTCATGAAGTTCCCTTCCAAAGATGACTCCGAGATATGATCCAACCGACTGGCCAAAAACTCAAACCTGTCGCGGTAATCTGCCACGGTCCCTTCCTGAGTCAGGGCAAAGAATTGCTCATAGAAGTCTTCTCCCCCATCAGCTCGGAAATGCTCTAGTAAGCATTCTTTGAACTCTCTCCAGTTCCGGATAGGCTCCCTCCTGTCCTGCCATTGATACCATGCCAGCGCCTTTCCCTCCAAACACAGACCTACCGCCGTCAACTTCTCATCCTCCGTCAACCCTTTGACGGCAAAGTACCGTTCCAGCTTGTATATCCATCCATGGCCATCCTCTCCCTCAAAGATGGGCATCTTCAGTTTTCTCACCTTGGGATCTCCTCCATATACTCGGTATCCCCCGTATCCTCCCAATCCTCGAGGAGGAGGTGCTCCCCAAGTGTCCCGATCATCCCTCCGGCGATTATATCCGAACCCCTCATCGTAGTCCCCCCTTCTATCTTCAAAATCAGTGCCTCGGCGATGGAATTCCTCCCTTCTCCCTTCAAAATCAGCACCTCGGCGATGAAAATCCTCCCTTCTCCCACCAAAATCAGCACCCCTTCTGTCATATCCCATGCTCATCTCCTCTCTAGAGAGCGGTTCTAGAGGAGGCATGTCGTTCTCCCCTTCCAGGATCTCCACCTCCGGCATCCTCCTCCCCCGGGACGGGTTCGGATTACCTCCTACGCCATGGCCGTCGGTGGTCTCTCTTATTTCCGATGTCGCCTGATTGGTTTTCATTTCCAGTAGTTTCTTCATCATCTCCTCCATAGCAGAAAATCTCCCTTCCAACCTTTAATTGTTGGTGGAGATTTCAAGGAACTTTCCCTCCAAATCTGACTTCAGTTGTCCGAACTCTCCTTCCAATACTTCCACCTTCTTTCCGGCCATCTTTCCTTCCACGAAAAACCGGAAAACTTCCTTCGAAAGCCCCACAAAACCCGCTGAAATTTCTGTTTTTCAGCCACCAAAGGTCCCACGACGATGCTCTGATACCAATTTGATAGGAAATACTTGGATTCAAGTATTCCTATCGATCCGGGAGGGGAAAACAGCAGGAAAACTGCTGTTCACAGCAGGAAAACAGCCCAAATCTGCTGTTTACAGCAGGAAAATAGGTGGAAACTCAAAGCAAACACTTGTATTTCACTAGTAGAAGCATAAAACAAAAGGAAGATACAATGTTCTTCAATTCGAGAGGAAGAACAACTCTCCTAATCTCCGGCAACGCCAAGAGCCCAAGCAAGAAACCCTAGATCTCAAAAATAAATTCAAATTCAAGATAACCCCCTCTCCCTCCTAATCCCCCTAATTAACAATAAATGATTACTACAAAATACCTAAACAGCCCTTTGCATTCAAAATTTTCCCTCCCACATAAGCAAATCAGCCCCAAGTGCCCCCCCCTTGTCTTTCGGCGCCTGGAGTAGACAAGGACCGGTCCAGGTTGGGCTAGCGTTTGCATAACAGAATCATAGATCAATGGCTACGATTCAGAGCATTTATTTATGATGTATTTTGTTTGTATTTTATTTTCTTTATGTTCTAGTTTACTATTGTACCCCATGAGGGATGAGTTTATATTGTAGCCCTGATGGCATTTGAGTCTTTTATGTTTTTTTTGTTTTAGACCTATATATAGAGGTCTTTTCTATTGTATTAGGTTAATGATATTTTGGATAAAAATCAGCTTTGCCTTCTTCTTGTTTGAGCACTTGAGAGAAGAGAGAGACCCTTGGTGTGGGAAAGCAATTCCTGCCAGTCTTGGAGGAGTCCGGGCTCGCGGTTTATACCCGTTCTTATTTCCCCTCCCCTTTTGTCCACCCTCATACCGCCGGCCTCCAACCTCCACCTCCAATTTCCGGCCAATCCCCTCCCCTTGTTCCAACCCCAACTACCGTTTTACACCCCCACCTCCTCCTCCCTAACCGGACCCCTAGATCCGGCTCTCCTCCCTTACCCGTCGCTCCCACCAACCCCTCCCAACCGCCAGTTTCCACTAGCCCCACTCCTTAGCCGCCGACCCCCCTCCTTCCACAATTTGAATTTCAAAATTCAATTCCCTCTTGATTACCTTCCTAAATTAGCTACTTGTTAATTTGGAAAGTTTCTTAACTAGAATTCAAATAAATATGAATTTCAAAAGCATTCCGGATTAATAATTCTATTTTAGGAAGCCTCCTCCAATTACTCTCAATCTGAAATTAATTCCATATTTAAGTCCCAATCCCATTTAATGCTTTGATCCACATTCATTGAATGTAGACACCCCCTCCTCCCTCTCTTTGGCCGGCCTCTCTCTTCCCCCTATTTAATTATTTCATACCTTACTAAGGGCTCCAATTAAGAGAATAATTAACCACCTCTCTATCCTTCCCTCCCATATTGTTTGAATTTCAAATTCAAATTCCTTGATTAAAGGAAATCTGAAATTTAATTTCAGATCTTTGTTCTTATTCCCCTCCCTCATTCAATACCCAAACCTGAAATCAAGTGGAACCCCTTTCCCTAGCCAAGGCTGAAACTCCTAGCCCTTCACTAGTCTCAGCCGGCCCCTCAAGCCCCCCTTTTCTCCCACATATTTTCCCCTCATACTAGTTTCATCATATCCGGAAGAAGACAACCCCTCTCCCTACTTTCCATCAAGCATGAATGGCAGATCCCGAGCACGATCATGGATTCGTGTTTGATCTACAAGGAAGAGTAGATATTTTCCGGTCTTCCTTCTTCGACGTTAATTTGGAAATCGACCAATCTGTTGAAGGTTACCTTGATCGGATCCTCTTCTCTTTGGCGACCACCATCGACGAGCAACTACTTCATATTCAGTGACAAATCCTACGACCATCCCCGGTTTCTATTTCTCCAAAATAACTCTCCATTGATCTATACTGTAAGCGTTTACTTTGTTTGGTGGCATTGTTATTATTGCTTAGATCTTTCTCCGCTAACTATTCCCTAGAGTGAAGAGTGAGGGAAACTCAGGGTGAACTTTCTAACTGTTAATTATTGTTATTCGCACATTTAGCTTTACTTTATTTTATCCTTATTTTAGGTGTTCTGTTAATCTAAAATGTAACTGCATGCCTAAACAAATCCTCAACTGCGGAAACTAAAAATTTAATCTGAGTGAAATATTATACTATAATTGCAATGCCTAAACAACTTTTTATTAAATCCTTTAATTCCTGTTGTTTGTTTCACATCAATTTTTTTTTTCATCAGTCATATTATTGGTGAAAATTCATCCGAAAATTGTTATCTAATTCAACCTCATTTCAGGAAGCAGTAGAAAATTGAACATCGAGTCCCCACTAAACTAGTTTCAAAATTTTGGTATGGTAGCCAAGCAAGTTGTCCAGAATAAATCATCTAATGTTTTAGTTTGAAAAGGTTACCTTCGTTGTTAACTTTTTTTTGGTGTTAAGCTTGCATTTCGTTGCTCTTCTCAAACGATAAATACTTGTTTTAGCATACCATTTTATTTATTAGATATTGTGGTGCAGTTAATGGTTATTTCTTTCCATATTTTCATTCTGTATTGTTTAATGTCCCTTTATTTTCCATGCTATGATATGCACCTATAGTTTAGTGGAACAACATGTAATTTGTTAGAACTTTGTTACTTACAGGAAAATCAACTGATGCAAATGAAGATTATGATGACAGCAATGGTATTTCAGTTGCAGAAATTGATGCTGATGTTATAGAAGAAACAGAGAATCGCAATGATAATGGTGATGCAGATGAGACAGCTTCAGGTTCCAAGGGAGATGAGCTTCCTACGGAAGTTGATTTTGGGATTGAGGCAGAAGTTGCAAGTAAAATTCTTGAAAAGTTGATTAAATCATCTTTAAACGCCAGAAGTCATGAGGCAACTGATGGTGTTAAAAAAGACGAAGCAGTTATTTCCATCAGCAGGGAGGCTTTTGTTCCTGGGAGACAGTTATGTACTTCTGAAAAAAGAGGTATGGGACGGCTGGAGCATACATTTGAAAACAATAACAAGAAAGAAAGTGACCTTGATAGAACTATTTTCATAAGCAACATACCATTTGAAATTGAAAGTGAGGAGGTGAAACAAAGGTTTTCTATATTTGGCGAGGTGCAAACTTTCGTGCTTGTGCTCCATCAAATCACCAAGTAAGTTGTGATGGTCTTGTAATAATAGGGAACTTAAACAATAATACATTCAGTAAGCCATTTGGTTTAACGTTCACTTCAATACTCAATAGACATTTGATTAGAATGGTTTCGTTGTTTTGGTTGGTTGGGTAGGAGACCACGAGGTACTGCTTTTCTAAAGTTTACAACAGCAGCTGCAGCTGATGCAGCAATTTCTTCTGCAAATGATGCAAATAGTGTAGGAATTATCCTGAAAGGAAGGCCACTTAAAGTTTTGAAAGCTTTGGACAAGGAATCTGCTAGGAAGAGAGGGCTTGAAAATATTAAAAATGTGGTTCAAGACCGGCGTAATCTATATTTGGCAAAGGTATGCTCTTCCTAGCATCAAGCACTCTAATTGGGAGTTACAATTTACTATAGGATTTCCCAACCCGACAAAAAGAATCTGTAATTTTTCTTCCTTATCTTTTCTCTTCGTTAAAATTCTTTCTTTTTCTTCCCTCAACTCTCATTCATAATGGCGCAAATTTTGTTGTAACAGGAAGGTGAAATCCTTGCTGACAGCCCAGCCGCTGAAGGTGTATCTAAGGCTGACATGGAGAAGCGTGAGATGTATGATATTTATTTGGATAAACTTAATTTGATTCTAATATAATTCATGTTTTTGTGCATTTATTTGTCAGGCGTTAATTGTTGCAAAGTTCTTAAAAAGACACTTTTGAACTTATTTTTCATTGTGATGGGGATTTAGATGTAATTATCATCATCATAAGCATTGTCATTACAAAACAAAGAATGAAATTATTTTACTAGCAATATTAAAGCTGCACAATTTTATGAAAAGGTCCTTTTGTTGAAGAGCAATATGTTTGTTTTGTTGAAAGTTTCATGGCGGCTTAACGAAAAGTATTTCGGATGGTAGGGAAAAAAGGAATTTCATGTGCACAATTTGTATTGACTTGCGATTTGCGTACACAGTTTGGAATTTGGAAGAAAGCAAGAAATTACTTTATTAAAATTTATTCATTTCTAAACCATTAATTCTTAAAAATAATATTACAGGGGTGAGACTAAATAATTTAAATATGAATATAATGTTATCTTAAAATCAAATTAAAACCTGATATAATTCATTGACAGCTATGGCTATAATGCATGGATGCATTTATCTGAGCATTGAGCTATGAAAAGTTATCAATAACAAAGTTTGTTAAGACAAATGTGTTGCAAAATTTAGATGGATAGCTTGAGAAATGATTATATTAAAGGGATTGTTCGAATATCCTCTATTGATTAGAAGTTAGCCTAGAATAAATTTGGGTTTTTTTTTATATGAACAAAAAAAGGAAGATAATGCCCTTAAGGTTGGTGATAAAATTATTGTGAAAGCAGTTGACCAAAGGTAACACCTGGATAGAAATTGTGTTGGAAGATTTGCCTATAATAGATTTAATGCTCATGCAACTATCAATACGAACAAGAATGATTTATAAAACTTTACATAAACAGGTAGTATAAGATGGTTGGTTATGAAAATTAATCGTATTTAAATTCATCACCATTAAAATCGAGAAAGTTTGGCGTTAGGTTTGCTTGCTTAGCGGAAAATCATGTTTGCATTTACTTCTAGACAAAGTTTAGTGCTAGCTTTTGTTGTTGGATACTAAATTACTGTCCTGCACATTGCATGTGCTAATACAAATTTGTGCATCTGTTTAACAATTTCTTTCCATCCTTTTTGATGCTATGATAACTAATGTTATTATTTCTTTCATTTTTGTATCATTTATTCATTTTTTAATATCCGTGAAAATTGAACTTTTGAATAGGTTGGCCAAAAAGAAGATTGAAATGCTGCGATCTCCAAAGTTCCATGTATCCAGGACAAGACTTATTATATATAATGTGCCAAAGACGATGACTCAAGAGGAAGTGAAGAAGATGTGTATAGATGCAATCCTTTCACGGGCTTCAAAGCAGAATCCGGAAATTCAAAAGGTTTGATACATTGCAAATGGTTTCTTCTAAGTAGGACTTATTACGTTTTCAGGATCTCTGAACTTTCCTGCACTTAGGTAAAACTCTTGAGGGATGATAAAAAAAACCAAGCTTCTACCAAGAAACATTCACGTGGTGTTGCATTTGTTGATTTTAAGGAGCATGAGCATGCTCTTGTGGCACTAAGAGTCCTCAATAACAATCCAGGTAAGATAGCCGGTAGAAAATGCTAATTCTTGACTTATATTCCTGTTTGCAACTTTATCAGATTAAATAATCTTCATTGTTGACTAATATTACTGTCACTTTTTACGAAGTTAATACCAAATATGCATTAATCTACCTTGTGCATTGGCCAACTATTTAGGGTTGGTGTTAAAAATAGTGATTCTTCATTTGTTTATATTATGTGTTGTTTGTTATGTTAAAATTATTCTTTGCAAGTCATTATGAACAATATTTTTCTATGTAACCTTAGGTTATCTTTTCTAATCATTTGATACTAATTTTATTTACTCATTTATTATGCATATTTTCTCAAGATGTATATGTTCAAAGCGTTTAAGTCTATTTTCAACCACCTTATCTTCAATAGATGTCACTCCAAAATTTCCTCTAATATAATCATTTATTAATTATATGACTCTTGTTAACTTATATTACTCCTTTACTCATTCTTCTAGTTAGTACATGGATGCTTCACATTGAACATTTGTAAGTTTCTGATATTCTCGTTAACTTATTATGGATAAGTGGAATTATTAATATGTTCTGCCAACTTATTAGTAAGATGGTGAAGCTTTAAACCAAAAGAGTTATTTCTATTTTCTTGTAGTCGTTCAATTGAATGCTAATTGAGTTATAAATTTGTTTCAGTTGGTAGTTCATCGTATAGTTTTCTTACATATTTTTCATATAGTTACCCTTGAAAAGATTATATAATAGAGCTTTTATTTTTATCCTCATAGGGACATTTGGTGCAGAGCGTCGTCCTATTATAGAGTTTGCTCTGGAGGACCTCAATAAATTAAGATTACAGAAAGTGAAATTAGATTCTTTAAAGCGGAAGAATGAAGATTCAGACGGAGACAGAAATTCTGATCATGTTGAGAAAGAAGGAAAGAAGCTACACAAAATAAAGCATCAGAGAAGTAAAAATAAAGCGTCCCAAATGCGTGAACCTACTGAATTGACCAGAGATAAGACACAGTTGCTTGAGAAGGGTCATATTGGAGAAACAAGCAGAAAGGAAATTGAGGGAGCAAAAAAGAACATATTTTCTTCGAGGAAAATGCCTGACTCTGTGAAAACAAATAAATTGAAATCAGCCGTGAAGCCAAACTCTGAAGTTAGCTTAAGAAATAAACAAACACAATCAAAAGCAGAGAAAAGAGTTCATTCGGGGGTATATTTTCATTTCCTTTCCCCGTTAATAAATCATAAATTACGATGTGAAACCTTTCTGTAACTCCTTTATTCTTTTGCTTGCTTTTGCATACAACAGCAAGCTTTTACAGAGACCTATAATCGCGGGCCCACTGAAGAATCAATTGAAAAATCCAGGAAAAGGAAGCTTGGAGTTTTTAATGATTCAAAACAGAAGAGAAAGAAATTGTCAAAACCACAAGAAGTGGATAAACTAGATAGGCTAATTGAACAATATCGATCCAAGTTCTCGGGTATTAAATCATGCAAATCCGAAGGTGCTGCTCAAACTGGCGGTCATAAAGAGGTGAGAAGATGGTTCGAGTTGGCTTAGTGAGATAGACTTCCCTTGAGATGATTGATGCTTCGGTAGCTGTACAGAATCAACTATAAGTAGGTTATAAATTTTGGTAGTTAGTAATTCTCGCGCATTACATTTCTCGTGTTTTAAGATTTTCTGCAGCACCTAATCTTGTGAAAGACTCACCATTTTCATGGTGGGAAACCTATTTATATATAGATTATACTGCTAAAAATTAGTCTTTGTAAATTGCCTTTATGATACTATCTCAACCTTCTGAGGGTTTTCATTTTATCTTGTTGTTTCCTTGCAACTGTAACGAAGTTTGCATGCATTTATGTATAATCATCTACTACAGCATTAGACATCTTTTGACCTTTCAGCTTTTTTATTTTTTGCTTTGTACTTATTAACTTGAGCAATACAAATACATGCAAGCTTCTCTGGCCATGTGAAATAGTAATTATTCTGCCGATTTATGAGATTTCTTTGAAGAATCATTATTATGATCGTTTCTACAGATTACTGCTAAGCAAGCTTAACCGAATTGCTCACAAAAAGGAAAACAAAAGGCTATATGCTAGAATATCTAGACTAAATTGTGGACGTAGATTTCACAGCTAATAAATTTATTTTAAAATGAGCAAGCATGACCGAATTGTTCTTAGAGAAGTCACATTAAAAAAAAAAGGGGAAAACAGAATTTTGTCAGTGTCGACTAGGGGTGCAACCGAGTCAAGCGGCTCGTAAGTCGGCTCGAGCTCGACTCGGTAATAGGCTTAATGAGTCGAGCTTATCGAGCTCGTGAGTCGAGCTCTCACGATTTCGAGCTCGACTGTTTATCGAGCTTGAGCTTGAACTGCACTGCTTGACTCGTGAGCTCGTTGAGCAGCTCGCGAATGAAATGGCATGCGGGAAATTGCAAATGAGTGGGAAAAGGAAATGGGCAGCAGGAAAATTGAATCATGCGGACTAATAGACGGATGCAAGCTGGCAACGAGTTGTCACAACGCGGAGAAGCTAGCTTGGGACGGAGGTGACGACGACTTAAAGATGGCAACGGAAATTAACAACTGCTCGGGACGACCAGACGACTCTGCTCGGGACGGTTGAAAAGGAGAAGACGATTGCGCGGGACGACTCTGCTCGGGACGACCAACCGCCGAAGCTGACGATGACGACAAGCTGGCGTGGCCGGTTGAAACAGAGAAGACGACTCGATAAGCTCGGGACGACGGAGGTCGCAACCGAAGCTGACGACGACAAGCTCATGACAGAGGTTAATGACTGCTCAGGATGACGGAGGTCGCGACTGCTAGACTGCTCGGGACTGAGCTCGGCGAGCCTCTCGATGTGAAACGAGTCGAGCTCGACTCCAGTTCGAGCTCGAGCTCGGGCTCTTGCAATCGAGCTCAACGCGAACACCCCCTAGCTCGAGCTCGAGCTCGACTCGTTTGCACTCCTAGTGTCGGCTTTGCGGACAATGTCATTTATAACTTCAACTTCATTGTCCAACTCTTTTATAATTTTCTGCGAAGGCTTCCCAAAGCTCATCAATTTCAGTATAACCATTGCCATTCTTGTCAAAGAACTTGAAGGCTTTGTAAAGTTGTGCATCATTTTCAAGACTCTGTAAGTGAATTACAACTATAACGAACTCTCCATATTCCAGTACTCCATTTCCATCAACGTCAGCTTGAAGAAAATAAGTCGATAAGATCAGATGGTTTTACCTCTTAAAATGACCAATCAGGTCAACCTAATGCACATAATTTTTGAAGGTTCCATGAAATTCAAGGGCTTCTCAAATGACAAATGAAGTCTATGAATTCCTGCAGATAAAATAGCATGGATTACAACTAAGTTTGTCCTCAAGACTATGCTATTTAGCTCGAATTAGTATGGTCAAATAGGTGACATGTGGGGTTTCCTTGTAGACTCATCATGACTTACTCGGTCAAGCTGAATTCAACCAATGAATTATTCAATTGGACCATGTAAAATCTAAATGTGTTGTTTCATCATCACATTTAGATTTTACAAAAGATGAATAAATTTTCTTAGAAAATAACATAAATGTAGGTCAAGCCTCAAAGCATGCGAAAATTTTTGCTATTCGTCCGACGGATTCTACTGCCTAGTGATGGCAATCAATAGTGGTGGCGGTTGAGAGTGATAGATGAGTACTAAATAATAATAAAACTAAATAATATGTAGAGCATCTAAAGGGCTGGACTAGTAATTTAGCCCAATAAATCATTTTAGATCTTAGTATAGTTCTTATCTAACACTATGCCATGCTACTTGAACATATAAATATTTATCTACTAAACCTGACCATATGTTATAGTAGTTGACAATGTTTGTGTAAACTTGATATAATATTTAGCAATATTATATAATTTATATTTCATAAATCTTAAATAATAGACTTATAGCATCCATCAACATTTTCATCTAGGGCTCAATCAATTGTGATCCAACATTTTGTAGACCAACCTTAAGTTCTTCAAATGTTGCCATCCATTATCTACATCATCAATCTGAACATGTCTCTAATGACCTCTACTTCTTCGATTGATAAATGCTCCACAATCACCTTAGTTTAAAAAAAAATTAAACACAAATTGTTAACTTGTGCAAGATCTATGCAATCTACTTCTTGTGATGAAAAATAATACTTCTTGTTGGCTATGGCTATGGAGCGACTAATGAAGGTGGTAAGGTCTTATTAGATTTTTCTTTAACTTATGATTTTATAATTATTAATATATTTTTTAAGAAAAGAGATGAGCATTGATGTAGTAAAATTCAGATTGATTATTTTCTTATAAGAAAAATAGATCGTTTAGATTGCAAAGATTGTAAAGTTATTTTAAGTGAAATTTTATGTACCCAACATCGCTTATTAGTTTTGGACTTTAAGATAAAGGGGCAGAAAATAACAATAAAGTAAAATGTTGTTCTAGGATTAGATAGGGGCATTTAAAGAATATTAACAAAAAATATTTTTAAGAGTAAGATACTAGATCTTAAGATTTTTTCTGTGTATGAGAAAGCTAATGTTATGTGGGAAAAAGTAGTCAATGATATTAAGAATGTTGTAAAAGATGTGCTTGGAGTGTCAAATGGAAAAGCTACTAAAAGTAAAAATAGTTGGTGGTGGAATCAAATTGAGCATGAAAAGATAAAAAATAAAAAGATTTGTTATAAAAATTGGTTTAACAGTAAAAACTCTAATAATTGGGAAAGATATAAAGAGGCCTATAAGGAGTCTAAGAAAATAATTTCCAATACAAAGATTTTAGCTTTTAATGATTTATATAATAGATTAGATACTAATATATTGTCAATAAATTATCTTGATCGGGCATGAATCTCGAGGCAAAATCAAGTTGAAAACTTCCTAAATTAAAATTAGGATCATCTGAACTCTGATTGTAAAAAACTTACAATCGAATTGAATGTCTCAAAAATATGAACCCAACGACACCAAATTCGACCCACTCTGAGCCCAAATGGGCCCAAATCAAAGACCCGAAGCACTGTTGGAAGGTTCAAACCACAATTTGGATTGCAAAATAGTTTCCAAACCAGAAAAATCCAACGAGCCCAAGATCACTGAATTCTGAAATCACTAAGACATTCAAATATCTAGTAAATGGTCCATGATCAAGGGAATCAACATCGACCGTCCATGCAAACCACTCCCAAAATACCCTTGATCTTTCTCTTATTTACTAACCATGCTCCTCTAGAAAATCTATAAATAGACCCCTCATTTCTCATGAGAGGGGACCCCAAGCAAGAAAGCAAGAGAGAGATCGGAGATCGCTCTTGCCACCTAGCTCCTCCTCGACCACCACTCGGACTTCAGCTGGACCACCACCTGACACTGGACTTCTATCAGACCATCGCCTGATGCTGGACTTCTGCCGGACTACCGCCTGATGTCGGACTTTTGATGGGCCACCGCCTGACGCCGTACTTCTGTCGGATCACTGCCTGAAGCCGGACTTCTGCTGAAGCACCACCTTGCACCAGACTTCTGCCGAACCACCGCCTGAAGTCGGACTTCTGCTAGACCACCGCCTAACACTGGACCTTCTGCCGGATCACCGCTTGACGTTGGACTTCTATCAGACCACCGCTTGGCACTTAACTTTTATCAGACCACCTCCTGATGCTGGACTTCTTCCGGACCACCACCTAACGCAGGACTTCTGTCAGACCACCGCCTAGCAACGGACTTCTACCAGACCACCGCTTAACACCGCACTTCTACCAAACAATCGCCTAGCACCGGACTTTCGTTAGATCACCGTCAAACGCCGGATTCTGCCAGACCACCAACTTACGCCGTACTTCCATCGGACCACCACTTGATGTCGGACTTCTGTCGGACCACTGCCTGACGCCGGACTTCTGTCAAACCACCGCCTGATGCCGGACTTCTGTCGGACCACTGCCTGACACCGGACTTCTACCAACCATCATCTGGAATCAAACTTCTGCCGGACTACCGCCTAACGCAGGACTTCCACCGGACCACCAATTGACGCCAGACTTCCATCGGACCACCAACTGATGTCTGACTTCCGCCGGACCACCAACTGACGCCCAGACTTTTGTCGGATCACCGTCTGATGCCGGACTTCTGCCGAACCACCGCTTGACGTCGGACTTCCGCTGGGCCACCAACTGACGCCCAGACTTTTGTCGGCCACCGCTTGATGCTAGACTTCTGTCATACCACCGACTGACGTCGGAGTTCTACCAGACCACCAATTGAGGTCGGAGCTCCACCTGACCCTTGTTTGTTACTAAATTTCAACCAGAGGATATATTATTATAATATTATCATCCTCAAAGATGATTCATTCAACTGTAATATACTCAAACACTAGTGGAATGGTTTCAACTAGGTGTGGCCCCATGTTTTTCCCCTTTTCAGGATTTTCCACGTAAAAAATCTTATGTTCTCTATTTGTATGCTTGATATTCGTACAACGCTGAGACGTAAAATTCTTTCTTTACCGCCATGATATTCTAGCCCGCAATAGATACTAAGGAGGGAGAAATACATATGCATAAGTTATCTAAATAAAGAGATATGATTAGTAAGTATTTAGTTAAAGTGAAGTATATTAAGGATGAAGATCAAAAAGTACTTCTATTATAAGAGGATATTCTATAAAGGTGGATGAGATATTTTGTTAAACTTTTTAATGAAGATTATGAGTGATTGACTTTAGTGATCTTAGCACCTTAAATGAAAATAAAGATTTTTTTATTCTATCGACGTATTAGTAAAATCAAAGTTAAAGAGGTTTTAAAAAAATGAAGTGTGGAAAAGCTATTGGACATGGTGATATTCCAATAGAGGTGTGGAAATGTTTAGGATATGAAGGAATTTCTTAGCTTACTAAACTTTTTAATATTATTTTGAAGATTAAAAAGATGTCAGATGAGTGGAGAATGAGTGTGTTGATTCTTATTTTTAAGAATAAAGGTGATGCATAAGATTGTGTGAATTATAGAGGAATTAAGTTAATGTGTCATACTTTAAAACTATGGGAGAGAGTGATGAAGCATAGGTTGGAGTGCGATACTAATCATGCCAGGTAGCTCTACTATGGAAGCTATACATTTATTGAGAGGTTTGATGGAGAAGAATAGAGAGAATAAGGAGGATCTACATATAATTTTTATTGATTTAGATAAAATATATGATAAAGTTTCAAGAGAAGTGCTATGGAGAGTTCTACATAAGGAGGGGGTTAATAATTCTTATATTCAAGCCATTAAGGATATGTATGCAGCAGTTGTTACTTATGTTCAAACAAAAGATGGTTTGACCATGTATTTTCCTATTTCAGTTGGAGTACATCTAGGATCAGCCTTAAGCCCGTATCTTTTTGCTTTAGTCCTGGATGTTCTCACTAGACATTCGAAAGAGGTTGTACCCTGGTGTATGTTTTTTGTTGATGATATTCTTCTTGTTGATAAGACTATATAGGGAGTTGAAGGTAAACTTGAATCATGGAGATCAACCTTAGAGTCTAAAGGCTTTCGTTTGAGTATATCTAAAACTGAATATATGGAGTGTAATTTTAGTAATAATTGACTTTGGGCGATCAAGTCATTAATAAGAGCACAGGTTTTAGATATCTTGGGTCTATTATTCAGAGTGACTGTGAAATAGATGGGGATATTATTAATAGAATTCAAGTTGGATGGTTGAAGTGGAGGAATGCATTAGGCTTGTTATGTGATAGAAAAGTCCCTCTCAAACTTAAGGGAAATTTTTATAAGATGTTAGTGAGACCTACAATGCTTCATGGGGCGGAATGTTGGCCATTAAAAAGAGAAGCATACTATTAAGTTAAGTGTTGCAGAGACGAGGATGCTCAGGTGGATGAGTGGCTTTACTCTTAAAGACAGGATATGAAATGAGCATATATGTTAAAAGGTTGGAGTAGCTCCAAAGGAAGATAGGATTAGAGAGAGTCGCCATAAATGGTTTGGTCACATAAAACGGTAACCTTCTGATGACTCGGTTAGGAAGTAGATGTATTAAATTTGACTTACGTTAAGAAAGGTAGAGGAAGACTTAAAAAGACTTGATTAGAAAATATTAGAAATGACCTTTATTTATTAGATTTAGATGAGAATCTAACTCTTAACAGGACACAATGGAGAAAAAGGATTCATGTAATCGACCCCACATATAAAGGCTTATTGTTGTTGTTATTGGTGAAAAAAATATAAATTTTATGGAGATAGAGAAATTTTTTTCAATGGTGATCACTTATATGAAAGCTTATAAATATTTATCCGTGGGATATCATGATTTTCTAACTCAAATAACAGATATAACTAAAGAAGTTAAAGAGTTAAAAGATATACCTATTGTGAAACCCCTAAAGTTTCTTATAAGAATTTTTGACCTAGAACAATCAATATTTATTTCAGGAGTCATTTTAAGTCCAAATCACAAACCGTTCTCGTCAGAATATTTATAATGTTATGTTTTAGCTTCCCTAATTTTTTTATAATTTTTGGGCACTATTGAATTTTCTTAAGAAATTGATACATGTTGGTACAAGTGGGGTTATTAGGATCATTAGGTGTCCGTTTTGTAAACAGATTTCACCAGATTTTTTTTAAACAAAATTTGATAATTTATTTATATTTTTTTGTAATTTTTGAAATTCGTAAAAGAATTTTTATGAATTTTTTATTAAAAATTAATTATAATAATAATATTATAACTATTAAATAATAATTAGAAAATATCTAAAAGCAATAAGACTTACTTTTAAATGCCATTTTTCAGTTTGAGACTAAACAGAGAGCTGCTTGCGAAATAAGAGAGGTGAGAGAAATCAAAATATGATTTTTGGACGACTTTGGGCCGTTTTCATCCATCGGCGTAGTTGGGAAAGTTGTTTGTCTCGAAGTAACCCACATTATGCCCATCTCAATTTTAAAAAATGTGCAAGTTTTAGTTAATATTTTGATTAAAATTTTATATCCGTTAGCGAAAATGGAGATAACTTTGCACCGGTAAAACTTTCACCGCGTAATTTTTTATATGTTATAGAGACTATGATTATACACATTTTGAATATTTTTTAAAAATTTTACACATGAAGTTTTGAAATTTGTAGGATTTTTATTGAATAGAAAATTATGTAGGTGTTGAAAAATAGTTGTGTAATATAATAAAAGTCTTAAAATATTATTTTACACAATCCCTCGTAATTTGATAATTTTTTAAAAATATGTATTTTTACCTTGTTAGATCTTCTGTTGTTTACCATTATACAACACTGTGAAATTTTGATACATGCTCAATTATTCTTTAATTGTTATAATGTGATGATATATGTACATATGTGATTAAATTTTATCAGTTGGGAGTCATAAGGGGCCAGAATCCTTTGAGATTCTATGTGTCAAGGAAATTTCTTAGAGTTATAAGGGGCCAGAATCCTTTGAGATTCTATCTAAGACAGGGATATGCGATATATTCTGGTGCTAAACACAAATAAAAAGGGGAGTCATATGGAGCCAGAATCCTTTAAGATTATGTCTGGATCCGAGAAATGTGATCCGAACTACTCTGTGAAATGAATTTCAATTTATTTATTTATTCCGTATTATTATTTAAATCAGAGAATAACTATTATGCATTTATTATATTTTCCAGTTTAGTGATTTATTTAAATTATATTTAACTGCTTTTAAATATTCAGTAAAATATTTGATAAAAGAATATCTAAAAATTTAGATTAGTTTGTGTGGCTTGCTGAGCTGTTGTAGCTCATTGTAATTTTTCTTCTGATTTTCAGGATCTTGGAAGGGAAATATGTTATGGACTAGCAATTCAGGATCAAATCTGAGATCATATGTTTTTTGCTATTTTGATTTTTGTACAATCATAGCTAATTAAATTTTTAATTCTATAGCTCTAATATGTTGTCATGTACTGTAGTGTAGATATTTATTTTGATGAAATGAATGAAACTTGGTGGATGAGTTTATTATCAATATTTTGATGTTTTAATAGCTATGTAGTCTGGAGTTAATTTCAATGATTATTGGCAGAAAATCTAAAATAATTCCAAAACTGGATCTTGGGTTTTTCTATCACAGCTCAATGCGATATGACCTATCTTGTTCGAGTTGGGTTATGACAAGCTTTTGTGGTATCAGAACAATAGTTTTGAAATTGGATCGTAAAATAGAGTTATAGGAATTGATCTGTAAGTTTAGTGGGTGGTTGCAGGTCTATCTAGGAGCTCATTATTTTTATTTTATGTGTATGTATGTTTAGTTGCATAGTCTGTGTGATCATGGATCCACTAAACTCAAATATGACAGATGGACAAAGTGCTAGTTAGGTAGCTCATGTATATAGTACTGCTCCGACAGTTGGCTTAAATACAGTTACACAGTTTGCTACTTTGATAGGCCAAATAATGGGTGAGGCACAAAACAGGGTTCCTGTTGTTAGATCTAAAGAGGTAGACAAACATCTACAGATGTTTCTAAGATTGAAGCCTCCGAGATTTGAGGGTACTGTTGAGCCCAAAGCAGCAAAGGACTGGTTGAGGAGGCTGGAAAAGATATTTGACAGCATGTAGTGTCCTCCTGAGAGGAAGGTACCATTAGTAGTCTTTCTATTAGACGGCGAGGCAGGATGCTGGTGGATGGGCCAACAGGAGAAAAATTTTCAAGGGAGATTGAACTCTCTGATTACCTAGGAGGAGTTCTATGATGTGTTTAGAGCTTGGTTTGTACCACCTTCTGCACTACCGTAAATACAGGAGACCTTTCTAAGGCTGGCTTAGGGGAGTAGGACAGTTATGCAGTATGAGACATAGTTCACTACTTTGGCCAGATATGCTCTATAGTTAGTTAGCACTCCTGCAGAGAAGTGCTACAGGTTTCTGAGAGGACTTCAAGATAGTCTGAGACAGCCTCTTGTGCCATTTTACATTTTTTATTTCTCTGAGCTTATAAAAAGAGCTCGTCTGATAGAGAACGACCTGATGGCTACTCAGCAGTGGTGGACTGCTAGTAGAAAGCACTTTAGTGGTGAGACTTCTAGTAGTATCTTTTCTAGGAAGAAGAGCAAATTTTCACCTGGAGATTCCAGGAGAGGTGGACAATCAACATCTAGAATAATTTCTGGTAGTGGCAGTATAGCCAGTTCTGGTTCTATTAGTGGGTCACCTGTGTACCAGAGTTATGGTCGATGCCATTCAGGTCAGTGCTATAGGATGACTAGATAGTGTTTTAGATGCGGTTAAATAGGGCATCGGGTAGCAGAGTGTCCACAAGTAGGATTTGACCGACATTCTAAGTCCAAATCGGAGAGCTTTGCTTGATCGACAGGGAAATTGAGGGCAGTTCCTCTCCATACTTTTTTTGAGGGATCATCTGGTAGAGCTGGTGGTTTGAGTTTAGTGATACTTAGCTTCCATTGCACTGTATGTTTCTCTTTCTATTATTTTATCAGTTGGAGATAGTATGATAGCCAGTAGCTTCTATTTCTATGATATTGAGATTTCTGATAAGAAGCAAAAATCCAGTTTGATTTTATTACCCATTTCTTCATATGATATTATTTTGGGTATGAATTGGTTGAGTTAGTATAAGGCTTAGATTGATTGCTTGAAAAAGCAAGTTATGTTATTTATGGGTAGTGAGAGATGTGTATTTCAGGGAGTTAGAGGTGTTTTATCCTATTTGATCTCTACGTTGGAAGCAGATAGGTTATGGAAGAAGGGTTGTATGGTACATCAGTCTTGGATAGGAGTATAAATGTTGGTTCTCTTTCCGATATCCCGGTAGTACAAGATTTTATAAATGTATTTCCTGAGGAGTTAGTCAGTTTACCTCCTGATAGAGACTTAGTGTTATGTATTGACATATTTTTAAAGCTTTGTATAGGATAGTACCAAAGGAGCTTCAGGAGTTGAAGGTTTAGCTTCAGGAGTTAGTTGACAGGGGATTTGTTCATCCTAATGTTTCTCCCTGGGGAGCACCTATTCTATTTGTGAAAAAAAAAGGATGGTATAATGTTTATGTGTATTGACTGCATAGAGTTGAACAAGGTTACTATCAAGAATAAGTATTCACTGCCACGGATTGATGATCTATTCGATCAACTTGTTGGATCTTCTGTATTCTCAAATATTGATCTACGATCTGGATACTATCAGGTGAAGGTCAGAGAGGCTGATGTGATGAAGACAGCATTTAGTACTCGGTATGGATACTACGAGTTTTTTGTCATGCTATTTGGGGTGACTAATGCACCAGCTATCTTTATGGATCTGATGAACAAAGTATTTAAAGATTATCTAGATCAGTTTGTGATTATTTTTATAGATGACATTTTGGTATATTTGCTTCTAAGGAAGATCACGTCAGACATCTGAGGATTATTTTGAAGACTTTAAGGCAGCATCTATTATATGTAAAATTCTCCAAATATGAGTTCTGGCTGAGGAGTATTTCTTTTCTAGGACATGTGGTTAGTGGTAAGGGTATCTCTGTTAATCCCCAGAAAGTTTAGGTAGTCACTAATTGGCTAAGGCCTACTACTATATTTGAGATACGAAGATTTTTAGGTGTGGCTGAATATTATAGGAAGTTTATGTATAGACTTTCTTAGATTTTTGTACCTCTGAAGACACTAACTCAGAAGTCAGTAGCTTTTATCTGGACACCGGAGTGCAAGGCTAGTTTTTAGAGATTGAAGGATTGTTTGACTTCTGCTCTAGTTTTGGCTCTTCCCTCTGGTATAGAAGAATTTCAAGTATTCAGTGATGCTTCACTGAGAGGTTTGGGGTGTATTTTGATGCAATATGGTTGGGTGATATCTTATGCTTCAAGACAGTTGAAGCCACATGAAAGGAACTATTTGATGCATGATCTAGAGTTGGCTGTTATTATATTTACTTTGAAGATTTGGCGTCATTATTTATACAGTGTCAGGTGTAATATTTTCACGGATCATCAGAGTCAAAAGTATGTATTCACTCAGAAGGATTTGAATTTGAGGCAAAGGAGGTGGCTTGAGTTGATTAAGGATTATGATCTGATTATTTAATATTAGCCTGGTATGGCTAATGTGGTGGTAGACGCTCTGAGCAGGAAGTCTTCTAGATTATCATGTATGTAACTCACTTTTAATGAGTATTTGATACTAGATATGGAGATATTACAATTGGAGGCGATTTCCTCTATTGATTGGGATTCTGGTATAGTGACTCATATGATTATTCAGCCTTCTTTAGAAGAAAAAATTCATGAAGCTCAAAAGATAGATGCAGAATATCCGAAGTTGATTGATCAGATCAGATCTGGTAAGAAAATTGAACTACGAGTTTTTGATTCCGATGTTATTTTCTGCAAGGATAGACTTTGGGTTCCTAATTTTGGAGATCTGAGGCAGGGGATTCTACATGAGGCTTATTATTTAGGCTATACAATTCATCCAAGAAGTAGTAAGATGTATGGAGATCTAAATGGTATGTTTTGGTGGCCTGGATTGAAGGACGTAGTAGAATTTGTATCGAAGTGTGAGGCCTGTTAGCTAGTGAAGGTAGAGCATCAGCGACCGGGAGGTCTTCTGCAGTCGTTACCTATTTTAGAGTTGAAATGGGAAGAGGTAACAATGAATTTTGCTATAAGTTTTCCCAGATCGAGGCAGGGGTATGATGCTATTTGGGTTGTTATCGATCAACTAACAAAATCTGTCCATTTTATTCCAATTCGATATACATATCCAGTGGATAGGTTAGCACATATCTATGTTAAAGATATTATCAGGTTGCATGGTGTGCCAAAGGTGATTGTATCTGATCGGGATGGTAAGTTTACCTCTAGATTATGGTGAGGTATTCAGCAGGGCCTGGGTATAAAGTTGTACTTTAGTATGACTTTTCATCCGCAGACAGATGGACAGTTCGTAAGGACTATTCATGTACTAGAGGACCTTCTGAGACTGTTTGTTTTGGATTTTTGGGATAGTTGGGAGGATCATATCCCATTGATAGAGTTTGTATATAATAATAATTATCAGTCCAGCATAGGCACGGCTCCTTATGAAGCTCTATATGGCTAAAAATATAGGATTCCTTTGACTTTGACAGGGGTGGAAGATAGACAGGTGATAGGTTCAGCCTTTATGGATGATACTACTGCAAAGATCAATTTGATTAGAGAAAGGTTGACATCTACACAAGATAGGCAGAAGAAGTATTATAATCAGAAGCACATGTTGGTTGAGTTTCAGAATGGTGACCTTGTTTATATTAAAGTCAGCTCTATGAAAGGTGTCAGTAGATTTGGGAGAATTAGCAAGCTCAGTCCAAGGTACATAAGACCTTTTGAGATTATTAAGAGAATTGGTAGTTCTGCTTACAGGTTATTGTTACCTGATTATATGTTCGATATACATAGTGTGTTTCATCTATCATCTTTGAGAAAGTGGGTATCTGATCCTGGGAAGAGATTATCTACTGAGGATGTTGAGGTTCGTCTGAATTTATAGTATAGGGAAGAACCCGAAAGGATTTTGGCATATGATATGAGAAAATCGAGAAGCAAATAGATTCCTATTGTTAAGGTGCAGTAGAAGCATAGGACCACCAGAGAGGCTACTTGGGAGAAGAAATTTGGTATGAGGCAACTGTATCCAGGTTTATTTTGACTCATTCTGCTTTTGGTATGTTAAGGACGACATTTTTCTTAAGGTGGGTAGATTGTGAAACCCCTAAATTTTCTTATAAAAAATTTTAACCTAGAACAGTCAATATTTATTTTAGGAGTCATTTTAAGTCTAAATCACAAACCGTCCTCGCCAGAATATTTATAATATTGTGTTTTAGCTTCACTAAATTTTTTATAATTTTTTGGCATTAGTGAATTTTCTTAAGAAATTGACACCTGTCAGTACAAGTAGGGTTTTTGGGACCGTCAGGTGTCCGTTTTATAAACGGATTTCACCAAAATTTTTTTAAATAAAATTAGATAATTTATAAATATTTTTTTGTAAATTTTGAAATCCGTAATTTTTTTTTTGAAATTTCTATTAAAAATTAATTATAATAATAATATTATAATTATTAAATAATAATTAGAAAATATCTAAAAGCAATAAGACTTACTTTTAAATGCCATTTTTTGATTTGAGCCCAAACAGAGAGCTGCTTGCGAAATAAGGGAGAATAAGAGAGGTGAGAGAAATCAAAATTTGATTTTTGGAGGACTTCAGACTATTTTTGTCCGTCGGCATAGTTAGGAAAGTTGTTCGTCTCGAAGTAAGGCACATTATGTCTATCTCAATTTTTAAAAATGTGCAAATTTTTGTGAATATTTCGATTAAAATTTTGTATCTGTTAGTGAAAAACGGGGATAACTTTGCACCGGTAAAACTTTCACTGCGTAACTTTTTATATGTGATAGAGATTATGATTATACACATTTTGAATATTTTCTGAAAATTTTATATCGGGGTTTTGAAATTTGCGGGGTTTTTATTGAATAAAAATTATGTAGGTATATTGAAAAATTATGGTGTAGTACAATAAAAATCTTAAAATTTTATTTTACACAATCCCTGGTAATTTAATAATTTTTTGAAAATGTGTATTTTTGCCTGGTTAGATTTTCTGTTGTCTACCATTATACAACACTGTGAAATTTTGATACATGCTCAATTACTCTTTAATTGTTATAATGTGATGATATATATGTACATGTGATTAAATTTTATCTGTTGGGAGCCATAAGAGGCCAGAATCTTTTGAGATTCTATCTGTGTTAGGAAAATTTCTAGGAATTATAAGGTCAGAATTCTTTGAGATTATGTTTGAGACAGTGATATGTGATATGTTCTGATGCTATAAGTACAAATAAAAAGGGGGTCATAAGGGGCCAGAATCCTTTGAGATTCTGTCTGAGTCCTAGAAATGTGATATGAACTACTCTGTGATATGAATTTTAATTTATTTATTTATTCCGTACTGTTATTTAAATCAGAGAATAACAGTTATTCAGTTATTATATTTCCTAATTTAGTGATTTATTTAAACTATATTTAACTGCTTTTAAATATTTAACAAAATATTTGATAAAGGAATACCTAAAAATTTAGATTGGTTTGTGTGGCTTACTGAGCTGTTGTAACTCACTGTGATTTTTCTTCTGATTTTTAAGATCTTGGAAGGGGAAAGAAGTTGTGGACTAGCAGTTCAAGATTAGATCTGAGGTCATAAGTATTTTGCTATTTTGATTTTTGTACAGTCATGGTTAGTTAATTTTTAGTTATATAGCTCTTACATATAGCCATATACTATAATATAGATATTTATTTTGATGAAATGAATGAAACTTGGTGGATGAGTTTATTCTCAGTATTTTGATGTTTTAGTAGCTCTGTAGTTTGGAGTTAATTTTAATGAATATTGGCAGAAAATTTAAAATAATTTTAAAACTAGATCTTGAGATTTGTCTATCATAGCTCAACGCGATAGGACCTATCATGTTCGGGTTAGGTTGTGACACCTGTAGTGAAAGAATATCCATAAGTGTTTCTAGATGATAGACTTCACTATTTATTTATTATCGGGTTCAAAATCAGTAGCAAAAGCACCCTACAGAATGACAGTTAAGGAATTACAAGAATTAAAATATCAACTATAAAAATTATTAGATAAAGGATTTATCAGGCCAAGTTTCTCACTATGGGGAGCTCTAGCGTTGTTTGTCAAGAAGTTGGATGGGAGTTTCAGAATGTACATTGATTATATAGAATTAAATAAACTCATAGTTAAATATAAATATCCATTGCCTAAAACTGATGACTTAGTTGATCAACTTGAAGGAGCTACAGTTTTCTCTAAGATTGACTTGCATTTTGGATATCATCAATTGCATATTAGGATTTTTTTAGCTAAAATTGCTTTTAGAGCAAGGTATGGTCATTATGAATTTGTGGTTTTACTATTTGGGGTGATAAATGCTTTAATAGTGTTTATGGATCTAATGAATAGAATTTTTAAACCCTTTTTAGACATATTTGTGATCATATTTATTGATGACATTTTGATTTACTCAAGATATGAAGAAAGCAATTTAAATAATCTTCATGCAGTATTGCAAACACTTAAGGAGAATAAGTTATATTTTAAATTTTTAAAATATGAATTCTGGCTGAAAAGTGTTAATTTTCTTGGGCATATGATTAGTGATGAAGGTATTTCTATTGATCAGAATAAAATCCTAGCTATTGTAGAATGGCCAAGGCCGACTACAGTTTCAAAAGTAAGGAGTTTTGTGGGTCTTGTTGGATAGTATAGAAGATTTTTGGAGGAATTCTCTCATATTGCAATGCCATTATCAAAATTAATTCAAAAGGCAATAAAATTTGAATGGGAAAATAAATGTGAAGATGCTTTCCATAAGTTAAAGAATTACTTAATGTTGTTCCCATATTACCAATTCCTTTAGGCACAGAGGGATTTAAAATTTTCTGTGATGCTTCATTGAGGGGACTTGGATGTGTATTGATGTAATATAATAAAGTGATGGCATATGCTTCAAGACAACTAAAAGTTTATGAAACAAATTATTCCACCCATGATTTAAAATTAGTAGCTATGGTTTTCGCACTTAATATTGGGAGGCATTATTTATATGGAGTTAGGTGGGAAGTCTTTATAGATCATAAAATTCTTAAATACATATTTAATCAGAAAGAGCTTAATCTAAGACAAAGGTGATGGGTAGAGATTATCAAAGATTATGATTCGAATATACAGTATCATCTTGGAAAAGTAAATATAGTTATAGATGCATTAAGCTAAAAGACTTTTAGCTATGCAAATTAGTTAATTACCTAGCAGGAGAATTTAATTAAAGATATGAAAAGATTGAAAATTTCAGTGATAAATTAGAAAGAAACAAAAATTATGTTATTAAATCAGAGGGTAATTCAATCAATATTGAAGTATAGAATATATAATTCTTTGTCCTAAGATGTAAAGTTCAAGACATTATAAAGAAGGTGTAGGCGGAGCAGTTGGAAAATTTTGTATTGGATGATGAAAAACTATTGAAATATAAAGGTAGAATCTGTATTCCAAATGTTGATAATTTGAGGGAAGAGATATTGTAGGAAGCTCGCCTCTCTGGTTATGAAATTCATCCAGGTAGTACAAATATGTATCAAGAACTTAGGGGATCATTTTGGTGGCCATGATTGAAAAGAAGCACTACAAAATTTATGGCAAAATGTATTACCTGTCAAATGATTAAAGTTGAACATCAAAAGCTAGGTGGTCAATTATAACCTTTATCAATACTTGAGTGGAAATGAGAAGAAATTATTATGGATTTTTTAATTGGATTGCCCAGATCAAAGATAGAGTCAAGATGCTATTTGTGTCATTGTAGATCGATTAACAAAGTCTGCTCATTTTTTACCAATCAAACAAACAGATTTAGTGAAAAAATTGGGAAAGATATATGTTAATGAAATTGTGAGATTGCATGGAATTACAAAATCAATATTATCTGATAGAGAAGTTTGATTCATTTCAAGACTGTGGAAAAAGATTCAGGTAGCTTTGGGTACCAGATTGACTTTCAGCAATGCATTTCACCCTCAGATGGATGGGCAATTAGAAAGAACAGTTCAGACTTTGGAAGATTTATTTAGGTTTTGTGTCTTAGATTTTGGTGAAAATTGAGAGACCCATATGCACTGAATTTGTATATAATAATAGTTTTTAATCAAGCATTGGAAGTGCACCGTATGAAGCCCTCTATGAAAGAAAGTGTATAACACCTTCGTGTTGGGAAGAAATAAGTGAAAGAAAAATAATTAGTACTAAACTGATGGATGATACGATTAACAAGACCAGATTGACTAGAGATGGATTAAAGACAGTACATGACAAGCAACAAAAATATTATGATGCAAGTACAGACCAGTTGAATTCGAAGTTGGTGAATTTATTTTTATTAAAGCTAATCTAATAAAAGGTATGCAATGCTTTGAAAAGACAGGAAAATTGAGCCCACAGTTCATTGGTCCTTTTGAAATTATTGAGAGGATTGAAACTATGACGTACATATTATATTTGCAATGCATATATAAGGATTCATAATATTTTTCATATATCCGTGCTTCGAAAATATATATCAGATGAGTCAAAAAGAACTTGGTCAAAATCAAATGAATTGCGGCCTGATTTGAAATATATTAAGGAACCTGAAAGGATATTATAATATAATGTGAAACAACTAAGGAATCAGGAGATTCAACTTGTAAAGATTTTATGAAAATATGGAACAGAAAGAGATGCCACATGGGAGAAAGAATCATAAATGAGAGCTCAACATCCCCATCTATTCAACTAAGGTATGTCTATTTATTTTTGAAATTTTATAAGGGTGGGAGATTGTAAGAATCAGATCTGTCCGACTCAATTGAACCGGACATCTCTTAACAGCCGCTCGATGAGGAGCCGAATAGACGAACTGAGTAAGCCGAGCGCGAGCACGGACTAGGGTTGGAGGATTTGGATTGCATTTTCGAGTGAGGGATCTGTGCGAGAGTGAAAACGAATGACTCCTCGTGAGTAATATCTCCATTTTACTCACTCCCGTAAGGGCAAAATGAGTGAGAAATTTTTGGATGAGAGAATTCGACAAAGAGGAAGAAAGGGAGAAGGAATGTATGCTTTTTTTTTCATTTTCATTAAATTGTGAAAGTTTCCTCCTCGATATAAATTTAAGAAAGGAGTGAATACTTCATTTGAGTGCAGCGAAGGAAACTTTAAAGAAAAAAAAGGGAGAAATTTGAGAGAAGAAAGAGAAGGAAATTGGAAGGTCGTCATTTGAGGTATTCTGATTAAATTATTTTAATTTAAGATTAATTAATTCTCAATAAGTTTAAAACTTAATCATCGATCGATATACATTCTTGTGTAAGATATATTCGTTCATTTAATTGGAGAAGTCGAATGCAGTCAAGAAGAAAGAGGATTAGCTTGCCAGAAGGTAAATTCTTATATATATATATATATATATATATATATATATATATATATATATATATATATATATATATATATATATATATATATATATGAAAAAAATTAAAAGTTGCAATTGAATTGGAATTTTGGAGATTTATATTGACGATGAAATTTTAATTAGATAAAAAATAGGGGGATCTTAAAGGATGAATTGATTAAAGAGGTGAGAGAAAGTATTAATTTCCAATAAGAGTTCTAAAAAATGAATAAGTAAGAGATGCTTAAATATTAATGTAAAATTTATTCAAAAATTTAATGGAAAGATAGTTTTAAGGTGACTTTATGTACTTATAAAATTTTGTATGTGATTTTAGGTTTTAATAAGGAAGGCTATTTCAAGGGTCGAGGATTTGAAGTACGAAAGCAATTAAAGTGGGTGATTACATAATTTAAAAACAATTTCAGTTTATTTATGATTTCATTATTTATAAGTAATTTCAATTTATTTGTTTCATTTCAATTATTTAATGTTACATATTTGTTACTATTTATTGTATGATATGTATCAAATGAGTATGACTAAAATGATGTGATGAAAATGGAAAGAATAAAAAAAACTTAAGTAAACAAAAATCAAAAGGACACTAAAAGTGAAACTTATATGCATGCAAATATAAGAGTTCACCCCTTTATAGTACTAGCTGGAGACGCAACGTATCAGTGCATGTTAAATAGAAATGGAAATGGTTATATCATCATTGGTACAAATTTTAGATAATGCTCCAGCACTAAAGGAAAAAGGGGAAATGAATAACTGAAAACATGAAAAAAAATTTGAGAAAATGTTATTTGAAAAGGAATATATTATTTGATAAATATATAAAAAATTTTATATCATAAGAAAATCAAATGAATATGATTATTTTATGTACTTAAAATTGCTATGCTACAATTGTGATTATCCACTGAGGTTAATTTATAAATTTAAATTGTTAATTTAAAATTTTCAAGTAAATCTCCTGATAAGTAGAAATGACTGAAAGAGAGGAATACTTCTACAGAAGACGACGATCAAATGAAAGCAGATAAAATATGTTTTATGTAAATGTTCAAAATGTGAAATTTGTTAGAGGCTCTTAAATTTTATGGAGGATGTTTGTTTTTACTATTTATGTATAATTGTAGAAATGAATTAACCGTCCGAATGTCTATTCTTACCTCGTTAATTTAAGACTCTGGGCCGACTCGTGATATTTTACTTTTTATACAACAAACATAAATTATATTTGGCTACTATTTTCTTATTGTTTTTTATAAATTTCTGCACTGAAAAGTTATTTTTTACAACTATAGTAGTTTAGCAACTTTCATCACAACATTACAATTAAGTTTAAGTATGTTTGAAGCAACTGCATCATTTTATAAAGTTGGTTGTTAAATTACCATTAGAAAAGTAATTTAACAATTATAGTTATAAAAAGCATGTTTCTACTTTTTTTTTTAACTATGAGAAAATGATAACCAAATGAAAATGTGATTATTTATAAAAGTCAAAGAAGTTAGGCCTAAAAATTTTTTATAAAATGTTACTGCTATTCCAAAAATATCCTGAGGGACTATTTGGATGCATGTAGGAATTAATTTAAGTAGGATTTCGTAAATCCTCTAAATATAGATTTACTAAATCTTTTGAGGGTGAATCCCAAAAACTGTTTGGTAAGAAATATGTTAAATCTTGACAAATCCTGTGAGACTATTTGACAATACTATTCAGGATTTAAGACGGTTAACTCATATGACATTTGTGTTTTTATTAATTCTAATTTTAATTAGAACCAATAAATTATAATTATGATGTCATTTTAATAAGTATTTTCGTAACTGATTTAGGTGTCGTTTTAATAAGTATTTCAATGTTAATTATTGTGATAACATCTAATTAATTATTTAATTATTATTTAAAATAATTAATTATTAAATTATAATTTTAATTAATTAATCATTTAATTATTATTTACACTAATTATTTCATTAATTTCTTATATATTATTTTAATAAAATTTAATTACTAATTATACTTATAATTTTTTGATTAATCAATTAATATTCAGATAAGAATTTAAAGATTCATCATTCGCCCTCTTGCTAACCTCTTCATTAATCAATAACCACACAATATCCTCAAAATTCTATTTTGAACTTCCTGAAGAGTTACTCATAGTAGCAACAAGCTCATCACAACTTTCTGGCAATGAAGATAACAACAACAACAACACTCTTACCTCATCATCAAATTGGATGCCAACTGAACACAACTAACTCATCACATTTTTCTGATTATTCAGGTGCTCTACCATCAAAGTACTGTCAAACATCTTCATATTGAATAACGTATTCATTAAGAACACTTTGTTTGAGGCCGACAGCTTCTCATACATCTTAGTTAGTGCAGCCATGAGCATGAGATCGGCTGCAGTCTTCTCATGTACAATGTTGAATGTAACAGATGAGAAAAGTGAGTCACATCAAATCTAGTGTAGTTTGGTCGATAACCTCCCACTCCTCTATAGCTATAGAATCCAGCTTCCTGGTGATTCCTTCCAATGATAAATATAACTTCTTATGATACAACAAAAATTCAATTTACATCCTCCAGAATGCGAAGTTCGAACCGTCGAAATTTCTCAAGCATGTATCTTGCTTCGTCAGCCATTACTCCCACTCTAATTGAAGAATGTGACTCTAATACCAATTGGTGGGGGTGAGAAGTAAAACACCGCAGCGAAATAATTAAGAAAGGTAAAATAACATAAACAAAAAAGGAACATCAGAATTTAACATGAAAAAAGTTTAAAATTGAGAAAAAACTACAGAGTCATACCACATCAAGAAGTCCACTATGAAAATTTGGGAGAATTAGTATATATATATATCTCTTCTCTCTTACTCCTTGCTTCTATTCTCTCTTCCACCGTTCTTACACAAGAACAAACAAAGAGATGCAATACAAACCACCAAGGGATGCCACCCTTAATGAAAAAAATGAGAAACAAAGCTGTTAGCCCGCCTTGAAGCGCTACGATGCTAGTTTGGAGTACTACCATGCTCTAACCTCTGTCATTCAATCCGTCTGGTAGTGCTGAGGCGCTGAATAAAGAGCGTTACGATGCTCCACCCTCTATTGATTTTGCAGATAATTGTTCAGTGCCTAAGCGCTCGGATACACAACTTGAGGCGCTCAAGCATATAGCATCGAGACGCTTGGACACACAACATTGGGGCGCTTTGATATAGTGCACCGTGTCACACCTTATTGATCGACACAATCAGATTTCACATAGAACTAACAAAAAGGTTCTAAAAATTTTGTGAATATGCAACTAATTTAGGCTCCGTTTGGAATAGCTTTCTTACTGTTTTTTAAAACAATTTTCTATTATAATATTTATATTTCAAAAAAAATTGTAATAATCTAAAGAGTCATAAATCTTTCCCAAACGTAACCTTAATCAAATCAAATTTGCACAAAAAACTACTATCTTATCAATTATATAGACTAGATATTTAAACTTCAAATTTGCGATCAAATTTTTTCTGCTCATACTGACCAACAATGTTAAAAATTCGTTAGTTCATATTAAAAATTCTTCAGCGTATATATGATATAAATAATTGATAGAGTTTACACCTATTTTATATAATCTTTAAAATTAAAAAACTATTAAATGATCAGAGTCTTATACAACGTACCAAACAATAGGATGATATTACATTATATGAAACATTAAATTTATGCATATTTTTATCAATTAAATTTTTTTATTATAAATAAGATACATTACGCAAATTGTGCTTTTTTTATTCCAAATTATTTAGTACTGTATTTATTTTAAAAGCACAAATGTCTTATCATATAATTAATTATTCTTCATAAAAATTTAGATGTATCTCAATGATCATTATACGAACAGATTAATTGAAAAAAAACAGTCCAAGCAAAATTAAATAATATTTATTTAAATTTGAACCAAGTTAAGAGAAAGAACCAATCTCCGGCCATCTCCAATCAAACGACATTCTCCAGTTTATAGTAGCCGCAACCATCCAACCAAATGGCAAATTAATCGTCATTTTCACATTTTAAGCAGTGCAACGCCCTGCTCACAACAGAGAGAAAATGCAAAATATGTTTTCGCTTGATGTTCAGATAGAGACTTGCGACAACCGCAAACAGACGATGATTGGAGATGCCCTCAGTGTGCGCTTTTTATTTTAAAGTCTTCATAGTCTCCAACATTTAACAAATACAAAACAATACAAATCCAGACATAAAAGTACGCAAATTCTGATCCATGATCTCATAAATTTACATAGGAAGGAACATCCTGACATAAAAGTACGCAAATTCAAAAAAAAAACAAAGGTTGGTCCATAGAATCAGCAAATAGTTCTGCTATAATTATGATTAGAAGAAGAATACAACCCTACAACAAAGGCAGCACAACTATTAAAGCTCCCAATGCACTTGTTCTATATGAAGCTGGGACTCAACTGGAACATTCCTTGACCCTTTACAGCATTTCATATTCTAATGCTCATATGGGAAAATATCAATATGATAATTAGCATAACCCTATAATTCTTAAATAAACATGCAGCAAAATAAATCTCTCTCAAGGTTTTCAATTTCCAGCTCAATAGAATGATATCCATGACATCTAATAACTTGCATATTAATCCAAAACTAACAACTTGCACCTGCTTCAAAATTTCATGGGTCATGATTGTCATGGCCTGATGGTCCTTGATGTTTGTACATGGCAGAATCTCCTGACCTCCCGCCCCGACCCCTGGTGTTATAGTAGCTTCTTGGATGATAAGCAGGATCATAGTACTGGTTCCGTCCATTCTGATAGCTGCCACCGTTGCCTCGGCCATTGTGACCACGTGCATTGGAGTAACCTCTCCGACCGCCTCCACCACGTCCTCCTCTCTGGTTAGGGTATGATCTCCGTGAAATATACTGTTGATCCTCTTGCTCATAGTCCCTCTGGTTATACTCTTCCACATCATCTGGTATTTGTTGCTCTTGGTGTAGTGCAATATCGTCTCCAGCAGTATGACCAGAGTCATCTACCTCATCCTAAAGGATAAAATTAATTCAAATCATTACAGACCAAATGGAAATAAAAATATCAATCACATGAAAACAAGGGTTCAAATCTCTGCAGTAAAAATAAAATTTCAACTACCGTCAGAAAATAAGTTACCTTCTGAGTTTCACATGCAGGGCCTGATTGATCAGAAATGACTTCCGCAGCCTGAATATCTTCTTGCTCATCTTCCTGAAAAGCATGCATATATTCAAGAAAGCAGCACTAAAAATCAAATAATGATGCAAGGATAAAGCCTTGATCTCTTCTCGACAGAACATGCAAGCCATTTGTTGACGACAGAAGCCATGGGAAAATGGTTCTAAATGCTGTAAAATGATCTAGAAGACTATGAATCAACATAAAATATGGGAATTTACGTACGAAAAGTAAAGAAAATGACTTAATCTCGTGTTTTATTTTCCTTTCTCACAACAGTAAATAAAACATTGAAAAAAAAGTGCTGCAAAGTCTATTTAATAAGAAAAAAGGCCTCCAAAAGCATAAAGTTGCTAGAAGCTGAAATCTAATCAATAATCAATAGATGATGATCATGACAATGTAATAAATCAAAATAAATAAGTTAATTTTTCTTTCTCAAGGCCCACTAACTAATGAGACCATGGCAGTAGGAGATTTACATTCTCGACTTATAGGAAGAATTGGAGTGAAATGAATAGTATTTTTTCTAGTTTATCCACTGGGGAGATCATTAGTGGAGGGAGGAAACCATGCTTATCAAATCGCTCAAGTCACTTGTCGTGTTCCATTCTTCTCGTTCCTGATCGTTTCCTTTCCAGTTGTTTCCCATCACAACAGTGACGCAATCGAAGCAATCTCTGCTCTTCCTCAATCCCCTATCATTAGCCTTATACTATATGAGATTGATTTTATGAATTCACATTTTCCAATCATTCATGCTAAGGTCACATTTAAATAGTTCAATTAGGCATATATCTCTCCTCGTTTTTCTGTACTTGTAAACAAAATAGTTTATTTATGTAATAGAGTCGGATTTGATTATTGGTAATTTCGCGCTAACTTGAAGAAATGATTATGCGATGTTTGATTCATTAGATGAGTGATGCTAGGATCATAAAATTAGGACATAATTTATTACTTGGATTTAGTCCCGTTATTTTCATGTATTTTGGCATGTTTTAATGTAATTAATTTAGATGCATGTAGTATACAAAATTTTTAACATTGTTATCTTAAATATTGTTGAATAGATTCACTATTTGTCTTTCATAATTTTTTTGTTTCATTAAGCATTTATTTACATATCACTTCTGATCTCATATTAATTAGGATAGCTAAAAATTTGATCTCGAATCGATCCGACCATGGCTCAAGAATAGCTAGAAGGCATTTGAACCAACCTCAAGCAACGCATATGCATGCACAGTCACATAAAAACATAGAAACAACTTGGATTGAACTTGAATCAAGAAGAGTCTGGCACAGATTGAGCTATATATATATATATATATAGGGCAAGAAGTGAAAAAAAATAGATGGAAAATGAGCTAATCCTTCTAAAAGGATATCTCCCTCCCTCTATGCATTTGACCTGTGAGGAATATGCTTCACATGCCTAGCCATCATCCTAAGCGACTGAGGATTGTCTTCTATGCCCCATTAGTCAGACAAAAACCCCATGATAAAACTTAAAATTTAATTGCTTTCAAATTACTAAATTTTAAATATTTTAATATCATTCATATCTAAGTTATGGCATTTATAAGCCCATTATGCCACGATATCATGTCTTAGTCATGATATCATTCATATCTATGCCCCATTATGCTCTAAAAAAGTCATGATCTTTGCTAAATAAAGACCATGAATAATTATTACGGAACAAAATATTACTAGGCATGTCCAACTGCCCCCCCATGCAATATTGCCCCACTGCCCTAGCTCTCACCCCAGCCCTCTCCTAATAACTCTCTCCCTCTCCCAATAATTCTTCTTCTTCTTCCCAAGAATATCTCTCCCTTTCCCAATATTTCTCTCACATACTCAAGTCCCTGTCATCTTCTCCTTTGAAGCTAATAATATCTAAACAAAGCCACAGATATCATTCACTACCCATCTTCCCTCTGCTCATCCTTTAAGAAAAACCTCAACACTAACTCTAACGTTCAAGTCATATGAACTCCATGCAATAGTATGGGATAATTAAGAGAATGTGTCCTTATAAAGACGGAAAAAGAAAAAAGCCTAAAAGATGCATCAGGCATATTTAAATTCACCTGTAAAAGAACAAAATTATTCCAGCTAAATTTAAAACAAGATTGCGAATATTATCATACAGTTCATCAATCTCATAAGCATCATAAATCACATGATTATCACGTACATGGTTTATTGTCTTATGATGGATAAGTTGTCTTATAATCATCATTATCACATCATCAGCATCGTAAACATTACAAATTATCTTCAAGGCATCAATATTGATACATCTAACCACTTCCAACACTCCTATAATGATCAAGAATCTGATGCAGAAAATGAATATCATTAGAAAAGATTATATGATGATTATGCATATTGTTGCCACATCCAAGCCCATTCAAAGCAATCATATCACGATGACAAATCATATCATACATTAGTTTCTCAAACCTTAATGGTCTAAAAACTTCTGTTGATTTCAAAAGTTGAAACATTTGTATGACCTGCATCAATTTGAAAACTGATTTTCATGCTAAGTTGGTCCATGAAGAATATTTATATGCGTATCCAAGTTCTGAAATGAGCTTGATGATGATGATTAGTAATCAAGCATCTTGCTGATATTAAAGTTGAGGCGGTGCCTGAAACTATTATTGAGCCTAAATCAAAGATCTTGCCCATACAGAATCCTAAGGCTTGGATATTGTATCTTACTACTATAATTTAATATGAAAAAAAGGATAGGTAGAAGATGAAGGCATGTAAAAGAAAAAGAAATATAAAAGAGATGAGAGAAAGGAAGCCAAGAGAGAGGAAAGACTTGGGAGAGACTAATGGCAAAGGAGCTAATGAGTTTAAGTGAATAAACAAGAGAACTCTTGACTGAGCAAGGGAGTCATAAAAAGAGAGATTGAGGCAAGGAGAAATATTGACGGGTGTGGGGACAAATTTGTAATCAATCTTACCATCAGCGTTAAGCATATTCTTGATCAGGTTGCCATCAATCTCTAGAGGAGCAAAGAGCTATCGTCCAGAGAATCATACTGAAGATACATTGAAGCTAGCCGATAGATTAGCGTTGCAACTCATCATGTGACATCCATGAATCATCTGATTGCGGATGATATCGAAAACAAATAATTAATGGTGCTCACCTGAAAAACCTGATGTAACCTCAACAACCAAAATTTGCTCAGCATGTTATATAAACTAGAATTAGTGAAACAATTGGAGCTACTAGCGGGGCAAAACTCCACTTACAGATAGACTTGTAGGAAATTTGGAGGCTAGAAAATGCCTTTTTTATGATATACAGTTTTTAAAATTAAAATTCAAACTAATGTTCACATCAGTACAAAAAATATTCATCCATTTGGTTCAAATTTTTCCAAGTATTTACACAGAGCTACGGCTCAAACAAGGAGTTATAATGCAATAAGCATTAAGGGTAAATAAAAACCAACAAGTAATCATATTCATTATATTTTCAAAACTTCTTATTAATATACTTAATAATTTTGTGTTCTTCATTATGTAAAGCAATTTGCATTTTGAGAACATAATCTATACACGTTTCGCAAATGATGCAAGGAAATTACAACATGCATGCATTGATAAAGATATGAGATATATTGTTTTATACGTTGTAACCCATGCAACACTTCGAAGTGGGGTTTTCTAAACATCTACTAACAAAATTTTCGAAAGCAAATTCAGAAGCAAGTAAATTCCAATTTCCGAGACTACGACGAATAAGAAATTACAATAATTTTTTAGACTTTTGTCGATAACTTCAGTTTGCCTATCTGTTTGAGAATGAATAAGCCAAATGACAACTTCAACTAACAAAAGCTCCATAAAATTTTTCAGAAATAACTAGCCGATATTAAATCCCCAGGCACAATTCAAGTGGGAAGCTTATGCAATCAAGTAATTTATTTAAAGAACAACTTTTTATATGGGAGGCAGTACCAATCTCAGGATGGTGAACAAAATGTGTCATAAACCTACTGATGTAAAACATATATGCATGGATGAATTGCTTAAGGAAGTTGCACGCATAGTATTTAGAGAACAAACTAATTATATCCTTCAAGTGAGTTTGAATGACGAAGTAAAACACAATGAGCGGTAAAACAAGCTTAGGCTAAATCAATGCATGGAAGTTAGGATCGTAAAACAATCAATTTAATCTAACGTTGCATACATGAATGGTTTCACACTAAATTCCAAAGCTAACAATAAGATTAGTCACTAAGCAAGGATCCACTCACTTAACTCTCTACGATTACTAGGTTTTAGCGGAGAAAATTAACAAGCTTCTTATGAATCAATAAGTCCACAATTGAGGAAGGTTTAGACAATACCAGGGTTGGAGGAGGGCTCACCTTAGCTTTAGGGAATTACCTTACTTGCTTTTGACAACTTATGCATCCTCCAAGTTACCTGGACAGCAGGTTGTAGGTAATGGAAACTCCAAACAGCAATCAGAAAGTTAAGGGCAGCAATATGGTGAATCCTGGAGCTGGCTAGAAGGTGAAGAAGCACAGGAAACTACTGGACAGCAGTTTAACCGAACCCTGGAAAGGTTGGACAGCAGTTATGCATTACAGGATGCCATGGATTATCACCAACGGGCTACTGGGATCCCTTGGGAGCAGGCCGGCCTTGCTGGATTCATTGGAAAGAGGGGCATGGGGCCGGCGACATTGGGAGGGGAGGGAGTTAGGGAGGTTTCAATTAGTTTCCTAATTGAAGCCAATTAAATTATGAGGAATTGATGACTCATAACTCATTTTAATGTAATTTTGAATTTTGAATTGAAGAGTTAAAACTTTCCAATTATGGATCATGCCAAATAGGAAAAGTTTTAAATCTAAAATTTGAATTCAGAATTAGAATGATTTCCCTCTCAATCTCCTTAACCCAAGTTTGGAAAGAAGTAAAACCAAGGGAAGAGGGGAAAGGGGGCCGGCCACATGAAGGGGAGCAAGGGTGTCTAGGTTCGATGAATGTGGTCTCCAATGGAATTAATGTGATTGAAATCAAATCTGATTTTCAGTTTCAGATTTGATTAAAATTAGGATAGCTTCCTAATTGGGATTTTACTAGTAGAAAAATATATGAAATTCAAAAGTTTATTGAATTCAAATAAAATCCGTTCATAATTAGCAAGGGTGCATTTTAGGAAGGTACTCAAAGGCAATTTGAAATTTGAAATTCAAATTTGGGAAGCCATGGGAGGGCTAGCGGTTTGGATTTGTGGAGTGGGGCGGGTGGGGCTTTGGAGGCCGACTACTGGAAGGGTGGTGGCCGGCGGGTGGGGCAGTCAAGCGAGGCCGGTGGCGTGGGGAAGGGGATCGCAGTTTAGGGATGGGATGGGGTAACGGGAAGAGGAGGTAGGTGGGTGGTTGAGTGGGATTGGTGAAAGTATAAGAGAAAACAAAGAAATCGAAGAACCGCGAACCTTGGAATCCACCAAGGTTGACGGGTATTGCAATCACCCACCTAGGATTTCTCCTCTCAAGAACTCACTAAGAGATCAAGCAAAGAAATTTGAAATTTCATTAATAATTCATCCCCTCAATACAAAGCTTAAGGCCTCTATAAATAGGCCTCCACAAATAAGAAAACTCAAAAGATTAACATGCCCTCCGGGCTACAACTCACTAAACTCCTCTCATAGGGGTACAATGGGAAAAACAGAAATATAAAATAACTAGTACATAAAATACATAAAAAATATAAACTCCAGATCGTAGCCGTTGATCTTCGATGTCCTCATCACCTACCAGTTACACAAGTACATAATCATGACCATAAGCAACCCTTGGTAATCCTACATTAAATTCATATTTCCGTGTCACATTTGATACAACCAATACAATATATAATATGATATTTTGCTTAATAAACTTACCCAGCATATAAGTTCAACTGATTTGTGATCCTGACAACATTCTTCCAAGTAGAGGCCAAAGAAACATGTCATCCACTAATCATATTGCCTTGTAATGGCCTACATGACCAACCATTCCTCTAGTATATACACCCAAACAAAGAAATCTCATATGAAAGTACGAGAATTCATAATGCAGATCTTTTCAAAAAGGATCCTGATGTGTCTTGGAAGTAAAAACAGCAAAGTAGATGAGAAATAAATGTAGGAATATCAATTTAGGGGGTGAATTTGGATTTCTTCTTCAAAAACAATGCAAAATATAATTGATTTACAATTCGAGAGGTAGACCAGCTCTCCCACAAACCCTAGACGCCGTTAGGAAACTCACAACAAACACTAGAATAAACTTCAGCAAAATATAACATCAAACCCTAGACAAACTCCCCCTTAAATAGACACAATACATAGGAAACAAAATTGGAAGCTTCCTAATTAAAAGCTCCCCAATTCAATCCTTCCTAACATATAAACATTATTTGAAGCTTCCTAATAAAAACCTCTCTAATTAAATCATTCCTAGAATATAATAAACATAATTAGAAACATTCCTCAACAGCTACCCCTTAATTAGGAACCTTCCTAAATAGCTACCCCTTGATTAGGAACCTTCCTAAACAACTTCCCCTTGATTCCTACTCCCTAAATAATGAATAATAGCTCCCCTTTGTCCCACAAGGTGAGCCCCCTTGGTGTACTAATACTCCCCTCCTAAAGAACCACATTGTCCTCAAGGTGGAACGAAGGTATTGTCCATCTAGAAGTCCTCCTAGAGCTATTGCCATGTATCTGTGCCTTTGACAGATATCGCAGCTGGCCACCATCTCCTCCATATCTTTCTAGCAAAGCATTCTATAATCCCTAAAAATATATAACGACTGATTGGTTGAGTCATGTTCTAGCTGAGAAGAAGTTGGATTTGCAGGGAGTTCCCATACTTCAGATGATGTATACTCACACAGAATACTCCCAACATAATGAATTATGTGTTCTTTGGCATCCTTCCCTTGATGAACTTTCTAGGATGACCTTCTAGAAGTAGAAAGTAGATCTCTATAACAAATAAATTCCTTTCTCAGTGCTTCTTCAACATCTTTTCTCAATTCTAAACAATTTCAAACATGAACTAATTGGTTGTTCGGCCAATCCGTATATTATTTTATTTAACACACAAATTGTCGTACTAGTCTGATGGAGCAGTTGTCTTGAATCGCATTGGGAATACCAAGCTTTGCAACCCTCTTTGTTGTATCCTTTCATTCTGACTTCATAAATGAGTTTCCTCGCATGTTCCAAAAGATTATCAATGAGGCCCAATAAAGATACGCCGCTTCTGTTCCATCTCGTTATTGATAGACTAGCGAGTCTAAGAATTCTGGCAGGAGCCAAGTACATTTTTTTACTCCCAACATTTAAGAACTAGGGAGGCATGCGAGGAAACTCGTACTCACTGGGCATGTTCTCTGAAAGTTTTTCCATGGACAACTTAGAAACAAGAGGCAAATCATCACCATTAATAACATGGCTTGCACCACTAGAAAGAGAGCTAGCCTTCAGCTAAGCAATTGAGAGTGGTTTAGATGAAATTAACTAATCAATGGAGCCACTAAACTATGAATTGTGACCAAAATAAAGCATCAAAAAATCCAAAAAATCAGCTGCCTTCATAGGTGAGCAGAAAATGTGATCATTTACAAGCTCTGGACTTGCATAATACATTAATGCAAGCAATTTCCGTGCATGTGAGAGTGCGCCTATTTCTTCACTTCTTAGAACCATTTTCTGAAGTCTTTCTAGTAAGCTCGTAAATAATTCAGAGAAGTTAGTTTCTCTTAGAGTTTTCTTGCCATAAATGAAGAGAATTGAGGGATCCTTCAGCAGCACTAGACACAACATCTGAATCATCACAAACAAGAACACAAACACCCTAAATGCATTAATCTGCTCCTCCGCAAAGTAAAAGTGCAGTATGACAATAGACCCATGATAACTTCAACAATTGCTTTGCTAATCTTCTCAGCAGGATGAACACAAAGATGTGGAAAGGTGGAAGACCGTAACTTATCAACATGAGTAGAAGTTTGATCTACCCAATCCTTTGTTTGTTGCATATATAATGACCTTGCTCCAGAAAAAGTATCATGATTTTTCACCTTACTCTCATCTTTTTTTTTTAAAGTTTGTACTAATTGACACATTGAATCTTCTGATTTATTATGAAGACCTGCAGGCAATTGATGGATCACATCCAAGACTGTTTGGGTTGATCTATTCTTGTTCTAATAACTGTACATAATCTCACTAGTGCGAGGTTTACATTATCCCTTAAAACTACTATCAAGAACTTAGATAACCTAAGAACTGCATGTTCAATGCCCCCAGCATTTCTTGCAACTCCACTTGTCATATTCTCATCACAAGCACAGATTTTGTGAAGCGACTAACCATACCCGGAAGGAAAAAAGCAAGTGCATCAGCAATTTCAACTTGAATTTCATCCTTAGAAACTTCTGACTTAATCAATTGGATGTCAACTTTGTCCTTTGAGATCTCTGTATTAGCTACCTCCTGTGTCTCAAGCTCAACATTTCCATCTTCAAAAATACCCACATCAGTAGAACAATAGAAACCAAAGGTGTTTTTATTGGTTTTCTTTCATTCTCAGATGTTGGGTTGGTTTCAGTGTCTTTCAAATCTTCATTTTGTTTATTCTGAAAAACACAATTTCTAGGAATGTGGATGTCACTTTGCACAGGACTTAGGTTTTGATCAACACCATCAGCTTGACTTTGCAAGTTTATTTCTTTGCCCCCTTTATTCACATATTTCTGCTAGTTGATCAGTTTATCCTCAGAAGCAGCTTGTGTTTCACTTATTGAACTCTTACTCTTCTTCTCCTCGATCATTCGCATCTTCAACATTCTCACCCTAGGATCGCCACCGCCCCAATAGTTTCTTCCTCCAATGTAGCGATCGTCGTGATCCCTCCATATTTCTCTCGTGTATAAAGGGTGAGAATCCCACCTTTATTCCATTCGCCTCCCATGATTCAATCCACCTCCTTCTCCGGTTGTCCACTCCCCTTGTCCAAACGGCCACCCATAGTGGTCAGTCACCCTACTACCTCCACCATAAAACTCCCTGCATGTTGTCCTCCCATCCGAAAACCCTATTCTGCCCCTTATCGGAGACTTAGGAGGTGGCTCTTGATGAAAGGAGCTCTCTTCGTCAAACTCTTCCCGTCCGATCTCTTTCCCTTTAGATTCGACCAAAGGAATCCCAGTCAAATCGCGGTGGGGGTTAGCAAACGGAACCACTGGTGGAGTTTTGGATTGCATCTCAATGAGCTTCTTCAGCATCTCCTCCAACCCTCCAAATCGGCTCTCCATCCAATTTTTCATGGTTGAAAACCTTCATTCGATGGTTGAGAATATCTCCTCCACCCTGGATTTGATTTTCTCTATTTTGTCTTTCAACACATCCACCTTCTTTGTTGTCATCTCTCCAAAAACCTCGCTCTAATACCAATTTGATGTGTTTTGAAAGTAAAAACAACAATGGAGATAAGAAATAAATGCAGGAATACCAATCTAGGGGCTAAATTTGGATTTCTTCTTTAAAAAAATGCAAGATATAATTGATCTACTATTCGAGAGGTAGATTAGCTCTCCCACAAACCCTACCGCTAAGAAACTCACAACAAACCCTAGAATAAACTTCAGCAAAACATAACCCCAAACCCTAGACAAACTCCCCCTTAAATAGAAACAACACATAAGACACATAATTGAAAGCTTCCTAATTAAAACCTCCACAATTCAATTCTTCCTAACATATAATAAACATAATTTGAAGCTTCCTAATTAAATCATTCCTAACATACAATACACATAATTAGAAACATTACTAAATAGTTCCCCTTAATTAGGAACCTTCCTAAATAGACCCCCCCCCCCTTAGGAACCTTCCTAAACATCTTCCCCTCGATTCCTCCTCCTTACATAATGAATAATAGCTCCCCTCGGCCGCCCACCCGCATATCAGATCCATCACAAAGACTACAATTTAAAGCCAAAAAAATCATTATATTTCAAGTCACAATGAGTCAGAGTAAAATTTGGGCATAATTATATATTCATATTTTATTCTCTCAAACCCAGGTCATTTCACAATCATCATACTAAGCAAACAAAGTTCATCTATGGCCATGTGTTAAATATTATGGTACAATATTTCATCAAGAGTTCATATAAAATAATGATCACCAAGCTCCAAAAACAAACCCAAATGACAATTGAATATTTACACAATGCAAAAGGGGCTGCACCTATGCAAGAGTAATCTTTTGTTCCAACGCATCACCCTGGCATTAAGAATAAAGATGATGCTCTAAACACGGTACATACCATAAGTTAAGGAAATCTGTTAACATAACTTACTGGTAATAATATGGGAAATCAAGATTTACATTTGTCCATCATTGAATCTAGTTAAAGCAACTCTATTAGTAGATTTGCTGGGAAATCTTTCTATTGAAGTAATGCATGGGTCACAGCTTAGAAAGCTTCCATATCTCAAACTTTTATCTGTGCATGCAAACTCTGTTTGTGCTACATCGTTTACTGAGTGTGTGCATAACTTACATGATGATAATATACGGGCAACATTTAATCATATACGAGCAACATTTTCTTAATGGTTGTTCTGAAAAAGTTCTAATATAAATGTGTGATTTCTGATGATATATTGTTTATTTCAAGGACTTGGATAGAAGCGACCTTTCAATTGTCGAAAGAACTTACAAATGGAGAAGCACAAAGTTAGCAAACACAACGCTAAAGAAAATGAGATTACAAAGTAAATCCAATGGCCTAAGAAAAAATTAAAACTACTTTCATAACAAAGTGATTTCCATAATGCCCAAAAACAACATCAAGCCTTTATCCCACTACATGGGATCGGATATATGAATCCGTTTTTTTCTATTGTGTCCTATTAAGAGTCAAATTCTCATTTAAATATAATAAAAATGTCATTTCTAATGCTTTCTAACCAAATCTTTTTAGGTCTATCTCTATATTTCTTAACATAGTCGAGATCTAATATCTACTCTCCTAGCATGTCATTAGAAGGCGACTCCCTATGATCTTATGTCACTAGAGCTACTCCAACCTTTTTACGTATATACTTGTTTTGCCTTCTGTCTCCAAGAGTAAAGCCACTCATCCATCTAAGCATCCTCATCTCTGTAACACTTGAATTTACGCTTCTCTTTCAATGGCTAACATTCTTCACCATAAGGCATTGCGGGTCTCACAATCCTCTTATAAAATTTTCTCTCAAGTTTGAGGGATACTTTTCTATCACACAACTGGCCCGACGCATTCCTACACTTTGACCATCCAACTTGAATTCCATAATACCCAACCAATAAAAAAATAAGGTAGTACAAATAAACATTAATTTTCATATCATAACTTAGTAAAATTATTCTACTGTTACTCTTTATTTTAATTGACATGTAAAATAAGACCTTTTAGCAATTTGGAATAAATTTGATTATTGGTCCCATCTTGTAGGATATTCTATTATAAATAGAAGTTCAAGGAATCATATACCTATAACTATTTAACGAACTTCGGCATGCTCCCCCCTCTCCCCTTCTTTAGTTATGTGCCTAACTATCTGTCTCATTTTTTCAGGGTCCCATCTTGTAGGATATTCTGTTATAAATAGAAGTTCAAGAAATCATATACCTATAACTATTTAACGAACTTCGGCATGCTCCCCCCTCTCCCCTTCTTAGGTTATGTGCCCAACTGTCTGTCTCTTGTTTTTTTTAGGGTTTTCACAAATATTTTGGTATTGGATTCAAAATAATTATAGGACTGATTGTTGAGAATTCAACAAGGTACAGATCCGTACAATGAGAAAGACCAATTTTAATGAATCCATGAAATGTTCAATGTTATGTGCTCATGGGGTTTCATTTTTAAGTAGTCAACCTTCAAAATGAATATTCTATTCTCAAGACCCTCCATGAACCATAATTAAACCTACCCAACACATTTCACCAAAGCTAACCCAAGTTCACCAAACCCTAAGCTCTCATGTACACTGCCCCTTCTAATTCATTAGCATTTTAGGTTTATCTCTCTCATTTCTTATTGGAAGTATAAGATTATTAGTTGCGTGTATCAATCACCCAATCCTTTACAGCTTTTATGTTTGACACATTGGTTGATTCTTACATTACACATTCCAAGTTTCTACACAAACTGATAACTCAAATCTATGTTTTTGCCTACTCAAGCACCAACATCTTTGCTATGTTGCAACACTCATCATTACCAAACCGTCATTCGCCTCTCTTTAATGACTTCATGGGCATTAAGGGGATTTAAACAGATAATACGTCCATTGGAATGGTAAGTGGCTTAAAAATAAAAACCCAAAAGCACATATCATTGAAATTCTCACCAATTCATTGAAACTAAACTTCAACACAGCATTAATCATTATCATGTTAAATTGTCAATGATAATTCGTAGAATAATGTTGGGCTTTGAAACCAATTAATAGAGAGAGAGAGAGAGAGAATGGAAAAATTATGCAAACATCAAAGATATTGAAGAATGAAAAAAGGTGAAAAAGGGAGAAGCACGTATGTAGCCAGCCTAAAAGAAAGGGAGAGAAGCATGACAAGCATTATTTCATTCAATAATTGTAGTTTCCTATTCAATGACCCCTTAAGCCTTTATTTATAACAAAATATCCTACAATATAAGGCAAACTATCAAAATTATCCTAAAAAACTAACAAATGGCCATTGCCCACGAAAATTAAAATAAAGACTAATAAATGAATAATTCAAATAAACAACAATAACATCGAAAAATAATCCATAATTGTTCTACATCATTTAGAGGCATGAAAACAAGAAAAAAAAACGATGTCATATAACCGTAATCTCTATCAGAGAACACAAGAGATGCAATGATTAGTAGGACCTTGTATCTAATACCAATTGATGTAGAGAGAAGCAATAAAAGATTGATGGAAGTCTTAAGAAACTGAAGGAGAAAGAACATATGAGAAATATATAAAAGAGAATTGGGCATGCAGTCTAAGACGAGGGAAAAGTATTTCAATCATCATTTCATTTAGCAAACAACAATGACACTCTCCTTTTCATGACCCCTTGGACCGCTATTTAAAGTTGAAATCTTACAAGGTAAGAGTAAGAGTAATAATCAAATAAATCCTAAACAACTAACAAATAATCATATTGCACAAGAAAATTAAAATAAAATCTACTAGAAAAAAATAATTCAACTAAACTGCTATAAAATGGCAAATAATTTATTTTTCCCTGCATCACATAACCATAATATTATACGATATGCTTGATCAGTAAGACTAAGGGGTACCTACTATTGCATGCATAGGCAAATGATGTCAGGAACATAACCAAAAATAAACTTCCGGGTAGAAGAAAATACGAGTTACTGAAAGCCTGAAACTTCGATGGCTGTGCGGCTTAAGATAAAGTAAATTTTTTCTAGAAATTAATCTCACTAAGCTTTCGGGATATTAGGCAAAATTTAAGTTAAATGATAGTGATTGCTTTTAGTGGCCCACACTACGTAAAAGCTTGCAATATTTCCACTACGATACCCGGATAAAGGAAAGTTTTTGACGCATAAATTTTAAAATAATTATTACAATGATTTGACAATTGAACTAAAGCAATTTGTATGAATTTTGCAATCGTAACAACCTCAGCTACGGCCCAAAATGCAAACCTGTGAAAATAAGTTAAAACCCTTTCTGCATGAATTTTATGTCCAAGCAACCTCAACTACTATCACGCAACTTAATATTCTAAAGTGGATTTCTGATTTCACAAAGATATTTTAAGAAAATATCACAGACGCAGAAAATTGAGCACCCATCTTAATAACAAATAAATTTGTAAGGTCATATGTAATATTCCTAAAGCTATTAAGATAAAAGATAACTAATAAAACATGACTAATTAGGTTGATTACATTTGATTAATAACTTAATCATTTAATTAGGTCAAATAATTATCACAAATAATTAGCGAGATAATTGAGACGTCACATGTTATAAAAATACCTAAGAAACAATAACAGGTAATTAATCTCAAACTTCAAACTCATTAAGATCACTTCAATTTAAATGAAAACTTACTTAAATTAAAGGAATGATAAACGAAGGAGGGTAAATTGCTTAAAATAACTAATTAATTAATTCATATTAAATAAAACAGTCTGGAGAGGACGAATTATGTGATTAGAAGGATTCATGTGGGTCTATTTCCAGTTATGATAAAATAATTATGTACTATGTTATAAATAATATGTATGCATTATAAAGTAAAATATTTATATTATTTATATTATATATACATATATATATCTATATAAGTAGCAAGATAAAGATTAAAGTGGTATCAAATGAGAAAGTACGTGAGAAAGCAAAGGTGAGAACAGTAGAAAGGGACGCAGGAGACCAAGCAAGGGAAGCAAGAGAGCAAGATGGGAGCAACCAAGCAAGGGAGGGAAATTTATGCAAAATATGTGCAATTTCACAACAAAATAAAATTTAATGTCTTTATTGACACTCTAATATAAGTTTAATTTCAATCTATGAAGCATGGACATTTCAAAAATCCTTTAATTTTCATGTCAGATAGGTGTCAAAGATGGACACACCTCCAATATGCCCTGAAACATGTATGTCACGGTGAAAATCATATATTATTTATTTCTATCAATACTAGAGTCGAACATAATCAAGACAGAACCTAACACAATAAGGACACACTCTAACACAGCCAAGACACACCCCAAGATGAGTCAATATACCATATCAAAGAGGATAATGGTATTAGTGGTGATGAAGACATAATAACACTAGTATTGCATTACGATGTCGATGTGTTAGGTTAATTAGTAGTACATTTATGTGTTCATTATTTTTAGATAATTTTAAGATTATATACTCTTCTTTTTTATTTTGGCATTTTGTGAGAATAAAATAATCTTAATATTAACAAAGACATGCTTAATGATTAATATTAAGGGGAAAACCTAAAGGCAAGGTGGCAAAACCTAAGGGCGGCATCAGAGAGGGGGCATGAGTTCGCAGAGAGGGGTTGCGGGGAGCACGCATGGGAATTCAATTTTGAATGAATTGAGTGTATTTCAAATGCATGGAAAAAAAACATTTTTTTAGGAATGTCTAATACCTCAAATTTTTACTTAGAATTTATGCTACTTTAAACCAAATAGCAAAAGTATAAATGCATGCAAAAGAAATACAATATAACTATTTTACTAGCTACCAAACAAAATCTAAATAACTCATCTTTAAAGCTCACAAAACACTAGAGCATTTTTTAAGAACATATGCTAAGTTATGACCAATTCAAGTTCCAAATATTAGACGCTCGTGCGAGATCTACATTATTATTATAAGAGGTCTGCTACTTAATCATGGATAGAACACTACATTATTAGCATTCACAAGATATAAATAGCAATCAATACCTAAAAAAAAGACTTATTCCCTTCAAATTAAAACGCTATGAAGAACTTCCACTAAACTTCTATAAGCCCCTCGTGAACAAACAAATGGAAGAAATCAAACCAACCTGCTTTGCTAATGGTGGTTTCTATAATAATTGCTCCTACAGTGATTGGATAAGCGGATGACCCGAATTAGACCTGATAACATTTGTGAGTTTATTTGTCATTATTGAAATTGTGTAAAATGTTTAGAGCCATATATACATTTACTTGGGTCAAAAGGGGACTTGTGATTTGAATTTGGAATGAAATTGTCAAGTTGAGATCCGCCCTCTGGAGCATTGAGGCATTGTGAAGTAGCTTTGTGGAACCATGCTCTCTATTTTGAGTTTCTAAGAGTTTCTTTGGGAGCGTTGCAGAGCTGGTAAGTAATGCTTTGGCGCTAGGCTTTCCATTTGGGAGCACTGCAGCGCTGAATTTATAAATATCAAATTTCATTCTCTTTGAGAATTAGCCGGTTAGAGAGATAAAGAGAAGAATTCTAGAGAGAGAAAATTGCATTTGGAGGTCTTTGAGTCAATTTAGCTTGTTAGCCAATTGAAAAAGTTGTTCGACTTAAGATAGGTTACCTTTTCCCAACTTTAATTTTCAATTTGGGGCTTTCAAATGTGAGTTTTGGTTTTTTATCCAGTTAAATTTTATACAAACTCAATTTTATAAAACTTGGGAAACTTTCCACGGTGTCGTTTTTTGGTATTTCGTAGTATAGTGTATTATAAGCATGTTAATAAGAAAAACTTCAAATTTCACATGGTAGTTTTGAATATGTGGCATTTCATGTGTTTTGGTGAAAATAATGACATGTATAGGAAGTGTTGTACAACAATAAAAACCCCACATGATGTTATAAATGTTGTTTATGAATGTTTATATGTTTTACAAATGTTGAGCCTGTGCACATGTATTTCCCTAAATGCAGTGGTACATGTGAAAGTTTGTACATTCATGTATCATGTTAGATATTATTCATATTTGTTGAAAGTGTTAATATTACTTTTCATATATATTAGAAATGTTGATGTTGCGGACCGTACATATTAAGAATGTTGATGTCATGTGTTTCTAATAGATGTTGAAATCCATGTTAATATTATTGTTCATATATGTTGAGAATGTTGATGCTATGTGTTGCTAATACATATTGAAAATGTAAATACTTTAATGTTCATGCGTTTGAAATGTAAGGGGAAAGGAAGGAACATTGGAAAATATGGCGGATGTTATATGCGCAATACAAGTGGAGCTACACGGGGCTATGCACTTATGTATATGTACATGTCCATATATTCGTCCATCTATGTGTATAATATGCCTGAAGAAATGTGAGATGAGAAGTGGAGGTATAAGTGAAAACAGAGTTCTAAGGGGCTTCAGGAACATGCATATAAGTGGGTATATAACTGGAAATGAAGTTATAAAGAGCTTCAAGAAATGTATATAAGTGGAAATGGAGATACAAGGAGGCTTCGGGAAATGTAAATGTATGTTATATGTTATCAAGTTCAAGTAAATGTTTATGTTATGAAGTTATGTTCATATTTTGCGCAATGCTACTTCTGTTTTGAAGTTATGCTCAAGTATTGTATATGCTGTTGCTGTTGGTATATATATATACTCTTACCACCTATTTCATTATGATACTAAACTATTAGGCACACAGTTTAATGCAAACATTATGATAGTTCACTTTAAATATGAATTACTATTTATGCATGATAGAATAGTACAAAAGCTTCTTATATAAGTATTGAACTCTGTAGTAATAGATTTAGAATAACCTATAGAGCAAGTGGTTTGCTCACCTTTTGTAGTTGCATTTATTTTCAGGAAAGTATAAAGCACTGGTTGAGTAAATTATGTTGATAGAGACTATTGACCTAAGCTGAGAGCTGGATTTAAGTACGTTCATTGTGGGTTTTCTTTTATGAGGTCATGAGCATATTTATGTTTTTGATAAAAAGTAAGTTAAGCCATGATTTATGTGTATTATTCTTTTGAAAGTACAGTTTCATGAAATGAAATAAAATTGATACTTTATTTCTATTTTTTCGATGAATTAGCTGGCTCTATGTTATAAATGTTGAAGAATATAAAATAAAAAAAAGGTCTTAGGAAGTATTAGGTTTGCTATCACAGCCTCGACGCGGTGCAACTCAATTCGGAATAGCAGGTTGTATCGGGTTAGGTTGTGTCAATTTCAACTCAGATTCTACTACATTCACATGGGAAGCATCATAATTGGAATGTCGGGAGCAATAGCTCATCAAACCCCAACACCATAAATAAATTCTAACAACTATAAAAATTAATGTAATGCAGTTATACAAGAAAGAAACTTCAACCTACTGTAGTAAATCTCCCTTTCAACAAAAAGGAATGCAGCACCCATTCACCCATCCAGAATGAATCCATTCTAGCGATGAAAGAAATAACTAACAAGAAATGTTCAAATAAGGGAACATAAAAAATAGAGCTCTCAAAACAAACCAAAACATGTCATAGGTGAATTCAGCAAACACTTGAACAAAACTCATCATCATCGTCAACCTTCTCACCACTATTTGGGCTAGTTTTCTTAATCTGCATTATCCATTTGTCCCCACATAGTGTTTCATCAAATGCTAAATATATTTTGCATGGCTTCTACCCAAGTTACATTTGATCTGCACCTATTTATTCATCCTTTGACAACAATTTAACCTACCAACCTTATTAGTGCATCTTCTACCCTTCCTAATATGCTCAAACCACGCAAGCCTATTTCAATAAAAATATCTTTAAGACATTTTTTCTTAGCATGCAAAAATCAAATCTCATGATACCGGCTATATGTTGTCTTAAGATCAATAAAAATCATATGAAATTTATTTATTCGCTCTTTATATTTTTCAATAGTTGCCTTGGCATAGAAGCGACATCCATAGTAAATCACTCTAACAAAAACATAAAATTGACTATCCAATATTTCTATAAATTTTATAAAACTATGTTTCACTACCCTCTCTGACCATTTAGTTGCATGGCCCATACTACTATTTGATTTATTGAAATGTAGGCACGTGAAATTTGTGAGCTTGGCAAGACCAAAGTTGGCTTGCCAATGATGCCAAAAGACAATTTTGCCTAGGTCTTCTCAAAATAAAACAAACACATAGAAAAAAAATATAAAATTAAATTAGAATTTGACCATACTTCATCCAACCTATGCTTAAAATTGAATTGTGTGATTCACCAACACACTTATTTTCCATAAGCTGTAGCTTGAAGTTTCATGTTTCAAGAAAATCATCATATACCCCTAAACATTCTCAAATGGAGCATGTTTTCACATTTAAATAGTGGCTCAATAAATGGATAAACGTTTAGTAACATAATGGAGACCAATAATCCTCGTTTCCCATTAGGAAAGAAAAGGTATTTCTTCGGACGATCGCTGACATTTTAAGTTTAGTAATCTCCAGGTTTCACTCCTTAAATACAAGGTTTGCTTCGTGTCGTTTGACTTACTCCATTTCCAATGAAATTTTGGTAGATTCCACAAGAATACAAAGAATGTAAATTACCCTAACATCTCTTAAATATAAATTTCATGCGAAACTGTAATTTCCATATATTTACATGCCATGGCAGACCGTATCCCAATTATTTTTAGATTTTAGAACTTCTTTCTTGATACACCTAAACTTGCATATAAGCAGCCCCAACCCAAGCAAACGCAAAAATTTGATCACGAATGCGCACTAGATTAACAAAGATCAGGCGCTGGATTAAAAGAAAGCTGAGTTTTTGACAACATAACCCATCAAATATTTGTAAAAAATGCCAGGGCCTGCAAACTAAAAATTAAAATAGCCAATAGTTCCAGAGTCAATTATTAATCAATTTGTAGTAAAATTCTCAAGCCAGACATAAGGTGCAAAAGAGAAAACCAAGGCAAGAAAGCAAAAAAAAAAAAGTAGCAAATTTTACACAAATAATAACTGACAATACAAATTCACCTGTTGATGATAATCGACCTGTACTGCGTCACTCTGACCATCTGGTGGCTGCTCACTAGGTTGAGAAACTAGCATTTGGCAAGCAGCATTGTACTTGCCCACTGCGGCAGCAACATCAACTGGAGCTTTCATCTCAGGGGTCGTCGTGTAGTAGTCTGAAGCCATAATCTTGTTCAACTTTTCCCTCAGGTCAGCATCTATAGCATAGCAAAAGTTAAATAAATATAAAGCGAGAGATATCAAAGTAAAAGGAGGGACTTACAGGTAACAGAGGATCCCGAAACTATGGGCTCCTGGGCTCCCTCTAGCCAGAGTTTAGCGTGCTGAATACAACCCTCGAGTGCGCTCCGGTGAGATATCCCAGAATAGAGCGGCCTTGATGAAACCAACCCTCCGAGAGTAGAAATCATATCGAGATCTTTCTCCCCAAGCAGCTCGGTGGCCTCGTCCGTGACATAATCGTACGTCAGGCAGCAACCGCGCTCGTGATTCCTCGTCAGCATCATCGATGTGAACTCGCTCTGGGGCTTCACATCGAAGAGGCAGCCAAAGTAGAGCAGCGCTAGTAAGCTATCTACGGCGGAATCAAGCGATGAAGTGTCCTCCGCCGCCACGGGCATGAGATTAGGTTTACCAGAGGGTGAGCAGGAGGCGGCGAGGGCGAGCTCCTCCTGGACGGCAGCAGCGAGCGGCAGCCGAAGCTTGTCGTACTCTTCAATAAGGGCTACAACGCCGGGCTTTGACCGAATAACTTCTTCCTGCTCCTTGTTTAAGGTTTTTCCCTGCGCAAGGCTCGCCTCCATCTGAAGAATTCGGTTATACTTCTTCCGCAACGCGCGCAGCCGCTTGTTCATCAGACTCAAAACGGGCCCTTCCGCCGCCGCCGCCGCCTCAGAACCAGAAGTTGATGATACCGACGCCATTGAAGCAACAGACTCAGCAATCTCCCAAACGAGATTACTCGCCTCTCAGAGACTGTATATGTAGAGCTATCAATGAAGGAGTGGAATTGGAGACGACTCGAGGATTTTTGGTTGCCAGGCTACCTAAGCTGGAGCCTGGAGATATGAGATGGGCGATTTTGTAAATATTTTTACCGTGCCCTAACGTAGCAAGACAATTTACTTCAAAAAAATTGTGGGTTATTATATTATTTTGGGCCATTTAGATGGATTAAAATAAATTCACATATATATTATACATATATGTTTAGAATTAAAGATCTCTTAGTTTTTTTTTTTTAATTAGAGGCAAATATGCCCATTCAAAGACCTATTAATTGAAAATCAAAACTCTCAATTAATAAATCAAGATAATTTATTTTCTATTGTCTTTCCATTTCTCTCTCTTTTTTTTTTCTTTATACAACTAATAAGCATTCATTTATAATTGGATCCATTTGGCATCTACAATTGATTAATTACAATAAAAGTGATAAATAAACAATAGAAAAATATAATAAAATTACTATTATCAAGATTTATATTCTACTACAATAACCTTCCGGTAAGGTACGCATGCTGAACCCAAAAATTTGGTGTGTGCCTAACCGGTAGGTGCATACTTAGGTATCGTCGAGGTTTTCACTCTCGTTCACAAGCCACGCCCTATTCACACGTTGAGCTCCATCTGCGACCTCACACCCAGCGCCCCTCCATGTCTAAAGGCTCTATCTACTTTCGAACGCACCAGCCTGTTCGCACGCCGAGCTTCATCCGCGACCTCACGCCCAGCGCCCGTCCACTTCTGAAGACCCCCATCCGCATCCAAACACTGACCCTATTCACATGCTGAGCTCCATCCGCGACCTCATGCCTTGCCCCGTCCACGACCTCACGCCGAGCTCCATCCACACGTTCAGGTGCAACCTCTCGCCTATCTTTTGAAAGATATCGAAGAAACTGAAAGGAAAATGATTGAATTAGTAACATTTGATGATCTTAAAAAATCATTTGAATTGTCTCTGAGAAATATTCGAGTGGTAACCCTTAATGTAAGACGTAAGAAATTACAAAACTTATGTCAAATAATCATTCATGACATATTTAAGTTATAAATATTGAACCCTATATTTTTGTTAAAATTTTGCATACTTATCTGAGATGAGTACTTAAGCGAGAGATTATTGTACGAGCTCCAATGGCTACAAAAGAATACATATAAATATGATAACATAAATAAAATTAAAACTATCATCATTATCTAGCCTCATGCTGCGGGCTACTTATCTTTGCCTAAAATCATATAAAACCACATAATGAGCATAAAAGTCCAACAAATAGGTTCAACTATAAGTTTGTTGAAATCAGAGTTTGGATGGTCCTAGATTTAATTTTGAAAGCTTTCCACTCAATTTTGCTTTGAGATTTGTGCCGATCAAGATAAAATTTTTTGTGATATATTAATTGCTCCCTATTTTCGGACGTCGAAGCTCCAGAAGTCTGAAAATATATGTCAAAATTTTTGAAAGGTCAATTTATAAAAATGAGCAGATTTTAAGCTTAAATTAGCTTAAGGAGCGTGTCAGGGAAAAATTTTTAAAAGGAGCAAACACGGATTTTAACTATTTGATTTCAATAGAAGCTGGAACTTCATTATCTGGTGTCCGATTTATGCTGAAACCAGAATTTCATTATTCGATTTATGCTGAAACCGGAACTTCATTATCTGGTTTTCATTGAAACCAGAATTCCATTCCACAGTTTTAATAAAAAAAAAATTGTAAATATCTCGACCTTTTTTTTTTATTATTGAAACCGTGGAATGGAATTCCGGTTTCAATGGAAACCGGATAATGAAGTTCTGGTTTCAGTACAAATCAGAAAAATTCTAGTTTCTATTGAAACCGGATAATTAAAATCCATGTTTGCTCCTTTTTTAATTTTTTCCCTAACACGCTCCTTAAGCTAATTTAAGCTTAAAATCTGCTCCTTTTAATAAATCGGCCTTTTTGAAAAGTAACAAATACTTGAATTCCCACATACGATAAAGATTAGAAAAAATTAGAATTAAGACGTAAATTTATACAAATCCTCCAACGACTTTTATACAATATAACTTTTGGGTGATCAATATAACATAATAGTTTTAGAGGTAATAATTTTGACTACACTTCCATTATGAAAAGTCTTAAAGGATTATGCCTTTTCGTAATTCAAATTTTTGAAAGCGCTTTTAAGATTCTTGAATTCCATATATATATATATATATATCCAAAAAATTCTCTTGAATGACTTTTTGAATTCTTATTTGCATTTATATATTAAATGAAGATAATTAATTAAATCAGTTATTTCATATATGATTTAGGCCTTTAAAATTCGAGAAATTTATTGAATGGCTTTTTGAATTCTTATATATATTTATATATGAAGATAATTAACTAAATCAATTATTTCATATATGTTTTAGGCTTTTAAAATTTCAAAAATTCATGGAATGGCTTTTTGAATTCTTATATATATTTGTATATTAAATAAAGATAATTAAATTTTTATCTCTTAAAATTCCAAAAATTATATTTAAATTTTTGAAAAAAAATCATAGAAATTTCTAAAGAGACTTTTATCTTCCCCTTATGCAACTAAAAATACCCCCTTTGGGGTAAGGAAAAAAGTACAATCTCTTGCGTTAATCCAAGCCCTCTTTTTAGATTGGTAGCTCAAGGATTGTCAGCGATGATCAAAACCTTGCCCTCTTATGCCGGTCCAAGCATTCCTCTGGATTGATAGCTCGGGGAGCATAGGTGGAGATCAAAGCAAACATTGGTGGTGATCAAAGCCTGATTCTCTTGTGCCGGTCCAAAAATTTCCTTGGATTGGTAGCTCGGAGAATATTGGTGGTGATCAAAGCCTTTCCCTCTTGTGCCTGTCCTTCTGTGGATTGGGAGCTCGGAGGGCATTGACTACGATCAAAGCATTGCCCTATTGTGTCAATCCTTCTGTGGATTGGCAGCTCAGAGGGCATTAACGACGATAAAAAAAAATTTTCTTGCAAAAGTTAGAAATAACCCGATGGTGGCCTCTCTTGGGGAGAGACTTGGCAGTAGCAATGCTTAAAAGAAATCTGATGATAACAAATAGACACGTAGTCTAATAATAGTTGACGACTAAGTGGAAGTTCAGTGGCGGTTCATTGCCCTATTTTCGGACGTCGAAGCTCCAGAAGTCTGAAAATATATGTCAAAATTTTTGAAAGGTCAATTTATAAAAAGGAGCAGATTTTAAGCTTAAATTAGCTTAAGGAGCGTGTCAGGGAAAAATTTTTAAAAGGAGCAAACACGGATTTTAACTATTTGATTTCAATAGAAGCTGGAACTTCATTATCTGGTGTCCGATTTATGCTGAAACCGGAATTTCATTATTCGATTTATGCTGAAACCGAAACTTCATTATCTGGTTTTCATTGAAACCAGAATTCCATTCCACAGTTTTAATAAAAAAAAAATTGTAAATATCTCGACCTTTTTTTTTATTATTGAAACCGTGGAATGGAATTCCAGTTTCAATGGAAACCGGATAATGAAGTTCTGGTTTCAGTACAAATCAGAAAAATTCCAGTTTCTATTGAAACCGGATAATTAAAATCCATGTTTGCTCCTTTTTTAATTTTTTCCCTAACACGCTCCTTAAGCTAATTTAAGCTTAAAATCTGCTCCTTTTAATAAATCGGCCTTTTTGAAAAGTAACAAATACTTGAATTCCCACATACGATAAAGATTAGAAAAAATTAGAATTAAGACGTAAATTTATACAAATCCTCCAACGACTTTTATACAATATAACTTTTGGGTGATCAATATAACATAATAGTTTTAGAGGTAATAATTTTGACTACACTTCCATTATGAAAAGTCTTAAAGGATTATGCCTTTTCGTAATTCAAATTTTTGAAAGCGCTTTTAAGATTCTTGAATTCCATATATATATATATATATATCCAAAAAATTCTCTTGAATGACTTTTTGAATTCTTATTTGCATTTATATATTAAATGAAGATAATTAATTAAATCAGTTATTTCATATATGATTTAGGCCTTTAAAATTCGAGAAATTTATTGAATGGCTTTTTGAATTCTTATATATATTTATATATGAAGATAATTAACTAAATCAATTATTTCATATATGTTTTAGGCTTTTAAAATTTCAAAAATTCATGAAATGGCTTTTTGAATTCTTATATATATTTGTATATTAAATAAAGATAATTAAATTTTTATCTCTTAAAATTCCAAAAATTATATTTAAATTTTTGAAAAAAAATCATAGAAATTTCTAAAGAGACTTTTATCTTCCCCTTATGCAACTAAAAATACCCCCTTTGGGGTAAGGAAAAAAGTACAATCTCTTGCGTTAATCCAAGCCCTCTTTTTAGATTGGTAGCTCAAGGATTGTCAGCGATGATCAAAACCTTGCCCTCTTATGCCGGTCCAAGCATTCCTCTGGATTGATAGCTCGGGGAGCATAGGTGGCGATCAAAGCAAACATTGGTGGTGATCAAAGCCTGATTCTCTTGTGCCGGTCCAAAAATTTCCTTGGATTGGTAGCTCGGAGAATATTGGTGGTGATCAAAGCCTTTCCCTCTTGTGCCTGTCCTTCTGTGGATTGGGAGCTCGGAGGGCATTGACTACGATCAAAGCATTGCCCTATTGTGTCAATCCTTCTGTGGATTGGCAGCTCAGAGGGCATTAACGACGATAAAAAAAAATTTTCTTGCAAAAGTTAGAAATAACCCGATGGTGGCCTCTCTTGGGGAGAGACTTGGCAGTAGCAATGCTTAAAAGAAATCTGATGATAACAAATAGACACGTAGTCTAATAATAGTTGACGACTAAGTGGAAGTTCAGTGGCGGTTAGCATCCAGGCGTTGGTCCAATGGTGGTCGGACAGACTTTTGCTGATGGTTGATGGTCGAGCCATGAGCTGATGATAAAGATCGAGCAATATTCTATTGGAGATAGTATACATGTATGCTGATGGATGCAAATAACTAGAAATTTGATGGAGGGGTCCATACATTATGTTTATCGCAACTGTCTAATGATACACTAATGATGTCAATAGAGGGGAGGTCTGTCGGGGATCCAATCCTTCTTTAAAGGAACTGAGAAAGATGCTTTGAAATACTTTGGGGAAGAGGTCGATGGGTTCCATAAAAAATGTATGACCTATCCAAGGTTATTCATCAAAGCATTGCTCAATGATGCTAACCTGTGTAGAAGAGGTCAAGAGAATCCACTAAGGACGTATGACCTATCCGAGGTTATTTGTCATAGCGTTGCTCGATGACGTTAACTTGTATGGAAAAGGTCAAGAAAATCCACCAAGAGTGTATGACCTATCCGAGGTTGTTTATCAGAGCATTGCTCGATGTTCGATAATGTTAACCTGTATGGAAGAGGTCAAGAGAATCCATAAAGGATGCATGACTTATCCAAGATTATCTATTAGAGTATTGCTCGATGACGTTAACCTGCATGGAAGAGGTCAAGAGAATCCACCAAGAATGTATGGCCTATCTGAGGTTGTTTGTCAGAGTATTACTCGATGACGTTAATATGTGTGGAAAAGGTCGGGATAATCCACCAAGGATGTATAACCTATTCGAGGTTGTTTGTCAAAGCGTTGCTCGATGATGCTAACATGTATAGAAGAGGTCGAGGGAATCCATCAAGGATTCTTGACCTATCCGAGGTTGTTTGTCAGAGCATTGCTCAATGGCGTTAACTTGTGTTGAAGATGTCAAATCAAATCCCCCTGAGATCGATTATGACTTGATTGGGAAGGGGCGAATGCCTCGTGTATCCCGAATCAAATGTGAAGAATGATATATCTTTAGACTGTTAATGCCTTTTTAAGGTTGAGATTAAGACCTTACCTAAGGAGGAGAAGTCCATCTACAGCTTACAATTTATTGGAAGCATCCTTGTATTTGTTGGAAGCTTTGTGAAAAATAATTTTCAAAGATATTATTATGGAAGTTGAAAGATTAGAGGAATTTTTTGGTCACGATTGCAGTTAAGGTTGCTGCCTAGTTTACATATGATTCCAATGAAATTGATGCATAATTGGTTGATACATAAGGGGCGATAGAAAATTGCATAAGTTTCCCCCAGCTTGGAATCTTTTCTCATAGACGGTGCCAAACTGTTGCATCTTGGAATATTTGTGACGATAGAGAGTGATATAGTTTAATGTCTTAGTTTTATATGAAGATCCAACACACAAACATATAAGAGATTATAAAGTTGATAAGGGATATCATAATTTTTAGTGGAAACCCCTAAAAAGGAGAAAAACTATGGGGCTTATCCCAATTTAAATGAGTACACTAATATTTTCAATTGATTACAAATGAGGCCCTTCCTTAAAAGGAAGGTCTTGGCACGATGTAGCAAATATACATCACATAGAGTGCATTATATGCTGGGAGTTGGAAGAATCAACATTGATATGATCATTTGGTGCGACAAAACCATAGTTGGTGAGCGATGTAGATCGAAAGGACCATTGTCAGATGGCGGTGGTTGGAAGGACCATAGTTGGTGGGCGACCGTGGTTGAAAGGACCGTAGTTGATGGGTGACGGAGGTCAAAAGGATTGTAGTTGGAAGACCGTAGTCAGCATGCGATAAAAGGTCGGGAGGATCGTAGTTGGGCGATGGTGGTCAGCAGACGGCTATAAGTCTGACGGTGGTCGACGGACTGGCAAAAGACTGAAGGTGGTTGGCGGATTGGTGGAAGTCTGACACTGGTCGGGAGGAGCTCCTGCGATGGTCGGCGGACGGGCGAAAGTCCGGCGGTAGTCGGCGAACGAGTGAAAGTCCGACGGTAGTCGGCGAACGAGTGAAAGTCCAGCGGTGGTCGGCAGACTAGCGGAAGTACGGTGGTGGTCGACGGACGAGTGGAAGTCCGGTGGTGGACGACGGACTGGCGGAAGTTCGGTGGTGGTCGGGGGACTGGCGGAAGTCCGTCGGTGGTCAGGTAGAACTCCGGCCGTGGTCGACAACAAGCAAGCTCCTAAATTCTTCCCTTCTCCTCCTCCTTTCCTCCTCCCTTCATATGAAGAATAGGAGCCTATTTATAGTTTTTTGAGAGTCTTACGGCTTGTAAATATGGGGAGGATCAAGGTCAACATGGGAGTGGTTTGAATGGACGACCGATATTGATCCCTTTGATCGTGGATCATTTATTGGACATTTGGATGTCTTAATGATATCAGAGTTTGGAGATCTTGGGCTCATTGGATTCGTCTCGTCGAGCCACTCGATTCGAATATAAGCATGTCATGTTTAAAATTCATTTGGTAATCCAAATTATGCTTTAAACTTTTCAAATATTTATTGGACACTTGATTTGGGCTTGGATTGGAGTGATTTTGGTGTCGTTGGATTCGTCTTTTTGAGACGTTCAATTCGATTATAAGTTTGCTAAAATCAGAGTTTGGATGATCCCAAATTTAATTTTGAAAGCTTTTCACTTAATGTTGCTTTGTGATTTGTGCCGTTGAAGATGATTTTTTGGGTGACATATTAAATATGATCAATAATGTCAAAAGATATCTACCAAATTATTAAAAAAATACTAAATAGGACTATCACCTAATGAGCAATATCAATATGCTATGCTATGTTGTGTCAATATTAATATTAATATAATTTTTATTTTATTTATCAATCAGTTTAATGTTCTATGATGTAAATATAATCATGAATATAATAATTAAAGGCAATGTAGAACAATTCACCTTCAATGTATTGTTTTAATCATTACGTATGTTATCTGTCTTATCTATCAATCTTTCATTATTTCTATTAATGATTTATTTTCACACGTGATTTTTAATAATTATTTGAGAGTCATCACCCTCTACTCATCGGCATAATTCGATCAATCAGTTACATGCTATAACTAGGATTACACCACCAACCTTTTCTTTAAAAGAAAGCTCATTGTCTCACCCTCCTACTCATTAAGTATAGTGTTAATAGTTAGCGTTCATTGTTTACATATAAATGCTACATTTTTATGTGCAATTTAACTCAATATCATATAGAAAATGCAGTAATTCATAAAATGCAAGAAAGTCTATTAAAATTGTCTGCTAAGCATTTACTTCTAAAAAGCACTTCTTCTAATTTATCAGGTGAAAATTTAATATATTTCTGTCAAAATGCTCATATTGACAACATTTATCACATACAAAAAATTATGCGATGACAGTTTGCTAAAAATCAAGATATCGTAACTTTTTGCAGGTTTGAACTAAATACAATTCTTAATTGAATAAAAATTTTATAAAAATTCTTTTGTATTTTCAAATATGGAGCAAAAAGAATGACTCATAAAAATTTATTTAATTGATTCAAAATATGCGTCGTTACAGTAGACCGGTCCAAATCAGTTCAAACTCTTAGGGGATTTTCCTAAGGTTCTTAGGGACTTCTAGAATTAATGCCTTAAAAGATTTCAACGCATTTGGATACTTAGCTTGTAATCTCTAATTTTAACTAATGTAGGGTAACCAATTTGACCTAAAAACATTGAATTTGTATAATTAAATTTAGAATAACCATCAAAATGATAACATCCGCGCGGTCTGACGACTCGACCCGAATTAGACGCAAAAAATTAAAAAACCCGCCCTTTTTTAGGTTTAATAAATTGATTAGTAGAGACAGTTGGATTAAAACAGCAGGTAGAGAAACCAAGTAATACCGACTAATTTCTAAGTAATACCGAGTAATTCTTAGGTAATACCGAGTAATACCTAGATAATTTATAGGTAATACTGAGTAATACCAAGTAATTCTTCGGTAATACCAATGCTCAGTACTGCTCGGTACCGCTCGGTACCAATGCTCAGTACCGCTCGGTACCAATGCTCGGTGCTGCTCAGAACGGCTCGGTATCAATGCTCGGTATTGCTGGGTATCACTCGGTATCACTTGGTATATCTAAATAATATGTATTTCTTAATCAGATTTCTTAAATGAGACTTCAAAATAACTCTTATAATAAAAATTTGTTCTGGGGGCGCTGCCCCTGGAAACCCTCGCAGAGGCGCTGTCCCTTGACCTCGCGACCTCGCCAGGGGGCGCTGCCCCCTCGGAACCCCCGACTAGTCTTCATCTTCATATTCACCGGCTTCTCCACCTCTAAAACAGTATTCATCTTCATTTTCACAGGCTTCTCCCCCTCCAAACAAGCCTTCATCTTCACTGGCTTCTCATCGTTTCTTTTTTCTCAACAGCTTTGAAATATTTTTTGAGCGTCGTGATTTTATTGGTTGGCTGACAAGAAACAAATTTAAAAAGAAATAAAAAAGATTATCCAGTTGTACAATACAAATGTCGTGATTTTATTGGCTTCCGGATATAAAACTACGTCCGGTGTCTGGACCTAATAAAAATTCCAAATAATGGGGGTCAGGTGATGGTTCAATAATGATGGGTAACGTGGTACTCGACTAGTGCTTTGGGATTCTCAAAGCGTCAAAGCTCTTTTAAATCTCAAGACAAGGTCCTCCCTTATTAATGTAAAATTTTGAAATACTTCATTATAAAACTTTTATTGATTATCTTAATCATAGATCATTTATTTAGCATTTTAAGTTCCTTTGTAATATTGAATTTTAGCAATTTTGGGCTCTTTGGATTTGCTTGTTGAGATGTTCAATTTAGTTATAAGCATGTAGAATTTGGAACATTTAGTCACCCAATAATCATTCTAAAGTTTTTAATTATGATTCGTGCTTGATTTTGTCTCATTTAGACTTGGATTATATCACTTTTGATATCATTAGATTTATCTCATCAAATTTTTTTTCAACTATAAGTTTGGTAAATTAGAGTTCATATAGTACAGAATTTAATTTCAGAAGCTTTCAATTAAAATATGCATGAAGATTCGTGTCCAATTAAAATGATTTTCGGTGTCGCTCAAGTATTTATGATTAAATTTGACAACACTAAAGCTATTGGATATAATTAATTGAATAAACTATTAATATTATTAACAATCAATTAAAATAAATTAGATATAAATATTTTAATAATTAAATCTTTTAAATTAGGTCCAATTGTTAATATTAAATAGTCAAAATATTAGCTTAAAATAATATTATTGATTATTTAATGATGCCTTCGAAGCTATTGTATTAAATTAGTTTAAATTTTTAATAATTAATAATTAAATGAAATATTATTTACCTTGATCCCTATTTATGAGTACATCTTAATCATCGACAATTATTATTAAAATTTTAACTCAAGTTCTAAAATGAGTAGCTAAATAATTCATCCAAATTTAATACAAGAAAAAAACAATTAACTCAAATTGACAAAATTTACTAATGGGCCATTGGATTTGCTGAAATTAGTTCAGAGTAAAATGAAATCTAAGTCTAGAAAGAATGTAATATATTTGGAATATTTGATATTATTTGTATGAAATAAATGCAGAGATAAATTTTTTTTAATTTGACTTAAAGTAAAATAAATATAATATAAAGCTTAAAAATAGTGCTGCCCAACAATAAGCAGGGGGCAGTGGGCAATGGCGGCTGACGGGTAGCACAATGTCGACAGTGAAGGTGGTGGGTAGTAGTAGTGGGAAGCAATAAGTGGTGGTCGGCAATAGAGGTGATGGTTGATGGTAGGAGTGCAACCGAGTCAAGCCGACTCATGAGCCGGCTCGAACTCGACTCGGTAACATGCTCGATGGGTCGAGCTGATCGAGCTTGAGTTCGAGCTCGATGGCTAATCGAGCTCGAGTTCGAATATGCCTCGGACTCGACTCGTCCGCTCGACAATAGAGCTCGCGGTAATCCAAATCATGCGAGCGGGAAGTCCAAATCTCCGAGCGGGAAATCCAAATCACAGAGCAAGCGCGGATCTAGACGGCGGACGAGCTCGATAAGGTGACGACGGACGTGCCTAGAGCTCGGAACAACAATGGCTATACTCGGGACGACGATGGTCCATGGACGAGCTCGGGACGATGGATATCAACGGCAGACTTGTCGGATCTCGGGAGGACGACCTCGAGCGACGGATCTCGACGGCGGAGCTTAGGAAGACGACGGACGAGCTCGGGACGACATTTCTCGACGACGGATGCGACTACGAGTTCGGGACGACAAATCTCTGCTTGACGACGAATCTCTGCTTGACAACAGATCTCTGCTCGACATCGGACGAGCTCTGGATGACGTCGGACCTCGGCGGAGCTCAGGAAGACGACAAATTAGATAGTGGAGCTCGACGAGCCACTCGACTTGAAGACGAGTTGAGCTCGAGCTCGAATTTTAAACTCGACTCGAGTTCAAGCTTGAGCTCGGGTTTTGATGGTCGAGCTCGAATCGAATACGCCCTGACTCGAGCTCGACTCGACTCGTTTGCACTCTTAGCTGATGACAACTTGTAGCTACATTGAAAGATAATTTAATAATTTATAAGATATTTAAAAATCAATTAAATTTATGATTTTTAAATACACAAAAATTAAACTATTGGGTGCATTCAAAATATTTTAAACTTTTATTCTTCATTTATTTTTATTTCACTCAAAATCCCAATTTATTTAAAACTTTGTATTTGAAATAAATTACACTTTTTTTACTGGAGTTTATTTGCAGCCAAACATCCCCTAAATATTATGTAATTAACGGACAGAGACAAAGTCGAGGCTGAGAACCGGAGTGAAGCTCACTCCACTAGTCTCTGCTCTCCACCATGAACGCCCACCCGATGCTGTCGCTGAAATCCTCCGTCGGGACTAAGAGCGGCAGCAGCTTCCACGCTGGCTCTTCCTCCTTCCAACAGAGCTCTGCGGCCCGAGTTGCCGCCGAATGCTTCGTGTTCCGCCAAGAAAAGTACTCTACCGGCCTTCACTCCTCCTGGATCAGCCGCCTCCTCTCCACCGCCACCGCCGCTGCAAGCATCCATTACCCTGCCACCACCTCCTTCGGCAGCTTTCTCCCCGGAAAGCTTAACATCTCCTCTCACGAGTCCCCCACCCCCTCTTCCTCCTTCCACAACTCTGACTCCTCCATCATCCATCGATACTTAGGGTTCGCACATATTAATCCACCGCCGCCGCCGCTGACGCAGAAGATATCGCGTGGAGATGGAGATGGCCGGCTGGTGGCAAGCTTTGGGCCGTTTAAAGTGAGGGAAATTGGTAAGAGTGCGGAAATGGTTTTTGGAACAGGAGTATTTGTGGGAGGAGAGGAACGGGAAGGGGGAAAGGTTCGAGCTTTGAAGGGGAAGATGGAGGATGAGGCGATTGGGCGTCAGATCTCGCCGTTGGTGGTTCAAATTAGACCTTGTTTGACTAGCGGTGGTGTGGGGATTCTTGAGAAAGGAATAACAGGTATTGATCCAGTTTCTTCATCCAGGTTGCAGGGTTCTTTTGGGCCATGGAAGGTTGAAGGCAGGCTAAAGACGCCGGTTTTTGGTTCTTTTCTTGCGAGTGGCGGTTCCGGTCTAGATGATGCGAGGAGAAGAGGTCAGTTGGTTGTTATTTTGCTGAGTGTGCTTCGTGGGTTGTCGATGGGGTTCTATATTTGAAATGTTTTTTTTCCTTTTAATTTGATTTTGTAGGTGCTGCATATCGTGATCTTTCTGATTATGGTTCTTTATCGAGATCATTTCAGGTGAGGTTGTTTTTATTTTGCATTTGTTCTTTAAATTGTCACTTTAGATCCGAGCTGTGGACTAGCTGATGTGATCCGTCTCTAGGTTTGCTCTGACAAAGCAATCTCACTAGTTCCCGTCTAAAACAAATGAAGTAAAATTCACCGACCTATCTCTATATAGCTTAATTTGTTGAATATTTGAATGGTGTTTTTACATCATAACGATATTAGTTTTCTCCGTGTTCATATTTATTCTGAGGGTATATTTGGGGCTATTTTTTATAGCTTTATTTTACAAATAATTTGTTAAACTTCTATTTGGCTACAACTTCTTGAATTTTTTCTGCGTTATTTTTTTGGTGAGAAAGAACTTTTCACAATCAGATTATTAGAGTGTTGTAGTTATAAGAAAAATTATGCCTTATTTTTTTAAGGAAAAAAGGCTATAACGCTTTTCAAGATCTTTATTTTCTTATAAAATTTCACAACTAATTTTGCAAACAACTATAGTTGTCTCAAACGATCTCTTATTCTGTTTGAGTACTTTGGGATACCATATTTCTTTCATCTTAATGGCCTTTTTACAACTTGAGGGCACATTCCCTTGTTGCTTCTTCCCTTTCTCTTCCATCCACCTCTTTTTAGTGTTGAATAAATTGCGGTAGGGAGGGTGGGGATAGGGGAGAATGCAGAACTCACATGACAGATTGGAGAATACTCAAAATAGTAAAATTACTCATTATGGAAAAGAAAAAAAAATTATCCTGCAAAATTCAAGTTGTTGAGGTTCAGGTATGAGACTCTTACTTGATGATCGAACTGTAACCATAAACATCACATCACTTGTTGAGTTTGAGAAAGGATTTGGATTGTTTGCGGTTGTATGAGCCTAAGGTGTTATTTTTCATTAGAAAGTGGATCATAAGTCAAAACCAAATAAAATTGGTATTTTCATTTTCAATGTGAGCATACATGACATGTAGATGTAAGTTTCAAACATAACATAAGAAATGCTTTGAAGCAATGAACCTTAGAAAGTATAAATTGCTTGGGTTTTTCATAATCATGTATTGGGGGCTATCACCACTTTTGTGTTGACACCCTTTCCACCTTCCTTCTCTTATTCTTCCTCTTCTCTTTTATTTTTGCCTTCCCTCATCTCCTTTTCTTGCCTCATATTTTTTTTCTCTTTCATTTGCTGAACTTGAGAGATTGAGCACTTAGGATGTGTATGTTAGCCTTGGATCTCTAGTATGTGAAAATAGGCTTGGGTCTTTGGTTAAGATACCTTGGTCAGCATAAATTATAAATTTATAATGTTTTTTTTTCTATAAATGGGGCTGCTAAACTAGTTAATTTAAACTGAATGTGCAGATCTCAGTTATTGCACATGTGTTCAGATATAAGAAGAAGAAGAAATACTATTTAGAGGAGAGGGGGGGGTGTTCTTCGGTAAACCAAACCGAGCACGTTGTTTCCATGTCGGCTGCACGTTGCAATTGAGGCAACGGCTATTCGATCCCTATAAAATGAAATAGAAATGAAAATAAGAAGTTAAGCTCACTTGCAATCAGAATTCTCTCTCTCTCTCACACACACACACACACACACTCTCTCTCTCGCTTTAGCGATCCCGCCAAAATCTTGATTCTTCAATCTCCCCGCTCGACAATTCATACATGCGAACGGCTTTCCCGATCCCAACCTCACGTTCGAGTTCTACACTCACCTGTGACACCTTCCGAATCCGACTCCACCTACATTGGTCAAATCTGCCTGTCGCCTGTCTTCCACACGCCAACAACTTGGCACGAAACGCGAACGAAACCTGCACTGCCTGCCTGCATGTGGCTTCCCCCTTTGCTCTACCGGCGTCTGATCAGCCTTTGACTACAACAACTGGTCCCTGATTCCGAACCCTATACAACCTCCCGCTTTCCTCTTGTTTGTCCGCCTCCTGTACAAGAACAAACCCTCGGCCATGCGAGCTACTCACCTCCGTCCGCCCCCCAATCCCACCTACGACATCCGTCTCTCTCCTGTTCGACCCTCACGACTTGATTCTCCCTCTTAGGTGCCCAACTCCTCTGCATTCGCTAATTAGACGGACTAATCCACCTCCCTCAATAGCCGAACATCAAACAAGGCCCAATCTTCTTGTTTCTTGATTTGAAACGATGAGTGAGGAAGAAGAGGGATTTATTATATGTCATTATTATTATTAATAAAAATAATAATTAATAATTAATAATTAATAATAATAATAATAATAATAATAATAATAATTAATAAAAGAAAAGTAGACACTGCGATCGCCAAATTGGAGGCCACAATCATCAAATTGGAGGAGTCAAAGACTAATTCCGGGGTCGATACATCCCCCGAAGCCCTCGATCGTCAATTTTATCCGATCGAGAGGACCTGAAAAGGGCAACTACCCTGATGAGGACATCCACACTTGGAAAGTTTATCGTAGACGTGGCCGTCGATCTACGGCCACAATCGAGTCTTTGTATTTCTGAGTTTATTATGTTATTTGTTTATTTTATTTTAGTTTACTGTTTTACGGTAAACCAAACCGAGCACGTTGTTTCCATGTCGGCTGCACGTTGCAATTGAGGCAACGGCTATTCGATCCCTATAAAATGAAATAGAAATGAAAATAAGAAGTTAAGCTCACTTGCAATCAGAATTCTCTCTCTCTCTCACACACACACACACATTCTCTCTCTCTCTCGCTTTAGCGATCCCGCCAAAATCCTGATTCTTCAATCTCCCCGCTCGACAATTCATACATGCGAACGGCTTTCCCGATCCCAACCTCACGTTCGAGTTCTACACTCACCTGTGACATCTTCCGAATCCGACTCCACCTACATTGGTCAAATCTGCCTGTCGCCTGTCTTCCACACGCCAACAACTTGGCACGAAACGCGAACGAAACCTGCACTGCCTGCCTGCATGTGGCTTCCCCCTTTGCTCTACCGGCGTCTGATCAGCCTTTGACTACAACAACTGGTCCCTGATTCCGAGCCCTATACAACCTCCCGCTTTCCTCTTGTTTGTCCGCCTCCTGTACAAGAACAAACCCTCGGCCATGCGAGCTACTCACCTCCGTCCGCCCCCCAATCCCACCTACGACATCCGTCTCTCTCCTGTTCGACCCTCACGACTTGATTCTCCCTCTTAGGTGCCCAACTCCTCTGCATTCGCTAATTAGACGGACTAATCCACCTCCCTCAATAGCCGAACATCAAACAAGGCCCAATCTTCTTGTTTCTTGATTTGAAACGATGAGTGAGGAAGAAGAGGGATTTATTATATGTCATTATTATTATTAATAAAAATAATAATTAATAATTAATAATTAATAATAATAATAATAATAATAATAATAATAATTAATAAAAGAAAAGTAGACACTGCGATCGCCAAATTGGAGGCCACAATCATCAAATTGGAGGAGTCAAAGACTAATTCCGGGGTCGATACATCCCCCGAAGCCCTCGATCGTCAATTTTATCCGATCGAGAGGACCTGAAAAGGGCAACTACCCTGATGAGGACATCCACACTTGGAAAGTTTATCGTAGACGTGGCCGTCGATCTACGGCCACAATCGAGTCTTTGTATTTCTGAGTTTATTATGTTATTTGTTTATTTTATTTTAGTTTACTGTTTTACCCTTACTTAAGGGTGGAGTGTTTGTAAGCCCAATGTGGGCATTTGAGTCTTTTCTATTATTTCTCTTGTTGAGGCTATTTATAGGTCACTATTGTATTGTTTGAAGTTAATGAATGATTATTATTAAAATTTCTGCATATTGTGTTCTTGTGTGAGCTTGAGAGCATTGGAGAGAAATCCCTAGGAGAGGGATAGCGGATCACCCACCAACCTAGGAAGAGTCTGGGTTCGTGGCCTCTTACTTCCTCCTTCCCAACTCCCTTTCTCCCCCCTCTTCTTCCCCTACCCGACGGCATTCCCCCTCTCCCCTTTCCAAACCGACCCCCCCCCTCCCTTCCCTTCTCCACCTCTCGGCCACCTCCCCTTCCCCCACCAAACCGCCTCCCAAAAACCCCTCCACCACCTCACGGCCCCTCCTCCACCTCCCCTACCCGCCGGCCACATCCCTCCTCCCCCCCCCCCCCCCCCTTGATGTAGTTTCCTAAATTAAGTTGGGATTGTTTGGAAAGAATTCCAAAATTCAAATTAAAATTGAATTTGAATTAATACTTTCCTAATTGACTCAAATTTATTTTAGGAAAGTTTCCTAATTGATCCCTATTTGAATTTTCAAATAAAAGGGATTGAATTAAATCTTTCCTAATTCCTAAATCTAATTTTAGAAACCCCAAATCAATCCCCAAATTCCCTCCCTACCCCCTCATAGCCGCCAGCCCCTATCCCTCTCCAATCCCCCTCTCTCTCTCCAATCCCCCTCTCTCTCTCTCTCCCCAATTCCCCTCTCTCACATTAAATCCTACCTTTTGGAAATAAAACCTAGTTTCCTTACCTACCTCCCTCCAAATTCAAAATCTGAAAACAACTTTAGATTTTGGACACAAAACCCTAACCCTAACCCTACCTCTCCAAAATCTGAACCAACTTTCCCCATCACCTCCACCTTGGCCGGCCCCTTCCCCAACCCCTTTCCCACTTGATTCTCCAAAAAAAATCTTCAATCTTTTGAAGAGAAACTTCAAGGACAGCAAGGTATCTTCGGCTCCAATTCCTCTTTTCTTTACCAACATGAATGGAAGTCCCCGAATGGGACTACGGTTTGATACTTGACGAACACAACAACATCGACATCCTCCGCTCCCCGTTCTTCGACGTCGGATTCGACTTCGACAACACCGTCGAAGAATATTTCGAACGGATCCACATCACTTTGGTGGATACGATCGACGATCAAAGGAAGAAAGGACGGTGGACCATCTTTGGCCGAGCCACGACCGCTTCTCCTCCGGCTACTTCCACATTCAAAGACTACTTCACTCAATTACTACGATTCTTCACCCATACCATCGGCATTCAAGTGGATACCATCCGACGATGATTCCTTTCCGATTAAGGTGAACTTTCCTCCATCATCAATTACTTCGTCTTTCTCCTAACCCTGTAGGTGGTGATGGATTCGTTCAAGGTCAAAGCCGCTCAATTTGCTAAAGAGCTTAATAAACGTAGGGTTATTTTGAGTGATCCTTTATGTTGCTTATCTTATTGTTAATTGAGGGATTATGAATGAACATCTTCTATGTTAGCTTTACTTTGATTTTCTAATCTATTTGTTTGTTCAAGTATTTTATATGTGGTTTGGCCTAAACGCAAGCATCCCTCCTTTGTGTTATTTCTTTGTTCCTATTGCTAGTAATTTAATCATGTCCTGCTCTTTTAATAAATTGTGCAAATCATAATTTTCAAAAGCATCCTAATTCTGCATCATACCCTCTCCAACATCTCCTCGTTGGGAGGGGCATCGAAATTCTAGGAAAGGGCGAAATTGCAAAAATTTTCCTAACATGTATCGAGATTGCCAAATTAGAGCATCAGAAGACCTATATTGGGGTTGATTCATCCTCGAAGCTCTCGACTGTTGTCTGGCTGGGTGGACTAGAAAGGGCAAGTGCCCTCCCGACCTCCCCTCACGAGGAGGGGATGCCGGGTAGGCTATCGAAATTACACCGGGAGGCTGCCAAACTTTCAATCTATGAGCTTCAATTAATTTAATTAAAATTTTAATTTAAAAATTCAATTAAACAAAAATTTAACTAATTAATTCATTTAAATTCAATTAAAATTTCAATTAAAATAAAAATAAAACTTCTAATTTAAAACTTTAAATTAACTAACCTAATTTAAAATCTAATTGAATATAATTTAAAATTTAATTTAATTTACTAATTAATTAAAATAAAATCAAAGCTCTAATTAATTAAACTAATTAATTTAAAACTTAAATTTTGAATTAATTTTTAATTAATAAATCAATTAATTAAATTTAAAATTTAAAATTAATTAAAATAATTTAGCAACTAATTTTAAATTTAATTAATAATTAAATTAAATTAATTGAGTAATTTTAAAATATATTTTAATTGATGAGCTGAATAGTTATTTTTAATTTAAAAGATAATAAAAAAATTAAAAATGCAAGTAGCAAAAGCAGTAAGGGGAGAGCCACTTTGGTGAAGTTATGCATTTTTGAATTATTTAAAAAAAAAAAGAACAGAAAAGTCAATGTTTGCACTATACAAATTTAAGTACAATGCACACCAACTAAGCACCAAACTCCTAAAACTAAAGAAAACACAAAACATAAAGAAAATTCCCAAAAAACTCTAAGCAAACCTAAACCCAGCTTTAGCTTTTCAAGCTTTACAGGTGTTGAGATAGTGAAAAGCACAAAACTAAGTATCTACTGCTAAAGCCCCACTAAACTAAACCCCGCTAACCTAAGTTCATCGGGCAACTTCTAATAGAGGTTGTAAGTCCGACTTTAGTTAATGCATTAAGGGAAATCTATAGGTAAAAGTAACCTGACCCTAAATCTCACCTACGGGCCACTTCTAAGCGAAGTAGTAAGACTCGCATATTAGGAAAACTTCTAAGTGAACAACCCTAAACTCAAACCTACAGGCTACTTCTAAGAGAAGCCGTAAGACTTGCTGTACTGGCTACTTCCAATGGAAGCAGTAACACCCAACTTTTCAAACCTCTCAAATCGACAGGCTACTTCCAAGGGAAGCCACAAGACCTACTGTATAGGCTACTTTTAATGAAAGTTGTAAGCCTCGACTCAAACCCAAACCAATAAAACCTACATTCAATCACATCGGTTTACTCGGGATCCCTGAGAGAAGGCAAGCCATAGCTGCTAATCTGATTCCCTGGGCACTACGATCAATGATTATTAATGTTGGTAGGTTGAAAACTACGGTATTCCTAGGATAATAGAACCATGACATCTTGATCGGGTCTACCTTCATCCCCCACAAATAAGATTAAAACACTTGCACTGCTTGCACATTTAAATGTTAATTCATCTTTAATCGAGAGTTCTTTTTTACGTGATAGGAGGGATAATTTACTATAAAATGCTTGTGCTCATAGGAAGTAATGACCCAGATCTAAATAAACCCTAATACCATTGTAAGGGAAAATCTGGTTAACTACAATCTGCCTTAAGGAGAATGGAATCTTATGGTTGCAAAGCAGAATTCATGCCTACGTGCCATTTTTCTTGAGGGAACAATATGTTTGTGTTTCCAATCCATGTTGGTTATAAAGGTGATTTCCTTCCTTTAAACTTGAAAAATGATTTGCATTTGGGTTTGGTTGCTAAATACCAGATGCATTTGTAGCTCTACGCCGCACATGACCTCCATTACTGATCTCCCTTGTCTGATGGCATTCTGCCTTCTCCTCTCGCCTCTGTACTCTTGGAGACTTGACAAGAGTGTAATACTGGACAACAAACTAACCATTGGATTCTTCTCCTGGATTTTTGAAAATAGCAATTCAAACTGTTTTCTTTTCTAAATGCAAGCACCCTCGCTAATTTTACACATGGCATTAAATAATTTCTATTATGACTTCATTTTTTTGGCAAAAATAGCAACGCAGTAGCACACAAAAGAACAGAGCATTACCACTTGGAAAGGTGAGAAGCTGTTATAATACCATCACTGTTACTACAATAACCATCACTATAGCTACAACATTGACACATGCGACTTTTATGTGGTGATCATGTCAATGCTGAGAAGAGTCTTTTGTATTCAATCATTTGATTTCTAGTTCATAATGGAGACAACCGAAGTATTATTTAGTTTGTCCTTTATGAATGATACCTTCTTTATGATCCTTAGTCAACCTCATAGCATTATACACCCTCATAGCATTATAAAAGTTCATAATAAGAGGTTAGAACTGTTGCAATCTAGGATCTCTAGCTTGTGATTTTGATGATAGCAAATATTATTGATTGAATTTTTATTTCTCCTAGCATATGTATTACATATTAATTTTTTTGTGTACTAACATTTTAGGTACATTATATACCGCTCAAGAATGATCAAGTCACAAGTTTGGGTAGAATATGATGTTTTTCAAAAGTGTCTGTATTTTCAATTTTTTTATTTTATATTTTTTGAGTTTGGCCATGTAATGATATATGCTAAATTGGCGACTGTGCACATACACAAAGGGGAGTGAGAAAAGTGAGTTGAAAATTTTTTGAACTAATCATACCGTACGATTCAAATCTTACTGTACGATCAACTATACGAAAAATTAGTTTTAATGACTAATTTTATAATTAGTGCTTATGAACTAATCGTATTGTACGATGTTGATCGTACTGTATGATTCGTTTCCATTAGGAAATCCTAGCCGCTAGATCATTGAAGTATTTTGAAATTCAATTTTTGGACTAATAATACTGTACGATCCTAATCGTACTATACGATATTTGAAATCTTACTTAAATTAATTCCCATGATTAGTCAATCAAATCAAGGTTTAATAAATTATACTGGACGATATAGATCGTACTGTATTACTGCCAGAGACAAAATTCGATCGTTCCGAATATCGTACTGGATGAAGCCTTGATTTTTTGAACTAATCGTACAGTACGATGTTAATTGCACTGGACGAACCCTTGACGTTTGAACTAAACGCACAGTACGATGTAAATCATACTGGACGATTGACAAAGACGATTTCTAATCGTCCCGGTGATCGTCCTGTACAAACAGAAAGAAATTGAACTAATCGTACCATACTAACATTTGATCGTATTGTACGATAAGTACACAGAAATTGAACAGTTCGTCTGAATGACTGTTCCATCCTACTGGACGAACCCTTGTGTTGAACTAATCGTACTATATGAACCCAGATCGTGTTGTACGAGCAGTGACGACTTAATTGAAAACTTAGGATTTTTTGAAGCCTTGTACTTGAGCAATTCAAACTTGTCCAAAAAAATAGACTTTTGGCTGTTGAAGGAACTCTGAGGGAGAATTTTTGAGAGAGCTCTTGGGCTTGGAGAGGGAGAATGTGAGGTTGTGTGTGAGGAATTTTTACACGGTGCTCCGGGCAAGCTTGCACCTTGCTTCTTCCAGTGGCCTTTGTGAGTTCTTAGAGTTGCTCTTGGGAGAGAAGCTTCAAGGTCAAGGGTCGTGGGTTCTCTGCCTTTATCAGGAGGGTGAAAAAGGATTGAAGGTTCTCTGCTATCACTAGGAGGGTGAGAAAAATTTCAAAGGTTCGCTGCCATCACCCGAAGGGTGATATATCTTTCAGTTTTCCGCCGCATCGGGTTTGGTGGAAGTGATTTATAAGGGCTTCTCCGCCTTGCTGTGGGGGTTAAAGGAGAGTCACTATAGTGTTAGTGCAATACCCGGAGAGGACTCCGGTGAGTGGATGTATATCTTTATCTTGATTTATTTGTGCTACAAAACTTTGAAAAAGAAAATCAAGTTTTTAATTTGCTTCCGCTTGTATTAGTTACTTGACTAAAATTTTTCATAAATTGTGATATTGGTTAAAAAAAAAAAAATTTTGAGTATTTTTTTTAAAATAACCAATTCACCCCCCTCTTGGTATGCCTAGAGATAATTCAAGGAGGTCTTACAACTTCCCCCGAACTTTCAAGAACAAATTTAGAAAGCTATTAGGAATTTTCTAGAGATTTTCCATTGGTCTATCAATCATAAATAAAGGTATATTGAGTGCTATTTTATGCAGTGACATTTTTTTTTTGTTTTTTCCTCATACTTTTTGTAAAAAGCAAGTTTTTTCTTTATTTTTTGAGTTTTTCCCCAGACATCAAACTAAGTGCTGGATTTTTCTCTTAGATTTTGAAAATAGTAATTTGAACTATTTTCTTCTCCGAAATTCAAACACTCTCATTGGTTTTTCATTGGACATTAATTACTTCCTCTTAAAACTCCTATTTTATGCCAAAATAGCAAATCATCAACACATAAAATAGAAGAGCATCAACAATTCGAAAAGCGAAGGTTGCTATAGTATTGACACTGTTGTTATAGTAATGTCACTAGTACTGCAGTAACGATCACTTCTACGGTACCGACATATGCAGGCTGAAGCTTTGCCATGGTGATAGTGCAGGCTCTGGAGGGGTCGTAGAAATAGATAGGAAATAAAAAAGTTTTTTTTTGGGTTGGGTTCAAGGGGTGGGAGAAATCTTAGTTTTTAAATTGATTTTATTACTAGAAGTTAAGCCTATTTATTTGCAAGTATAATATTTATAAGTTCTAGCCTTTTTTTAAAATAAACTACATAAAAAAGAAATCATATCTACAATAACAAAGCAGATAAGTTCAAATTGAACATTAATTTATACAAGAATTTTCCTAATATGGATTTAAATTCAAATACAAGCTTATTAAAAAAACCATCCTTGTACTCATATAATATGCAGCTTGATTCAATCGTTTAGCTTCTAGAGCTTTGATCTCTTATGCATTATATTGAATTGACAATATAATTGAGCTTATGGACTTTTGTTGATATTCTTTTTTATCTCTACGATGTGATATGAGAATCACCATCACTGATAATTTTCATCAAGAAATTGGATTATAAAACTTTAAAGAACATGATTTTTTTTTCATGATCTGGTGATCAAATTGTGATCATATATGATCTGTTTACTCAATTGAATTTGTTCCTAGATGAATGACTCCCATTTTAAGAGAATTTTACTCTAATAAATTCATAACTTTTGGTTGGAGAAGGCCAACTTTTTAGCCTCCTAGCTACGTCATTTCGCTGTGTTTGTCAATTGAAATTTTAGGAGATTTTCAAACTTTTTTTTGAGATTTGTTTTTTAAAATTCAACGAGCTTGGGTAGCATTTCATTTTTAGGAGTTTCATGTGAATGTTCCAAGTCATTATTTGGGTGTGCCACTCTTTTTGACTTGGTTATGCAGCAATATCTTCTTCTTTTTTTTTGAGCTTGTTAATACTAGAGGCTTTGACTATTAGTTTTTTCAAATTAATTTGCAAGATGGTGGTTCCTTAAGCTCCTTCTTCAACAATGGAGATTTCTACACTTCTAGAAACTCTTTCCCCCATTTTTCTTTTGGAAGACATAATTTTCTTTTGGATATTTTTGGTAGACATTGTTAAGTGTTGCAGAGATGAGGATGCTCAGGTGGATGAGTGGCTTTACCCTTAGAGATAGGATACAAAATGAGCATACACGTGAAAAGGTTGGAGTAGCTCTAGTGGAATATAAGTTTAGGGAGAGTCGCCTTAGATGGTTTGGTCACATAAAACGACGGCCTTCCGATGACCCGGTTAGGAAAGTAGAGGTATTAGATTTGACTTATATTAAGAAAGGTAGAGGTAGACCAAAAAAGACTTGGTTAGAAAATATTAGAAAAAATCTTTTTTTATTAGATTTAAATGAGAATTTGACTTTTAATAGGACACAATGGAGAAAAATGATTCATGTAGCCGACTTCACGTAATGGGACAAAGGCTTGATGTTGTTGTTGTTGTGGATATTTTTGGTAGTTGCCGTGCGGGTACACAATTTTGTAATTGTATGTAATTTTGACCACTCTTTGACTGCTCAATTTTGATGGCCGAGTTACAGTACATTGATAGTTTGGCATTGGTGTCTTGGAGATTTGCTATATATATTGCTTCCCAGTTAGCTTTTTAATCTTCTTGTAGCCTTCTTTGCCTAAAGAAGAGATAGCTTGACTTCTTGGTGGGGTGCCACCAAGGTTTTTTTCCCTTGATGGTTTGCTATTTTGGCCTTGGGAGGGTTCCAAAAGTATATTAAGATTGTGGTAGGCTTTGGGAATAGTTTGAATGGAGTGATGTTCAAGTTTGATGCAATGCAATGGTGAAATGTAAGGATGTTAGAATTCTGGCCGAATTTTGACAAATGAAGTTTTGGTTTTTAGGGCTTCAAATGGTGGGTATTACAGGATTTGAAAACACTTGGAGATGGAAGAAGAATGCATTAAGAACAATTTTGAAGATTTTCACTAAATTCTAAAAGATTTTGATGGCTCAAATGGAGGGTAGAATACAAATAGGTCAGATTCAGCTGGGTTCTGATCAACATCTTTATGAGGGGTTTTGGATGGTATTTTGTGGGGAGACTGCATACAAATGGGTATGGGATGGTGTGGGAATAAGTTTAGAAAGATTATATATATATATATATATATATATATATATATAGGCTTGCCACTTACTAAATTAGTAAGGTTGAAGAGATCACCAAATCTCTTAATGTGAAGGTCTGCCAGACTGCCACCAAGCCTCCTTTTTTGGATGGAACAACGAAGTGAAGAATGAAAGAGGTATGATATACCGATCAGTTTGCATGCCAGGCAACAAACAGAAAGTTTAATATTTGCATGACCACATCGCAAGAGAAAGGATCCATTATTCACCTAACCATATCGCAATAGTGAACAAGTACAACTAGACACTCACCTAACCACATCACAACAATGAAGTAAAAACTGAAAGAGGTATGATATACCCGTCGGATCACACACTGGGCAACTAACCGAAATTCTAATGCCCGCCTGATCGCATCGCAACATCGAGACAAAAGAGAAAGTAAAGCATCCATCTTCACTTGACCACATCACAATAATGAAGGAGGACAACTCAACACTCACGTTACCACATCGCAATAGTAAAGTGAAGAGTGAAAGAGGTATGATATAATCGCCAAATCAAATGCCAGACAACCAACCGAAAGTCTAATATTTGCCTGACCACATCGCAACAGCGGGACAAAAGAGAGAGAAAATCATCATTTTTTCACCTGACCACTCATGCTGGGGTCCGTTTGTTGGCCTCGTTTTTGGCATGCATCTTTCTTGGATTCATCTCTAGGTTGCGGAGGATAGTCCTTTTATCAATCATGATCGTCGATGGCCTTGGGGGCGTCAATCAAGTCCGATTCTCTTTCTTTCCGCTTGGGTGTGTGCTACGATAGACTGAGTCACTCGTAGCCACCTCAAGTCGTCGTCATGCTCGGATTTTGATTCTATGAGTTGCATCATGTCCATCATTGTGTATGGGGATGCATGCGATGAGTGCTACGACGATTTCTCGACATTTTCACGTAGTTTCATGCGCATGAAATCTTATTGGTATGATATTTTGTCTACTTGAAAATTTTTCTTTGGGGCCTTGTTTTATGAAATAAACCGCACATGCATTTTTGGATCATCGAGACCTTTCAAATGAACTCATTCACACTCGAATCGGGGTTTGTTTGATATGCGTTGAGAGTTCAAGTGAATTGTTATTTAGATATTATATTATTAAGTTTGTAGATAATTATATACATTGATTAATATATAGATATATGTTAATTTTAAAATATTTATATAATTTTAATTTATATATCTGCTTACAAATTTTTATTTCATGATATTTTAAAATATAATTCCTCTCTCACCCTCTCTTTCTCCAGCTCCCTCTCATTAATTGGGCTCTTCCCCAAAATCCTTTTGAACCACCAAAATCTCACAGAACTTGACATACATTTAATTATATTGGGCCCCACACCTCCACTTTACTCTATTCATTCTCAGGCAAAAGAGGATTTTGACTAGGCTTTCCCACTCATGTTCTAGAACTCACGCCACTCTCCAGCCAAGGGGGTTCTCACGCCTCTCCTTCCTCCTAGCCTTTCGCCTCTCTCACTCGTGCATTGTAGTTCGCCGGACATCTCGCTGCTGTCGAGAGGTTTAGCCTCCTAGCCACCATTGAGACATCGCTCACGACCCCAACAGTCGCTGTTCGCCGCTCCTCCCTTTCTATTCCCTTTCTTGCCCAACGAGCAGCCCATCCTTCCTCTCCCTTTCATGTCAACCTCTCTCTCCAATTCCTCCCTAGCCATCTTCCCACTTGCGCCTGCCGTTGTTGGCTAAGCCTGCTGACCAAGCTTGCTGTTCCATCCCTCTTCCACATGCTGCTCCTTGGCAAACATGCCACACTTCCATTTAGGCCATTGCTCTATTCATATCAACGGACTACCAACCATTGTTGCACTTTTGCAAAGGTATATCCATAGGGAACACCCTAGCATTAACACAATGTATTAAATGATTCATATTATGATTATTCGACAAGTTTTACGCTAGATGTCGTCTACCTAACACAACTCTCTACTTTTCTCATTGAGGACTTGAAACTTGACAATGTTAGTGTTAAACAACGAACAAAACCCTGTCACAAAATTCAAGATTGGCGAAAATTTTCGCCATAGTTTATGAGGAAAAACTAGAGGAAAATTTCGCCAGAAATCCGTCAAAAATTTCCGCTCAAAATTTCTGACAAAAATTTTGCCGGAAAATTTTGACCAAAATTTTGTATTTTTTTCGCCAAAAAAAGTTGTTTTCTCTATATCAAATATTTTCAACGGGAAATCCATTGGAAACCGGTAGCAAATACTTAAAAAAACTCCTCCTGACCTTCTATTTGCATGGAAACCTATTGTAATTCACAACAAATCATTCGTACAGATTATATCAAACTAATATAACTCAAAACTAATATTCTAAGCTAATAATCTTAAAAAAAATAGTCATTAAAGAAAATTTTAGTAACAAACATTATATTAAAAAGTTCTTTGAATTTCTTTGTCAAATTTAACATTGAGTTCATCACATTTTACAATACATGTAATACACGTAACCATCTTCAGTCTCTTTACTATCCTCAAGCTCAAGCTCCTGAACCTTATTCTTTCGATGTTCTTTCCTTTATGACCTAAGCTTTGCCTGTATCTCAGATGGGTTCGTTAGTATATTGGCTTATACTTGTCGCATCCGCTCTATCTCCTCGGTGAGAGCAGCCACCCTTAGGCTGACTATCTCCTTAATGCCGTTATCATCATAGGTTGCTGAGCTGGCCCGTTGTGTTTCAAATGTGTACACCTGGGAGCCTAATTCATACACTCCTCCCTTCTGCCTACCTCCCACCGCTTGTGATCATGTGCTATAGTCGGAGAACTATATGGATCCCGATGATGATCCCTTACCAGTGGAAGGTTTACTCTCTTGAATTTGTATATAATCATCTTGGGAGTAATTGAATACATATAAACCTATATGGATAAAATTTGTACGCATGAACACCCTACAAATTTTAAAACTCACATAAGCTTTCTTTGATATTTGATCAACCCACTGGAGATCCACTTGGCGTTAATGTGTGCGTGTATGAAACTCCAACACGTGAGGCTCTCTGCTAAGTATCTTCTTCTGCAAAAACTCACGTTTAGACAATAAAAAAAAATTAACTTGAATAGATGATGGTTAACTTGTTTATGCAATAAGAGATAAGATTTTACTAGTTGTCGTCTATGCTCAGTGTGAGGCAATGAATCATCAGTATGGAGGGAGCTCTCTAAACGACTAAACCCTTACAATCGAAGGCTCTATTCTACTTAGTCTATTTCCTCTTCTTAGTGTAATCTGTGCTTTGCTCAAGCTCTGGTCAATTCACCCCATACACCCTCTCCAAGTCACAAGGGGCGCTCGTCTAACTTTGTAATATCAGTAAACATATCTCATAGGCGATTTGAACCTCTCTTTTCAAAGTTATTTCTTATTTTTGCATTATGTTGAGGTAACCACCTAAAATCTTTATGTTAAGATAATTAGAATAGAATATACTAATAGCCAATGTATAAAAACATTCAGACTTATGAAAGTTACTACTATTTTATCTCAAACTCCCTGAATCACATATCCCGAACTTCCTGTGGGATTTCTTCCAAGATGGATAAGGAGCATCATACCTTCTCCTAATGATATCCCTAATCTTATGCACGGGCTGCCTAGCGGGATTAAATCTACATAAAATATTAAATTTCAAATATCAATACTAGTTCAAACAACTAAGCAAACAAAAAATAATTAAAATAAAAAACTTGTGTATCTCACTTGGGCTCTATGGGAGGCCGTCTGTCCTCTAATGGTGGTACCTCCTCCCCCTTTGCTCTGCTGGTGTCGATGATCCAACATGATGTGACTGTGTTAGAGGTTGATGGTAAGAAGATTGATGGTAAGGAGGATACGTATATGTTGACGGAACTATCCATGAAGGTGGCGGCGGGTAATATAAGTAAAAGGGTGTGGATTGTGTGGTATATTAAAACAATTACGATTCTCCTATTGCGTGGGAAATTTTTTGCCGGTATAGGGTGAATTTCATGTAGTATAAATGATTAAATAAATTCCAAATTCGAAATTCTTATTATTGAATTTCCTCCCCTGAAATTTTAGGTTTGGAGTGATAATATTTGTTCTCAAGGAAGGTCATGTACATGGAATTATAAACTTTTAAGTGTGGGGGATTGCATTCATACCTATTTTTTGATTATAGGAGTGTTTAAAGAAATATCTTTTATAGATTTAGGATTTCATTTGCTTGTTTGCCAAGAATTAATGTGAATGAAAACTAAAGACTCAGATTTTCGAAAAAAATGCAAGAAATGATTTTAGTCTTAAGAAACTAATAGAGTAAAGTTTGAATAGGGGCTTGAAATTTAATTACTCTTGAGGTCATTCTATTACTGTGATATGTAGTTATTAGGATGACTTCTCCCCAATGATGCTTTGGAATATTTGTGGAGAACATTAGTGATCTAGCAACCTATAAGAGATGTATATTCTTTCGTTCAACAATTCCATTTTATTGAGGTCTACATAGGAACTTTGCTGGATAATCTCTTGATTTAAGAGAGAATTTTTGAAGGTTGATTCAATTTTTTTTGGCATTATCAAATTTTAAGACTTGGATTTTCTATTGAAGTGTCAATTATGATATTAAAATGTTTAAAGATATGCCCCGCTTCGAATTTTTTCTTGATTAAGAAAACCCAAGTGCAAATGATATGATTGTTGATGAAGGAAATAAACCATCTAGCTCCGAAGACATATTTGACTCTAGATTATTTGCATACTTCACTCTGAGCTAAAGTAAATGGTTGGAGAGATTTGTAGGTTTGATTGTGATAGAAACTACTACTGTATTTGGCCATTTGATAAATATCATATTCAAATCCCTTTGAATTTTTGTTGATGAATAGAAATGAATTAATTTTTCAAGGTAAGTAAATTTGGGGTGTCCTAGGCAATTATGCCAATGACAAACATCATGCCTCTTATTTGAAATATGTTTATAATTTCAATTGGGGTTTTTGGTGGATATACAATCCGTTGTTTGAGCTCGCACCTTACTCGAGAGATTATTCTTTAAAAGGTAGGGTCCAGACCATATCTTTCTGCTGCTAATCATACTCTTTGAGTTTTAGTCCTAAAGTGGCAAAGAGTAGATGAGAAATTAGCAACATAATTGTTGTTTCAAGTGAGTTTACTGATTGATAGTAAGTTGTAATCTAGGTTAGACATTAAAATCATAAACTCAAGTGCTAAATCATTTAGGAGAATGATAGAATCTATTTCAACCACTTTTGATAGTGACTCATCTACAATCAAAACATTCTAATTTTCATGGTATTAGTTGTAATTTTGGAAATATTTGTCTCCCGTCATATAATCTGATGTTCCTGAGTATATTATCTATGTATTTGCTTTCTTTTTATTTATGATGAGAGCATCTGAGAATTTACCTTTTTGAGTAATCATGCTTATTCCAATAATGTTTTAGAATAACCTTCTTCTTGGAGAATCATTTGTTGTCTTCAGTTTGCTGTCTAGTTGGTTGCAAGAGGAAGGAGAGAGTTGCTATGCTCTATCCTTGTTGTTGGTTCTCTTTATAATTTTTTATTTCCAATATTAGAATTGTTGTTTTCTTGACCCTTGGCTTCATTGTTAACATTTGCCACCATCTTCTTTCCAGGAGTATCCTTGATATATTTTTTTCACCGCCCTTGTTAGTCAAAGATTGAATTTTAGTGTTGTTGAAAGATCTGTTGTCTTAGAGAAGAGACTCTATGTTGAAGGACCAATCAGCCTCATGAAGAGTAGAACCTTAATATCTTTGATACTATGTTGAAAATTAAAGAAGAGATGCATGTAGAAAATGAGAGCTTTTAATGGTTAAATTTTATTCTTTTGTTTTCTCTTAAAAACAAGATGCGAAAATGTACATAAATAGGGAGACAAACAATTAGCAAGAAAAGAAACAAACATGAAAATCAATATGTTGACCTCAAAACTTGCTCCACAATTAAATTGTGGATCGAGCACGGCCAAAACGACAACTCATCATGTGAATTGGATTCAGAGCATATTAAACACAATGAAAATCACTCAATTGTCACTCGTTTGTGAAACACACTACGTAGATGTGCTTGGATTGTTGAAATTACAAAGGAAGGGCTTTTGTGATCGATTTGATCGAACTCGACTAAAATGTTGGCCAACATACGTTACGTTGTACAAGCTTGGTTTGAAATGCCTTGACCCAATTGAAAGTACTCAATTATCGCTCATTTCGTAAAACAAATGCAAAGCTGTACATAAATAGGTAGATAAACAATTAGCAAGAAAAGAAATAAATATGAAAATCATTATGTTGACCTCAAAACTTGCTCCACAATTCGATTGTAGATCGAGCACAATCATAATGATAGCTCATCATGTGAATTCGATTCAGGGCGTATCGACCACAATAAAAATCACTCAATTGTCACTCATTTTATGAAACACACTACATAGATGTGCTCGGATCGTTGAAATTACTAAGGGCTTTTGTGATCAATTTGGTCGAATTCGACCACAATGGTGGCCAATATACGTTATGTCGTGCAAGCTTGGTTTGAAATGCCTTGACTGCAATTAAAAGTACTCAATTGTTGCTCATTTCATAGAAAGGACTGGGCCATCACATCTAAAACATCAAAATGGCTCGAAATAGACACCCATATTGCCCATATTGTCCATATAATTGCATGAGAAAAAGATGGAATTTATCGGTATGCGTGAAGACATCAAATGACGTGCTTAAGCAACGACAAAATTGCTTATTAGTATTTACAAATAAATTATTTTAAAATAGATAGGATTATCATAATATGAATTTCATTATTAAAAAAATTATCATCATCAAAATTATGTCAAGAGAGTCGACTTGAATGGTTTGGCCACATAAAATGGCATCCTTCCGATGACCCGATTAGGAGAATAGATGTATTAGATTTGGCTTAGGTTAAGAAAGTTAGAGGTAGAGCTAAACAACTTGGTTAGAAAATATTAGAAATGATCTTTCTTTATTAGATTTAAATGAGAATTTGTCTCTTAATATGACACAATGGAGAAAAAGATTCATGTAGCCGATCCCACGTAGTGGGATAAAGGCTTGATGTTGTTGTTGTTGTATCAAAATTATTTTGAGCTGTAATCTATCAAAAAAATTGACACATTCTCACCATTTCAAGCTTAAATCTTTTATTTTATTGGAATTATAGGATTTACATCTGAGAAACGTAAGACAATCCTTTACAATTTTCATATTCAAAATTGTGAGCAATTTTAATTCTATGAAATGTACTTTATCATTATTATCTTAAACTATATTAAAAGGTCAATTGGACTAATCCGGAGCACATGCGTGTGTGAATAGAGAGAATACTTTGATTTTTGTCAAATTTGATTTAAACATATGTTTAGTTGCCCTTTTTCTTGCTAATGATTCATGTTTTATTGGCTTTATCTGATTTTTTGTAACTGTTTACTATGTGTATGCTCCTATCTTAGTTCACCTTTTGATTGCAGGACATTCATAGTCTGCATGATAGTGTAATACCACAGCAACCTGGTATTCAAATTCGCAAAGAAGAAGCTGAAGAACCCTTCTCATTTTGGAACATGGGGAGATTTAAAAGAGCGAACTTTGTTTCCTCAGTTTCTCCATCATTTGATTTATCTTGGAACTTTGATAGGAAGAGAAAACCAATTGCAGAACTTATTAACTCTTCCAAGTGCCGGAGAATGTGAGAGAAGAGTACCATCTGTATTTAGAAAATTTTCGGAGCTTTTGTGGAAGCGGAGGCATTGAAGGGGACAAGAAATCTAGATTGGCAGGATTCTGTTGTGCAAAAGGTAGGATATATGTTTATATGTATGCTACTTTGATGAATATGACCGAACATCTTTCCCAGCAGGTCATTAACAACTTTTGTTCAACCTGCTTATATAATATCTATCTAATTCTGCACTTCTATCTGTAAAAAATCAATTTGATCTTGAGAGATATAATGTGGTGCTTGCTTGCTCCCTTGAGCTTTGAACTGAGGATGGGTAATGTAATGGTACTGCTGTAATGTCTATAGCAGGATAGCTTCATGCTTTACGTTTCAACAAAAAAAAAAAAGAAAATAGGTGGTGCTTGGATTAGCAGAATACTGGAAGATAAGTTGATGAAATGTAATATTTCCCAGAAAATAAATGTGTAGTGCTTCTGGGAGTTGTTTGCTGGTGGGATGTTGTGTGATGAATGCCTTCTTTTTGTTATTTATTTTGGAAGTGCTCTACTTCCCAGCTGATCTGAGTCAACCATATGAAATTATGTAAGATCTGTAGATGTGTGAGTATATATGTAAAATGCTTGTATGTTTGTGTATATCATGCGTTGATTGAGCAAAGATTGTTAGTAAAGTTTGAGTGATTTGAGTCTTGGGTAATTTTTGTTGAATAATTGTAGGTGTCTGTAAAATTAATTGTGAAATCCTTACATAATAGAGTTTTTGTGGAATAATAGAGTTTTTGAAAGTTTGTTATATGTATTCTAATTTTTTTTTCCTCCATGAATAGTATGACAATTTTTAATGAGTATTTTGTTCTAATAAATCTGGTTGTGAAAAGCTTTGACAGCATTAGTCTTGTTTTTTTAATTGTGAGAAGCTCCGGTAGACTTAGGCTTCGTTTGGGATGACTTTTTTATTGCTTCTTAAAGCAGTTTTTTAATATAAAAATTTTAATTTTTGTACTAAAAAGCTACTTTAAGAAACAGTAAGAAAGTTGCTCCAAACGAAACTTTAGTTGTAGGCAAAACATTATCTTGTTGTGAAAGTATATACGAAAGATTAAAAAAAAGATTTAAGTTTTGTTCGAGACAGATTTTTATTATTTTTTATAATAAATTTTTAGTATAAATATTTTTTGAACTAAAAAATTTTGTAATAGAAAATTATTTTGAAAAGCAATAAAAAAATTGTTCCAAATAAAATCTTAGTTACATAATGATTTAGTTTAGAGGAGAAAAATGATGAGGATTAGAGTAGCTGTCATGATCATATGGCTGGAATATACTGAGAAGATAGTGCAGGGGATAGACGATGAGTTACCATCGTGGAGGTGACCTGCTGCAAAATGTGTTCACCATTGTGGAGCACTGGAGAACGTGTCGACTGTTTGCTGTACTGCGGATTATGGAAGATAGGGTTTTTATCCTCTTTCAAGTGAAAAATTATTACGTGCGGCATCCGAATTCGTCCGCAGGTGAATCCGGATGCGTGATGTCGCCCGGGGTCCAATGTATCCGGGTGATGTGGTGCGTCCAGATTCGTCTCCGGACGGTTCGGACGCCACATGTAATAATCTCTCCTTTCAAGTTCACAATCTGAGGAGCATATTGTTGACTTGTTTCTTAGATCATCATAGTTGTAACTGAAAGCGATTTAGTAAATATGTTGCCTATTTGATCATGAGAATTACTGTGAAGCACTTGAATTTTCTAAGTAATTTCTTCACCCCCACACAAATGAGTAAATTTTAACACATTTTCGACCTTCTTTTACAAAAGTTAAATCAATTTCGATATATTTTAGTCTTATTTAAACTTATTCAAACTCTTAGTTGAAACTCTGCAAGAAGAGAATATAACATAATTTAGATCAAGAATTTGAATAAATTTTCAATAAGTTCGGAAAGGCTAAAATGTGTCAATCATTTTTAGAAATGATCAAATAATTTTTGCTCATTTTTTTTTTTGGAGATTATCTAGATTGTTTGATAGTGATTTAATCATCATTGTAACTGTTGATGATGTTGGAATTTGGCTCTGAAATGAGATCTAACACGTATATTGAAATCTAATAGCCATTAATATTTAGAGTATGAAGCTTATTTTTAACCCTAAAAGACAAACCGGAAAACATCACTAACTTTTAAATATATGATGGGTAGGGAGAGATCGCCACCATGAATTCCTGCTTGAAGACACACATTAAGCAATTGCTAGAAACATAGATGAACATATGTAAGGTCATGTAGCACTACTCACTAATAGTTATATCTATTTGCTATATCATCCTCTTTAGCTACTCTTATAATCGCATAGTGTAGTTACCCTAATCAAATCACCTACATTACTTTGAGCTACCCTATTTGAATCTTTTTTTTTTTTTTTGGATAGCCCTATATTATTGAAAGACTCAATCATAGCTACCTAAAATAAATTGGACAAATAGGATGGGAGTAATTCGAATGGGCAATTACATGCACATAATTTGAGAAAAGCCTACACATTTAAGTGTTTTAACATAATAGCCTACGTCCATTGTGTAGTTACAAGAGGATTCCACCATGAAGTACAAATAAATATAGAAAGTCCACCTCTTCACCATGTAAGAGGAACAAAGGGGAGAGAAAGAAGAAGAATTTTCAAAATTGAGGTCTATAATTTATTTGAGAAACCACGAAAATAAATATGCATTCATGAACAAAGAGAATAAATAAAATTATTTGCAATGGAATTTTGAAACACACACACGTGCACACGACTGCACATGTACAAACACACGCACGCACATGCTACGAAATGTGTGTCTGTAAGAAAGGGTGGCCAGAAATAATTGACCGATTCCAATTGGTTGGAGACATATTACTTTGTATAGGAGGATGGGCCGACAAGCTTTCCTTTAAAATAATGTTTGTGGTGTAATCCTAAATGATATAACAAGGGAGGTATAAGAAGATAGATTGATATAATATGATATGCCGACGAACAAGAAGTGACGACTTTTGATATAAAAGCCATCTAACCTAAACGACTTGTGATTGAGACTGATTCCTATAGAATTTGATATAGGAAAAACACTACGGTAGCTGTATGTCATTTCTTGCTTTTAGTGTAGAAGGATATATGAGAGATTACATAAAATAATATTACATGACATGATTTATATATGATACAAGATATGATTGATACATGTACATGGTAAGACTGATATAAGAGCATATAATATATATGAACAATTGATTATAAATTATAGGAACTAGTGATATATGAATATATGATACATATGGATTATACAACATATATGATATACTACACTAGTATGTTGCACTGCGTTGGAATAAAACACTAGATACATACATAGCATCAACATTGTACGACATGCATTTAACTATAATATGTACGCATATTTCTTAAACAGAGATATATAGAAATTATTCTTAATTAATGTGTATAGAAATGTTAGAGTTTACCGACCTCTTGTATATGGTTATCGATCATTAATTACTATTCACTTGGTTATTAATCATTGTTTACTTATTAATCATTGTTTTAATATATACAATTGCACTGATGTTTATTGATCATATGACCTATTAGTATTTCATTGATTGTTACATATTTTTATAATTTTATATTCATACTGATGGTGATTAAATGGTGGTGGGCGGAGGCGGTGGGCGGCGGTGGCCGCCGACGATGGTGGCCAACAATGGCTGGCCCGCGATGGCCGGAGAAGGTGGCCAAAAGTGACTGGCTGGTGGTGTTCGGCGGCGGCGGCCGGTAATGCCTCGAGTTTACAGTATTTAAAAATCGCTCAAATCTGAATAATTTCAAATACATAAAAAATTGAACTAAAATAAAATACACTGCATTTGCTTTTTTTTACCTTGAATGCATTTTTTATTCAACCAAACACTCAAATTATCAAACCCTATATTTAGATTATTTTACACCCTAAATGCATTAAACCAAACAGTCCCTAAGCCATTTATCACAATAACATCACATTAATCGTTTTAAAAAAAAAATCTATCATATTTTCTTAGCTCTCAATTCTCATTCTTGATTGAACAGTTCTGTACGCCCTAAAAAATAATCATATTCAAAGGGCGCAGGTAATAAATAGAAGCCGAATAAACTGGGATTGTTAGAGAGAAATTAGGGTTTGAGATGTTCCCGAGTGCGATGTGGGCAGCCTATTGCAGGTTGCAGCGTAAGTTTAGCCAACTCAAATCGTTGCGACCGTTAGGGTTCAAAGCATGGTGGGTCCGGAAAGAACTTTGCTCCATTTTTCTCCTTCTCCCCGGAGAAAGCTGTGATTCCAAAGTGAGATTGGGAGAGCCCTCTCAACGGCTCCTCCCATCTCCTTCTTCTACTCAGTAAGCGTACTCCTTCTTCTTCGTCTTCATCATCATCATCAATTTGCCTGTTAATTGGTGATAATAGATTTTTTTTTCTTGGATTGTTTTTCTTCTCCTCGTCCATCTGTAATCAATCTCCTCCTTATTCATCATTTTCTAATTCTCTTTATAGCATAAACAATCAAACTGACGGCTTTAATTCTTTCATGGTGTTCATGAGGCAGATTGGAAGGAGAACACACTAGCAATGGAGAATAAAGAGAACAATGCTGAGACGGGGTTGGAGATTGTAGAGGAACCTGCTGCAATCAAATACTATGGCTGGAAAACAATGCCTTATGTCATAGGTAAGTCAATAAGATAGCTGAGGAAAAATAAAATAAAATATATATGTAACTTTCAAAATATTTTGAACGTAAATGCCATGCTCAGGATGTATATAACAAAATTTTCCCAAAATTATGAGGAAATGAGTGCTCCCTTTCCATAGATTTGTAAGAATTGCTGAAATTTATGAGGAGTCTCTAGAGAAATTTAATCGTATACATACACATGAAGATTTTCTGCATCATTCCTCTTTGATTGGTATGAAATTAATATTTTTAGAAGTTAAACAGGCAATGAAACATTTGAGAAGCTTGGGGGCATTGCCACAGCATCAAATCTGCTTGTCTATCTCACCACTGTCTTCCACATCAAAAGCATCCATGCTGCAACGATCCTTAATGTTTTTAATGGAACTACAAGCCTGGCTACTGTTCTTGGGGCCTTCATCTCGGACGCCTTCTTAGGACGCTACAAAACCTTGGGTTTTGCTTCTGTAGTTACACTTTTGGTAACAAATCAACACTCCAAGCCTTATGTCTGATACTTAGTAACTATTTTATTCGTTTTTATTTAACTTTCCTCTGTATAGTTTTAATTTTTGTAAAAAATGAATGCATTTGTGAAGAAATTTATCTTTTGTGTGAGAGTAGCATAGACTGAATTACAGCAGATGGAATCATAGCTTTATATGGAACACCAAAGGAAGCCTTGATTTAGACTCCTTGAAAATAGCTTGCATGTTAGACTATGCTGTCATGATTTGGTAATTTAGAATTGTTTTTAACAATGCTAGTAATTTTTAGACAAAAATAATATATCTATTGAGATCCTATACACACTATAAAATAGCTCCAATCAGAACTGCTGCATATTTTACAAGCTTTATGAGAGAATTTTGGCGCATTCTTGTATACTGAATTAAACTGTCTAAGACTTTATTAATGGTGATAATATAATCTTAACTAAAGTTTTTCTTCTTAAGCAAAGTGTTCTACACACGTCAAAGTCATTCCCATTTTGTAGAATACAGTAAGTTCAACTATGTTGACACGTGAAAGTCCACTATTAATTTATTTCTCTCATCATATTTCTCTTTTCTCACCAAAGGGTATGTTTGTCATCATGATTACTGCTGCAATCCCAGCTCTGCATCCACCTTCCTGTGTACAAGGAACAACTTGTTCAGGTCCTACAACAATGCAGCTTTCTATGCTTGCTCTCAGTTTTCTATTTCTAGTGATCGGTGCGGGCGGCATCAGGCCCTGCAATCTTGCCTTCGGTGCCGACCAGTTTAATCCCAAAACTGAATCTGGAAAGAAAGGAATCAGCAGCTTCTTCAACTGGTATTATTTTACCTTCACCATTGCGGTTATGATCTCCTCTACTTTCATAATCTATATTCAGAGCAATGTGAGCTGGACACTGGGCTTGGCTATCCCTGCCATCATGATGCTCATCTCTTGCATCTTCTTCTTCCTTGGCACGAGAATTTATGTCAAGGTGAAGCCTGAAGGGAGCCCTTTTATTAGCTTTGCTCAGGTTCTAGTGGCAGCAGTCAGGAAGCGGCGTTGGCAATTATCAGATGATCCAAAGCAGTCTCTTTTCAGTCCTCCTCATTTCAGCTCTCTCATCTCCAAGCTTCCTCATACTAATCAGTTCAGGTAATTAAGCTTCATATACTCTACAAGAATGATGCATTTCATTGTGTTGTAGGAGGTATTTGTCATTTAGATCTCAATAATTTCCAGTTTAAAGTACTTGTGATGCTTTTCATTAAGCAAGATGCAAATTTTAGAAAGCTCTTTTCTTTATGCATTGTCTCTTATTATTGAATACAGAAATTTCTGTAAATCATACCCAACTATACTTAGAATATTGTGTGAAAGAGAAAATAGAGAAATAAATAGGGAAATAAGAGTTCTAAAGTGAGAAGCTTTGAGATTTCAATAAAATAGGCTTGAGTGTAGAAAATTACATAAACTAAGCTCACCCCCCAACCCCCTAGATGTGGATTTAGGTTGAGGCTTGAGTATTATAGAATTAGCTACATGCATGCTATACATAAAAGAAGAGGAAAACATAATAATTGGATAGCCTGATCGAAATGATCAACTTGATGAAGTAGTCTGCCAAGTTCTTAAGAAGCTATTGACTTGGCATATGTTGATAGCTGAAAAGTCGAGTAACCTATCAACAGTTTATCTCGGAAGTCATCATTCCTTGAGTAGTTGTGATGAGGGCATCCATACTTGGAAAGTTTATCGTAGACGTGGCCGTCGATCTACGGCCACGATCGAGTCTTTGTATTTCTGAGTTTATTATGTTACTTTGTTTCTTTTATTTTAGTTTACTGTTTTACCCTTACTTAAGGGAGATTGTTTGTAAGCCCTAAGGGCAATGTCGTCTTTTTCTTTTTTTGAGTCTTTGTACGAGGCTTATATATAGCCCATTTATTCTCTTTGATGAGGATGATGATTGAATACAAAAATTCCTGCACTTGTTCTTCCTTGTTGAGAGCTTGAGAGCTTTGAAGAGATCCTTTGGAGAAGGAAGCGTATCACCCACCAACCTAGACGTGTCGGATTCGTGGTTCTAAATCTTAGTTCCTAATTCCTCTTCTTCCCTCCTTCCCCCCCCCCCCCCCCCCCCCCCCCCTAATCCACGGTCCAAGCACCATTTCCTTCCCCTTCTCCAAACCGACCCTCTCCACCTCCCCTCACACCCCACGGCCCAACCACCTAACCCCCCCCCCCCCCCCCCTTCCCCAAACCGAACCCTCCCTAATTCCCCTTACACCCCACGGCCCACCCCACCTCCTTAAGCCGCCGGCCTACACCCTCCCCCTACTCCTCTCTCTCTCTCTCTCTCTCTAATTGAGTTTCCTAATTTATGAGAAAGTATATTTGGAAGGCATTTGAGATTTGAATTTAATTTGAATTCAAATTAAAACACTTTCCTAACTTACCAAAACTATTTTAGGAAAGTTTCCTATTTGAGTTCTATTTGAAATTTTAATTAAAAGGGAGAGAATTAAATCTTTCATATTTCCTAATTCTAAGTTAGGAAACTCCAATCTCCTCCCCTATTCCCTCCCAATCCCTTCTAGTGCCGCCGGCCCCCCTATCCCCTTGCCACCCCTCTCTCTTTCCAATCTTCCCTCTTTCTCTTTTCAAATCCTCCCTATTTTAGATAAATCCTATCTTCCTTTTTCCATCTTCCTCCTAATTCAAATCTGAAAATAATTTAGATTTTGAACTTGTTACCCCATCCAAACCCTAACCCTAAGTCCACAAACTTGAAGCAAATTCCTCTCTCAAGACCTACTTTGGCCGGCCACCTTCCCCACCTCTTTTCATTTGATTTTCCACATAAAACCTCTAGTCTTTTGAGAGAAAACATCAAGGACACAGCAAATCCTCATCCTCCATTACTTGTTTTCCTTCATTCAACATGAATGGAAGTTCTCGAATGGGATTATGGTTTGGTACTTGACGAAGACGATAACATCGACATCCTCCGTTCCCCGTTCTTCGACGTCGGATTTGACTTCGACAACACCGTCGAAGAATACTTCGACCGAATCCACATCACTTTGGTGGATACGATTGACGACCAACGTACGAAAGGACGGTGGACCGTCCTCGGCCGATCCACGACTGCTTCCCCTCCGGATACTCCCACACTCGGAGGCTATTTCACTCAAATCCTACGATTCCTCACCCATACCATCGGCCTCCAAGTGACTACTTTCCGATGATAATTCCTTTTCGGTTAAGGTGAACTTTCTTCCCTCGTCCAGTTACTTCTTCTTTCTCCTAACCTTGTAGGTGGTGATGAATTCGTAAAAGATCCATGCCGCTTGATTTGCTAAAGAGCTTAGTAAACGTAGGATTATTTTGAGAGTTCCTTATATATTTATTTGTCTTAATGTTAATTAAGGGATTATGAATGAACATCTACTATGTTAGCTTTAATTTGATTTTCCAATCTATTTGTTTGTTCAAGCACTTTTAATGTGGTTTAGCCTAAACGCAAGCATCCCTCCTTTGTTTTATTTTATCATTCTAGATTGCTAGTAGTTTTAGTCAAATAATTGCTCTTAAAATAAAACGTGCAAATCCTAATTATTCAAAACATATTAGTCCTGCATCATCTGGTATCAGAGCATGGTTAACCTAAGATTGCATGCTAGAAAATCACCCTAGGTTGTTACCTTGCTAGTCTATTTAATTTTGCATGCATCGCATCTTTAAAATTGTTTAAAACTCCATTTATGTTTGTTGTCCATTAATTTCCTGCATGCATTTAGTAAGCTTTTAGGTCTTTTCTTTGGTGTCTAAGTGCTGGCCTTAACCCTACAACCTTGCTACTTGCGTAGGAGTCTTAACACCTTAGTATAGAGTGCTGTCCTAAGGTTTTCTGCTGCAGTTTTTGACTTTTAGGGTGTTTTTCCTGCACTTACACTTGCTGTCCACTCTTAGTTGTCACCCCTAAACCTTCCCTAGTGCTTAGCAATGGACCCCGAACAACTTGGAAGGACTTTAAACCTACTGGTAGGTCAAATGAATGTTATTATCCAACAATTAAAGAAAAACCAAGCTGATCTCGCTGAATTTCGTAGAACCACCACTGACCGTCTTGATACCATAGAGCATGGTAGGAGCCACCCGATTCCGTATACCCCTTCTAGGCCACCCTCTATGTATGGGGACGATCCTTTTACGGATGAGGGGCACCCTCGAGCTCCTCATCGAGTCCCCCACCATAGGCAAGAGCACCACCACGACCCTGATCTTCCCCTGATGAAGAATATCAAGGTTGATGCACCTACTTTCGATGGTATCCTCGATCCCCAGCTCTTTCTGGACTGGATCAAAGGTATGGATAGTTTCTTTAGATGGTAAGACATCTCCGAGGCTAGGAAGGTCAGTTTCGCCAGTATGAAACTCATTAGTAGGGCTAGTCAGTTCTGGTCTAACTTAGAAAGCCTTAGGGAGTCCCGCAATGAGTACCCCATCACTGATTGGCTGTCGATGAAGCGTGAGCTTAAGCAGAAGTACCTTCCTCCCTCGTACTTCCCTAGGCTCTTAGATAGGTGGCATAGACTGACTCAGGGTAGTAAACCCGTCAAAGATTACATTGCATCTTTTGACGACTTTCTGATTCGTTGCAAAGGGGAGACCTCCACTACCCCTACGCAAATCTTATCCATGTTTCGTACCGGGTTGCGAGAAGATCTTCGTAACGTGCTGTTCGCCCGGAATGTCACTACTCTTGAGAATGCCTATAGTTTAGTGCTAGACCTTGAGGAGAGTCGATCCCAGCACCCTAGCCGTCACCATGATTCTAGACCTCCCTACAGACCTTCAGGTAGTGCCACCCCGCACTCTTCTACTGCCCGGCCTACTCCGGGAAGTGTCACCCGACCTCCCACTGGTCCCCCTGCACCCCGACCTGATTTTAGAAGTAAACCTCCCACTCCGGATACCCCTCGGTCCAGTCTCAGGACCAAGTGCTTTCGATGCCAGGGGTATGGGCATATCGCTTCTCAGTGCTCCAGTCCCTACAAAGTTTCCATTATTGAGGAGATTACTGAGGAGGATCCTGAGCCCGAGGTTGATCAGGTTCACCAAGTTGAAGAAGAGGGTGATTTCTTCGAGGAGGACGATGACACCGCCGTCCTCCATTGCCTTCAGAAGTTGGACACATCTCCCATCTGCGTGGTGAGATATGCACTGTCACACCCTGTTACCTCCGATGACTAGCGTAGAACTTCTATCTTTCACACCTACACCAAAATCAAAGATAAAAATTATAAAGTCATCGTAGATAGTGGCAGTTGCATCAATGCTGTCTCCTCCAGCATGGTGTCCAAATTAGGCCTTTCTGTCGTTCCTCACCCCAGTCCGTATAAGGTAGCTTGGGTCAACTCCACTGCCTTGGAGGTGAAAGAACGAAGTCTTGTACCTATCTCCTTTGCCACTTATAAGGAGAATGTGTGGTGTGATGTTCTGATTATGGATGTTGGACAAATTCTGTTAGGGCGACCTTGGATTTTTGATAATGATGTCCACATCTATGGGCGTTCAAACACTTGCGTGTTTGAACATGCGGGTAAAAAGATTAAACTTTTACCTTCGCAGCCCCGGGCCAAGGAAGAACCCAAACCCCACCCCCTTAAGTCCAAGAAAGGACTAAACTTGGTCACCGTCAAGGTTCTGGACTCTGAGGTCACTCGTGGTGCACCTCTATACGCTTTAGTGGGTCGTGAGATTCCCACAGAATTTGACGACCACATTCCTCAGGAAGTCCAACCTATCTTAGGGCAATTTGCTGATGTCTTCCCAGATGATCTCCCGGATTAGTTAACCCCACTCCGAGACATTCAGCATGCTATAGACTTAGTCCCTGGAGCCTCCCTCCCGAACCTGCCACACTATCGCATGAACCCCACGAAACATGCCGAACTTAAGAAGCAGGTAGACGAGTTACTGCAGCGAGGCTTCATTAAGGAAAGTCTTAGTCCCTGCGCGGTGCCCGCTCTTCTCACTCCTAAGAGGGACAGATCTTGGAGAATGTGTGTTGATAGCCGTGCTATCAACAAAATCACCGTCAAATATCGTTTTCCCATTCCGCGATTAGACGATATACTTGATATGATGACGGGTGCCACTCTCTTTTCCAAGATCGACCTCAAGAGTGGATACCACCAGATCCGGATCCGATCCGGTGATGAGTGGAAGACTATTTTCAAGACCAAGGATGGTCTTTATGAGTGGATGGTCATGCCTTTCGGGTTGAGTAACGCCCCGAGCACCTTCATGAGAATTATGACCCAAGTGTTGCGTCCTTTTATGGGTAAGTTTGTCGTTGTCTACTTTGACGACATTCTTATTTATAGTCATTCTGTTGAGCAACATCTTGACCACCTAAAGCAAGTCTGTTCTGTTTTAAGGAAAGAACAGTTATACACTAATCCCAAGAAATGTACTTTCCTCGTAGATCGAGTCATCTTTCTAGGTTTCATCGTTTCGGCTCGCGGGGTTTCTGCTGACCCTGAGAAGGTGAAAGCCATAGTTGAGTGGCCTCTTCCTCAAAACATCTGGGAAGTCCGCAGCTTCCACGGATTGGCCACCTTCTATAGGAGATTCATACGAAATTTCAGTACAATCGTGTCGCCTATTACTGATTGTCTTAAGAAGGGTGATTTCCACTGGACCCCTGCCGCCACCCGAGCTTTTGAGGACATTAATAAACGAATGGTGGAGGCCCCAGTGATGAGACTTCCTGATTTCTCCAAAGTCTTCGAAGTGACCTGCGACGCTTCGGGGGTCGGAATTGGAGGAGTCCTCTCCCAGGAAGGTCATTCTGTAGCGTACTTCAGTGAAAAACTGAACGATTTCCGGCAGCGATATTCCACTTACGACAAGGAGTTCTATGCCGTGATCCAATCCCTCCGTTATTGGCGACACTACTTGCTCCCGCAAAAGTTCGTCATCTTTTCGGATCACGAAGCTCTTCGGTATATTAACTCCCAAAAGAAACTGAATGCTCGCCACGGTCGATGGGTAGAATTCCTTCAAGAGTACACGTATACCCTTAGACATAAGGCGGGAGTTGAGAATAAAGCTGCCGATGCCCTCAGTCGTCGTATGATGACTATCACCGAGTTGAGGGCTGAAGTCGTGGGCTTTGACCAAATGAAAAGGGACTATTTGGATTGCCCCGACTTCAAAGAAACCTACTCTCTCTTGTCCACAGGCAGCACGCGCCTTGTGGACGATTTCCTTCTAGAGGATGGTTACCTTTTCAAAGCCCAAAAGCTTTATATCCCGAATACCTCCTTAAGGGATTTTCTGGTCTGGGAACTCCACGCCGGAGGCCTCGCTGGGCACTTCGGACGGGATAAAACTATTGAATCCATGGAGTATCGTTTCTTTTGGCCCAGCCTAAAGAGAGATGTCGGTCAGTTGGTTAGCCAATGTCACACGTGTCAGCTAGCCAAACAACGAAAACAGAATACCGGTCTCTACACCCCTTTACCTGTCCCTAGTTGTCATTGGCAGGACGTTAGCATGGATTTCATTTTAGGCCTGCCTAAGACTCTTCGTAAAAATGACGCCATTTATGTCGTAGTTGATAGGTTCTCCAAGATGGCTCATTTTATACCCTGCTCTAAAACTTCCGATGCCTCCCATATTGCCAAACTTTATTTCAACGAGGTTGTCCGTCTGCACGGCCTACCCAAAACCATTGTGTCTGATAGGGACGTTAAGTTCACTAGCTATTTTTGGAAAACCCTTTGGATGAAATTAGGCACGAAATTACAATTCTCTACTGCCTTTCATCTACAAACCGATGGTCAGACCGAGGTAGTTAATAGGAGCGTAGGTAATCTGTTAAGGTCTCTGGTTGGCGAGCATGTCAAGGATTGGGATTCCATTTTACCCACTGCTGAGTTTGCGTATAACAATTCTATTAACTGAACCACAAACCTAAGTCCTTCTGAGATTGTGTACGGGTACAAACCTAGGCAACCTTTAGATCTCATTCCTATGTGTTCTAGGTATAGGATTTCGGAGTCTGCATTGTCATTTGCATCACATCTGCATGAACTTCATAAGGAAATTGCACGACAAATTGAAAAGAGCAATACTGATTATAAATTACGTGCTGATTTGAAACAAAAATTTAAAATTTTTGAGGTTGGTGATTCCGTGATGGTGCGGATTCGTCCGGAACGGTTCCCACAAGGAACGGTTAAGAAACTGCATGCCAAAAGTGCTGGTCCATTCAAAATACTTAAGAAAATCAATGATAATGCTTATGTAGTAGATCTTCCTGCTGAGTTCAACATCAATCCCTCTTTTAACATAGAAGATCTAGTGGCATATGAAGGCCCGAATTTTAATCCGCCAAACCCACTTATACAACAGCCTTGTGTGACCCTACCTTGTGAGATCCCTAACATACCTCCACTCCCAGATATTCCTAAATCACCCATAGCAGATAAAGTGGACACGATCTTGAGCGATAAAATCATCTCTACAAAGGAAGGTGGACGACGAAGGTACTTGATTAGGCGGAAAGGTAAACCCGAGTCGGAGGATACTTGGTTGGATCGTGATGAGCTGCAGCAGTTGGATCCAGATGCATTGGAGTTCTATGACAGTACCAGAGATATTTGCTCGACGGAGTCTAGCTTTCTCCCACCCCGGGAGAATGATGAGGGCATTCATACTTGGAAAGTTTATCGTAGACGTGGTCGTCGATCTATGGCCACGATCGAGTCTTTGTATTTCTGAGTTTATTATATTACTTTGTTTCTTTTATTTTAGTTTACTGTTTTACCCTTACTTAAGGGAGATTGTTTCTAAGCCCTAAGGGCAATGTCGTCTTTTTTTTTTTTTTGAGTCTTTGTACGAGGCTTATATATAGCCCCTTTCTTCTCTTTGATGAGGATGATGATTGAATACAAAAATTCCTGCACTTGTTCTTCCTTGTTGAGAGCTTTGAAGAGATCCTTTGGAGAAGGAAGCGTATCATCCACCAATCTAGACGTGTCGGGTTCGTGGTTCTAAATCTTAGTTCCTAATTCCTCTTCTTCCCTCCTTCCCCCCTCCCCCTAATCCACGGTCCAAGCACCATTTCCTTCCCCTTCTCCAAACCGACCCTCTCCACCTCCCCTCACACCCCACGGCCCAACCACCTAACCCCCCCCCCCCCCCCCCCCTACCCCAAACCGAACCCTCCCTAATTCCCCTTACACCCCACGGCCCACCCCACCTCCTTAAGCCGCCGGCCTACACCCTCCCCCTACTCTCTCTCTCTCTCTAATTGAGTTTCCTAATTTATGAGGAAGTATATTTGGAAGGCATTTGAGATTTGAATTTAATTTGAATTCAAATTAAAACACTTTCCTAACTTACCAAAACTATTTTAGGAAAGTTTCCTATTTGAGTTCTATTTGAAATTTTAATTAAAAGGGGGAGAATTAAATCTTTCCTATTTCCTAATTCTAAGTTAGGAAACTCCAATCACCTCCCCTATTCCCTCCCAATCCCTTCTAGTGCCGCCGGCCCCCCTATCCCCTTGCCGCCCCTCTCTCTTTCCAATCTTCCCTCTTTCTCTTTTCAAATCCTCCCTATTTTAGATAAATCCTATCTCCCTTTTTCCATCTTCCTCCTAATTCAAATCTGAAAATAATTCAGATTTTGAACTTGTTACCCCATCCAAACCTTAACCCTAAGTCCACAAACTTGAAGCAAATTCCTCTCTCAAGACCTACTTTGGCCGACCACCTTCCCCACCTCTTTTCATTTGATTTTCCACATAAAACCTCTAGTCTTTTGGGAGAAAACATCAAGGACAGCAAATCCTTATCCTCCATTACTTGTCTTCCTTCATTCAACATGAATGGAAGTTCCCGAATGGGATTATGATTTGGTACTTGACGAAGACGATAACATCGACATCCTCCGTTCCCCGTTCTTCGACGTCGGATTTGACTTCGACAACACCGTCGAAGAATACTTCGACTGGATCCACATCACTTTGGTGGATACGATTGACGACCAACGTACGAAAGGACGGTGGACCGTCCTCGGCCGATCCACGACTGCTTCCCCTCCGGATACTCCCACACTCAGAGGCTATTTCACTCAAATCCTACGATTCCTCACCCATACCATCGGCCTCCAAGTGACTACTTCCGACGACAATTCCTTTCCGGTTAAGGTAAACTTTCTTCCCTCGTCCAGTTACTTCTTCTTTCTCCTAACCTTGTAGGTGGTGATGAATTCGTAAAAGATCCACGCCGCTTGATTTGCTAAAGAGCTTAGTAAACGTAGGGTTATTTTGAGAGTTCCTTATATGTTTACTTGTCTTAATGTTAATTAAGGGATTATGAATGAACATCTACTATGTTAGCTTTAATTTGATTTTCCAATCTATTTGTTTGTTCAAGCACTTTTAATATGGTTTAGCCTAAACGCAAGCATCCCTCCTTTGTTTTATTTTATCGTTCTAGATTGCTAGTAGTTTTTGTCAAATAATTGCTCTTACAATAAAACGTGCAAATCCTAATTATTCAAAGCATATTAGTCCTGCATCAGGTTGTTAGGGTAAACTTTATAAATAGTAATTGTTGGAGCGAATTGATGGACAATACTTGCATGATTGGAATGAATTCTTAGATCCTAGGCAAGTTCTCTTTTTTGATATTTTGATTTACATTTATTTCCCCAGTACTCTTATAGCTTTGGAGGTTTACTATAAAGTAGAATAAGAGAATATAGTAGTCAATCAATTTGATGTTGACTCCTGACATTGTCCTATTGTCCATGTTATCCAATACTTAGCCAATAAATAGAGGATTGGTGTTTTTCATCCAAATACTTTTTTTTTCCACTCTTTCCTTCTCTTTGTCTTTGAGCTCTGCAACTTTTGTGTTCCTGTTGAGAATGAGAATGGAGGTTCCAAATGACAAGTTCAAAAGAAGTTCCTTGCTTATTTAGCAAGCATAAAAAATAGGGAACTAGTTCAGAAAAGAAAAAGAAGAGAACAAAGATCGAGGATACAAAGTCTAAGGACGAGATTCACGAATTCGTTGCTTCATCGAAGTCTTTGGTGGATCAACACTTTTTATCCCTTGTTGCTATGGAAAAATATGCCTTCTCTGACAATGACTACTCTCTGAGCTAAAGTTAAAACAACAAGACCATATAAAATTTAGAAAAATATGAACCTTATTAAATTTTCAAGTTGATTATACTGAGCGATTGTAATGCAATTATTTGTGAGCTCGTGTGAGAAACCAACTACTAAACCTCTTGCCAAGAATTTCTTGTTGAAAGAATAGAAATGGGATAAGCGGTGGTTCTTGGAGATTGCATGGGAGCCTACCAAAATAGATGAGGCTAAAGTTGCTCAACAACCTATTTAAGTGGTGATAATTGAAGTTTCCCTAATGCATGCTGAGCAACAATTTGTTGAAGGGCCAAGTATTGATATCGACCAGAAAGCTGCTAAGAGCATGACTGATGAGGACATCAGGCTTTGGAAAGTCTACCAGAGGCGTGACCGTCAATCTACGACCACGATCGCACCAATCTATTTTTAATTCATTATATGTATTTGTTTTATTTGTTTGCATTTTTCATTTTTACCCTTACTTAAGGGTCTAGTCTTATGTAAGCCCTAGGGGCAAAGCTGTCTTTTGTGTTTCCTCATTGTATTAGTTATTTAAAGCCTCCCCCTCCTCTTGGAGAGGTTAATGAATGACTATTATGAAAATTTCTGCATTTTGAGCTTTTGTGAGAGCTAGAGAGTTCTGAGAGCTTGGAGAAAACCTTAGGAGAGGGAACCGGATCACCTACCAGCCGCAGGAAGTGTCCGGGCTCGTGGTCATCGATATTTCCTTTGCTCCTTCTCTTCTTCATCCTCCCACCGCCGACCATCTCACCCCCACCAGTCGGCCAAGCCCTCACCATCGCCGGCTCTCCCCCATCTCAACCTCCCTTCAGCTGTTGGCCCCTCACAACCCCCTTATTCACCCCCACCGAAATCCCATCCCCTCCCAAAACCTAGCCGGCCAACCTATCCCCCAAACCGCCAACCCAAACCCAAACCTAGCCTAGCTGCTGGCCAGAGCCTTCCCCCCCCCCCCCCCCCCCCCTTGCCGCCCAAATTCAAAACCACTCATTACTACTTTCCTTTTCCCTCCTGACTAATTTGGAAAGCCTTAATTTCAAATTTTCAATCAATTTGAAATTTGAATTATTTCCTAAAATAGAACTCTATTTTAGGAAAGTTCCTTAAATCAATTTCAAATTGGATTTGATTTAATTACTTCTCCTCAATTAAAGAGCCTTGATTACGCAAGCCATAAATTCCCTTACCTAATCCCTCTCTCCCTCTTAATGCCGCAAGCCTACCCCCTCTTTCCCTCTCTCTACCCGTCGCCCCCCTCTCTCCTATTTCCTTGAATTATTTCCAAAGGAGGGAACATATTTTAGGAAACTATTAATCCCTATTTCCCTCTCACCAATATTAATTTAGGGATTCAAAAATCAAATCCCTCATCATCCCTCCACCTCCAAAACCTGAACCCTAATTTCCCCAACCATCCTAGCTTGGCCGGCCCTCCTTTCCTCCCTCTTCTCCTTGAAATTATTTGGGAAATCCCTTCTCTAGCAAAACGACCTATCAAGGGCAGCAAAGAATCATCTCCTACCGTACCAAAGCGTCATTCTCCTCATGAATGGCCGACCCGGAGCGTGACCACGGATTCATTTACAACGATCAAGGTCAAGTCGACATCTTCAAGTCACCATTCTTTGACGTCAATCCGGAGATTGATCACATAGTGGAAGAGTACGTGGAGAGAATTGTTTTACACTTTTTGCCGCCATCGAAGAACAGATCTCTCTCGTCGAGTGGAAGATTGTTGCTAAGCATTGACGACGGTAAACTAATCTTCCAAATCTTGTATCTTCCAAGTTACTTTCAATTGTGGTTTTATTTTGATTTATGAAGATCATGTTAATTTCCCTTCGCTAAAACCTAGTAAATTAGTGAGTTGAGTGAGAGATCTTTTCATAGTGATTAGTCTTATTGTTAGCATAGAAATTTCTCGTTAAAAACCTTCCATATATGCAACGTTAGAGTAATTGACTGTTTTAAGATCTTAACTTCTATGCATGTGATTTGGCCTAAGCTTGTCTTATCGCTTTCTAGTTTTATTTTATCGTTTTAAATCACTACAAGTTTTTAATTATTATTGTTCTCTAAACTAAAGCATGTAAAATCCTTAATTTACATCATTTAAACATTTTAGTCCTGCATCATCTGGTACAGAGCATGGTTTGCTCAAGTTGCATGTGCTAGAATTTATCTTAGAGTTTTAAATAGCCATCTTTAAGCTTAATTAGTTGTGTAACATTGCATTCATATGATATTACACATTGTTTGTTTGCTTTCCATACAATTTCTGCATCATATCGCAAGCTTTAGGAAAGTTCCATATAAGATTAAGTGCTGTCCTTTACACTCCATCAACCCTTAGTATCTTGTTGTGTATCCTAATGGACCCGAAACGACTTGGCAGAACTTTAGACCTGTTGGTAGGTCAGATGAGTATGATTAGTCAACAACTTAAAGAGAACCAATCCGACCTAGCTGAACTCCGGCGCCAAACGACAGAACGTTTCGATACACTAGAACGAGTTAGGCATTACCCTACCCCTTGCACACCGCCTAGGCCTCCTTCCATGTACGGGGATGATACCTTTCAAGATGAGAGACCACCTCGCGCCCCTTATCGAGTTCCCCAGTATGGACATAACCTTAACCACGATCCTAACATACCCCTGATGAAGAACATTAAGGTCGATGCTCCAACCTTTGATGGAACTCTCGATCCCCAACTCTTCCTGGACTGGATCAAAGGTATGGATAGTTTTTTTAAGTGGCACAATATTTCTAAAGCTAAGAAGGTTAGTTTTGCTGAAATGAAACTCACTGGTAGGGCCAGTCAATTTTGGTCCAACTTAGAGAGCCTTAGAGAAGCCCGTAATAAGTATCCCATCACTGATTGACCGTCGATGAAGCGTGAGCTTAAGCAGAAGTACTTACCTCCCTCGTACTTTCCTAGGCTCCTGGATAGGTGGAATAGATTAGTTCAAGGTAATAAACCCGTAAAAGACTATATCGCAGCCTTTGACGATTACCTGATCTGCTGCAAGGGGGAGACCTCTACGACCCCTGCACAAATCCTATCCATATTCCATACCGGGTTGCGCGAAGACCTGCGTAACGAACTGTTTGCTCGGAATGTCACCACTCTTGAGAATGCCTACAGTCTAGTCTTAGATCTTGAGGAAACCCATCCTCAACACCCTAGCCGACATCAAGACTCTAGACCTGCCTATCGACCCTCCAATGGTTCGACCCACTCCACTCAAACCACCCCCTCGTTCACATATACCCCGTCCTGATCCTAGAAGTCAGCCTTCCACTCCGAATACCTCTAGGTCCAACCCAGGGACCAAGTGCTTTAGATGCCAAGGGTATGGGCATATTGCCTCTCAGTGTTCTAGTCCCTACAAAATCACGATTATCGAAGAGATAACTGAAGAAGAGTTCGAGCCCGAGGTTGACCAGATTCACCAAGTGGAAGACGATGGTGAATTCTTTGGGAAGGACGACGACACTGCTGTCGTCCACTATATTCAAAAACTTGACACCTCTCCCATCTGCGTGGTGAGATGTGCGTTATCATAACCTGTTGCCACTGATGACTAACGTAGGACTACAATCTTCCACACCTACACCAAACTTAAGGATAAGAACTCCACTACCTTAGAGGTGAATGAACATAGGTCATAGTGGATAGTGGCAGTTGCATCAATATTATCTCCTCCAGCATGGTGTCCAAGTTAAGTTTGTCGGTCGTTCCCAACCCTAACCCCTATAAGGTAGCCTGGGTCAACTCCACTACCTTAGAGGTGAATGAACGAAGCCTCATACCCATCTCCTTTGTTGACCTTATACCCATCTCCTTTGTTGACCTCATACCCATCTCCTTTGTTGACTATAAGGACAATGTATGGTGTGATATTTTGGTGATGGATGTTGGACAAATCATCTTAGGGCGTCCCTGGCTTTTTGACAATGATGTCCACATCTATGAGCACTCAAATACCTGCTTGTTTGAATATGCGAGTAAGAAGATCAAACTTCTGTCATCACAGCCCCGAGTCAAGGAGGACCCCAAACCTAACCTTGTTAAGCCTAAGAAGGGACTGAACCTTGTAACTGCCAAGGTTCTGGATTCTGAGATTGCCCAAGGTGCACCCCTGTACGCCTTGGTTGGCCGTGAGACTCCCACTGAGTCTGATGAGCCTATTCCCCAGGAGGTCCAACCAATACCCGCCACCCCCCTCTCTCCTATTTCCTTGAATTGTTTCTAAAGGAGGGAACATATTTTAGGAAACTCTTAATCCCCATTTTCCTCTTACCAAAATTAATTTAGGGATTCAAAATTCAAATCCCTCCTCATCCCTCCACCTCCAAAACCTGAACCCTAATTTCCCCAACCATCCTAGCTTGGTCGGCCCTCCTTTCCTCCCTCTTCTCCTTGAAATTATTTGGGAAATCCCTTCTCTAGCAAAACGACCTATCAAGGGCAGCAAAGAATCATCTCCTACCGTACCAAAGCGTCATTCTCCTCATGAATGGCTGACCCGGAGCGTGACCACGGATTCATTTACAACAATCAAGGTCAAGTCGACGTCTTCAAGTCACCATTCTTTGACGTCAATCTGGAGATTGATCACACAATGGAAGAGTACGTGGAGAGAATTGTTTTCACACTTTCTGCCGCCATCGAAGAACAGATCTCTCCCGTTCAATGGAAGATTGTTGCTAAGCATTGACGACGGTAAACTAATCTTCCAAATCTTGTATCTTCCCAGTTGCTTTCAATTGTGGTTTTATTTTGATTCACGAAGATCATGTTAATTTCCCTCCGCTAAAACCTAGTAAATTAGTGAGTTGAGTGAGGGATCCTTTCATAGTGACTAGTCTTGTTATTAGCATAGGGATTTCTCGTTGAAAACCTTCCATGTATGCAACGTTAGAGTAATTGACAGTTTTAAGATCTTAACTTCTACACATGTGATTTGGCCTAAGCTTATCTCATTGCTTTCTAGTTTTATTTTATCGTTTTAAATCCCTACAAGTATTTAATTATTATTGTTCTCTAAACTAAAACGTGCAAAATCCTTAATTTACATCATTTAAACATTTTAGTCCTGCATCAACGACTTCGTCAACTCTGTCTTGGGTAAAATTTTATATTGATCTTGTCAAGAAGTCTTCTTCAAGTTATCTAAATGAAATTCTTCCGATTCTAGCCTCCTCTTTGGCTAAGTTGGCTCTAAAAAAGGATCCCAAGATGCCTCTAAATTTAGTCTGCTTAGTACCAAAAACTTCGAAGAAATTTGCTGGGCCAAATACTGATAAGCAAAAAGGTCAACTTCAATTATGAGATCATGTTCTCAAGATGTCAACCTATTCCTTAGCAACTCTTGATGTTGTAAGCTTGAAAAGAGTTGAGGAGTTATCTATTGAAGTCGTCCAATAGAAGCTGTCCATGATTGATGAATTGAAGTTTTCATTTGTCAACTCAACTGAGGAATTTATGAAGTCACTGCTATGAAGGTTTAAGTCATCGTTTGCTGAAGATATATAGAATTTACAAAGTTAAATCAGTTCATGGTTGGAGGTGAGTTTGTCTTGAAGCGACTTATTGTTAGTGGAAAGATCTTTGAAGAAGTTATCACTAATTATTCTCTTCAATTTTCTTTAATTCTTTTCTTGCTTTTGAGGGACCAACTATGTGTCACCATTTGTGGCAGTCGAGTGGAGAATTTAATAGAATAAAAATTTATTTTTTCACTTGATTTGATGCATTGATGTTTTGATTTGACTATCTGTAATTTTCTGAATAAAATAATGTTAAAGGCAATAATAGCATATCATAAAAAATAAATTTAAATTCAAATTTTAATATTTGAAAATGTGAATATTTAAAGCGATGTGATGTGGCTTCAATATGGTTGTCCTTTCAAAAATATGAATAGATAAAAACCCTAATCTGGAAACCTTTACCCTTCTTGTTCTATTAAGTCCTTGAATTCTCCTTCTTCCTCTTTAGAAATTTTTTGTTTTTTGTTCTTGCACTCACTATTTACCTACAATGGCCACCTTCTTGTTCTGCTTTATGCAGTACTCATCTTCTAGTTACTAGCATGCTTCACGCTCATTGCACCTTTTAAGATTTTAAATTCAAAATTGTCCATGAATCACACTCACCCATGGTGACAATACTGAGTGAAAGAGAGAACAGAAAAATAGAGAGGAAAAGAAGTATTCTAGAGCGAGCAGCTCTAAAATTTTAGTAAAATAGGCTTCAATACAAAAAAATTACATAAGTTGTGCTCACCCCTTAAACCCCATATTGATATATCTGGGTTAGGGCTTGGGTATTATAGAATTGGTTATATGCACGACTATACAGAAAATATGAGTAAAATACAATAATTGTGTAGCCGAATCGGAAGGTTTAACAATATGAAATCATCTACTAAGCTTTTAAGAAGTTGAAGATTTGGCGTTTATTGATTGTCAAATAGTCGAGTAGTTGATCAATAGTTTGCCTTGAAATTTGTTATTCCTTGAATAGTCGCTAGGGATGACTTCATTGATAGTAATCGTTGGGGTCAAACGATAGGTTGTACTCACCCGACTTGGATGAATTCTTATATGATAATCACCTACTTGAGGTGAGTTCTCTTATAAATTAGAAAGTCTTCTATGAGAGTAGTCACTGGGACAACATCATAGATGGCAGTCGATGGAGCCAACTGATAGGCCATACTCGCTTGACAGGGACAAATTCTTAGATTATAATCAACTACTTGAGGTAAGTTCTCTTATAAACGGGCCAATCTCTTATGAGCTAAGAACAAGTAGACCAGGTCATTTTGCCTTGAATAGGGTTGATTTAACTTGACTAGGATTGGCTTGGCTTGAGTTGAATTTTTTGGATATTTGAATGTGCACTTAGAATACTTTCAACCCATTGCTTGATGCCTAGGACGCTTATGCTGAGCCTTGATTTGGAAGCTTTCCATCTCAAGCTTATGGTTAATGAAAACCAAGGTTCCAAACTTTAATTAAGTTATTATGTTTCCAGCCAGTTAAACACACACTAAGAGATGCACATGGCGAGTTCACAAGCTTATGTTTCATGACAACTGAAGTTCTAAACTTAAACCAAGTTATTACGTTTCCAGCTAGTTAAATACACAATAAGTGATGCACATGGTTGGTTCACAAGCTTATGTTTTATGACAGCCAGGGTTCTAAACCTAAAGTTATTATGTTTCCAGCTTGTTAAACATGCATCAAGTGATGAACATGGTTAGTTCACAAGCTTATTGTTAGGTCATATGCTTGTCTCCATCAGAAGCTTATGACACCTAACATCCAAGGATCTAAGCTTTTACCAAGCTAATATGTTTGAGTTAGCAAAACACTGATCAAGTAATGCACATATCATCCTTGTGTGTAGATGATATTGCCAAGGCACTTGTTCTAGGTATAGTCTCAACTAAAGATAGTTGAAAAACATGTCGGTGCAGATATATTAATGGTTAACTCTTGTCTATCGGGTTAAGTTTCTTCTATGAAGTTGAAAATGAGTTTGCAAACTAATATAGCAAGCTCTTCTATTGGCCCTTCGATCCATAATCCTTAATAGAAAAAGTAAATTGATTAATTGGAATTAGATTCAAGCAATATCTAGTTTATTAATCATGAATATATAACTGATGATTTTAGTTTTTCTTTCACTTTGATTCCTCAAATAAATAATAGCCTTAACAGGTAATAACCTTCCTCAAGTTCTTTCCTCCAAATTTTATGAACTGAGAACTGCATTATTTCATTTTTAACTTCTAAATGATTTTTCATTTGATACTAACATCTGAAATGCATTCCTGATAGATGGCTTGACAAGGCTGCAATCATAACAAACACAGACGAAATCAAAGTAGACTCAGCTGCGGCGAATCAATGGAGATTATGTAGCATCCAGCAGATTGAAGAGGTGAAATGCCTCCTAAGAATAGCTCCAATTTGGTCCTCAGGCATCCTATACTACATCGGCATGGCGCAGCAATCAACATATGTTGTTCTCCAAGCAATGCAATCTAACCGTCACATCGGAAACAAGAATTTTGAGATTCCGGCCGGCTCCTTCTCTATCTTTTCCCTTCTCGCTCTCTCTATATGGTTACCAATCTATGATAGTTTGGTCATCCCATGGCTAAGAAAAATCACCAGAAAGGAAGAAGGCATCACAATGCTACAAAGAATGGGAGTTGGAATGGTGATTTCCATAGTGGCAATGATTGTTTCAGGAATGGTTGAAGAGAGGAGGAGAAACACTGCTCTTCATCAACCAACTATTGGAATCTCAGTAAGTGGTGGAGCCATTTCGTCCTTCTCTAGCCTTTGGTTGGTTCCTCAGCTCATGCTTTCAGGCCTGGCTGAGGCATTCAACACAATTGGGCAAATGCAATTCTACTACAACGAGTTCCCTGAACACATGAGGAGTGTTGCAGGTTGTTTGTTCTTCTGCAACGTGGCGCTTTCAAACTACTTGAGTGGATTTCTGGTGGTGATTATAAATCGAGCTGGTGGCGACGATGGGAGTTGGTTGGCTGGGGATCTTAACAAAGGGAGGTTGGAGAATTTCTACTATCTGATTGCTGGGATTGGAATTGTGAACTTCATGTACTTCCTTATTGGTTCCAGGTGGTACAAATACAAAGGATCTGAGATTTCCCAGAAAGTAAGTAGCTCTGAGTGTCAACCAGTTTAACAAACTCCTTTAAGTCAAACAGGTGGATTTCATTTTGGTTTTTTAACGGAATTTCGAAACTACATTTATCTATATGATATGCAATCATTTCAGTTGCATTCACTGATACTAAACAGTTTTGGAGTATTATTTCATCATAGTCATGTGGAGAAGAGATTGATATGGGAAGAACTGATCTGTGTTACATTATTATACTTTAAAATTATTATTATTATTATTATTATTATTATTTTTTTTTTTGGAACGGGGAGTATCGGCCCGCTGCCACCTCAGCTTGTGAGGCGTTTGGCGATGTCCACTAATCTCCTCGGTCGACCTAGCGGTGGCACCCACACCAAAAACCCCCGGGCCAACACTTTATTGGTCCCCACCTAAGAGGCGCGGCCGTAGTGGGATGGATTCGAACCCGGGATGGGGGGTTCCCAATCGCGCTCTCCCACCAACCACCCTAAGCCTCGGTTGGTTAAAATTATTAATTGGATATTACACCTCTCAATGAATATATCTTCCATATAACATGGATAATTTGCAAGAAATTTTCATAAAAATTTATATTTGGTGTTTCGGGATATCCTGCTACAAATGATGTTAGAATTGGCTTAAAATTTACAAAAATTTTATTTTTTATGAAGAATTTGCAAAACACAAATCTTAATACAAATCTAATAATTTTCAAGGCCAATTTGAAATAATTGTCTTGCTTGTTTTAGAGTTTACTTAGTAAAGAGTAGCTTGGTTCAATGGAAGTTTTGGTGTAAAATAAATTTTTTAAGTATAAAATTATATATATATATATATATATATATATATATTTCAGAATAAATTTGATGAAATTAAACTAATTTACTTCATATTTTTTCACAAAACAAGGCTAAAGTATTCGAACAAAATTGTGTTTATTTTGAACAAATTTAATCACAAATTTGCATATTTATATAAAAGGCCTAAAAATTAAGGCCTTTTAGTTAAAAATCTAAGCTCTCAATTAAGAAGCTTAAATATGCCTCATAATAAAAAAACAGCTACATTCTTACTAGCGATATCTCACAAAATGTAAATCACCACCATCGACTTGAGTTCAAGAAGCCTACTGTAACAAAATAAAATAATAATAATAATAATAAAATTAAAAAAAAAAAAAGCTTGATAATTTTTTATTATTATTTTTTCACTGTTTTCGTAAAATTTTTATACAAAAAAGCTACAATAAAAGGCAATAAGAAAACAACCCTAAACAAAAGCTTCGTTGGAGACAACTTTATTATCACTTTTTTTTAGACCACAATTATAATTTCTAATTAGACATTTTTTTAATTACTTTCAACAAATTTTTATTTTAAAAAATTAAATTTTTATAGTTAATTCCAAAAGAAATTACTTTTTTCACTGCAATTTTACAAATACTTTTATAAAAAATTACGATCATCCCAAATTGGCCCTTAATATTAAATATAACATTTTAATTTCTAATGACTCTCATCACAACATTAAGTATTGAGTCAATTTTTTAAAATAAAAAATATTAATTTAGTAAAACATATTTTTAATCACTAATTATAATTAATATTCAAAAAATATGTTTATAAGCAAACATATTCATAAGCTATATCTAACAAATTTAAAAATATATAAATATTCACACCAAGCTCTCAACTACATATTAAAACCCGCACAACAATGCAAGCATTCAAAATCCAACCCCATTTAAGCAATTTCTGCAAGTTTGAGAAGGCCTAACCATGTTTAGCCACAAATGTGAATCCGCTTCCACAGTAAACTCTGAGCAGGCCATAAGAACCTGTTCCCTTGCATCCTATTTCAACAGTTTGAGGAGTACTTTGATCATCTGTGTTTCCTAAGCCAAGCTGGCCATGTTCACCCCAGCCCCAAGTCATTATCTTTCCTTTGTCTGCAAACAAGTTAGACAGTAATCAGAAACACAGACGCAATTAGCAGAAATCATGTGAAAATTACCTGTTACCATAGCAGAATGTTCAGAACCTGCTGCAATGCCAATGACACTTTCATCATCGAGGCATGTTATCCTTTGTAATAAGGGTGCAGATGCAGCCAAAGCTTCTGTTGAGGGCAGCGACAGTCATCAAATGAGAAATTGACTGATTATTGCAAGTCATTAAGGATGCAAATCAAGGACTGATACAGTGATACATGATCTGGTTTGAGAATCTTAAGCTAGTTGGCATAAAGTTAACAACCTTATCATGTTCTTCATTCTAAGAAAACTCAACTTGCCATGTGTGAACAGCCTTTATGTGTGCTGCCAAAATATATATGAATTAGGTTCCCATTTGGAATCAATTACATTTTCTACCTTGTTTTGTGGACGATTTGGCATTTCCTAGGTTTTAAATTGACTGAAACTACTCATTTATTGAATATGTTTAGTTTAAGTGTTTGTTAGAATTGAATAAGACTAATTTTGAATTAAAATATTTGGTCTTATCTTGATAACTCTATATTTTATAAAAAGAAACATGTGACATGCAATTGAATACAATTAATTAATAATTGAATGAAAAAAAAAATATTTGTAATTAAATCAGTGCTCACTAAATTCAAGTTGTATGCTTGAATCGCTTCAAATTACATGGAGTTTTTTCCCCTTCCATCACTTGGTAGGAAGTCTGTCTTAACAATTTGTACATTAAATTTAAATGAAATGGTCAAGGCATACATAGGTAAACCTTCTGAACTATATTGCTAATCAAGGACTCGAAAGAAATAAAATATGGGCCTCTTAAATTAGCCTAAGCAACAGTGATATATTAAGGTTTAGTGGAACATAAATTAATAATACTGTTAAGAGTTTTTGGCATAAATTATTCAATCACTTTGGGCAGGAGGAATGGTGAAGGGGTTCACTTGAGGAACTTCTTGTGAAAATACATGAAGGTCGATTCTGAGCATTTTTCTGAAAATTTTAGAAAACTTTAATATTGCCATCATCTTTTAATGATTGGCATTAAAAAAAATACATAGAGAGAGAGAGAGAGAGAGAGAGAGGGAATACAGCAGCTGTTGTTGAGTTAAAAGAAAGGTTCTAAGCCTTTTGAACGATATTATATGGATTTAAAATATAGCTTACCATGAAAAACTGAGATATCAGGATAATGCTGTCGTCCACTTGTTTGCTGAACAAGAGTATGCATCCTACCAAGCATATATACTTGACCATCTGTGGTAATTTATGATAACTCAAGGATTAATAAACTTAAACAATAAAGAAAGCAGCGGAGGTCCAATAAAAACAAGCCTACCAGAAACCAGTAAGGCATGATTCCATCCAAGAGCAATTTGAGAGAATCTCAATGATGAAGGCAAAACTTGAGGCTGGTGATAATCCGAGCATCCACTGAACCCTCTGCCCCAAGTGTACAACTTCCCATTAGCTGATTCCATAGAAACTATCCTATTATAGCAAACCTATGCAGTTCTGGCAAGATCCTCAAAAAATAAAACCGGACAAAACATGTGTTGCAGTTTTCAAATATTGTTAAAAGAATAAAATTAGGGTAATGACATCTTTAAAGAAACTGCAGGGTGCGGAATTACCAGATAATGCAGCACTATGATCTCCATTTGCACACAAATTAACTATTCTGGAATCTTCAAATCCCGGAATTACTTCTGGAATGTTAATGAATCTTCTACGTCCAGATAGTTGTGTACCAATTTGGCCATGTCTTGCTGAACCATAACCATATATAGAACTATCACACGCCTCTGAGAGAAAGTTCCAAACGAAACGATTCAAAGAAAATTACAGGTACAATAGATTCAACATTCATCAATTTCATACTGGCAAACGGATTAACATTTGAATAGGATATTGAATTAAAGATGTAGTCCAACTTATGATTTGCTAGAGCATGTAAGATTAAATTCCAGGAGATAAATTTTTTAAATAATCACTCCAGATGAATGCCGGGATGGAGCTTATTTTGATACAGAACTGAATATGAGAAATACAAAATCACTTTGATGTTCGGTCAATTTCGGCTACCTTATCTGGATCTATAATGTCTAAACCTCCTAATAAATTCCATTCCAAAGGAGACATCTAAGATTACATAAAACCTACTTTTCTTTATTAGATAGCTCTTCGTATTCATCTCATTCTTCCTGGATTTCAGCTATATTTCTGATTAGCTTAATAATTGATATTGTCTTATGAGTCTTCCAAAACCAATGAGCTTTAACATTTCAAGTATAACATGCATTACTCAGCAACAAACCACTTTGGAAGACAAGTTATATATATATATATATATCAATGACCTGAACTTGAAAGGCTTGTAGCATAAGCTCATCCAACAAATCAAGAAACTCTAAACGTCACTTGGGAAAACTTTAAGAAAACCAAGGAAATTATCTTCTTAAATTAGAGCAAGATTCATGAAGTACTTCGTAATGCGTCATTTATCAACTAGAGTTCCTCGGAAGTTGCAAACAATGACTTTGGGATGGTAGTTCCTTTTCTGCTTATTATAGAGCGCTATAGACTGCTTATGCTGACTATATTGGAGAAGGATTCACAAATCTCACCACAAATACTTGGTAAAAGGACAATGATGATGATAATTTTTGCATAACTATTCACCATCGGAAGCTTATTGGTTCTTTACCTGTTGTCACTAAGGCAAGGGAATGGCGCATCCCACATGTTACTTGCACAACATGCTTTGATTGAAAGAATAGCACTTCTTGAGGTAAGCTACGTGACTGATTATCTCCATTCCCGAGCTGCCCAAACGAACCATCACCACACATGAAAAGACGACCAGTATCTGCAAAGCAGCAGCCATCAAATAATACAGAATCAACATCCCAACATTTAGCAAACTTTATTCCTCATAAAAAGTAAGTTTACGTAGCATTTAAAGCACTCAACACCAAGAAAAGATGAGTAAAAAAAAAAATTAACATAGACTTGCTGACAACTAGTGCTTCAAAGTTCAAACTATGCTCCCAGCTGCAGCATTTAACAAACTTCGAAGAACAACGTCAAAAACAATACAGCATATGACAAATTTATCACAGCCAGTTCGCTTATGTTGAACTCTCTTACTTGGCCTTTATGTTAATACTCAGTTAACAAGATATAATAACATTTAAGAAATCATTAAAGGTCAGTAGCATCAATATGAGAATACAAATAACTATCGCTGTCTGGTTTGACTTACGTTGGTGAAGCATTTAAGAAGAAAGAGACTCAAATAATTCTATGCAACTTGTTTATCTTTTTTTCTATTTCACTTTCTAACACTGCAACAACTTATCTTATGGATTTATGATCACTCGAAATAAGTCATCAGAAGCCAAATTGCATTATGTTTTGTTATATGTCTTCAACTAACAAAAAAAGCTAAGCAATCAGCATTCATTCCCAAGAAAAGAACATATAACCCAATTTGCTTGGTTTAAGACGTTAGCCTCAAAGAAGAAAACTAGATGGATGCTCTATGTGACGTCAGAAAGAGGCTCCCAGCTCAGAAATAATTCAATAGTCAGGCCTATCATTTTTCTGTTCATAAAACATGAGAAAGAACAATAGTATATTCCAAAAAGACTACATAGCCAACATCAGAAATCCAGATTTAACATTTATGATAGAAGACTCCTGCATATGAATTTCTTCCTTTATCATAATCACTATATTGGAATTCATAGAAGTTCCTCCTAGCTGAGCATTCAGCGTGCCATGTTGAAACATGTAACTCCATCATCCTAGTGCCCGTCCTCCTTTGTTTCCCCTGTTCACTTTCTTTTGTATTGTTGCACCCTTCTCAATTTCTTATTTTTATTTCTTTATTCTCCTGTTAGAGCTCAGTAGCTTGGCTGGTAGGGCAGGAATAGGGAAGACAGCCTACTGACAGACCCATTTTTTGCTGACTAGCGAGCAATTCAATGCTCAAGGAAAGCATTCAGAAGCTCAATGAATCCAAACAGCAATTTTGAGCGTCCACCTTAGAAATTCTACATAAAGCATGTCCATGAAAATTTAAGTTGCAAAAAGACATGAATTTATATTGACTCTACAATAAACTTGACAAGGTCAATAATATTTGGAAGCAAACATGTAGAATATTGAAATATCATAAGAAGATGGCACAATTGAGCTCAATGCTCTCAAGTTTGGTCATATAATAACCTGTGACAAATCCAGTGTGATTCCAGCCCGCGGAAATGAAGCATATAACAAAGCTTTCAAGAAAATCAACAATTTTTGGCTTTAAATGATTTGCTAGATCCCCATGGCCAAGTTGGCCACGTGCACCTCTTCCCCATGTAAACACCCTTCCATTACCTGTAAACATCACGAACAAGGATTTGTATCAAAATTTAAAAAATTTGTCCAATCATGGTAAATGAAAGCTATCAAAGTTGTTCCAAGATCAGATGAAAGCCATAAAGAAAAGAGAAACTATTGCGTAATCATGAAACCATGTTATGAGCACAACAAGATGACACAAGATCCATGTCGATCCCCTCATTCATTCACAACTTTGAAGTCCACTTCATGCATATCAGAAGGCGTAGTCATGGATTTTCTCAACATGTCTACAATTGATCAACTTCTAAGTGTATCAACATGAAAAACTTGGTTTGTCACCATAACTAGCACTTTAGCATGATAAACCAGGCTTGACACTATGGACAAAAATATTTGCCCCCACATGAAGAACAATTTTATCCTTACACGTGCCAGAATCCTTCAGGCACCTGAGTCGACTTAGTAGGTCAAGCATGAGATGCAATGACGGAGTGATATGGGTTCCAATCAAGTGGATAAAAGACCTCACTCAACAAGGAGTACCTATATAGCTTGGTCATTACCTTGCTAAGCACGACGCAATTAACCTAAAACCCAAGAAATGCCTGTCGAGTAACTATATAGCTTGGGTGTTGCCTTGCTAAGCACGGTAAAATCACCATAAAACCCAAGGAATGCCTTTCAAGTACCTATATAGCTTGGGTGCTGCCTTGCTAAGGATGGCAAAATCACCAATGATAAAGGCCCAAGTAACCTCTCCATTTAACTCAATAAAAGCTCAACCTTACTCATATGAAAATAAAAAATTACATAGTCAAAGGCCAGACACGAAAAGTTAGGAAAGATCACAGAGAACACCCTCAAGATGGTTTAGAACTTCTTTAAACATCCAAAAGGCACGCTAATAAAGGAAGAAGCATCCCAAGCCTATTGACAACACAGGATCTTGAATTGGAACAAAAGTTCTAATAAGATCAATATATATCAAAAAAATCATAACCAAGATTCACCAATCAAAATCTCTACTGAAAAGAAGGATTTACTTCCCAATCCTTATAACACATGTGAAAAGAAATATGGACTAAGATTTCATGGGAACCTCAAAAGAGAGTCACCCTTTGCAAATTAGGCTTGCTTGTTTATCAGTCTATATAAATCCTTGTCAACTACAAAAATGGTGATCTTTTCCCATGACAAGTCATAATGAAGAGTAGACTACTACTAAAGGGCAAATTCTTCTAGACATAATTTGTCTTGTTGAAATTGAAGTTTAAATTCCTAATAAATCATGTATAATTTCGATAAATCTACGGATAAATAGTAATTTGAAAAAAAAAATTTAACATATTTATTTTTTTTGTTTTAGAAATATAGTCACAACTCATATCAATATTGACTTAGTCAAAATATTCACCTAGAGCAGATAGCAAATTAGTTCCCTAAATTTCAACTAATTATACATGCGCGCGCACACATATTAGGATTTGCCAAAAAAGAATTAAAAGACTTATTTCTAGTTTTACAAATATGATTTTAGTTTATATCAATGTTGAATCAATCAAATAGTCACTAATAGTATACAGCAAATCAATTCCTTAAATTACAGCTCATTACACGCACATGTGTGCACTCAACCTCAACTAAAAAAAATGTACTATTAGCTATTTTCAATTTTAAAGTAGGGAGCAAACAAAGAATGAAAGGCAAAGATAAGGCTTAAGAGTCCTTCACATCAATGGAAGTAGATTGCCAATGGTTGTCCATTGACTGCAAGTTGAGATCATGACCAATGACAGTGGTGCAAATGATAGTTATTGACCTGCAAACAATTGGCATCGGTGGAAGTTATGCCTTTGAAATCTAAGGGACGATGATAATTAATCTGCTCTCTGGAGTCGAATGCAAGGAGGAGATTGTCACTGGAGAACTGAAAACATAAAGCCACGTCTGACAGTGGCTTTGAAAAGGAGTTATTCTAGTTGGTTTCTCATATTTTTTATTGCTCTTACACACTCAGCTTTATCTCTCCCAAACACACCTATACATCCTCCATCCACCTCTCATCAAAATTCAAATCATCAGCCATATCTACCGCAATTTCCTAATCATCATCCAGTCCTGAATCAAATGGAAGCATCTCTTTCCAATGATCTCATTGATAAATGGAAAGAATAAAGAAAAGGAGTACTAGTGATCAAGACAATATGAGAAGGTCTTCTGTCCAATGAGATGCAGGGCATCAACAACTAGTCACCAGAGAGACATCAATGAAATATGTAACACAAAGACAATTTAACAACTTAAATTCAAGTTTAACAACTTGGCGCAATTGATGATGGCAGGCCAAAGGAATGTCATCGCTCAGGTATAGAGGATGCACAATGGAGTGGCTGCTAACATAGTGGGGCTTGGCCCTTGTGAATGGAACTTGCAGTCACTCATGCTGAAGGAACTGGAGAGACACTACTTCCAACTCTCAACAAATCTATTGAAGAGGTGAGATGCTCCTCGCTACAAAAGAAGCACCATTGTGCCATGCAATCGTCACTAGAACTATTTTTATCACGTTGTTTTTACTCAAACCATTTTCGATTCCTAACGCTTCCGCGTCAATTTTACTTACCCTTCGTATTGAAGCATCCATATTTGAATACATCCAAACTCCAAATCACTTGAAACTTATCCACTCGACTAACTAATAACTAATCTTCACTAATTGTTCCTCTCATAGTTCATTTCACTTCAAATAAATTTTCAATATAATCTCTTACCATGTAGTGTTCATGAGCACTTTTCCATTAACTATAAAGCATTACTCTAGAAGTTAAATTCTCATCCATATCTTCATTCTTCTATATAATATATATGAGATACTTATGCGTCTCACACCTAGTTATGACTTGGTCTTCTAATAATATTGAAACCTGATTATCAATTGCAGACACACTAAAATTACATATGAAGTACATAATCTTTGATCTACCAATTCCAAACTCCTAATTTTCTAAACATCTCTTCGATTATTCTTATTTTCTAAATATCTCATCAATTATTCTAATTTTCACTCGTCTCACCCACTTGAACTATATATAATATGCAAATAGCACACACAACATATCCATCCTTCTCATGTAGGTGAACTAATACTTACAGCTTATTGGCCATGTTGGGTTTCATAATCAAATAAGAGACAAACAAGACAATGTAAAATAGTAGTTCATGGGGAGATCATTCAAAGAAGAAGCTTGTTTTTTTTATATCCAATGCGAACCCAATAGACAAACAACAAGGAAAAACACAATTTCGCTGCTCAAAAGGGTCTAAGTGATGTTCGAAATAATGTTGAAATGAGCAGTAGTTTCCAAAGACCCACCTATAACAGGTGGAAGGGATATATATATTATTTTTGGTTTATTTTTTAAATTTTTTGAGATGCAGAATGAATTTTTTTACTTGAATCATGTGACAGATTTGAACTCTAACTAGGTAGTGCCTACAAATTTGAGACGCAATAGAAAAGTAGGAGGAGGTTTTAAGAGTTAGTTTGATAGACCAAAGAAGGTTGCACAAGGTAAGGTAAGGGACCAGAATCATGCAAATCTATGGAATAATTCAATTGTACAAACTTTTGTATTTCCAAACAAAAAAAAAAACTTTTGCAGCATCTATTCATTTATTTATTTTGAGATTCGCACCTTGGATCCCTACATTGATGGTCAAAGGCAGTACCACACAACCAAGTGACCAGGGGATATTTTTAAAGGACAATAAGATGGAACTTAAACATTGGCATTTTCATCCAGAGTAACGCCAATAATTACGTTGGAAACTTGAAACTCACCCAATAAAATGTCGACTTTAATAGACTCAAAATCAAAATTGATTTTCTTCAACTCAAAATAATACACATGTATATATGTGTATTTTATAAAAAAAACTATACAACACTCATTCAGGCACACACACATACCTGCGTGTGTTTATATGATTTAAAAAATAGATTAAGAGATTCTGCTCGAGTTAGCAATAGAATCAACTAGAAGTCGTTCTTTTTGGATTCAACTCCAATCAAACTCAAGCAAACTTCCAATTTTTTTAATTAAAGTTGAGGCCATATCTCAAATTAGACTAAACACCACCCCTCCAAAGCATACTGGCTTGATGCAATTTGTGAAGAAAGGTATTATCCTAAGTAATGGACCATTCTCCACTCTTCACATCGGTTTCCACGCGCAAAAAATTGCACTTTTTTATGTCAAGCAACATACATCAATCGAAAGCTGAAACATAAGCGAAAAGAACCAGAAGATGAAGACTACTGGTTAATGCGATGGCGTGGGCTCCTCCGCATGCCATTTGAGAGATGGGATGGACCAAGGAGATGCTGCGAAGGGCCTGAGGTGCCGACTGGTCCTCAAGTGTTCCGGTGGCGAGCTGACCCTCAGAACCCGCACCCCAGCTCCATAACCTAATCTCCTCTTCTTCGTCGTCCACCCTTTCCTCTTTATCTTCTTTCATCTGTGATTCCTCGGCCTCCATGCTCTACCAAACAAAACCCTAAGCCTCTAATTCCCAAATTATGAGATTAGCTTCGCATTTAGACTGAAAAAAAAAAAAAAAAAGAGACAGATTAGGCTTGGCGTTTGATTTAAAAATATATATATTTCCCCACCCTCCTCTTTATATAAATTTGAAGTATGTATTAATGAACATAATTTTTTTATTAATTAGTATCACTAAGATTTTATTATCGACTAATTTTACCAATCAAGTATGAAATATTTAATTATTTTTATTCAATATTCATTAAAACTAATTAGAATTTTAATTTAAATAATTAATTTATAACTGCCTTAATATGCTTAATAATTGATATATTAATATTCATATTTTGCTAATAACTATTTAAATAATTTGATTGGGTTTTATTAGGTTTTAATCAAGATCTTCAATACCTGTATTAATATATTGTTGTTTTAATTAATTTGAACGACTAATTAATAAATTAATTACATCTTCAATTAATATATTTAGCCAACATATCTTGAATGATTTTTTTCAAAATACATTAAATAAGTACAACACTCATAATTAAAAAAAAAAGAAATTCAAATATGATAATAATATTTAAATTTATAGAAAATAAAGTTATCATTTAATATAATGATAAGTCATATTCTTTGGAAAAATAATAAATGATATGTATTGTGAATTGAAGTCTATACGAAGGATTAATTTGAGATGATTATAGTTTTTTATAAAGATAGTTGTAAAGTCACTATGGAGAAAGCATATTTGTTTAAAGCTGTTGTAGAAAATAAATTTTTTGACAGCTATTGTAGAAAGCCGCTTTTTTTAAAGCTGTTGTAGAAAGTCACTTTTTCGAAAACTGCTGTAGAAAATAATTTCCTAGCATAAAAATTTATTGAAAGCAGTAAAAAATAGTTGTTAAATAAAAATTGTGGTTGTAATCTGAAAAGCAAAGCATTAAGAAAATTACCTCAAATGAAACCTAAGAATGACCTTAGATTTTATAGAAAAGAAAGCTAAATTTAATAAAATTGATTTATTATATGAGTACTATCAAAATAAAAAATAAATGAAAATGATTAATTTTTCTCTATTTTGGAACTATTGTATATAAGTTTTAAATCCCCTTTTGTAATCTTATAAAACATACTATTCTCTTTTTATGTAAACCTTCAATACTTAGCTAAATTATTGATTTCATATGAGAAATTGTAGGTGTCGATCTGAGCTATACTTCTATCAACGCTCGACCACAACAAAGATAGGTGCGAGCCAACATCAGTTCCTATTTTCAAGATGAGCTAGAGAAATCATGCTTCACAAATTTTCAAGAAGAGGTTGATAATAGTCAAAGCTATTAAGCCATGTTTACAATGTAAAAAGAGGGTTGGAGTGCTTTGGAGATATTCTATTGCCTTTGCTTTTAAGGGAGATGCTAGTATAGTTTATAATTATTGCATAAAGTGATATTTGTGGAGGCAGATAGAAAGTTTAGTATCTTAGCTTTGTGAAAATCTTATGGACACACACGTAAAATAAGAATAGCTCATAAGAGATTATATTTTTTATGTGAAATTTTATGGTGAAAATTTTTCTTTTTTCTTTTCAATCTTTATTATCTTGTCAATTTATTCTATTTATTAATCAACCATTGATATCGGATCAATATCTATATCCAGAGTTAATTAATTTCACTGAGAACCAATAAACAGCTGAAAATATAATTCATAGTTCTATAGTCCAGAATTACATCATAACTGTATAGTCCAAAATAATATATACAATAGTCACTTTGGCTACAAAAGAATACATAAATCAAAGAACTAAAATAAAAGATACACTAACATCACTATATGCATACATTAACCTCAAGCCGCAGATTCATTATCTGAAATCATTTAAACCGCGTAATGAGCGAATAACTCAACAAATAACTAAAATTTTATATATGAAATTAATGCAAAAAGTGAAATAATATGCTGTAAATCATATAAAGAAATACATGTATCAATATATATGTCGATTATTTTTACCAATTGTTCAGTTTATAACACATCACATTACAGTCCACAGTACTAGTAACAATGATCAATATCATCAAGAACAGTAATAATATCAATAGTAAACAACATCATTACAGTATAAGCTACAATATCAGTAAGTAATCGTGATCCATATCGGTAATAGTTTTGTGTAATCATTCCGTAATCAGTATTCTATCATATATTCATATGAGGGTATCTTAAGGGTATCTTGCTCCTACACTTATGACTCCTAATCAATCTCCAGCTTCTTATGACTCTTAATCGTTCCTCTTAAAATCGTTACTCTGAAATCATTGCTTTTGAATTGTTATATCATTGTATAATTATAGCGTGTCATTCCATAGATATGATATCAATTAGTACCTCCTTTTATATCAAATCAATATTAGAATTAATACAGTACATCCCATTCTTTCTCAGTCAAATTACCAGTATTATGTTAAATTTCAACACATCGTATAGTTCAATACATCTTATCAATCACAACACATCATTTTTCACTTCAATTTCAGTACACATTTTCACACACATTTCACAGAAAAAATCTTATGCATAAATTTAACCAGTAAAAATGTAAGAAAATAGTATCAAATTATTCTGAGAGATCAAATTTATAATATATCAAAAGTTACACTATGAAAGCTTATAAAACCAAGAAATAATGCATTTTTGACAGATTTAGGAGAGATAAATTCTTAGAAATCAAAATAGTCGAAAATAGTAGTAGGAGGCCAATAGTTACTTATAATAAATAGAATAATATTCATAATAGGAACGGTAGACAAAAATGACCAAAAGACCTTTTTCTCTCCTCTTTCATTCTTCCTCTCTCTTCTGTTCTCATTTCCTTCTCGGCCAAGAATGCGAGGTGAGAGGGAGGTGTAGGGATATTTATAATAAAATATATTAAAAAACACTATGAGTGCCCTAGTGCAGTAGCGTTGCATCTCGAGTTTAGAGTTACTGTAGAATAGACTCCAGCATTGCAGCAATCATTTTTAACGTCATTGTGCTCTAAACCCCAATGCCTTGGCGCTCAAATGGACAACGTCACTCCACTGCAGTTTTAGCAAAAATTCTAGTTTTTTGTACACATTTCATTTTTCGGATTCTCGTAATCTACCCACCTTCGAAAAATATTATCCTTGACATTTCTATATCAGTTAGTTAGAGAGAGAGCCCACTCAAATAAAATTGTCAAATCTAATCGATGAAAAAAATCAATATTAAAAAATATATACTAAACTGGGAATCATAGTAAATCACATCAAAAGGAGACAAGCTCAATTTATACAAAATAACATAAAATCATACCAATCATATCCTCAGGCTCTTCAGAGACCTCCGTCATTAGCTCCAAATGTCTACTTCCACTTTACACATATCCCTGACCATGTCCAAGTAATGGACATTCTGCCATTCTGTGCCTATAATCATCGCACCAGAATTATTATCCTGTCACCCTGTAGTAGGGTTCCACTTGTCGCCTTCCATATCAAATGCACTGCAGAGTGATAGGAGCTTTAACAGTTAAAATCCAAGCAATCATATTAGCAAACATTTTCATATTTCTCAAAGTTATTAAAAACACCTAAGTGTCAGATTCAATTGTTTTCCTTCTCCTGTTGGATCCATTTTCCTGATCAATAAACAAAACTTAAATCTCAAAATAAATCTATAAATACACTTAAATAATGCAATTATTAATACAGCTCTGATCACAATCAAAACTTTTCACCGCCATTGCTTTGATATCACATTTGTCACACGCTGATATCTATAGTGAAAGAATTTTTTCCCTTTTCAATCTTCATTATCTTTTCAATTCATTCTATTCATTAATCAATCATTGAAATCAGATCAATATCAACATACAAAGCTAATTAATTTTATTACGGAGAACCAATAAATAACAAAAAATATAATTCACATTTCTATAGTCCAGAATTATATCATAACGGTATAATCCAAAATAATATATACAATAGCCACTCTAATTATAAAAGAATATATAAATCAAAGAACTAAAATAAAAACTACACTAGCATTACTACATGCAAACAAAACCTTAAGTTTAGGCTCCTTACCTGAAATTATTTAAACCACATAATGAGTGAATAGCTCAACAAGTAAGTAAAATCATATAATTAAAATAAATGCAAGAAGAAGTGAAACAATATGCTGTAAATCATATAAAGAAATCTATGCATCAATATATATACCAGTTATTTATATCAATTACTCAGTTTATAGCACATCACATTGTAGTCCACAATATCAATAAATAGTGATCTGTATCTGTAACAGTGAATGGTATCATTAAGAACAGTAACAGTATCAATAGTAAATAATATCAGTACAGTGTAAGCTACAGTATCAATAAATAACAGTGATCCATATCAATGCTAGTAATGAGTAATCATTCAGTTATCAGTATTCTATAATCAATAATCAATCTATCACATATTCATATGAGGGTATCTTGCTTCTACACTTATGACTCTCAATCAATCTCAAACTCTTTATGAATCCCAATCGTTGCTCTAAATTATTGCTATAAAAATCATTACTCTAAAGTCGTGATATCTGTGTATCATTATAGGGTTATCATTCCATATATCTGATATTAATTAGTGCCTCATTTTCTATCAGATTAATATCAGGATTAATACAGAACATCATTTCCTTTCTTAGTCAAATCGGTATTATTATATTTTATGATACATTATTTTTCACTTCAATTTTAGTACACATTTTCACACATATTTCACAGAAAAATTTTTATACATAAATATGACCAGTGAAAATGCAAGAAAATCATATCAAATTGTTCAAAATGATCAAATCTATAACATATCAGAAGTTACACGGCGAAAGCTTATAAAATCAATATGTAATGCATTTTTGACAGATTTAGGAGAGATAAATTCGTATAAATCAAAATCATCAAAAACAAAAGTAAGAGGATAATTACTTACAACGAATAGAATAATATGCGTAATAGGCATGGCGGATAAAAAAGATCTGAAGACCTTTCTCTCTCCTATTTCCTTCTTCTTCCTCTCCTTTCATTCTCGACCAAGCATGCGAAGTGAGGGGTGAGGAGGTGCTGTAGGGATATTTATAATAAAATATATTTAAAAACTACTATTTATGGCCTAGCGCCGCAGCATTGTATATCGATTTTAGAGTTACTGTAGAATAGAAACTCTGTCACTACAGCGAACATTTTAGCGCCATTGTGCTACAGACCTCAGTGCCTCAATGCTCAAAGGTATAGCGTCGTTGCGCTACAGTTCAAGTAGAAATTCTTTTTTTTTTTTTACATTTTGTTTTTAGGGTTCTCATAATCACTCTCCTCAGAAAAGTTGAGATTAACATTGAGCATTGAGATTGTTGAAAACAATAGACTTAGCCTTAGTTGCAATAATAGGCGTTGGTGTTGATGGTAGGTAACAACCTTATTGGTAGTGATGGATTTTAGGTTGTGACAATGATAGATGTCAACTTTCGTGTCAATATTGAGCATTGTCCCTATTGGCAATGGCTAGCATTGACTTTCTTGTCAATGGTGGGCATCAGCTTTAATGTTGATGGGGGTGTTGGCATTATTAGTGACTGTGAGTGTTGGCATTATTATCGACAATGGGGTATACTTTATTTGTGATAGGAAGCATTGTGATTATTGAAGATTACGACATCGACCTTGATAGTGATAATATTCATTGACATTGGTGTTGATAGAGGATGACAACCTTATTGCTAATGGTGAGCTTCTTGATGACAAAAGGCTTCATCCATGGTCAAGAACATTGATCGTCAAAGTTGATATTCACAATTAGTGTCAACCTTGTTAGTCGTGACTAGCATCAAGGTTATTAGCTAACACAACAAGCATCTTGATCATTAAGAACAAGGAATGAGAGGATTTAGGACTTGGTGGCAAAGACGGGTATCGTTCTTAGTGTCGATCGCAGCATGAAGGGCATATGTTGGTTATGTTACTGATGACATACATTGGGCTTGTCAAATAGAGCTTCAAATTATCTTCTTTGGGATCCATCTTTAGGCCATCTACTAGTGGAGATAACATGTTATTAGCAACATCTATTGGTTGTACTTATTCTATATTGGACATGTCTCACCTATTCATGCATCTTATTTTATTTGAGTACCAAATACACCTAATAGGAACCTTTTGTGACATAATCAACCTTATGATAAGGGCTTGCATCAGGCATGATAGTGATGCGTGGACATCAATTTTATTTAAGAAAATTAATATTGATGTTGTTGCATGTAAAAGGAGTTGCATATAAAAATATTTGCATGTAGCTAATAAAAGTCGTACGATCCCCTACTAGTTTAATTGAATATGCTAAAGCCATTTACTCCTAATTTATATCACCCAACAAAATTTTTCAATATCATTCAAATTTTCATATCCCAACTTTAATCCCTATTATATATACCCTCTTAAATATATTAACATCTCTCACATTATTAGTTTATTACAATTATTCCATTGCCAAATTGTGAGACATTTTAAGATCCTATTTTTAATCTTAAACCTAATTCCTTTCAAGCTATATATATTACTTCATTTTTATTCATTATTTCATTAAAAAATAGTTTGTATTACAAATTATTTTTTAATTTTGCATCTATATTAAACTCTCCTCATCATTTTTTTTTAATTCCTTTCAAGTTTTTTTGTTCCATTTTGTACATCCATAACATGTTGACCTATCCTAGGAAATCCCATCATCAAGTTAGTGAGAATTTGTTAGCCATAATATCATCTAAAAAGCATCACATCCTAAACCTGTTTGATTTTTCATAAACATTACTCACTTTATTAATCATTCAATTTGGGAGGAGGTAAGAGAATAGGAGTTAGGAAGCCAAATAATAAAAAGGGAAGTAGCTCATACAGATTCTATTATTTATAGCTAAAATGTTAAAGTTACTGACATTTATGAGGGCAAGATAGGCTAGCCAATAGGGAGGAAAAATAGGCAAGTGGCAAGTTAAATTGTTCATGTTATAAAGGCTAAATTGAATGTTATGATGAAATTATTGTTCATAAATATGGTTGCAGTGCAACAATTAATTTTATGATTGTTATTGACAATAAAAGCTAAGAATAGGACTTATTTGTTCTTTAAATATGACAATTATATGCTCATTGTTCATTTTTTTTAGGTTATGTTAGTTTAGATATGCGATTTATCTGTTTAGGTTTTGTTTGGGACAACCTTCTTATTACTTTTTAAAGCAGCTTTTTAGTACAAAGTTTTTTTGAATTATAAATTTTTGTATTAAAATGTTGTTTTAGAAAACAGTAAAAAAGTTGTCCCAAATGAAGGCTTAGTGATATGATTAAATAATTCACCATAATAGCTGATAAATATTTTTTTGAGGAAGTTTACATTGTTTTTTAAGGTGGTGATAATTTACCACCTTATTTAGATAATAATTTTATAAATGATATTTAAGTGATATTTGATGACATTTATATATTGCCTATATCTACTAACATATAAAGATCTGGTTATGTGATAGATGAAAAAATGGGCAATGAAAGGAAAGCTCAAAATCATTATTGGTCTTCATAAATAATATCATCTTATTTAAAAAGATAGTATGAAATTAAATAAATTGCATTTGGCGTATAACTTTATTATTTAAATGTTACATATCAAGGTTTCGTTTGGGACAACTTTTGACTGTTGTTTTTTTTCATATTTTTAAAATTTTTTGTACTAGAAAGCTGCTGTAGAAAATAATAAAAAAACTATCTCAAATGAAACCTAAATCTTCTTATTACAATATTACATTATTTAAGTGAGATAACATTGAATTGAACAAAAGATATTTAATATTTTAAATTATTATATTAATAGCCATATTATCTTGATAATATAAGCAAAATATTTACATTTGATTTATGATAAAGAATTGTTGTCAAGTTATCCTACCCTGATGAAAATTAAGTTAGGATGGACTTTGATGCTGTCAATTTTATGTTGAGATTAGTGCAACATATAATATTAAAATATTACTTTAATCTCAATATATAATTAATGACATTTAAGTCTGTTAGAATGCGAATTGCATTGTAATATAATTTTTTTCTTTTTTATTGCATATTTTTCTAGTAATTATTTTCTTGGCTTTAATTGGATTGAATGAAATTTATGGAAACACATTAAATTCAAATAAATAATAAAACACATTAAATTCAAATAAATTTTAAATTATTTATAAAATTATAATCCTTAATTTAAAATATCCAATCCTTTTTTTTAGTTCCTTTAGCTAAAAAAAAAGACAAATAATTTTTGTATTTATATTATATATTAACAACATGACAAATGATGCCATAACGGTGCCAAACAAATCGAGTCCGTTGGCCTAAGCTTTGTTGTCACGTGCAAGATGGTCAGGGAACATTTTGAAATCGCTTGGCCAACGGCTAGTCTTCTTCCTTTCTTCTCCCACACACTGCACGAACTCCAAAGAAATTTACTCGCCCTGTCTCCTTCCTTCTCTCTCATCCCTGCACCTGTAATAATTAAAGCCAAAAGGACATTTCCCTTAATCCCCACCACATTAGTACCACTCACTTCTCTTTTTCCAATTTTCTCTTCGAAGTTCCAACACAAAACCTCCGTCTTTCTCTCTCTATCCTTCTCCTGTTGCAAGTTTAGCCTTTCCTCTTCAAGCAGCCATGGATCAGCGGATTTCTTCTCTTTTTCTTTCTCAAGTGCTTGTTCTTGCCCTAGTGTTCCGTTTCTCCTGCGCCCTAACTCCCGATGGTAGCTTTCTTTCTCACCTTGGAAACTCCTAGCCCTTTTTGGTTTTCTCACTTCTATGGTCGCAGGGATGGTGTTGTTAGAGCTTAAGGAGGGCTTCAACGGCACCAACTGGATGCTTAGAAGCTGGAGGGCGAAGGACCCAAATCCCTGCGGTTGGGCTGGAGTCACTTGCCATTTCCCTGACCTTCGAGTTAGATCAATGTTGTTTTTTTGGCATTACCCTCTTCTTGCTCGCTTTACATTTTGTTATGTTCTTTTTTGTTGACGATTTTGAATATTGGGCAGAAATCTTCCATACATGCAGCTTGGCGGCATTATTTCTCCGAGCATAGGCAAGCTCACGAGGCTGCATAGACTGTAAGAGTTTCTAATCTGAGGAGTAGTGGTCATTTTGGCGAAAAAAGTCTTTTTTTTATACTGTTCTTTATTTTTGTTTTTGCAGGGCTTTGCATCAGAACAGCCTCCATGGACCGATTCCTGCAGAGATTAAGAACTGCACCGAGCTGAGAGCTTTGTGCGTGATCCTCACCTATTATGTTTTGGAAAGTTTCATATTTTGTCCCTTTGGAACTATGGTTTTATTGTATGCGAATTAGATTTTTATTATATATTTATTATGAAGGTATTTGAGAGCCAATTACCTACAAGGAAGCATTCCCCCTGAGTTCGGAGAGCTTAAACATCTCACTATTCTGTATGTTTACTGAACCATCTCGATAGTATATCGTCCTGCTTTATGTTTCATTTGAATGTATTCGTAATGGCTCAATGAAATGTAGGGATTTGTCTAGCAATCTTCTAGGGGGAACTATACCTCCTTCCATTGGCCAGCTTACGCAGCTTCATTTCCTGTGAGTATGCTTGTTCACATTTTTTTAGGCCTGAAGGCCCTGAATCCATGTTCGGTCTTGCAAACGTCTATATGCTGATCACTCTTCTTCTGAAGTAGGCAAAATTTTGAGCAGCTATTTCATTCCTCCCTTTATTGGGGGAGGAGGAGCACCACCCACCTGCCCCCAACCAAAAATAAAATAAAATAAAATAAATAAACCAATAACTGCTAAAATAACTGCTAAAAGGGTGAAATTTTAAAAAAAGGGATCAAATATTAATTCAATCCATGCATAATGGTAGGAAACATAACCTGAGAAAAATATTAAGTCGCCATTTTTATGGGCGGGAAGTAGGGCTGCAAACGAACCGAACCGAGCTGAGCCGAGCTTCACTATGTTCGAGTTCAAGTTCGTTTGTCAGAACAATGCTTAAGCTCGGTTCGAAGCTCGTTGAGCTTCTTGAATAGCCGTTCGAGTTCGAGCTCGTTTAAAACTCCCATGTTTGAGTTCGGCTCGTGTTCGGTTTGAGCTCGTTTAACTTCAAGCTTATCGAGCGGCTCGTTAAGGAGCCGAGCCGACCTCAAACACAAATAAATTCTTTATTAAAATCAAGTCAAACAACTAGTTACCAACCTGCCCATGAAAACACGCCCGCCAGCCCGTCCGTCCGCTGTCCAGCAAATGGTATCCACATGCATTTATTTTTATATAGCAAAAACACTTCCCACCAGGCAGTGTGGGACTAAACCCCCATAGTTTTTTTTTTGTTGAGTGTTGATGCCACGGAGGAGAGAGAGGGCGGGCGGGAGAATGAAAAAAATGTGAAACTTTAGATATAGAGAGAGAGGGCAGGCGGGAATAGAGAGAGAGAGGTTATTTTTTTAAAAAAATTATTAAATAAGCTACTTAACTTTCTACTTTAAAACAAACAATATATATATATATATATATATATATATATATATATATATATATAATTTGTTAAATAACATGAGGTTTAATTATCTTATTAGCAAATAAGATATAATATTTATTTTTAATTAAATATGTCATAATGAGCTTCTTTATCGAGCTTCTTAACGAGCATGTTCATAAACTCTAAACGATATTGTTCGTGAACATAAATGAGCCGAACGCAAGGTTGTTCAAGCTTGTTTATTTACCTATCGAGTATCTATCAAAGGTGTTCAAACTTGTTTGTTTAACTTATCAAACGAACATAAACGAGCTCTTATTGCGCCGAGCCACGAGTAGCTCGTCGAACGCTCGGTTCATTTGCAGCCCTAGGCGGAAGCCGCGCCACCACATGACATTTATTTAATTTTTTTTATAAAATAGCTGGGTATTTTTTTGCTATTATTTTTTTAACTTAAGTTTAGATAATTTTATTAAATCACATGTCATATTTGACTATTAATAACATATTTATAATAATTTTTAATCAGCATTGAAATAGCTATAAGGATTTATTTATACTTTATTGAAATGAATAAATTTCATTAGATTGTATAATTGGTTTTAGTATTCTTAATAAATATAAATATATTATTTAATTTAGTTTTTTTACTCTTTTTTTATTAAATAAATTATTTTGTTATTGAGTTCAAAAATATTTTTAATTTATATATTTTATTGAAGTAAATTATATTTATTAAGAATACTAAAATTTATTTACTCTTTTTTTATTAAATAAATCATCACCTCTCTGGCCTTAATCTCCCTCCCTTCTTTCCCAATTAGCACCCTTTTGATCATGCTCCACATAACCACGCATCTCCCTATACCTTCCATCTCTCTCCTCTGTTTGAAAAGGTTCCAAATGGAGTCTTCTCCCTCTAAGATCTCCACATCATTTTCATCCCTATAATTTTCAAAGTTTGTATTTCTTCCTACTGGCACTCTTGCCTCCGATGCCGCTGTTTGAAGATCCTATATCTTCTTCACCATCTCTTGAAGGTCCAAAAATTTGTCTTCCATGGAGGAAATTCTATCCTCCATCATTGCTTTGATTTGGCTCATCTCCCCCTCAAGACGTTCTTTCAAAGCATCAATCTTCTTGGCCGCCATCAATACCCGGATCTTTGTTACAATCAAAATTCAAGAATTCAGCCTAGAAAACCGCATAAATCAGCGGATAGATGATGAAATCTGCTTCAAAATTTAGCCAAAACAATCCAAATTCCAGCCCTGGACACCATTCTGATACCAATTTGATAGGAAACACTTGTAGAACTCAAGTAGAACTTGTCAATAATGAAATTTCAGCGATATCTCCCCCTTAAATCTCCAAACAAATCCAGAAAAACAGCAATAATAATGTAGTAATTGATGAAATCGGAAGGAAAATACCAAGATACAATTGATCCTCAATTCGAGAGGAGGGTCCATCTCTCCCAACTTTTTAGATGCCGCTAGAGCCTAAGAATGCCAAGCACCAACAGAATTTCAGCAAATACAAAAGATAACCCTAACCCTAATGCAATCTTTTTACTTAAAGCATACAAAACAATCTCCCAAAAGACTATACGGCCCTCCCAATCCAAAATTCCTTCTCAACCGCCGCCGCCGCCCCCCCCCCCCCCCCCCCCCCCATCTTTTTACTTAAAGCATACAAAACACATCATTTTCTTTTTTGTTTCAGGAACTTGTCCACCAACTTCTTTTCAGGTGAAATTCCAAATGTGGGAGTTTTGGGCAAATTTAGAAACAGCTCGTAAGTTGCAACAACTCTCTAAATGATTGCTTGATTGTATGGAGAGTAGTAACCTCTCTTGGCTCAAATTGTTTTCATGAATTCAGGTTTGTTGGGAATCTTGAGCTATGTGGGCTCCCTGTTCAGAAGCTATGCCGAGGTACATTGGGCTTTCCTGCAGTGCTTCCACGCTCTGGGAACTTTCCTGCAGGTAAATTTTACAGTTCAATGGCCTGTTGGCCATATCGTGAATATTCCTTATCTTATAGTAAGAATTAGTGGACTCCATTAAAGATCATTTCTGATGTTTCAATGTTCTTTATCATAGAATCATCATCTGTAATTCCACCGACGACACCCGGAAGACCATCATCCCACTTTCTTAATGGTGTCATACTCGGTGCAATGTCCACTATAGGCCTTGCAATTATTCTTGTTCTTGGTTTCCTTTGGATATGTTTATTGTCTCGAAAGTGGAAATTTGGGCAAAGATATGTGAAAGTGGATAAAGAGGTTCAGATTGTTGGTAAGTTTCATCCTATTCTTTTTTTTTTTTCTTAATTTGATATGCTGTCTCTCAATGTATTAATTATTGGATTGAATTTGAAAGGCACTAAGCTTGTCACATTTCATGGAGAGTTCCCATATTCATCTGGGGAGATGATTAAAAAGTTAGAACTACTTGATGAAGAAGATTTGGTTGGGTCAGGCGGATTCGGAACCGTGTACAAGGTTGTCATGGATGATTTGTGTGCATTTGCTGTTAAGAGGATTGATCGAAACTTTGAAGGATTAGATGAACTTTTGGATAGGGAACTCCCTATTTTGGGCAGCATCAAGCATATTAACCTTGTCAATATAAGAGGTTACTGTAGGCTTCCCTCAGCCAAGCTTCTCATACATGATTTTATGAACTTGGGAAGCTTAGATCATTATCTCCATGGTAAGTAAGCTCTCCACTATAACTTAGCTGCCTTATATTTGAAATTTATATATTTTATATAGATTTTACATAATTTTTTTGGTTTAATTTAAATTAATTGTAGAAGGGCAGGAAGAGCAGCCTCTGAACTGGAATGCTCGGATGAAAATAGCTCTTGGGTCTGCTAGAGGACTTGCATATCTGCACCATGACTGTTATCCGGCTATAATCCACCGCGACTTCAAATCTAGCAATGTACTTCTTGATGAAAGTCTTGAGCCTCATATTTCTGATTTTGGACTTGCCAAGCTTCTTGTTGATGATGATAACAATGTCACCACAGTAGTGGCCGGTACCTTCGGCTACTTGGCACCTGGTGAATAATCTCATCTTGCCACTCAAACCTTTTCATACAATTCATTTCTTGGTCACGTTACATGACGTTCAATTTATCTTTAAGTGGATTTGCTTCATGTAAATTTAGGTTTCATTTGGGACGGCTTTTTAATTACTTTCTAAAGCAGTTTTTTAGTATAAAAATTTCTAGTTAAAGAAGTTTTTGTACTTAAAAGTTGCTTCAGAAAGCAACAAAAAAGTTATCCCAAACGAAACCTTAATAGTGCTAACTTCTTAAGAATGTAATGATTTATCAACATAAAGGAGAGATTTTGTCAATTACTGAGCACTCGAGTTTGAATTGGTAAAATATATAAGAATGAATGGTGAACAATGATTCATTAGCCGGCTCAAAGGTTAGATGATAAGACTAATGATGATAGGAGTTCTAATTGTATAGGTTGATAAAGTAGACCAAAGGATAATTTTGATGGATTATAAGCAAGCATGGTATGCAAAAATATTGAAACATAGATTTATCATCCCGTGCCCCACTCAAGAAAAAGAAAATGAAGAACAGGCATTCCATAAGGCTGAGCCAAAATAATGAGGATAGAACTAACAATGTGGACAATAACATAAAAACTCTAGTAATATTTCTAAATCTCATTTCATGATTATAGAATACCTACAAACCGGACGGGCGACGGAGAAATCAGATGTATACAGCTTTGGCGTGCTCTTGCTCGAGTTGGTGACAGGGAAGAGACCAACTGATCCATCATTTGTTAGAAGAGGCTTAAATATAGTAGGCTGGGTAATTTCATTTAACTACTCTTTCTCTCTCACTCTCTCTCTTTTCATTTGCTGTTCTGATTTGGGACGAAAATGAACTCGATTTGATTGCAGATGAACACTCTAACAGAAGAAAATAATAAGTTAGAGGATATATTGGATTTAAACTGTGGGACTGTGGAAGTTGAAGCAATGGAAGCAATCCTTGACATAGCAGCCATGTGCACAAACGCAAATCCTGATGAGAGACCCACTATGTTCAGAGTGCTTCAGATGTTGGAAGAGGAGCTCATGTCTCCCTGCCTTAGTCATTTCTATGAACCTCATTTGAACATCTAATGGCAATGGGCAAAATTTTGGTATTTAGATTTTGTAAATATGCTCTCCTTCTTGTTAACTTTGCCATTTGTTTCGTTATATTCCCATTTGGAAACTGGTTTTCTCAGATCTAAGAGTTCTTTGATGTTATTATAGGCATTTGAAATGTAGGAACAAAAAAAATTTCTATTCGATTTGTTTTGAGATTAGTGTAATATAAATGTTTTGTATGTGTCATCAATCTTAAAGCAAATTCAATGATTCTAAAATTCATCGTGATACAATTTGCATTTGAATATTCTGATATTTCTTCTATTGTAATGTTAGTTTGGAAACACTGCACGCCTTTTAAAGCTTCATTTGGTTACTTAAAAGTTTGATTGATATTATGTTTTTAAAATGATGAAATTTCTCATATTTTAACGATCACATTTTCCAACTCTTTGGATTTTGTTTGCACGCTTAAAAGTAAGCGTAAGATAATTACTATTTTTTTAAATACAAATAACATATTGTGCAGTTTGGGATACGTATAACATACTTATTATATGTTTATTTGTCTAATATTTAAAATATAATATTTATGTAAATTTTAGTGTATAAAGCATATAAATGAGATATATTTTAAATTAGAAAATTAATATTATTAATATTTTAAATGAGTTTTAATGATTTGGATATTATATAAATAAAAAATAAAATTTAATTGTTTGATTTTAAAAAAATTGTATATATATATATAATCATCAAATTTATTATTAGTTGAATTTAGTATAAAATCTAATTTATTAATTATATTTGATATTTATTTTAAAATAAATTTGATTATTATATATATTTTAAAAAATTTAGAAGAGTGGAGGAGTGGGTTGCTTTCTTATTTTTAAGAGTAAAGGTAATTTATAAGAGTGTGTGTATTAGAAATGAATAAAGTTAATGTGTCATAAATTAAAATTATGGGAGAGTAATTGAGTATAGGTTATGACATGATATTAATATTTCTCAAAATAAGTCTGGATTCATACTGGACAGGTCTATTATGGAAGCTATACATTTATTGCGAGGTTTGATGGAGAAGTCTAGAGAGAGTAAGAAGGGAGGATTTACATATGTTATTTATTGATTTAGAGAAAATATATGATAAATTTTCAAGAGAAGTGCTTTCGAGAGTTTTAGAAGAGAAAATAGTTAATAATGCTTTATATTCAAGTCATTAAGAATATGCATATAGGAGTTTTTACTTGTGTTCAAATAGAAGGTGATTTGATCAAGTATTTTGTTATTTCTATTAGATTACATCAGGATCAGCTTTAACCCATATCTTTTTGCTTTAGCCATGGATGTTACTCTGGTGTATGTTTTTTGTTGATGTGAATTATGGAGGTATGAAGGTCAGCTTTAGAGTCTAAAGATTTTTGTTTAAGTAGATCTAAAACTAAATATATAGGTGTAATTTTAGCTATAATAGATCTAGTGGTGGGATTGACTTTTTTTTTATTAAGTCATTAAAAAGAGTGCACATTTTAGAAATCCCATGTCTATTTTTCAAAGCAATGATGAAACATATGAATATATAATTAGTAGAATTCAAGTTGGAAAGTTGAACCGGAGGAATGCATATTGGGCTTGTTATGTGATGAAAAAGTTTCCCTCAAACTTAAGAAAAAATTTTATGAGATGGTGGTGAGATCTGTAATTCTTTATGGTGCATAATGTTGGCCATTAAAAGAGAAGCATAAAATTAAGTTAAATGTTGTAGAGCCCAAACTCTTAACTATCAAGATATTATCTTCTTTAGCCTAAGGGCCTCACAGTTTTGTCATGTTGGTATAACTTCCCAGGAGGTCACCCATCCCAGGATTTCTTCGATATGAGCACGTTTAATTGTGGAGTTTTTTTAATGAAATTCCAACCATTATATCGAAAGACGTTTCGATGTTTAAGAGTTTAGCTTCTTTTATTTAAAGGGTTTTACTTGGAGAATCGTAGTTGGGCGATGGAGGTTGAATGGATCGTAGTCGGGCGACATAGATCAAAGAATGATTGTTGAGAGATGGAGGTCGGAGGACCATAGTCATATGGTGTCGATCTATTTGCGATTTGATGATCGTGGTCCAACAATGTCGGTTATGTGACATCCTAGAATCTAATGGAAGGATTTGACTTACTTAAACTTATGACTAATTAACTCATCCACCAATAACAAACAACCAGAGCTACTAAATTTTTTAAAACATAAAAGCAATATATTAACTTCCATGTCGTCAGAACATAGATACAATAATCCAACTCAAAAATGTCTATACATCAACATACTAAAACTAGATTACAAAATCAAAACCTTATACTTCAATCTCAGAGAATTGTTCTCTAGACTTGATCTACTCCACTAGATCCTTTTCTTTGCCTGAAACATTCAAAGCAACAGAGTGAGCTCGATTAACTCAGTAGACTCCCTCCTTTACCCCTCACATATATTAATATCAAATGCAAATATTTAAGAGCTTTGAAGTAAAGTAAAATATGAAGACTTACGAAATAACTAAAACATAAGCAAAACCTAAATTTACCATAGTTCCATTATATACATAATCTCAGAGCTAGCACTTATACTATCATAATCACATAACCAATTTCACATAAGCCTCAAAATGATGTACATAATACTTTTTCTCAAAGGTTCACTTCCATATCACTTTCACTTTCATTTTTCCAATATAATTCATACAAAGGTTCATAGTTTACTAATGCACATTTCAAAATATTTCTAATGTTTACTTCATAAAATATTAACATATATAATGTAATAATTGTAATGCACATGTCCCAATGCCTGCTTATAACTCTACTTTCACTTATGCCTCTCTTTACCTCCCGCACCTGCATATAATAAGTGGGGTCAGAATCTCATCGACATCAACATAAGATAGATGGCGCCATAAGAGTACTTTCAGTGTTACTTTATCTCTCACACCTACTTCCAGCAAATGGGGCCAAAATCCCTCCCACATATGCATTATGCAGATGGGACCAAAATAGTACATTTAGGGCCCTTGTAATGTAATAAAAAGTGCACTTTTCCACCCTTCAGAATAAAATATCTCAAGTGCCATGCAATGCAAAATGCAAATGAAATACAACAGCATTGGATGTAGTATTCAGAAAGTGCATGAATTGCAAGTGAAAGCCATATTACTTGTATAACAGAATACTCCCTGAATTTTTCATTTTCAATTTCTAACTTCGATCACATGAACATTTCAAGACTTTAATATAACTATTGCATTTGCCAGAAAATCCTCAATTCAACAATACATTTAGAAAATAGTGCATAAAAAAACTAACCTTTAAAAACTCAATTTCTTATAGTCAAAATATCTATAATAATGATTACAATAAAATATATAAAAAAATCACATGGTGGAAATCTCATAAAATCTATGAAAAATATATGTTTCTTCGTATCTTTTTTATAAACTTATTAGAATTAAAATCAGAGAAAGGGGTTTAGGAGTCTAACTTGAGCTCTATAATATCCCAAATTGGCCCGACGGGCGAATCCCAAATTTCAGCCTATAAATCCTCTCTCTCATGTTTCTCCTCCTCTCTTCGTCTCCAGCATTGGCTGGATGGAATGGTTTGGTAAAATAATTTTTTATTATTTAAAAATCACTATATTGACCTAACGCCGCTACGCTCCTAGAGAATCTGCTAGATTATCCTCATCTGAGACCCGTAGCTCAAAATCAGGGCACCGCCGACCCCAGCATCGTGACGCCTACAGAATATATTCCCAATCTTTAGGTTTCACTTCTCATACCCCAAACCTTGGTTACTTTCTATCACATTTAACATTGTAATACTTATAATTACTAATTAACTCAAAAATAATAATTTTTAATAAAAAAACTATCTGAATTTTTTACGACGGATATTACAAGTTAAATGGTGGTCTGATGATGATAGTTAGGTGATGCTCCAACAGAGTTTGGTGGTGGCGTTTGAGCCTTAGTACTCAATTAGAGCTCCATAATTCTTCGAACCTTTAAGCTCTTTTGAATCTCAAGTAAATAACTAGTTGGACAACGATGCTTGGGCTATAGTGGTTAGATGATGGGAAATGAACTTTTGATAATTGGGTTATGACACCCTTGGATCTAATGGAAGACTTGGTTTTCTTAAATCTATAATTAATTAACTCACCCTCCAATAATGACAACCAGAGCTACTAAATTTGTAAAATATACAAGCAGCATGATCAACTTTCATTTCATCAAAATATAAATATATAATCCAAAGAAAAAAATATCTAAATATCATAGTAAATGAATTGGATTACAAAAATCAGTACCTCAAGCACTAGATCTCAGAAGCCTACTTCTACACTCATCTACTCAACCAAGCCCTTACCTTTCCTTTTTCCTGAAATGATAAAAGAAATAGAGTGAGCTTAATTAGCTCAATAGACTCCTTCCCTTACCAATCACAAATATCCATATCCATTGCAAATATTTAAAAGTAATTAATTACAGGAAAACATAAAAACTTATAAAATACTTAAAGTATAAGCAAAATATGAATTTACTAGAGTTCCATAGCATACCTGATCTCAGACCCAACACTTACACTTTCATAACCACATAACCACTTTTATATAAGTTTCCAGATATAACACAAAATACTTATTCGTAGCGATTCACTAACATGCCACTTTCACTTTTACTTTCCCCAACATAATTCATACAGAGGTTCAAAGTTTACTAATACATATTTCAGAATATTTCTTAAATTTAATTCATTAAAATATTAATATATGAAATAGAATGATTATAATGCACATGCCGTGATGCCTACTTATAACTCCATTGTCACTTATGCCTCCCTTTACCTCCCACACCTATATATAGCAAGTGGGGCAAGAATCTCTCTCGCATCTGCATCAGGCAGATGAGCCCAGAAGATTGTTTATAGTGTGACTAAACCTCCTACACATATTTTCAGCAAGTGGGGTCAAGATACCTCCCACATTTGCATCATGCAAATAAGGTAGAAGAGTACATTTAAGACCCTTGTAATATAACAAAGAGTGCATTTTCCAACATTTCAGAATAGAACACCTCCATTGCCATATATTACAAAATGCAATACAATGCAACAATAATTAAATTAGACATTTAATGCCATATTCAGACGATGCGAGAATTGCCAACAAAATGCTACATTACTTGTAAAACAAAATACTCATTGAATTTTCCCTTTTCAATTTCTAATTTCAGAGGAACATTCACATAAATATTTCAAGACTTTTCTTTAACTACTACATTTGCTAGAAAATCTCAATTTAATAATATACTCATAAATTCATGTAGGAAAACCCAATCATTGAAAACTCAATTTCATATAGTCAAACATTCATAATAAGGAGTGCAATGACATATTAAAAAAACATATAGTAAAAAATTTGTAAAACCCGAGAAAAGTTCATTCATATTTTTTTATTAAACTTACTAAAATTGAAATCAAAGGTAGGGGAGTCTACCTCGAGCTCTACAATATTTTGAACTGGCCAGAAAGACAAATCCTATGTTTTCGCCTTTGAATCCTCTCTCCGCTTTCTCTTCTTCTTCTGCTCCTCTCTTCTTCTTCGGCATGGCTGGGTGGAAATGGAAAGGGCTCAATGATTTTAGATATTTTAATATTTAAAATCTACTAATTTGATCCAGCATCATGACACTCACCTTCCCAACACCGCAGCGCCCCTAGAAAATCTTTCGGATTCTCTTAGAATATCCTCATCTGAGACCCGATGTCTCCACGACGCTTCCCTGGCATTGCACTGCATGCCCAAACCTATTTTTTAATCTTTTTTTTCTAAGAGCTCAAAGCCAGGGCGTTGCCAACCCTAGGGCCGTGGTGCTCGCAAAGCAAAATCCCAACTTGCATTTTCGCCACTTTCCAACCCCAATATTGGTCCATTCAAGTCCCATTAAATATTTTAAGACTCATAATTCTTAATTAACTTAGAATTAACAATCATTAATAAAAAATTATCTGAATTTGAGATGAAGAACATTACACGGGCGATGTTGGTTAAACAACAATGATTGAGTTGCTGTTGAGTGACAACGATGCGGTGATACGTTTATCATTGACATCAAATATTGTGAAAAACTCCCGAATTTTTCAGACCTCTAGCTTTTCTTCAAACTCAAGTATGGGGCCTCTCCTATGAAGACTGGAGTTCTATGTATAATTTTTTGATAGTGACATTTTAATAAATTTGGCCAAACTTTCATAACACCCCATCAAAAGCCCTATATGAAATTTAATCATAGATTGTTTGTCAATATTCGAGTGCCTTTATGAGTGCCATTATAATTTTATAATTTGAATATTAAGCTCGTTGAACTCATCTTGTGATTTCCCTTGATTTGATTATAAGCACATAAAAATTTGGAAACAATTTTAATCCTTCAATTAATGCCACGAAGTTTACAACAACTCTTTATATGCTTGATTAGAGCTCATTGGGATTATGATCAAACCACTCTGGTATTGGGCTGAGACATTCAGTTTGGATTGTTCTAAATCCAATTTTGAAAATTTTCAATGTAAGTCATGCTTGGGGATTCGTTTAGATCAATAACAAAGAAGAATGAAAATTTTAAAAGAAACCAGGCTCATTCAGCTTGAAATGTACAGATTTTTCAAATCTCATCGCTTAAGTAAAATCCAATGCTCAACCCCTCGCTCATGTCGTCCACATCTGCATCATCTTCTTGCCCATGCCGCCTTCCCTTCCTGCTACCTTGATCGCTACTGAGTTCACAGATAACAGATAAGAGAAACATCCAACTCTGTAATTCCTGAATCTCCTCCTATTGATTTGTCGAAATATTGGAATGTTGGAATTTCAAGGTCAAGCAATGAATCCTCAAAAAAACTCAAGAGAGATGCAAATCCCTGAAAAAGAAATCTTATACAGCTAAAAATCAGAATACTTCATTCATCACAAATCTATAAATATAATGAACAACACACTACTACTTATTACAAATATAAATACTATCCTGCCCTTCCACAAAATAAGACTTTATTTGGGACGGTTTTTTTATTGCTTCTTAAAACGAAATTTTGGTACAAAATTTGTACCAAAACTCCGTTTTAAGAAGCAATAAAAAAGCCGTCCCAAACAAAGTCTAAATATCAAACAAGTCCTAGATGAAATCATGACGCATTGACAAACTTAGGCTTTGTTTGGGACAGCTTTCTTACTGCTTCTTAAAACAACTTGTTAGTACAAAAGTTTAAATTTTTATACTAGGAAGCTACTTTGAGAAGCAGTAAAAAAGTCGTCCCAAACGAAGCCTTAATCAAGCCAAAAAAATAATCATCTTAAACATATCTCAGAAATTCAATATGAAAATATAAAATAATTTTCATTTAGTTAAGGAATGACCTCATCAAGTGAAAACTAGTACATATATAAAAGTGGGATTAGTGATACCAAGAAAAGATAGACTATATCTCTTCTTATGGCCATCTTCATTTAGTGCTATCCCACGTCTTACATTATGGAAATACTCCATAATAAATGAATCATTATACATACAATAAATAGTGGTCTCTGTCTCACTGACGATGGCCTTCTGGTAAAGTCACGACTCTATAAAATGGCACACTCCTTTGAGGTAAAGAGCCATCTTCTTCGTCATCATCAAATTCAAGTGAATAGCTGAACCAAAAAAAGAATGAACATTGATGTAATCTAGAAATCCTCTTACTCAAATGGTAAAAGGCATCTATGAACTAAATTTCATATATTGGGGGGAAAAAAATGAGTTAGCATATCCTGATGCAAAATACATTTGGATGAGCTTCCTAAATTTCTGGATTTATAGTAAAATTAGTGTCATTTAAGATATAAGCAATATTAATCTCAACACAAATCCAAGAGTTTTAAAACTCATCAGGATTATGATAATCATTCTTTGAGCATAAGAAAACTTACTCATCAGCTTTCCTCTGTGATTTAGCATGCATATTGGAACAGTCAACAACATGAAAAGAAAAAAAGGTATTGTCAGTAATATCAGCAGAGACATATCATAAAGCAGTTGTTGTAGAACTCAAAGCAACAAAGAAGTTTGATATCAGTAGAGGTTCAAATGAGCAATGGATGATTAATGATCAAATAGTTTTAACATGTGAACGCTTTGGCCAATTGAGGAAAAGCTTTTAAGGCCAAGCTGACTCGGCATAACTAGTAAGTACTTTTCCACAAGATAGATCAACCGGACGAATCAACACAAGGAAATCAAGTAAGGGGAGCTTGGAAAGATAATCAAGAGGAGTTTTATAATTACTACTACCGATTTTCCCTGCAGTGTGTGCCAATGTAAAGTACAGAGCAAATTACCCAATAAAATCATGAATAGTCAAAGTTAAGTGTCTCAAAAAATTGTGCTTAGCAGATTTACCCATCCTATTTGGTCATTGCCTCTAGCAAAAAAAAATTACTTGATTACATGCCGGCCCACCCATACATAATGCACAAGAGCGTGCAGAACAGAGAAAAAAGGAAATGAAAGGATGAGATTACCTTGCGATGAGTATTCACAACAGTTGCTTTATACAAAGCTGTGGTGCCTGGATAGACTGCCAAAACATGCTTGCCTGGAGGAAAATCCGGTGCACTTGATGGATCACCTTTCTTTGGAAAAGGAATGATGCGGGACAAAGGCAACTTATACTTTCTGAAAATTTCAATCAAAACCAAGCACAAAATTACCCAAAAGTTAGAAAATCCTATTTAATTCAAAAATCTAGAATTATATTAAGTGCATGATAGAATGAAAAAAAAAAAAAACTAAACAAAAGGTAAACTGATTTAGTTATCATCACAAATGGCTGCAACTTGGGTTGGCTCAGCCGCAGCTATGAAGTTGATAGGTAGGTGGTAAAATTTTTAAGAAAATAAAACTTTACAAAAAAAAAGGATCAGCTTGAGTTCAAAGCCAAACTTGATGTTGGTTGCCTTTGGATCTAGGCCAAACCAAACAAAGCCAGCCCTAACACAACTCAAGGGTAAAATCAATCTGTAGTTCAACCAGCACTCGCTTCAAATTATTCTGAGCATAGAATATCAAAAGAAGACTATAACATAACATTTTATTTTTAATGAATCGCATATAAAGGTTCAAATGCAAGCTCAACTTATGGTGATCAAGCTGAATATACACCAAAATATAATTCAACTCTATTTAGGGATGAATTGACTGTGAAAAACCAAAATCTAAGATTGGTCGGCTAGGTTGGAGCAAATAAGGTAAATTTGGTTAATATACGTTCCTTAGCATTTGGATGAAGTAAACCATCATGACCAACAAGACATCCATAACAATGGTTCACTGAACCAAGTTGTGTTATAGGTGACTCACTGACTTGGATCAAATGATCATAACAAGATCTCTAGCTCGTATATGTAGACACAATCCTTGACTTGAAGCTATGGATGCTAAGGTTCAATGACCCTTGCACTGTAGTCCACTTGGTAACATCCAAGATAATGGAATCATAAAATCTTGACAGGGTTCACCGCCCCATAATCATGCCCCTATTATTACTTTAAAATGAAAGAGTCCAGAGACCTTAATTGGGAGTGCTCTCCCAAATGTAAAATGAAATTAATTAAGGGAGTTTATGCAAGTAGAAAGTCTTGAACCAAAATTTAAACAAAAATCTAATACATTGAGATAAAATTTGGTTCAATCAATTTGCCTTTAGAAAATAGTCCACTCTAATTCACCCAGACCAAGAAACCAATCTTTCAATAGCCCACAACACCTAACAAAGCCGCACACCTAACAATAAAAGTTCAGTTTGCATATAAAATAATAACAATAACTACAACTTCTCTAGTACCTTAATGGATCACAAAAGTTGTAAACAGCCAATGACATATTTGCAATCTTTGAAAGTGAACAAGTTGAAAGGTCGTGTGATTCGAAGTTGAATTCATATAATGCCAATACTCGTAAGTACTTTGTAGCAACTTGTAACAACCAAATAAGAGCAACTAATCCCTAACTTTACAAAATATAGTTTTAGCCCTGTAACTCCGTTTTGCCTATAGAAATAACACTGTGAATATAATACTTGCAACTTGGCAAGCAGCTTAACATAAAAATTTATAGACAAACTGTAAAACAGATCCATGAAAATGAACAGATTCAAAAGTTGGTTTTTTAAAACTTGAATTTGGAGATCGCAATAATCATGAGTCCACTGCAACAATCACATAAGGAACTTTTATGCCTACACAGGACAAAGAATGTGACAATTATATCGGTACAAATTGAATTGAGTGCTATTCCTCCTAAGAATTTTCAGATCATAACTCCCAAGAAGGGCAGGTAGTGCGAGATAAGTTCAGAAAGTTGAGCATGCAGAATCAAATATGGAAAAACTCAGAAAGTCATTAAAGGCATTGAATGTTGGCCTTTTTTACACAGATATCACTCCCTAAAAAAATGCAATTTGCAGGCAAACGAAGGCAAAAAGATTCCACTTAAAATTATTCTAGCCCCAAATTAGAGGTTTTGAGGCTGAAACTTAGCATAATAAAAAATATATATAAATTCCAAAATATCTATATCCCAAAAAATAACATACTTTCCAATGTTGCATATCAACGACACATAAATAACTCCAAATTACCTTTAGATAAATTAAATTCTGCATGCTAGTATAAGGACAGTATATTCTGTGCGTATACTTAATAGATTCAGTTTCACATTGTAGCGATCATTTGTACACACTAGCAGCTACTCAGTAACAAGCAACATGAGAAACTCAAAAATAGTTCTCTCCCATTTAACCCCTCATCTTCTTGATAAACCTCTATCTCAACAAATTTACCAAGTAACACGGTCTGAAACAATAAGCACGCTCATCATTCATTTTGGGACTAAGTTCAAGGAAAAGTAAAGGTTCGTAATCCTATCTAGAACTCACTTCTGAATGCTTTCCTCATCATCACCGGGATCCTCATCAAGCACATCAAATCTGCACATGTAGATAAGATTTGTTTCTCTTAATAAAAATAAATATTCAACGAAAAAAATTATATTAAAATATATACAAGATTCAAAAGGTCACTTAATGAAAAAAAATTGAAATGGCATAAATAAAATGCAAATCCTTAACCAACAAGAAAAGCCTTGAAAGTTTTAAATTGAGACATGAAGTCATATCGAAGCTTATGAAATGGAAGCTATAAGACAATGAACAAATTCAGTACATGCTTTGCATTGGATAACAAAAATAGTAAAAAAAAGAGTGAATAATGTTCCATTTCTTAAACAGCAGCGAATAATAAATTTTTCTTGGATAAAGAAAGCTAAATATTGTAAAAACACCCTACTAAAAGCTAGCTAGCTGGTAAGAGAAGCTGCCAAAGCACCTTGCTCCAGTTATCTTCTGTCACATGATTGCAGCAACAATTTGCCATTAGCAAAAAAGAGCATGACACGATTCCAAGTTCATAGGTTTTGTTGGTACGGTAAATACTTTCCTTATACTTTCATATCATATATTAATATCTATTATGGAACATAATTTAATAGAATAGAGGGTAAGCCCGAGGCAGTGATGACTTGGTATATTATCTTCCCAGACCTCACATTGGTGAGACTCCACATGCACTAGATATGTCCTTCAGACAAGATTAAATAGAACATTATTAAACAATATAGTGCCACTGCATTTACTTTCTTTCTAAAAATGTAATCCACTCCTAAATTAACTCAACCACTTTAGTCATCTTGTTGAATAACTGACCAAAGTTAAACATCAACTTATAAGTTCTATTTGGTATCATTGCAAAAGAATTTCAATTTGATAGGAGTTTGTGGCCTTTGAAAAGCTCGCCTGACCCCTTTATAAGAATCATGAATGAATTTTCAAAAGGTAAATTAAGTAGTGTCTAAAATAATAACAAAAGATTTCTTGCTTATGAAGAATTTTATGCTACCGGTTTAAGGCTTCTCAAAGGCGTAAACTCCCGTGGCAATTATTCCTCCCGATTATGAAAGAAAACTCTAGATTATGAATGGTCGCAAGGCTACAGCTTCCCATCTCGGGTTGTTTGCATTCACAATTTTAAACTAGCTATCATGCCTATACTCAGAAGAAGATAGTGAAGTGATGATGACAGATATTGTCTCCACCACCCAAAATTTGTTGGCATACTACGAACTAGCAACTAAGTTAATTGCATCAAAATTCTCCTTATTAACAAAAACACAACACAAATATTTTTATTTAAAATAATACCAACAAAATCTTGAAGAGCATAAATAAATCCCTCAACTTTAATTCTCAATGATTTGGTTGTATCATGTGCAAATATATATGTTTGTTAGTCCAATTTTATCAGTGGATGATAGCTTTGTAAATAAGGAATATTTCAATGGCATGCATATAAATATCCCTTTTTTTGTCCTTGACTTGAAAATCCTTCGTTAAAAACAAAAGTTACATCATTCAAGGAACCTCAAAGATCATGATTGTAAAACTTGCCAATAAGGCTAATTCCATTGCAAACCTTAGCTAATAGAGAGCTTTGAACCCTATTAGATCTGTCAAACCACTAATAAACTTATAGAAATGGCCATTTGTAATAAAATAACAAGTTTAGTGGAAAGTTGATGCATCACAAGAAATTAAATTAAAACTATTTTAAATTTATTTAGCTTCATACAAACTAATAAAGAAGACCAAAAACTTTGATAGACATTTCGCGTCACCCCCACAAAGACTAACAAAGAGTGAGCCAAACCTATCCCATTCACACTAACAAGAGCAAGTACAATGATGCATGAGACATCAAGGCTATGTTTTGAGCTTACTACCACCGTCCAAATGCATGCATGAGTAGGCCGTGAAAGACCTAGGTAAAACCCTCCACACCTCACCAAAGAAAAGCATGTGTGAGTGCATAATGTGCAATTTCCTTAGGCGGTTGATTTTGGATTTATATGATTCTATTTAATCTTAAGCGATGGATTTGAAAGCTTTTAAACTACAAATTGTTGTGGTTGTAGCTTAAGTGATAGAGGTGATGTGTTGTCATGCAGCTTATTATATTCATCATTAATTCTAGAATGCTGCCATAACATATTTGCCTACGAATGCATTGGATTGATCTACTTACTGTTTTGGAATAATCTAGTTGTCTATTAATGTTGCCTATGGTTCCTAGAGGCTTCAATTTTCAGGAGTTTTTTATGTTATACAGTAGTAACTGACTTGCGGTTTTCTCTTAAGCTGCTTTTCTGCACAGTTGTTAGCAGGCAACGGTTTTAGTGCTATTTTTTGTTATCCTATGCGGCGATGGCCTATTTAAAGCAATAGTTTGGGTGACTCTTATATGCCGTTGCACATGCATGAGGTAGTTGTTGGCAGATTTTGGTGGTGAAGCCATCCAGGCACCAAAGAAATGGAAGTAGCAGTGAAAAACTTGGGATATGGATTACCATTAAAAAAAATCCCTCAGAGCTTCTACCAAGTCACCTTTAATAATGCCTCACAATTTCTGGAAAATTTTGGTGGTGAAGCCATCCGGGCCAGCCGCAGACTCAGAGTTCATACTTTTAAGGGTAGCTCATATTTCATCCTCTAAAGGGACTTGAATAAGGAAGGCATTGTCCTCCTCAATAACTAAAGAAAGAATAAAAGACTGGTTCACATTCATATCAGGGATAAAATCCTTGTTAAAGACCTTTTGAAAATACTCAACACCAGATGCACATATAAGATCGGCCAACTCATAAGAGGTAACAAATTCGTGAAGCACTAGATGGGGTTGTTTTTAGAGAATTTGAAAGTTTGGATGAACAAAAAATTTTAGGATAAAATTAGTATTTAAATTTTAGATTTTTTTGTAACAAAATTGAGTTATTCTTGGTCAACCATATATGCTAGGGGTGAAAAGTATACATACGTGTGTGTGTGTGTATAGGGCGCGCGCAAGAGAGTGAGAGAGAGAGAGTCTAATGCATTATTCAACTTTCATTCAATAAAATATATTATTCAAGTTTTCAATTTTGCGCGTGTAAATTAGAAGTATGATTACATTGAATGTGGTAAAAGTGCAACTATTTAATTATGGGGATATTTATCTCTCCTTGTATTAGCAAAAAGCCTAGATTTTCTCTACTTTGATGACATCTTTCATTCACATATTTTCTTCTAAATACCTTATTAGTAGCTTGCTAGCATTTTGGATTTTGATCAAATTTGATACAACTAGAAGTCTGATTATGATGAATAAATTGTAGCAGCTCATTAATTTTGTGTGCTTTGAGTTTCTAGTGGATTCCTTCATATTATCCGATCACCACAAAATCATTTAGATTTAATTATTGTACTTTCCTATTTTGGTTGGATTACATCAAGGATCATCCTTAAGCCCATATCTTTTTGCTTTAGTCATGGATGTTCTCACTAGACATTTGCAAGAGGATGTACCTTGGTGTATGCTTTTTGCTGATGATATTCTTCTTGTTGATAAGACTAGAGAGGGAGTTGAAGGTAAACTTGAATTATGGAGGTCAACTTTAGAGTCTAAAGGTTTTCACTTGAGTAGATCTAAAAGGGAATATATGGAGTGTAATTTTAGTAGTAATAGACCTAGTGAGGGGATTGTGACTTTGGGCGATCAAGTCATTAATAAGAGTACACATTTTAGATATCTTGAATCTATTGTTTGGAGTGATGGTGCAATAGATGGGGATATTATCAGCAGAATTCAAGTTGGATGGTTGAAGTGGAGGAAGGCATCGGGCTTGTTGTGCGATAGAAAAGTCCCCCTCAAACTTAAGGGAAAATTTTATAAAATGGTGGTGAGACCTGCAATGCTTTATGGTGCCGAATGTTGGCCATTAAAAGAGAAGCATAATACTAAGTGTTGCAGAGATGAGGATGCTCAGGTGGATGAGTGGCTTTACCCTTAGAGATAGGATAAGAACTGAGCATATACGTGAAAAAGTTGGAGCAGCTCCAGTGGAAGATAAGATTAGAGAGAGTCGCTTAGATGATTTGGTCACATAAAACGGAGGCCTTTCGATGACCCGGCTAAGAAAGTAGATGTATTAGATTTGGCTTACCTTAGGAAAGGTAGAGGAAGATCTAAAAAGACTTTGTTAGAAAATATTAGAAATGATCTTTCTTTATTAAATTTAAATAAGAATTTGACTTTTAACATGACACAATGGAGAAAAAGGATTCATATAACCGACCCCATGTAGTGGGACAAAGGCTTGTTGTTGTTGTTGTTGTCTAGTTTACCCCTAAAGGAAGCAAATTTTATGCATTTAGTGGTCTTTGATTTGAAAATCCTAAATTCTTTTGTGTAATCAACATATATTTCATCATTATGTTTATACTATGAAACCATGACACTAAACCGTCCCTACATCAATGGCACCACCAACCTTACTCCATAGGAGCGCTAACAGCACTTCCCCAAGAGCAAGCAACTGATAATGATGAAAAAGAGGCAAAGGAGAAATATGGGAAAAGATTGAGAAGTATTCTCTTATATCTTGATCTTGTAGTTATGTTTCAACAAGGACCTTCTTCTCTTTATATGGTTTCCATGGTTTCTACACCCATTCCTCTTACAATTATTAAGGAGGAGGCTTCCTCCTTGGCTTACAAATGACATGAAACTGGATGTTCCCCTCAGAGAGCTTAAGAGGTGAGGAGGCTCCAAGGAGGGAAGCTAAAGAGGGAGAGGAGCCCACATGAGAGTGTTAGGCCGGCCCCTCTTGGGCCGGTTGAACCGGTCCCTAGTGGACCGGTCTTAACCTATAGCAGGCGGCCCAAGCTGGGCGGAACCAGGGAAGAAAGAGAGAGAGGGGGCGGAAGCCCCTAGTGGGCTCACATGCTAATTAATTCAGATTTGGAGGGAATTTTTGAATTAGGGGGGCTGTTTTGGCAATTTGTAATTGTCCTTTGTCTTTAATTAGTGGCGAATATGAGAATTAGGATTTCATCTTGAATTTGAATGAAAATTTGGGATATTCTTGGAGGTGTGGGCTCTAGTCTTCTTGGCTAGAGATTTTGGAGAGTTAATCTTCCTATCGAATTGAAGAATATTGTATCTTTGCTGTCTTATTCATCTACTAGTGGAATACAAGTCAATTGCTTGGTTTTCTCTCAGATTTCTCTTCAATTTCCTCTGTTTTCTACTGGTTTGAACTGTTTTACTGCTGTAGACAGCAGTTTCTTTGCTGTTTGCTCATCAATTTGGGTTAGGTTTGCTTGCGAACTCAAATATTACCTTAGGGTTACTTGCGAACTCAAGTATTTCCTATCAAATTGGTATCAGAGCGTTGTCTTGCGACCATGGGCGGCTGAAATCCAGAAATTTCAGCAAGGAACTTTCATCCGCAAGAAGATCTTCTCGTAGATCTTGGGAGGAAAAATGGCCGGAAGGAAGGTTGAAGTCTTGGAAGGAGAATTAGGTCAATTGAAGACCGATTTTGAGGAAAAAATTTCTGATTTTCAAAATCAATTTGCATCCGTTCATGAAAAGATGGATGGAAGGTTCACCGCCCTGGAGGAGATGATGATAAAGATGCTTGAAGACAAACAAAAACCGGCGACTTCAGAATCAAAAGAAACCAACGACGGACAGAAAAGGGGAGGAAATATGAACCTATTTAGGGGGAGGGAAAATCCGGAAGTGGAGGTCCTTGAAGGTGATGATGGAATGCCTCCTCTAGAGCCACTTTCTAGGGAGGAGATGAGTATGGGATATGACAGAAGGGGTGCTGATTTTGTCTGAAGAAGAGAGGAATTTCATCGCCGAGGTGCTGATTTTAAAGGAAGAAGGGAGGAATTTAATCGTCGAGGTGCTGATTTTGAAGGGAGAAGAGGAGAATACGATGAAGGGTTCGGGTATAATCGCTGGAGGGACGATCGGGACACTTGGGGAGCACCTCCTCTTCGAGGAATGGGAGGTTATGGAGGATGCCGGGGATACAGAGGAGATCCCAAGGTGAGGAAACTGAAGATGCCCATCTTTGAGGGCGAGGATGGCCATGGTTGGATTTACAAGGTGGAACGATATTTTGCCGTCAATGGGTTGACGGAGGAGGAGAAGCTGACGGCGGCGGGTTTGTGTTTGGAAGGAAAAGCACTGACATGGTATCAATGGCGTGACAAGAGGGAGCCCATCCAGAACTGGAGAGAGTTCAAAGAATGCTTACTAGAGCGTTTTCAAGCTGATTGGGGAGGAGACTTCTATGAGTAATTATTTGCCTTGACTCAGGAGGGGACTGTGGCGGATTACCGTGACAGGTTCGAGTATTTGGCCAGCAGATTGGATCATATTTCGGAGTCAGCCCTGGAAGGGAACTTCATGAAGGGGCTTAAACCGGAGATACGAACAACAGTCAGAGTGTTGGAGCCAAGGAACCTAGGGAAGGCCATGGAGCTGGCGCAGTTGGTGGAAGATCAGAAAAAATCAGAGGGAGGGGCTCGGGGAAGCTACTCAGGGGGATCGCACATGATGACTACCACCTTCTTACCTTCCAAGGGGCCAGCCCCAAGGACTCTGAAGGAAGTGCCGAAGGAGAAAACTGGAGGAGGGGGAAATGGGGGATAGTTCAAAAAGCTGACAAAAAAGGAGATACAAGAGAAGAGGGCAAATGGGTTGTGCTTCAGATGCGATGAGAAGTATATGCCGGGGCATAGGTGCAAGGATCAAACTCTTCAGGTTCTCCTCGTCTGTGGAGACGAGGAAGAGAGGGAGGTGGGAGCGGGTCAGAAGTGGAGGAGGAGAAGTTGCATCTGGATATGACAGAAGTCTCTCTGAACTCAGTAGTGGGATTCACTCCGAATCACACTATGAAAGTGAAGCGAGAGATAGCTGACCGTGAGGTTGTGATGTTGATAGATAGTGGGGCAACCCACAATCTCATTTCGGCCCAAATTGTTGATCTGCTCGGAATGGAGTTAGTGGATACGGGGGGCTAGGGGGTAATGATGGGCACGGGAAAGGTGGAAATGGGTAGAGGAGTTTGTAGAGGGGTAGTGCTGAAAATTCAGGGGATCCAGGTGAGGGAAGACTTCCTTCCCTTAGAATTGGGAAGTACTGATGTCTTCCTAAGGATGAAGTGGCTACAGACCTTAGGAGAGACCAAAATCAATTGGGGTACACTGATGATGGAACTGGTGATGGGAGTAAGAAGAAGGGTGATTCAGGGTGATGCGGGGCTGACCAGGGCTGGGGTTTCTCTCAAATCCCTAATCAGAACCATTCATGAGGAGGGAGGAGACTACTTGGTGGAGTTGCACCACCTGGAAGGGGTCAGACTCGAGGAAGAGGGCAATATTCCCTCTTCAGTGTAGCCGCTCATACACCAGTTCAGCAAGATTTTCCAACCTCCATAGGGCTTACCACCTCAGAGGGAGTTGGAGCACGCCATTACCTTGAAGAAAGGGGAGACACCTATTAGTGTCCGCCCTTATCGCTACCCTCAGATTCAGAAAGATGAGATTGAGAAGTTGATCCGGGAGATGCTGGAGGCGGGGATCATCAGATCAAGTGTTAGCCCTTTTTCTAGTCTAGTCCTCCTGGTTAAGAAGAAGGATGGGAGTTGGCATTTCTGTGTGGACTACAGAGCCCTGAATAAGGGAACAGTGCCTGATAAGTTCCCTATTCCTATGATTGATGAGCTCCTGGATGAGTTATATGGGGCAGTGATGTTTTCCAAGTTGGACTTGAAATCCGGATACCACTAGATCAGAATGAAGGAGGCCGACATTCCGAAGACAGCTTTCAGGACACATGAAGGGCATTATGAGTTTCTGGTAATGCCTTTTGGACTAACTAATGCTTCTGCTACTTTTCAGTCATTGATGAACAGGATATTTAAGCAGTACCTTAGGAAGTTTGTATTGGTATTCTTTGATGACATTTTAGTATATAGCAAGACTGAGGGGGAGCATCTAGAACATCTGAAGGTGGTTTTGAGAGTATTACAGGAACATTAGTTAAAAGCCAACCTGAAGAAATGCAGCTTTGCCAAGGCTAGTGTGGAGTACTTGGGACATGTTGTGTCCCAAGAGGAAGTGGGGGCAGATCAAACTAAAATTGAGGCAATGCAGAAGTGGCTGATGCCTAGGAACATAAGAGAGTTGAGGGGGTTCTTGGGGTTGACCGGGTACTACAGGCAGTTTGTGAAGGGATACAGTGCTATTGCTTGGCCTTTGACTGAGCAACTGAGGAAGGATAGCTATTTATGGGGAGAGGCAGCAACCCAGGCCTTTGAGAAGCTAAAGGAAGTCATAACAACAATACCAGTTTTAGCGCTTCCATATTTTAGCCAGGTCTTTGTAGTGGAGACTGATGCGTCAAGATATGGGCTGGGGGCAGTGCTGATGCAGAATCACAGGCCAGTAGCATACTTCAGTCAAGTGTTGTCAGCCAGGGCTAGATTGAAGTCAGTATATGAGAGAGAGCTAATGGTCATTGTCTTGGCTATTCAGAAATGGCGGCCTTATCTCTTGGAAAGACATTTCATTGTACGGACTAATCAGAGGAGCTTGAAGTATCTTTTAGAATAAAGGATGGTGACCGAGGAGCATCAAATGTGATTATCCAAACTATTAGGCTACGATTTTGAGATCCAATACAAGCCTGGTTTGGAAAATAAAGCAGCTAACGCTTTATCCAGATGTGTTGGGGAGCTCCAGGAATTAGCTGTTTGTTCCATTGATGGTAGATTGGGGGGCCATCAAGAAAGACAGTATGATAAATGAAGAGTTGAGAAAGATCAGAGAGGATCTGATGAAAGACAAGAGTAGCCATCCTGGTTATTGCATTGAGGGGGAGAGACTGCTGTATCAAGAGAGGTTTGTGATGCCACGAACTTCCATATATATTCCCCACTTGTTACAGGAGTTCCATGGAAGCGCAGTTGGAGGCCATTCAGGAGTTCAGAAGGCATATAAGAAGCTAGCATCTGAGCTCTACTGGAAGGGGATGCATAAAGATGTTGAGGAGATGGTGGCGAGGTGTGAAGTGTGCCAGAGAAACAAATACATGGTCATGGCTCCAGGAGGACTACTACAACCATTGGCACTTTCACATAGAGTATAGGAGGGAGTGTCCATGGATTTCATCGACGGCTTACCAAGATCAGAATGATTCACTGTCATCATGGTGGTGGTTGACAGACTTAGCAAGTATGCACACTTCATCCTCTTACGATATCCTTTCACCGCAGTGTTAGTAGCAGCAGCATTTATCAGGGAGGTTGTTAGACTGCGTGGGATTCCTGAATCGATTGTGTCTGATCGAGACAAAGTGTTCCTCAGCCAGTTTTGGAGAGAGTTGTTCAGGATGCAGGGCACTGTCCTAAAGAGAAGCACCGCCTACCATCCACAGACAGACGGGCAAACGGAGATGGTAAACCAGAGTTTGGAGACCTATTTGAGGTGTTTTGCTTCTGAAACACTGCAGTTGTGGGCAAAGTGGCTGCCATGGGCCGAGTATTGATACAATACTTCGTACCATTCTGCCTCTCAGATGACTACATTTAGAGTGTTATATGGAAGGGACCTCCCACATCTAGTGCACTATGGGAGAGAAAGTACACCGGTTTCTTCAATTGAGCAGTATCTGGAGGAAAGAGACAAGGTGCTGGAAGAGTTAAAGAAACATCTGCTGAGGGCACAACAAATCATGAACAAGCAGGCGGACTCACACAAGAGGGACATGCAGTTTGAAGTGGGGGAGAAGGTATTCCTAAAATTACGACCCTACAGGCAAAGGACAGTGACGAGAAGGAGGAATAAGAAATTGACACCAAAGTACTTCGGCCCCTATGAAGTTTTGGACAAGATCGGAGCAGTGGCGTACCTACTGAAGCTGCCTCCTTCAGCTATCATACACCCAGTTTTCCATGTGTCTCCGTTGAGGAGAGCTATAGTGGAGCAAGCAGTTAGTACGGATTTATCAGAGACATTGACAGAGGATTTGGAAGTGATATTAGAACCACTGGAGCTACGAGGTGTCATATCAGATAAAAAGGGAGATCAAGAAGTGCTGATTAGGTGGAGGGATCTTCCCGAATTTGACACCACTTGGGAGCCCTATGAGAGGATAAAAGATCAGTTCCCTTCATTTCACCTTGAGGACAATGTGAGTTTTTTGGAGGGGCGTAATGTTAGGCCGGCCCCTCCTGGGCCAGTTGAACCGGTCCCTATTGGACCGGTTTTAACCTATAGCAGGCGGCCCAAGCTGGGAGGAACCAGGGAAGAAAGAGAGAGAGGGGGCGGAAGCCCCTAGTGGGCCCACATGCTAATTAATTCAGATTTGGAGGGAATTTTTGAATTAGGGGGGCTGTTCTGGCAATTTGTAATTGTCATTTGTCTTTAATTAGTGGCGAATGTGACAATTAGGGTTTCATCTTGAATTTGAATGAAAATTTGGGATCTTCTTGGAGATGTGGGCTCTAGTCTTCTTGGCTAGAGATTTTGGAGAGTTATTCTTCCTCTCAAATTGAAGAATATTGTATCTTTGCTGTTTTATTCATCTACTAGTGGAATACAAGTCAATTGCTTGGTTTTCTCTCAGATTTCTCTTCAATTTCTTCTGTTTTCTACTGGTTTGAACTATTTTACTGCTGTAGACAGCAGTTTCTTTGCTGTTTGCTCATCAATTTGGGTTAGGTTTTCTTGCGAACTCAAGTATTACCTTAGGGTTACTTACGAACTCAAGTATTTCCTATCAGAGAGCTAGCATGGGTTATATAAAACAATTAATTCAACAAACTGTACACAAGGCTCTAGGCATAAACACAAGGGACGAAAAGATGCTAGAAACCACGCACATATATTTGCAAGCTACCAATTGTGTATTTTGAGAGGCTTGTAGTATTTTACTAGAATGAAGAGAACCTTGATTTCAACAGTAAGTTTTTACCCGCAACCACTCCCCAAAGGCATAGGCCCCTTATTGGAGAATGGTTTAGCCAACCTAGACCAAATCTAGATCTAATGTCAAAATCATAAAACTTCGGGAAAGGTTAACAGGGTCACACGTCATAGGCCAAAATAAAAATATGAGTATGTTCATTGTCCGCACTTTCAGCCTGAATTGGCCAATTAACACAATTTAGACAAAATTAAAATGGTCAGCATCAGTAGTAATCCACATCCTTCAACAACGAAAATTCTAAAATAATAATTGCGTAACAATGGCTCGATCATGATTAAAGGGAAAGAGAAATGGGGAGAACATTCTCTATTTAGCATATAAACTGACTGTAGATGCATGCACAAGAATAAAAATAAGCTTTGTAAGTGCTTATATTGAACATACAAAGTGCTATAGATCATAAATTCAGCATAACAACCATTAACAACTCAATCGCAGAACCATGATGGCCTTGTATAAGCTAAATATTTTCAAAGGCAAAGGGAAAAAGAAATTGAAAATGAAGATCATGGTATTAACAAAAAGCATCATGCTCAACTCTTTCAGTGTTATTCATAATTGATATTTAAAATGTAATCATGAAAATAATGATTTAAAAATATGAAGAAATGACAACGACAACAAGCATCAACTCACTCTTTTGCTTCCTTATCAAAATGAATTACTTTGACAACAAACCATTCATCTTTTTCAGCATCATCAGGCGTCACTCTTGCAGCTACCTGGAAAAGAAGTCTCAGCAATAATATGATTTCAAATATGCGAATTGTGATAAGGTAAATGCTTGCGCACAAGTGCTATGGAAAGGGAATTTTATGCTAGAAAATGAAACAAGGGGAAAATTCAAATCAACATTAAAGGAACAAAACAAATTCATCATCATCAACGATAGCCAAGCAAACATCAAATTACGAGACATTTCATGAATGCTATAGTTTAAAATAATTTTACTATTAGATTTCAGCCTAACATCAACTGCCAGTCGTTCTAGTGTAAACATAAACAAATAATGGCGCATTTATTTAAATAATACATTACGACATATAAAAAGAATTTCTAGGTCAATATCAAGGTGCAACAAAATCATTAAGTTTAACATATGTAAAATTAATCAACCTTGATATTATAGAAATGATCAAGCATAATGGATGCAAAGTGAGGAATTGGAAGTGGTGATTGTGATGGAGTTTTGAGAACTTGAATAGACAAGAGAAGAAAGTGGCATAGAGGTGGAACCACGGAGGTAAAAAGAGAAGAAATTCAAAAAAAGAGATAAATGAATGCCTCAATGGAGGTAGATAAGATAAAGAGAGAAAAATGAATATTGTGATGACGAAGGTAGGTTAAGAGTATGCCATTAAAGACATCTTTATTCCAAAATCAACCTTTATCAATTCAACATAAGAAGTTCTTGAACAGTGTAAACCTAATAACAAAAAAAAATTGAAAATATCAACACGTATGACATAATTTTAACTACAGTAACCAACGTGACTCATGAATAAGGATTGAAAAAATGCATTGGCATGCAATAATCATTGTTCAAACTTTTAAGATTTTCGAGCTTGTTCTTATCCATGAGATATTTAAATCATTCAACGTCCTTACAAGTACTTAGGGCTTAGAAGTCAATCACCAATCAAAATGCCTAACATTCATTTCACACCAAATATTTAGCAAACGTACTCTTTCATAGAATTTTTCTTTGCAATTGGACTTCTTTGCCATTGTTATCAAAAGCAAACAAAAACTGATGCAATTGTCAAACACCCCAAGAGGCACGATCATAAGTGCTTATGCAAGCAAAATGAGGCACAAAAATGAAAATGGTATCACAAAAGCTTACCTTAATTATAGGGAATATTTTTGAAGAATATAACTTAAAAAATGATAATTATCACAATAAAATAGACTGCAAAACATAATGTACGTTCAAAATTTAATTGCATTTAAAAATATAATTTACACCTAATAAATTTTTGTTTTGAATTAATAAGCATGGATTTTTCCTAGCATGAATGACTTGCTATCCTATAATCAAGTCACCAATATGAATAGGGACACATCATATACAAGTTAAAAATAGTTACCAAATAGGCTAATATTAGGTCGAGATTAAGCAACTTTGGCTTTGCTTGATATGAAAAAATTTGACAAACTTAATTTGAATTTGACTAAAAAACAAAATCATTTCTAAACAAATTGACTCGACTCGGCACGAAATGATTCAAATTTGAGATGACTCAAATTTGATTTTTGAGTTCAATCAAAATTGTTGATTAATTAATTATTTACATAAATATGATTATTATATTAATATATTATATATATTACAAATATTGCATCTTATACATTACATGTTGGATATACATACTTATTTCAATTTGACTTGATGTTTTACTATATATTTATATAAATATGAGTATTAGATTGTATATTATACACATATAACATCATATAAATTATATGTTGCATATACATACTTATTTCAAGCCCACTCAACATGTATCACAATGAGTCAGATCAAACATGAAATCAACTTCAAGTTGGGGGTACAGCTAGCAATTATGACCAAATCAAATTTCAATTGAGTTTTGAGCAAACTGAGTTTTAATTGTTTTGAAACTTATTTTCTCATGCCAATTAGATAGAGTAATATCGAAAGCATTTCAACTTGTTTCCTAAACGAAGTGCACTTACTTTATGACTATTTCTTATTGCCGCAAAGCAAGTAAAAAGTATTTTAAAATAAGTACGGAGCATATTAGATCTACTATAAAGGGAGAATGTGAATATACAGTAGGATATAATTTTTAGACTTAATGTTGAGTAGTTAAAATGACAAGGTGCATAAAAAAATAATGTCATGAATAATTTAAGGAAAAAAATTTACAAATTGCAATTAAACAATATATGTTACAAATTGCAATTAAACAATATATGTTACAACAATCTAAGTGTTGGATGATCATGAAATCACTAACAGTAATTTTTAGCATGGTAGAAATGATAAATGTTTTGAAGGACAGTCTAGGGAAGTGGTGAAGTTGCCTTCATTGTAATTTGGAGGCTTCAGATTTGAGTAAAAAATAATGTCTCCCCATAACTGCATGCATCAACCCCTTCCTATCCTTCGAATTTGCAGGAATTTCATGCCCAGAGTATACCCTTTTATAAATTGAGAAATAATTATATAAGAAAGTTTGTATGAGTAGTATGTACTAAAAATAAGATAGTGCGAAAGAAATTTAGATGATTTTGAAATTTATGTTAGTGGGTAGAAGATTTATCAATAAGACCAATAAACAAAATGAAGATGTAAGGATTGAAAGAAGAGCAGGTTAGTCTAAAGGTAACATAAAAGCATTTGTGCACAAAAAATATTTAATACTGAACGCAACATTGAGCAAAATTATGGAGAATTATGATTCACAAAGCCAACATCAAATAGTTGGGAACTTGGGATAAGGCTACAATGATGTTGGAGATTATAATAAGCAACTGCATGATAGCACCAATGAAATTTAAGCATAAAGGAGGACAGATAGCAGCTGGCACAGACGATATGCTGTATGAAATTAGCAGCATAAGAATGATGAAGAAAAAAAAAAGAGTATTGTTGAATAAGTTACCCTGGGCTATATATGAAATCTAAACGCATTACCTGCTCTCCCTTCAAACTGGCCCAATACTCAAGCTGGTTCCTCATAGAAGTAGCGTTCGGAAATCTAGGAATATCTGAATCTGTTTTAATCCTTTTCTTCTTCTGCTCGCTAACCTCTACAATGGAACAACAGAGTGCATAAGTGCAAGAGCATGCAAGGGAAAATATCCAGGTAGCGTACATAATGACCCTTTGACATTTATAATACTGCAATGGACTGAACAAAAAAGGATACAATAAAATCAAAGACTTTGCATGGTCAAAAAAAGTGCATTAATGCATGTATATACACTAAATAAAACTTCATATTTTATAGCTAAATCAGGCATTTGGCCTTTGCACAAACTTATGAGCTCATGCAGTTCATAATTAAAATAGAGAGGGGCGTCCAGAGGTAAATGTGATCACAGAATACCACTGAAAATTAAGGGTAGATTCCAAAGAATGGCAAAAAGATTAGTTATGCCATGTAGATCCAAATGTTGGATAACCAAATCATGTGTAGCAATAATATGTTAAGATGTACTGGCAGAAAAATAGGAATGATAAAGTCTGAAATGATTATATCAGAGAAACTGTCGCAAAAGCACATATTTAAGACAATATTATATGTAGTTTGGGAGATAGAATGACTATGAAAGGTATAGGAAATACAAGTGATAGACAAAAAAGTAACTAGGTTAGAACTTGAGAAACAGAAAGTGTATGTATCAGAGTTAATATCACATGCAACACTTAACATTAATGATGGGGAAGACAGAATTATAAAACCAGCCCCAAATAGCAGCAATAATTAAGGAATAAAGAAGTACACTAAGGCTGAGAAAACTCAAACCACAGAAACAAGAACATGCATATGGAAAATTTTCAGGTGCACCAAAATGTTTGCAAATGCTGGATTCTGCAGCAACAAAAGAAAGGTAGGCGTACTCCGATGCACTAAACCAGGAAATCATTTAATCCTAACAAAAGCCCAGCAAAGATCTTTAGCAATGGAAGCTATTTCTCAAATTACAGGTTTTAGCTGGACTATTCAGTATAGTTGCAGCCGTAGATGACTAGATGGAGTAAGTTAATAGGATTGCCATTTCAATACCCAATAGTTTCCATGCTCAAATAAGGTAAGGTACTCATTGAACTCCATGCAAGGCTTAATCAATGTGAAATCAATATCATCTGTCAACTTATTCATTCAGTGATGCTCCTGAGATGATACATAATTCACTTGTAAAAGCTCGTTGATGAAACATGGAAGGTTCTTAAACCTAAATCCTGCGAGCCACTAATTATTGATGAAAGCTGAAAACTACAGATATGTTTGTTTTTCCTCCTTTAGATATCTACAACCATCATATTCCAAGAGGATAAAAATTAGCTCCAATAAAAACCAGACAATGATGAAAGAAACAACAACTTTCTTTTCAAAAACAATAGTTCTTGCACTCAACCATAGAGCATCTGATATAAGGTAACGGTTAAGAAAGTAATATCATGTTTTTCATTAATGATAAAATAGCATAACCACAGTTTTTGAACAGAGAGCAACATGGATGTTGAATCTGGTACAAAACGTGTTGAACGTGTCGTATATGCACTTTTGTTATCATATTTGGCTTATTTAATGACTAGAACAATAAATAACCGGTGTGTTAAAACAGAATTCACCACCCTTAAGATTAAGGCACTCACCTATCTTCTTCCTTTGTGCGGCAGAAAGCCCTGATTGTAGCAGTGCATCAAGCTGAGCCATCAATGTGGTTGAAACACTAAATTGTATGTAAAAATAAAACAGGTAAGGTAAATCATCCTTAAAGTACTTTAAAAAGTTGCACAAAAATTATGAAGATGTTCCAAAGCTTTCTGCCAAAAACAGGCCATGAATTCAGTTTTTCAAGTGCAAGTAAAAACATCAAAGTTAGGAGCATAAACAGCAATTGATTCTGGTTGTCATGGGTTACCTCATTTCATTCTCTGAGAGTTCTTTCGCATGAACATATAACGAGCGAAGCCTTTGTAAAATGGAATCCCCGGACTTCTCAATAATATCTGGAGCTGCATGTGCAGATGAAAGAATGAAGTTAGACTTGGAACTAAACATAAGAATAATAGGCATAGAGGCCCTTAAAATAATGCATCTCGTAAGTGCAATTCCTTCTACCAAGTAGTATCATTGATCAGCTGTTAAATGATCAAAATTCTATTGACCCAGTGTTGATTTTGGCAAGTACAAACACTTCATTCGTGTTTGCACTAATTGCTCTACCAAACTGTGAAGAAGCCTCTGTACTCGAGGGAAAACCTTGAAAGAAAGATTTAACTAATTTCAAAATAAGGAAGAGCTAAAAAAAAGTTAGATAATAACCTAAAATATCTCAACTACTAATGGTTTAATTCTCGGTGAGCCATAGCTTATTTATTTGACTGATCCTTTATTTTAAGTATACAAAGACATGTTATTCAATATGCCAGTCAAAGCTTTAATGGAAATCATTAAAAAATTCAAGTTCGCATATCCTTATAATAAAATATTCAATGTTTAAATTTTTATTTTTTAAGCATCATTATCATAATACGTGAGCACGCCAAGTTTTCCATGTTTAATTTTTTAGTAAAATTTGGGTAAAACAGCTTTGAAATCATTTAGAATCTCTTTTAGTACTTTTAAAATTTTTCCAAAGCCATTTCCTATGATAGGACAAGTTTCATTTGAAATTGATCAACTGGCTTGATAAGAACCTAAAAGTTTCCTCGTATTAAATTGAGTTAAAATTTCTTGAAAAAGCACTTAGAATATTTTTTCATATGCTTTGGGAATTTTAGAAATTTTTTGAAGTCACTTCACTGTAGAGGCCACATTGAGAGGACGAGTTCAATGAACTTGGCATATGTTCTCTACATGAACCCAACAAACAACTTTCTAGTACAAAAATTTGAAATAGCTAAACTTGAAATAGCTTTTATTCAGTTTTCAATGAACTTGGCATACGTTCTCTAAATTATGATTCTGTTTTGCCCAGGTTTTAGTTAAACTTGAAATAGCTTTTATTCAGTCTTCTCTAAATAAGTTTTAGGGTTGGCAACTTATTGAATGTGTAGTGCTCCTCATTGCATATACCTTCTCTACTTAATACAACTTTTTTCATTTATTTTCTCCGCATTTTAAACTCTCAATCAAAAGAAATTGATCGCTTTCTTTTTAATTTATTTCTTTTCTCCCTAAATTTTAACTCAGACTTAGAGTCTCAAGGTTGCTCGACTTCTTTTATGTGAAAGAAGTGAAGCTTCTCATTTCTACATCAGCTCTGAAACAAATGAGAGAGAATTCATGAATAAAAAAAAATCCCACTTCACATCAATTCCACAATTTCTAAGTGAAAGCAGTATCCTCGGTTCAGGTGATAGCTGAAATCAGTCAAAATCACTTCTTCAATCGATTTAAAATTCTCACTTGAGCCACCAACCAAACACCTTACGGTATCTCCATTTTTCAATTCTCACCTCAAAGCGTCACTCATATGACTAAAACTAATAAAACATAGTTCGTTCTCATCGGGCATGGGAGAGCGCTTCTAATCTACAACCAGGTAAAAGGAAATAAAAATGATGCACGGAACACAGTCCAAAGAAAGCGTCAAATTTTTTTTTCCATTGCTCGTCTCGCTCACCTTTTCATTCTTACATCATCTTCAAAAAGTTATGAACAATAACTAAGGAAACAAGCTTTCCTACCGTACACATTATAATTCGATGAAATTTGCAACGGAAAAGACGGAATCAGCGAAAGCACAAAACATCAGGGAGGCAAGGATCCTCTGAAAAAATAATACCTAAATGGTACTTACAGGCTTGGAGTTTCTTGTGAAGTTTGTTGATCTCCAGGATATCATCCTCCAGATCCTTCCTCAGCTGGTCAAGCTCCTTCGACTTCTCAAACAGCACGCTGATCTCCGTGGCCGACATTATTCTCCCCTCCAGGAGAAAGGTAATGCGGTAAAGAGAGAGAAATCAAACAATCAAAGACGGCGAGAACAACAAAACCCTAAAGCCTCCGATCAACTCGGAGAGAAGACGAGGCAAGATCGACCTAGAACTCGAAAACAAGTCATCGCCGGAGAGGCGTCGAGGAAGAAGAAAGCAATGGAAATACGGTCTAAGCGTCCTCACGGGTCAAGAGTATCATTTTCCCAACAAAAAGCTCAAAGAAATAAACAAAACTATCCAAACAGTGAGGCGTTGGGATATTTATTGGAGCAGCACTTTATTTATTTCTACTAATGATTAATATTGCATGCTAATCAAAATTACAGGTAACTTTAATGAAATTACGTTATTGCCCTTTATCAATCTTAAATTTATTACTTTTTTAAATTGGTGATTTAATAATTTTCAATCACTTAAGTGCACATTTAATAAAACATTGGGCTTATAATAATTACACTTCATAACTTATCAAGTGATTAATGTTTTGTCTGGGACGACATTCTTATAGCTTCTTAAAGTAATTTTTTATTACAAAAATTTAAATTTTTGTAATAAAAAGCTGCTTTAAGAAGCAGTAAGAAAGCTATCAAACGAAGCCTGAGACTTCGTTTGGGTTCGTTTGGGATGACTTTCCTACTGTTTCTTAAAGCAACTTTTTAGTATAAAATTAAAAAATGTTTGTACTAAAAAGTTGCTTTAAGAAGCAGTAAGAAAGCCGTCATAAACGAAGTCTAAGACTTCGTTTGAGATAACATTCTTACTAATTTCTAAAACAGCTTTCTAGTACAAAAAATTTTGAGCTAAAAATTTTAATACTAGAAAGCTGCTTTAGAAAATAATAAGAAAACTGTCCCAAGCGAAACTTAAAACTTCCAAACTTTACTTAAAAGCATTTCACTTTGGACTTCTTAGCTTTGCATGAACTTTAATGAACTTGATATTCATTACTATTCAGTGATTAAGCGCCAACAAATTATGCAAAATAGTTCAATTTATTATCGAATTATGCTACTTGAAAGCCGTTCGTTCGTAAATAATTCTATCACAGTTCAAGCATATCTGGCCGATATCTAAAACCGTTCTTCATTATGAAGTTTTATTGCACGTCGATCACATGAGTTCTAAGATTGTCGAAGATGAAGAAGATATTATAGTGCAACGTTGGTTCGAAGACAAACAAATAAGCCGGAGAAATAAAACAAATATATAGGAAGAATTTTGTGGCTCAGCTGCTCAAGCATCATGATCATGGTTTTTTTGTTTATTATAAAAGCCTTCCAGTTACCAACATAGAGAAAGGCCAGACGAGGAAATTGTCTTTATGGCAATAGAAGACTCCTGTGTTGTCTTGATTGGCTTGAAAATTAACGAAGTGAGATAGATTACTTATATTTCTATTTTCTTCTCCTTATCGTTTTGAATTGATTTGGTATTATTTGTAAAGGTAGATACTGACATAAACATTGGCTATTATCTTGTTAAAAAAATTATATCCATTTTGATACAAATTGAAATAAAAAAATTTTTAAATCATTAAATTAGTTTTAAAATTAATTACAAGCACTTTATATATAAGAATAATGTTAAAATAAATTTTAGTAAATTTTAAACCTATTCAATTTCAATTTATAAAAGAATTCATATCATAACTATTCAACAAATTTTAAGTTAAATATTGACCATCAAATGCACATAAAAAATAAAAATCTACAATAGAAACTTCAAATAATGAATATAACTGCTCTGCCACAAATAAGATATAATAAAAATCATAATAAAAACAAAATTTCAGATATCATAATAAAAATCATATCCATATGAATTTGAAAATTATTATTATTTTTCTAAAATTAATGCAATATAAACTCTTCATATAAAACATTAATCAGAACCTGATAGAGATATTGTGCTATAATTTTTTTCTAAATAGCAATAGCAATAAATAATCAGTATTATCAATCAATATATATAATCAGATGCGCATACAGTGATTTACCACTCAGATTTAGTTCAACAAAACACATTGTTAAAGTATTTATGGTCTACATGACTGCAGCAGCTGTGCTTAGATGTCCACAAAAGGGGCACCAAAGTTGGAACATGGAAAGCAAATTGAAAGTTGTTTCAGAGAAGAGAGTAGAATTTAAGACGCATAATATGAATAATGATTATATCTCATGCAGTCCAGAAGCAGAGTAATAGTAAAAATATGTAGATCTCAAGCATTCAGTAGTCCGGAAGCAGAGGATCGGCGGCATTCAGACAACATGTCCAAGTAGAACTGGCACTTGCTGATATCGGTCCCATAGTTGTTGATGCACTACACATCCAAAGAAACAAAAAGGTTGTTAAAACTTGAAAGAACAGTGAGAAACAAATAATTCATGTTTTGAAGCTATTTCAGGGCTACTTCATGGTTTCCCTTTTAAGTGATCTAAGCACATGTGTCAGAAGAACTTGAGGCGTTCAAATGATTTAGATTATGATGGCCTGCCCATCTGAGTGAGGGTTGAGTAACTTCACTAAGAGATTAAGGTATGTAGTTCTGCTAATGAAATTAATGCTTGATTGCAGGCTTAGAATGAGTAAAGATCCATATAAAGTTTGAAAATCAATACGTGCAGATCAAACGTACGTCGCCCCAACAATTATTTAATAATTGCCAAATTGAAATGTAGCTATGAAACTCAAGGTCAATGGGTCAATGAAGAAGAAAGTTGGGTCAAAAACATGTGCCACAATTGGAAAATACAAATTGTAACAAATTGGGCAAAAAACATTTAGTAAACTAATCACCAAAAGATGAGACCTAGGATTCCCATCGCTGCAAAGAAGACGCAAAGAGATGGCTTTCTCTGAAAAATGTAAATCAATACCTTTGAAAGAGGTTTCATAAGCAATCAATGCCTACTCACATGCCTCGGTAAACATTTATAATCACAAATCTGCTATTTAAAAAAAAAATCTTTGATGGCATGTATTGAGCAGATAATTAGCTCAATTAGCAATTACAATTCAGTGCACGGCAATCAGATGCAACAGTGGTTAGGAACAAATTTTTAAGCCCGAAGAGGGGGCCCAGATGCAATGAGCAACTTTATCCAATCCCTAGTAATCTCTTGAAGGAGCAGCTAACAGGACGTGAACAGCTGCCACGATAAGTAACTTCATAAGGAGGGTTAAACATGGGATAAAAGCACGGGAAGGAGGGAATTCTATATTAATCTGCCTATTTTTGAAAAAACTCTACTATGATGAATTGTTCAATCGAACTTTGCCCAGCGAGCTTCGTTTACTTTCAGATAAACTAATCATCACAATCAAATTTATCATGCTAAGCGCCAGGTAATAATGATACCAATTATTAGTGGTAGACACAATGTCCTCATCTAATATTACCTCAGGAACAATATGCTTTGTATAATAAAATATTGGATGAGAATCCGGTAAGGAGAGAATAATCTACAATATTAGTGTTACCATTAGAGGGTGTAAACAAGCTGAGTCTAGTTGAGTTTTTGCTTTTATATTGAGCTCAAACTCGAGCTCGGTTCAAGTGAAAAATATTAGGCTCGAGCTCGATAAGAAAGCTCTAGATTAACTCGTTTTGGAGCTCAATTTTTTTATTGAATCTAAACAAAAAATAATTAATTAGTGTAACATAAGTAACAATATATTAATTAATATTAATCAAGCCAACTTAACAAACTGACAAGCTAAAGCTCGAGCTCATGTAATATATGAGCATAAATTGAAGCTGCATTTTGAAGTCGTGGCTTGATAAGCTAAACTTGTAAGTTCGTTAGCTAGTCAAATTCGAGCTTGCCCACGAGCCGACTTGGCTCACTTATAGTTATAACTCAAAATTTTGAAAACTGCATTTTTACCTACAACAGTCAAGAATCATTATAAGTCAAAATCATAAGCCGTCTTCTCCATAACATCTCTATTATTGTGTTTTAGTTTACTTAATTTTTTCATAATTTTTGGGCACTGGCGAAATTCCTTAAGAAATTGACATCTGATGTACAAATGGGGGTTTTGGGACCATCAGGTATTCGTTTTGCAAACCGATTTTATCGAAATTTTTTAAATTAAATAAGTTATTTTACGGATATTTTTCTAGAATTTTTAAATCCTTAAAAGAATTTTTATGAATTTTATACTGAAAATTTATAATAATAATATTATTATATTATTATTTTATATAAAAATCTAAAACCATTATAAATTTTATTTAAATAACCATTTAAATCCCTTTTTCTTATTATTTTCCGTTAGAAGAGAACGTTTGGGTAGGAAATGAGAAGAGAGGAGAGAAGAAAAGAAGCTAGGTTTTGACAGCTATAGAGCGATTTTTGTCCGTCGGCCCAATTGAAAAATTTGCTCGTCTTGAGGTAGTTTGCATTTTGCCTATTTCATATTTCAATAATTTTGTGTTTTTGATATTTTTCCTATCAAATTTATATTTCCGTTACCGAAAAACGACGATAACTTTATTTTGATTAAACTTTCACCACGTAACTTTTTATATGTTATAGAGATTATGATTACAAACATTTTGAGTATATTCTAAAAATTTTTCGCCAGGTGATTTTGAAAAAACAGCGATTTTTGCTTACTCTAAAATTTATGTTTACATATAAAAATATTGTTTCAGTTCAATTAAAGGTTCAAAATGATATTTTACACAATTTGTGGTAATTCGGTTATGTTTGAAAATTGTGAATTTTTACTTTAGTAGTATTCCTGTTGTCTACCGTTGGGACATTTTGATAATTTTTGAATTCAGTCCAATTGTGCTTTAATTAATGAAATGCATTGAAAAACATGTTATGAAGTGTTGTGATGTTATGTCGGAGCCAGTGGGCGGCAGAGGTGGGATTCTGTTACGCCGGCGCCAATGGGCATCCGAGGTGAGATTATATTATACCAGCGCCGGTGGGCGACCGAGATGGGATTCTATTATGCCAATGCCAGTGGGCGACCGAGATGGGATTCTGTTATTCTAGTAAGATTATGTTACCTAAGTGTTGTTATGTCGGAACCAATGGGCTATCAAGGTGGGATTCTATTATGAAGTATTTGTTTATAATTCAGTTCATTTCAGTATTTATTTAATTGTATTTAATTTCAGTACAGTGATTTCAGATCTTTTGATTTTGGTTATTGATTTATGTTTTAGGCTACGATAGCCAACTGAGCCGTGTTAGCTCATTCATGTTTTTGCTTTTATTTTTAGGCCCGGGGAAAGATAAGGAGAAAGCTAAGTAGTTTCGATAGCCCGCTGCGATCTATGTTGTAGGCATGTTTTGGATAGTTTTGATTTTTGTAGACTTGGCTTTATTTTGTTGTGCTCTCTGTTGTCAAGTAATGTTGTAGATAAATTTCAGATTATATATATTTTGGATGATATATAGAAAATCATATTGAGATTCAATAATCTTCTACTTTATATTGCATTTAATAGTGGCTCTGTGTAGTATATAATTGGAAGTTTTATTTCAATGCTTCTCCAATCAAATCTTGGGGTCAATCTTGCCACAATCTGACACAATATGACGTGTGTAGCTTTGGGTCATATCAGATCGGGTTGTGACACGTATGCCCCTAGTTGGCATCCATAAAACTGCAATGCATGATTTTAAATGGTATGGCATTTCTGCAAGAAAACTTTCAATATTTAGAAGTACAATTACTTTTTCAGCTACTTTAAATTTCACACATTTATTATTCACATCAACAATTGACATATATAACAACCATAGTTAATAGTCGATATCCGAATATCTTCATTCAAATCATGCAGATGCTAGAACATTAATATACATCATATTGCATACTAATAAAAACCCATATAAAGAGACAATAAATAAAAGTATAAAAGTTGAAAGCAAGTAAACCATACAAGTAAATATGGCCGCCTAAGCACGCTACTTCATAAGAAACCAAAAGGGTTGAAAGACTGACAGTGATGAATTATACATCTTTAAAATTGATCAAAATATATTAAGTTTTAAATTACTAAATTTTGTTAAGGTAATGTCTTAATAAGTTTCTTGAAATATTGACACGAATATAATTCTGTTCAAAAGATTCTTTTAATAAACTTCTAAATCTAGGAAATTATAACAGAAAATATTGATCACCCACAAGAATAAAATTAACAACTATAGTAGGTACGACATTCAACTTTAGTTAGAAGTTCAACTTCACATCTCGAAATAGATTGAATTTCTGTTAGAAGTTCACGTTTGCATTCACTAACATATTGGACTCCTATTCAATTACTATTAGAATTTCATGTTCCCATTCGAAAATAAATTGAATTTTTGTAAGACCTTCAAGTTCACATTCATGCAAATATTCAATTCCTATTTAAAGTTGAATTAAGATATGATCTCATTCTCAATTTTGATTTCAAACTCAAATTGGCTCTTGCAGAATTTTGCTGTTGCTGAATTCGAGATTCGAGTTGATAAACACATTCAAACATACGTACAAATTCATATTCAACAAAGATCATATATAGAATGAAACTATAACAACAAATCATGTTCTGATAAATCCTGAAAAAAATTCATGAACAATTTCTTTGAAAAAAAAAAGAAGATTAGCTTATACATGATTAGTGTTGATGCCTGCTTGACATGATCTATAGAGGAGAGGGCAGCAATTCTTCTTTAGAGGCAATAAACCCTAGGTATAGTAAATTCTAGCAGATGATTATAATTAGGAGTGTCAATATTTGACACGAGCTGAAACCCGACTCGAAAATTTTAGGTTTAGGTCAACCCGGGCCCCAAATGGGTCGGGTTCGGATTCAACAAGCCGACATGTTTCAAAAATCAAGTCGGGTTCGAGTTGACCCAGAAACCCAGAAATGACCCGACAAAACGTGTCTGCCCGCTCTGACCGCCCCTACCTGCATCGCCTGCCTCAACTGCCCGCACTGCATCGAGTCGCGTTGCCTGTCCGAGTCGCCTGCTCCGCCTGCCCGCTATCATGTCTACCCGTCTGCTTGATGTCGCGTCACTGCCTGCCTGCTGCCGCTGCCTGGCCGGTGGCCACTGCCGGAGGACCGAACCGCCGAAGTTACGGGATTTGGCTCAATAAGCGCATGAGTTACGGGAATCAGGTTTAAGACTTACGGGTTGGGTTGACCTAACCCGAAGCACGTCGAGTTCAGATCCGAAAAACTGACCCGTTTTCAAAAACGGGTCGAGTTAGGGTTGACCCGAATAGTGCCGGATTAATTTTGGGTTGGACCCAAACCCGACTCGTGACCTGATTTTGACAGCCCTAATTATAACAATCCACAATCACTAAAGCTCAGTATTGAGTCTCCATATAATAACTTTGAAAATTTTTAACCTAATTCACATTTAATTTCTTGACTAAAACTTTTAATTAACAAATAAATGATAATATAATAGTCTAGAGGCAAGTAATATTTAGCAAAAAAGACCTCTAAATCTTGCATAATATTCAAACACAGTATAATCATCTAGTTTATAATATTTAAATCGGTCATACAATTGCTCCATATATTTAATAAGTGACAAATAATATGCCTTAAATTTTAGTTTTACATCAATCCATATAAATTTAGCATCAACACATTGCCAAAAAGATTAGGCATGTCCCACCATAACATTCAGATAAATATTTTGAATAATCAATCTAATTTAAAAAACCCAGAAAGCTTATAACACCCATAAAATGTACAAATACACTTCTAAACCTCATAATAATCATATTGTAATTGCCCAAAACAGCATCTTATCAAATTGCACGTAAATTGCATCTTCTGTGTTTTGTTAATTAACACAATCATTATATCATATTTCTAATGAACCTGATGCAACATGGCTCCGATATTAATTAGATGAGGGATGCCTTGCAGTCTAATTTCCTAATATAAGTGAACGATTTCATGCATAAAATTCAAGCACTCCAAAATATCTAGAATTCAAAGTTGACAAACCACAGATTAAAACAATCACTCGCTTTTTTATGCCACCAACAATATATGTAAAATTCACACAAACAATAATTTCATCAAAGTCAAATAGAAATTTAGCCAAAGAAATTAAGATCAATAAAAACCAAGTAGATAAAAAATTTGAACAGAAATTTAAAAAAAAAAGGAATGTAATTGATTTGACCAAAATTATTCACATACAAACCAGTAAAAGAATTGTAGAAAACACAATGACAATGGGGGAAAATTCACCAAAGAAATCCTAACCTCACGTAGTACAATGAGATATATTCCCCTTAAAGTTAGCATTCAACAATTGCACCACACTCAACAAATTTGCATTCAATAAGCACAAATTCTTAAGAAGAGAGAACAATTTTATTATGCAATTGATGTTTTTAAATCACAAATCTTCTAAAAAAAATTGAAATAAGTTGGCAATAGAGGGCACCAATTGCTTGGGTAGTCAATGCAATTAGCGACTTAGTGCACGCCCTGGAATTGTAACAGTAATCAGGTGCAAATTTTGCAAGTTTGAACAGTGCCCAGCCATAATTAGCAACTTCATCCAGTCGCCAACTTATAAATGAGCGTATAAGCATGTGAGAGTTATAATTAGCAACTTTGTGAAGGGGTAGATGCATGGGAGATTAGCACGAGTGAGTTCCACATCGAATACAGTAGCAGCAAGCATAAGAGGCTTAACAGTTCTGTAAAACCAATCAATAAAAAACAAAAGAATGAAATGCTAATACAACACCTCAAGTAGTGTAGCAATGGTAGATTAGTAATGGAACAAACTTGAAGAATACATTCAGAATGAAAATAATGTAACAAACAATTCAGAAATTGGAACATTTGGCAGTATCATAACATTGCGATATCAAATTCTCTATTGTATATTCCTTTTCCCTTGTTTGTGTTGCTATTATACGGGTACATAATGGCTATAATTTGTTTAAGGCAAAATCAAATAGAGTTAGAACCATCCTGGAAGGCACCCGTTATATTGTAACTGTAATGGCTACCAATATCTCTATTTAGCATGAATAGAGTTCAAATAGCAGATTCAAAAATAAAACAAACTGCACCATTAGAATTGCATTGGCTCTATTCAAAGATAGGGATCCCCAAATTAATTAATGAGCACAACAGATCCAAGAAAAGAATGAAAGCTTACATCCTGGAAGGCCTTTGAATGAACACTGCATGCATCAGCACCACTGATATTTGTCATTGGCACAGAAGCAGCTTCAGGAACTTGAGAAGCTATAGTTTCATGCTGAATAGTTCGGGGCCCAAGTACAGCATCCACCGCCCGATGAGCAACAGCACTACCCGTGCCGAAAGCCATGCCTTATGGATATTTAGGACTTCAGATGATGTTGAACCAAAAAGTTTTAAAATATATGTTGGTAATGAAAATAACATATAATCATTAAGAAGCATCCAAAATGTGATTTGTTTTTATGCCTGTCTCCTGACCATACCTTGAGCAATTGTGGAGCCAATCCCTCCAAGCATGGATCCACCACCCTGGACAGGAGCTGGAGGAGGAGCATGATTTACAGCTGCAGACAAAGCACGAAGTTATCATAGAGAGTCAGATGTAAGCAGGGTTAAGGACTGGAGGATGCATCTAGTAACGTGAAAAAAAAAAAAAATCAAGACATCAATGAGGTTAGTAATAATTTTTAAAGATAAATAAATTATTCACGGATACCAATTGTTTCATGGGAAAAATTTCTTCATAGCAGCCATAGGCTACTTATAGACAGCTTGTACTTCCTCAACCACTCTAGACTTTCTTCAACATTCATGCTCCTCTGGCTAGCTCATATGAATCTCAATATAGCTATCTTCCAAAATAACAGTTATAATTGATTATCTGTCTATCTATATACATACACGTAAAGCTAAAACAATGATATGAAATTGCTTGATTTCAATCTTCCCCTAGTGAAATTCTATTCACATTTTAAGCTAGCGCTTGTTTTTCTAGGTTTAAAAAAGCATTCCATTTACCACGACCAAATCCAATGAGGCTTTTTCATGGGAAATCAGGTCTGCTATAAAGTTACATAAGCTATAGAAGAGATGGGAAATTTTAAGTTTTAGCTGGTAATGTCTTATTCTTTTCAGCGTCTGCTTTTAAAAGCTAATTTCTAAACCACAATTTCAATTATGATTTCCCAGAAGTAACTTTTATAAACAATTTTGAAGAAGCTATGAAGATTTTGAAAAATCTATGAAAAAAATGTCAACCAAATGACACTGCTTTCAATTGGGTACTTTTCCTGTTACAATAATAATAATAAAGCTGTAACCTTAACTTCAGTATTATAAATATCTTAATTTAATGATTTTTTTTCAACAACCAATTTGATAGTAATCATCCAGCAAGCAGCAAGCCTCATTCAAAATAAATGTAAAAGATAAAAATATAGAAAAATTGATGTGGCATTCAATTACATAGAAATAAATTTTTCATGCAACACAATAGAACTAATGGCATTTTAAATCTTTTGAAATTGACAGTTGATATTTTATAAATTCATATTGTTTGAAAAGTTTGCATCACTGCTGCCTTTTGCCACTATTCCAAACCTCCATTCCTTCAATTCTCCTGCCGAAAAGATGGCCCCCCTCAGCTTTTCATTTCACCATCATCACCCACCCATAAGGCCATTGGTGCCACAGTGCTTTACACAGGAGTAAAGGTTGACCTTATACATGGAAAAGATGTGTCATAACCATCTCTTCAAGACTTCTTTCAACACCTACAATGGGTTGAAGATCCTCTTTCTTTCCATTTTAGATGTTTGCTTTCTAGCTGCTACTAATGTCTGGCGTGACTTTCTAATGCATGTGAATTCTCAACTTCGACTTCAGCTTCCTCTCTTAACAAACGTGATGCCATTATCCCCTACCATTTCTTTAGCATCATTCCTAACGGACGTTAATTTAATTTTTAGGTTAAGACTATCATATTTAGCATATGTATGTCTATGTTTCAAATAACTTTTTACAGTCCTCTGTAGATATGATTGTTTGACTACATTCATAATAATTTCCAATAATAAAAAATTCTCTTCAGTAACTAAAACTGAAACATTATGGCAAAAATTTCTTTTTATTAGTCATTATTTTCTTCAAACCCTAACTCTTCATTACTACCATTTTCATTCTTAAGATAATATAACTCATTGTGAATTTCTATCTATACTACTAAATAAAAATATTTAATATTTGAATTATTGTTTAATGAGAACTTTACTTATATAATTAGTATAAGGTCTAATACATTATAACAACAACTACAACATCATCATCATCATCAAACCTTTATCCCATTATGTGGGGTCGGCTACATGAATCCTTTTTCTCCATTATGTCCAGTTAAGAATCAAATTCTCATTTAAATCTAATAAAGAAAGATCATTTTTAATATTTTCTAATCAAGTCTTTTTAGATCTTCCTCTACCTTTCTTAACACAAGCTAAATCTAATACATCTACTTTCCTAACCGGGTCATCAGAAGGTCGCCGTTTTATGTGACCAAACCATCTAAGCGACTCTCTCTAATCTTATCTTCCACTGGAGCTACTCCAACCTTTTCACGTATATGCTCATTTTGTATACTGACTCTAAGAGTAAAGCCACTCATCCACCTAAACATCCTCATCTATGCAACACTTAATATTATGCTTCTCTTTTAATGGCCAACATTCTGCCCCATAAAGCATTGCAAGCCTCACCACCATCTAATAGAATTTTCCCTCAGTTTGAGGGGGACTCTTCTATCCATACATGTCAATGGCGCAAAATAGCACACGCCATGGCTCGCAAATATTTAAAATAGCACACGCTATTTGCGCCATGTGCACGCAATGATGCATGGCACATGGCACAAAATAGCGCAATTTTATTTAAAAATTTTAATATAATTATAAATATTTTTAAATATTTATATGTTTTATTTATAATATAATATAACATTTAATTTTAAAATATGATAAAAAGATTTGTTAAGTTTTATAATACCCTAAACCCTAGCCCTCATAGTTCGTGTGTCACGAAAAAACGAACTGTGGCCCTCACGTGTAAGAACGAACAAACTGCAGCCCTCAGGCGAAGGAACAAACGAACTGCGGCCCTCACACACGCGAAGAAACAAACAGAGTGCTCTGATTCCACTGCCCTTTCCTTCCTCTGATTACACCGCCCTCTCCTTCCTCTGTCAGTGCCCAACACACGCGAAGGAAAGAACAAACGGCAACAACGACATGAGCCCTTCATCCGTCATTTGATTTTTTCTTTTGTTTAATTGCATTTCATTTCTTCTACTTTGCCTTGGAAGCTTCTGCGCTATTGTTTTGTAACTAAATCATCTGATCTAGCTAGTTGTAATTGGAGGCCTGTATTAGGTCCTCATTGCCATTTGGATCATATATGTGAACTGAAAGATTGTTCGATTTTTATAGTGTTATTTCCTTTGAAAATAAATTGTTTATGAAGAGTATTATAGCATTTAGGATTCAGATTTTATAGCAAAGTGATCTTTAAGTTGAAACATACTCTTTTAGAGCTAGGTTTTATGTGAGTATCCTTCCTGATTCTTTGAAGAAACAGATAGCATGCCCAAAGAATTATGCTTTAGATAATTAAGTGTCTAAAAAGAAATAAATGTGTTTTTGAATTGCTTAAGTATTGTAAATTAATTTGGCATTCATTAGTGATCTTTCTTAATTGATATCAACTGTATTTTGAATTTGCTTGCCTATAGGTCATCATAAAATGTCAGATTCAATTCAATCTTTAAAAATGGATACAACCAGGAAATATGCAATATTGTCTAATAAAGCCGATAACAATACTGTGACATGTATTTTTTCTAGCAAAATAACAAAAGGAGGAATTACACGTCACAAACAACACCTTGTTGGAGGTTTTAGAAATGCTAGACCTTGTTCTAATTGCCCTGAGCATGTTAAAGTTGAGATTAAGGCAATCATGTTGAAGAAGAAGGATCTGAAAGAACATATTAATAACACTTCAAATGTCATCCTTGATGAAGCAGATGACTTTGATGTGATGACAGATGATGATATTTTAGGCTAGGGGTGCAAATGAGTCAAGCCGACTCGCGAGCTCAACTCGATAATGAGCTCGCGAGTCGAGCTTATCGAGTATCGAGTTCAGGCTCGAGCAAATATTCGAGCTCGTTGGCTTATCAAACTCGAGTTCAAACGAAGGGAAGCCCGACTCACGTACTCATCGAGCCGCTCGAAATAACGCATAAATGCGATTATGCGAAACAGCAGGTGTCGGGGGTGGGATTGTGGAGCGTGGAGTGCGGAGTGGACCATGCAAACTAAGGCTCGAACTGAAACGACAATGGCATCTTAATCTTAATGACTTCTGCAATCCGCCGTATTCTAGGTTTTTCATTTTTTTTTTTGTGCGGTGCAGGGGCCGTAGCACTAGGTTTTCTCTTTTCTTGTTGCTGTGGGTCATGACTAGTGATGAGGAGCGGCAATGCTGCGCATTCTAGTAGTGAGTGTGACGAGGAGCAGTGAGGGCGATCTAGGTTCGCTCCTGTATTTCATTTCTCAACAACTTCATTCACTCATATTGCAAAAACCCTAACCGCAACTTTTGTAAAATTTTCTAAAGTTGACGAGTCGAGTTCGCTCGTTTGGGAATCTTGATTGATAGCTCGCGATTCGATAGGGGTTCTTTAGGTCATTGAGTCATTCTTCTTCGTCATCCAAAGTCCAATCCAACATTTCTGAGGTATTACATTCTTTCATACAGATTTTTCATCAGATGTTTTTGAGTTTTCAGCAAATGTTTTTGAGCTTCAAGCAAATGTTTTTGAGGTGTTAAAATCTTTCTTGCAGAGTTTTTTTATTAAAGAATACTATTGTTTGTTTCTTGGAACTTTACATATTTTGGGTTTTACTCTTAACTAGAAACTGATTTTCGTTGAACAAAGTTCAGCTCTGAGATGAGTTTAACTATATTTCATACTCTTAACTAGAAATTTTTCATCTTCATCATAACAAAGTTCGCTCTTTGAAAACTATTTTAAGTTAACTGTTTTATAAGTTAATTTTCTGTTTTATAAGTTAACTGTTTTATAAGTTACTGTTTCATAAGTTAATTTTCTGTTTTATAAGTTACTGTATAATTTTTTTAAGTTTATTGGGTGTTTCTTTTTTCACATAGGATGCCGACAGAGCCCGCTGTTGAAGATCATATAAATGATCATTTAAGTTTAGAAATAGGCAAAGTGGAATCAGACAATCAAGAAGAAAATGAGAATACTTTGGGAGAGAATGAGGATAATAACTGTCGAGATAACGAGCAAACCAATCAAAACACAACTGAAAATCCAACAGACAACAAAAAAAGGAAGAAACCCTCCTTAGTGTGGGATGAATTTAAGGAAATAACCCTCCCTGATGGTTAAACAAAAAAAAGTTGAATGTTTTCATTGCAAGAAAAAAATATGCTTAGGTAGCACAGGTTCTACAACAAAGTATAGGAGGCATTTAGATTGTTGTCCTACTAGAATGTGTGCCATTAGGAATTAACAGATTTTGCAATTTGAACCCAAAGACATTACATTTACGGGTGATAATTCTCAAGAAAGTGGAAGTCTAACAACCTTCAAATACGACCAATCTAAAGTTAGAGAGATGGTGGCCCATTACATTTTAATAAATGAAAAATTGTTTCTATTATGGAAAAGTTTGGCTTCAATTTAATATTAAAGACTATGTCTCCCTATTTCATGAGGTACATTAGAACAACAGCTCGTAACGACGTGATGTTAGTGTATGAGAAGGAGAAGAAGAAGCTACATAATGCATTAAAAAACATAAAAAGATTGAGCTTTAGAATTGATATATGTGGAAATCAAAAAATCAAATAATTTCATACATGATTGTCATAGCACATTATGTGGATTCCAACTAGAGATTATAGAAACATGTACTAAGCTTCTCACACATAAATCCACCACATACAACAATTAAAATTGTTGACACATTTTACAAGGCAGTTAGTGAGTGGGGATTGGAGAATAAAGTTTTCACCATTTATGTTGATAATGCAACAAATAATGACAGGGCTATTAAGTTGCATAAGGACAACCTCCATGTTAGAAGAAAGTTATTTTTGAAGGGAGATTGTTCCATGTGCGTTGTTGTGCACACATTCTAAATCTTATGGTTAAGGACGGGCTAAAAATTGTGGCATATGTTGTTGATAACATGCATGAATCAGTTAGTTTTATAAATGCTTCTGAGAGTAGGTTGGCAAAATTTTTCGAAGTTGTGCAACAATTACAATTACCAACAAGAAAACTTGTTATGGATTGCCCAACCCATTGAACTCTACATATAATATGCTTAATGCGGCACTCAAACTAAGAGAAGCTTTCTTCTCTTACATGGAAAGAGAAGTTGGGTATTGTACTTGTCCTACAGAGGTTGAATGGGACAACATTGGAAAGGTATGTGATGTTTTGGGATTTTTTTTAATGAGGCAACAAAAATCATCTCAGGAACAGAATATCCCACTTCAAACTTGTTTCTTTCACATATTTGTACGATAAAAAAAGTCTTAGATGATAGGGCACGATCTTCAGATTTCATTAAGGAGATGAAAACAAAAATGAAAGCTAAATTTGACAAGTATTGGGGTGAGTGTAATCTGCTAATGATATTTGATGCTATAATGGACCCAAGAATGAAGCTTGTGGTCATAGAATATGTTTCTCTAAAGATTTACGAGGGTGATGAAACCATACAAAATATTTCATATATCCGCAGCTTATTATATGAGTTATATGAAGAATATACATTTTTCTTTGAAGAGGAGGTAAATGGTACAGATGGCACAATTAGATTGGGAAGATCAAGTGTTACTGGTTCAAGTAGTGGTTCTAGAAGTACCAAAGAATGTGGTGGGAATAAGTACAGCGGTTGGCAAGATTTTGCAGCATATATTTCATAGAAAACAAGAAGCCCGTCAAATCTAATTTAGATACGTATCTTGTGGATGGCTTGGAAATTTGTCCTGCAAGACTCCCTTTACATGTTATAGCATTGTGGAAGAGCAACCAGCTAAAGTACCACATCTTATCAAAAATGATTGTTGATATCCTTGCTATTCCAATAAGCACAGTTGCTTTTGAATCTACATTTAGTTTTAGATCTACTCAAGATATCTAAAACATGTACTCTTATTAATGACCTGATCGCCCAAAGCCACACTCCCCCCACTAGATCTATTACTACTAAAATTACACTCCATTATATTCAGTTTTAGATCTACTCAAACGAAAGCCTTTAAACTCTAAGGTTGACCTCCATAATTCAAGTTTACCTTCAACTCCCTCTCTAGTCTTATCCACAAGAAGAATATCATCAGCAAAAAGCATACACCAAGGTACAACCTCTTGCAAATGTCTAGTGAGAACATCCATTGACTAAAGCAAAAAAAGATAGTGGCTTAAGGCTGATCCTTGATGTAATCTAACAGAAATAGAAAAATACTTGGTCAAACCACCTTGTGTTTGAACACAAGTGACATCTCCTACATACATATCCTTAATGACTTGTATATAAGCATTATTAACCCCTTTCTTTTCTATAACTCTTCATAGCACTTCTCTTGGAACTTTATTATATGCTTTCTCTAAATCAATAAAAATCATATGAAGATCCTCCTTATTTTCTGTATACTTCTCCATCAAACCTCTCAATAAATGTATAGCTTCCATAGTAAACCTACCCGGCATTAATCCAAATTGATTTTGAGAAACATTAGTATCATGCCGTAACCTATGCTCCATAACTCTTTCCTATAGTTTTAAAGTATGACATATTAACTTAATTCCTCTATAATTCGCACAATCTTGTGCAACACCTTTATTCTTAAAAAAAAAAGAATCAGCACACTCATTCTCCACTCATCTGGCATCTTTTTAGACATCAAAATAATATTAAAAATTTTAGTAAGCCAAGAAATTCCTTCATCTCCTAAGCATTTCGACATCTCTATTGGAATATCATCAGGTCCAACAGCTTTTCCACACTTCATTTTCTTTAAAGCCTCTTTAACTTCGATTTTAACAATACACCGATAAAAATAAAAATCTTTATTTTCATTTAGAATGCTAAGGTCGTATTCATATAATATTCATTAAAAAGATTAGCAAAATATCTCATCCACCATTGTTGAATACCCTCTTCTAATAAAGCACTTTTTGATCTTCATCTTTAATGCACTTCACTTGAATTAAATCCTTACTACTATCTCTTTGTTTGGCTAACTTATGCATATATCTTTCACTCTCTATAATGTCTAATTTATTATATAAATTATTAAAAGTTAAAATCTTTGCATCGCATATTACTTTCTTAGACTCCTTACGGGTCTAAAACATTTTAACAAGAAGAAAATTTTCAATATTAAAAATTATCGATCAATTAAATTGTTAAATAAATTTATGTTCAATATATATATAAGCTAAAGAAGTATTTGTCTAAAACAATGTTATTCAATATAGTAATGTTTATAAGATCAATAATTATTTTTTCACCAAACTGTATGCTACTCAAAACATCAAACTCATTAATCTCATATATGTTAATATATTTCCTATGCTTTAAGCGAATGAGTATATATATATGTGTGCGCGCGCGCTCGTCTTTCAAATATAATACTATTTTAATGTAAATTAATGAAAATTGAAAACTTTGCAATTAGAGTTCTCTTAAAAAAGAGATCGAAAGGAACAATTTCTTTTCGTAATGTTTCTCAAAAAAATAATGTGTCAAAATTTAAATTTGACAAACAAAAGAACTACATTGACATGTGGCATAATTTTCAAATGAATTAATGTAATTAAAATGTGCGTACACAAAATTATCATGTAGCTCATTAGAATTAATCTTATATATTAAATATTTTTTACAAATTAATTCTCTTGGAATTAATATTTCTAGATTTAATCTTTAAACATTATACTTTATTTTTTATTTTATCTTATTTATGATAAATTAAATTGGTTTAGTTGTTAATAATGAAAGCATGTATTTACTATCGCATATATAAAACATTTCGAATACCCAAAAAAAAGCAATTCTCTAATGAAGAACATGTTTGAAAATACCAAAAAAAACCTCGTTTAAAGTTCAAACTGATTTTAAATTGATACTTGAAAAAATATTACAAGCTCATTTCTTACAATATATATTATAATTGACAAACTATTTATAATCTATTAAACTTGTATCATTCACCATCCATCTTCATATTTACTTCCAAAATTCATAGTATTTAATATAAATAAATAAATAAAAATAGCAACTTCAATTAAACTAAGTACATTCGAAATAAAGGAGTTTGGGCAAGACTCAAGAGAGATTGTCAAAGAAGTTATTAAATTTTAGCTTTGCTTAATAGTTGCGGAAACTTTGTAGCTAAATTAAACAATATACATAATGATGTTAATTTCGCCTTTGCAGCTAAATTAGCATAATTGATAGGATCTGAATTAGTGCATATTTTAAAAAGATCTGAATAGCGCAAATCAGATCCTACCAGATCTAGTTGCAAATGCACATTAATAAATTAATATAGTTGATATTGCATATTTTATTAAATTAACATAAATTAGTACTCGCATGGTTGTTTGTCACATCTTTCTGTTAATTTAAACCAAATAGGAACATCAATTAAACCAAAGAAAGCGTGAAACCATAACAAGCCACTCTCAAATCACTCAAAAAAGCTCCAAATTCTGATCTGATAATTTGAGAATTGAGATAGATGCAAATCAGTTCACGCGCGCTTAGGCAAAGCACAGCATATTAGTTTATTGTTGAAAATTGAAAGCAACAAGGTGGAAGCTCCCTATACAGGTAAGGCTAATTGCATCATGCAACCTTGTTCATCCATAAATGCATTCAACCTTTATCCTACATGAGTTTATGATTGCGTGGTGACATTAGCCTCATCAAAATCTAAGAGTAAAAGGTAATTCATGTAAATGTTCGCCTAGAAGTAAAAAATTATTCCTGCAATGACAGTAAATTAAGCATCCACGCTGCTAAATGATGAGAAAAGAGAGAAGATACCTGGTTGAGGGGGATTCCTCACAGGAGCAGGCCGTGGAGCAGCCCGAGGAGCAGGTCTTCCTACATGGTGATTTCAAAAGTTATTTCTTTGAGAAATACAAAATGCACGAAACAATAGTAGCCAAATACACATGGATATATTTGCGCTTGGAAACAATATATTGTTAAAGAAAATGTTCAAAATAATTCCTAGACTTTTGTGATGGTTCATTTTAATCCCAGACTATTGCATACACATGGTAGCCAAATTTGATCTCTTAACTCTTCAAATTGATCCAGATTAGTCCTTATAACTCTAAAATCTTCTCAATTGATTCTAACGATGTGGCTGATTTAGATCAATTTTAAAGTTTAAGAGACCAAATTGGGCGCATTCAATAGTCTAGAATTAAAATTACCCTGATAACAATTTTATTAAATTTATATTTTTTATTATATAGTACTCCTAAGGCCATTTCTATTGTAGTCAACCAATCTTTACACGTTGTACACTCATCTTTATCCCCATGGTTCTATGTGATAGACCTGAGAAACTGAAACCAATCAATTTGAATTTTAGTAATATTGAAAGATAATTACTAAATCACGTAAATTGAGATTGGAAATAATATACTCAATATTTATTCAATTAACCCTAAGCCATTTTGCATTCTCCATTATTCAGTTATTTCAACAAAAGTCTCAACTATATCATTTGAGAAAAATATAGACCAAGATCTCTTAATTTGATCATCATATATAAACATCTTCATAAGCAATTAACAATTAAGCTTAATATTGACCTTTGATGTACTCATATTACAGCTAAAAATTTTTTGGTCATTCTAAAACTTACTAAAACTAGTAACCATTTAATTATATATATATATATATATATATATATATATATAATTCAACATAATTTATCGTACATATATTTATCCTTATGAGCACCAACGAAATTATGGCCAAACTCGATCAAATACTTTCCTCAGATTAAAAAAAAAAAACTAAGACCCTTTATTTGTTTATGATAATTTTCTTAATAATTACCTTAGCATAATAATAGACTCCATACTAGATCATTTTGCATAAACCAAATTAATTCTCTGATACTAGAATACTTTTTCTTCTGCATATATTTCATTACTTGTAATTTTGTCTTACAACCCATACAACAAATTCCTCTAAAACTATCAAAATCTTAAACAATTCTTTCTTCTTAAATACCGGTAGCAAAATGCCCTTCTCCACTTATTAACAGCTTTTATATATTCAAGTTTTCATTTAAAATACTTTTTAACCAAATTACCTAATAAAACCATAACTCTCAAAATCTCAATAGGTATAATATCTGTACAAATATTTATAATAATGCAACCGCTTAAGCTTTAAACCAATTTCATTTCATTGGACCAATTTATAATATCTCATCATTCTATTTCATTATGCTTTTCCCAAAAAAAATAACTTCTTTATAACTCTTGTTAAACAGTTCATCACAAAAACAATTTTTAGTTTCCTTAATATCTTCATCTATAAATAACATCTTATTATTATGCCTTTAATGAACCCAACTTCTTGAAATCTTTCTATCCCTTATCTATTGCCTTTGTTATTTTATATATATCATTTCTTTCCGTAGTACTTAACATAATATATAAATTATAAAAATTTAGCTGATTAACCTATTTGTAAAACTTATAGCTTCCCTATCATCAATTTGTCTTAGTAATATTAATTGTTTGCCACACCACAAAAGTACATTTCTATTCATGGATAACATTTTGTATCTTCTGATTGCAAAATTCTAACAAGGTGTCTAATGCTAGAAGGGCAAAATAGGAAGAATGTTACTTTTCATCACTTCTTGTTATTTATTTGATAGTGCACATGTGCATGTGTTATATAATTTTTGAACAAAACAAATGCTTTGGTAATAAGCATTATTCATTGCCACCTAAAGATAAGAAGAGACAGGATACAGGCTAAGAAGTAGAAGTTTCACAAAATCTAAAATTCAACTAAAAAAGTTCAATTGGGGAATATCATCCCAAAGTAATAAATGATTACAATAAAATGATAATCCATAAATCAAATTTTCAAAACAAATTAAAACGAAACACTAAAGATATTAAATGAATCATCAAATTTCCACCTAGATTTATGCCCTGAAGTCAAGCCAAGCTTTAAATCTCAAGCTAAATCTAATGAAAAAAAAAAAGCTTCAATGTCAAATAAGAAAATAGAGAGAATACAAAATGATAAAAAAAAAATTCCAAATGCCCCTTGCAAAATGTGTTGTCCTTGAGTGTTGTCATGTGAAAGAAATATGTCACTTGGTTACCACTAATCAAGGTAGAGGGGTAAACTCCCCAATCCAACTATCCATGGCAATTAAGATCTCACATGATCTCCACAATCCTTTCGGGCATCCCTAGCAAGTGGATCTTCCAGTGCTTAAAACAACATATTATGTTTTACACGATTATTTGGGTGGGGGGTTTGCCAACCAATTTGCAACCTTAATACTAAGATATTAAATAAGATTGAATGAATATTACCAAACACAAACCAATGTTTTCATAGAAATACCTATATTGTCCATCAATTCATTAATCCCGCTTTGATTCCTTAGAAATGCCTTTGAATACTAACTAAATTTTCCCCAAACCAGGAAGCAATTTCAATATTCCTCTTGTTTTTCGGTCAGAAGAATAACAGCAACATCGAGAATTACCCTTCTTGGTTGTGCACAACAGTGTTTGAGAAGAAGGAAAAAAAGGCTGCAATCCTGCAACAGCTAGAGAAGGAACTTGAAGTGAGTTGGAGGACATTGGATGGCATGTAGGGTTGTGACTTATGTTACTACCGCAGGAATCAAACCTCCACTACATGCGTTGTTGGGATACAGAGGGGGAAAGAAAAACTAAGTAGGAAAAGAAAAAGGAGGAATAGTTCGAAATTGCAAAATCCATTCAATACAGGAATAATTGGCTTCAAAGTAGCCTCTTAACTCCCTATTTATAGAAGTAGGTTATGGAACATTAAATTTAAATAAAAAATTATCAAAAATGGATAACAATGCATAGAAAAAACTCTTACCCCTAAATTCAAGCCAATAATCCTAAATTTAAGATATAAATAAGAGAGTTCTACACTTCAACAAAAATCAAAGTACATAAAACTGAAAGCAATTAAGTTTCCTAGATTATTGAAATTGACACAAATTTTTAGAAATGGATAGGAAACACTTAGATATGTATCATACTTCTATCTATGATGGAATAAAACTTAGGACTTGTTTGGGCTGATTTCATTCATCTAAGGGTCTTCGTAAATGTAGGGGTGTCAACATTTGACACGACTAGAAAATCCGACCCGAACCTGACCCTAAAATTCTGGGTAAGGGTCAACCTGTTTGAGAAACGATTCGGGTTTGAAATCTTGATCCGATTGCAAATTCTGGTCGGGTTGGGGTCAACCTGAAAACCCAACTTCAACCCGGAACCGACCTGACTCCCATCCTGCACCGCAGTTCGCAAACCCTCGCCGCAAGGTCAAAAGTCACAGCAACTCGTTGTTCCTTCTGTCGGATCGGAAATCACGACAGCTCACCTCCTTCAACGCCATTCCTTCGGTCGGGTCGGAAGTCACGACAGCTTGCCTCCTTTGACGTCGTTCCTTCTGTCGGATCAGAACTCGCGTGACAGCTCGCCTTTCAAAACGACAACGACGGGAGGGATCAGCACGTTGCAAAGGTAACCATTTTCTCCCATTTGCGCGCTTCTGCAACCAATCAGTCGATAAAAGACTTATTTGCCTCCTTCGACGACGTTCCTTTTGTCGAGTCTGAAGTCACAACAGCTCGCCGTTCTTTTGTTGGATCGGAAGTAACGACGACGACGGGAGGGAGGGAGCTCGTTGCGAAGGTAACCATTTTCTCCTGTGGTTTCATGTCAGGTCAAGTCAACCTGGAAACCCGATGGGTCAAGTTCGGGTTGAAATTCCTGACCCATTAGCAAAAATGGGTCGAGTTTTGGTCGTGTCAAACAATAGCGGGTCAGAATCGAGTTCGACCCGCAACCCAATTTTGACACCCCTACCTAAATGCATCAAAATGCTCAAGTTGAAAAGTGGTGGTTGACCATAATTCCTTGGGTTGATTGGTTCATATGGAGTAAAAGTAGTATTAAGGCTCTTCTAAAGTGTGTTAAGAGTCTTGGCTCATTACCCCCTTTTATGTATATTGAATATCTAAGTCTCTTCTCCTACTTTTGTATCATCCCTAAACTCCTTAGAGATACTCTTGAAATTTTTTGCGCAAGAGCTAGAATAGCTAGAGTTGATATTGGAACAACTTTCATCTATAGTTGTTTGTGAGATGAATGTTGTTGCAAATGTTGTCGAAAAACTTCTTCAGTGGGTACCCCCACTTGATAACATTTTTTTTCCCATCTTTGGTAAGGACAAATAATTACTTCCTTCTATAACATACAGTATCTTTTAAATATATATATAGCATCTTTATCACATGAGGATGTCCCCACAATATTTAACGGATACCCCATAGTACTATGTCACATACCACTTCATCTTTAAATATCCCTAGTATAATGAACATGAATATGGACCAACATTCAACCACATGGTTGACACAATTGCTTATCCAACTCAAAGGATAATTTGGCTATGTTCTACTAATTAGCTAACAAACAAGTCACACACCAACTACTTAACAAGCTAAAAAAGACCTATTCGCAAACATTAAGCAAGATGGACACACCTAAATATGACAAGGATTACAATAAGGCCACTTCTTTGGCCTTTATCACTTTCTAGTGGTTTATTCTTTTTGTCGTGGCTTTCAGAGAACTTGTTCTTTCAACTAACTATATTCGCCTATTTTATAGCAATAACCTCCAAAATAGCTTATGCAATAAACTGAACTTGAAATAATTTCATTTCCCACCCTCAACATCCTTCTATAATTTTTTGCATTATATTGTGCAAGGGACTTGCAAGTGTCCTCACCTGACCTCAGCCTATGATCATTTATGGCATTATACCTTACAATGGAATTGATAGTGTCCACCCCTAATCTTCACTCATAGTAAAAGGAAACTATATCATGTCATTTTCATGTGGACCTACAAGCATGGTGCACTGATTTTGGATAGGAGGAACCCACTCACAGATATAGAATTCTATTTCAATGGGTTGTGTATTTCTTTATAAACTTGCAAGATTAGCGCCACAATCTTCGATCATAACTAAATTTATTTTTTCATCAATGGTTAGTAAAAAATTGCATTCTCACAAAACATGCTGTGATGTAAAACCCAATCTAAACAATCAACTATCATCTCTAATTTAACTCATATACACTTATAGACTGAACACCATTAAGGATTTTCTGGGATAAAACATGTAATCTGATGGCAGAGTCTTTGCAATCTTTGAATCATTTTCCTCACCATTATTGGATACAACATGGTACTTAATTTTAAAACAAAGAAACTTCTTCAAACTTTTACAACTACCCTCTCAACAATCTATTATGTGTTATCTAGGCCTTTCTCACCCTCTTTATAGAGGATAATGCCTTAACATCATTAGTGCCAAATGCAAATAGGTTCAAGACATTTGGGTAGACATTGTTGGACTTATGTTGAGCACAAATCAGATGAACTCTACTTCTTGGCACCATCAAAAGCCAACATCTTCCTTTGCTGTGAAAGGGTATCGTACCATGGCTAGTAGGAATTTGTGTCATGGGAGAGGCTCTGATCCCTTCCTCTAGGGAGGGCACAAAACTACAACTTCCATGTAAGTAGGAATATGTATGGTAATAATGGCTTGAGAATTTATATCTCCAAACAAAATTGTGGTTCCAACATTAAGTGACCAACAATGCTGAAGAGAAGGTGGCACTCAATCTAATGGGCAATTGAATAATAATATCCTTATAGTTGCTAGCTATTAGTGGTGCTATCTGGGGATTTTTCGTACAAGTTGTAATATCCTTAATTCAAGTTTTAGAATCCTTATCTTCAAAACAATGATATCAACTTTAATCTAAGCTCTTCATAAATCATTTATTCAAATTTCATAATTGTATTTTTGTTAGTCAATTAATCTAACTTTGGTTACTAGATCATTATCAAGGCATCAACTACATACTAATGGGGCAGTAGATGTAATGCCGAAGGAACACACACAAAAGCTCAAAGATGGAGAGAACAGGCTCCCTAACATAGTCAACATATTGCATCTACAAGAACAAGAAGATTGCATCTACGATTAAAAAATAGGCTATAAATGATCAAAGTCTTTCTATTTTACCATGCAAAAGGTGGCTACAAAGCTTGAATGAACCACTTAAAAATAAATGCTTAGTACAAACCCAAAAAACTATATATATATATATATATATATATATATATATATATATATATTCTAAAAAGGAATGAATAACTACATAATCCTCAAAGTTCATGACATTTTTTAATAAGGTCCATTAAATTCTTAAATATAGGCAAGAAAACCAGAGATAAAAATGTGAATGAAGAGAGAGTTGGTACAAATCAAAGCTGAGAAACAAACGGGTATAGAATGACAAAGGAAATTTCAGATATGAAAAAAAAACGTAAAATAACTAAGAATACCCAAAACGGCATGGAACCATAAAAAATATCACCAGAATATAACAAACATTCACCTGAACCAGTGATAAAATGCACATGCTATCTAAGCGGACAAAGAACTACAAAAAAAGCCATCTACTATAAAACACCAAGAATTTTTAACAGATAAATACTGTTGTCTAAGCTCGTCCATTGCATTCATCTAGAAAGAACGACCAATTTCCAAAAGGATGATTCCTAACCAAAAGGAGCCGTCTAAAACATCTCCAAGTAAGAAATTACTTCAGCCAGGCTAACCAATTAAAACCGAAGAGGAATCTACAATAATAATAAAATTTCCACAAATAAGCTAAAATCCTAACAGAAATCTAGCCATTAGGTCTCTTCGATATCATTAAGCAAGGGCAACACAATAAATTCCAAGGGAACCATCTATAAACAGAACTGAAGCATTTCCCAAACAAAATACTAAGCAATCGGCTCAACCAGAATAATAAAAGCCCGAGCCACTTAAAATCCAAATGGAATCTAGTGTCCTTACAAATAAAGAAAAATAACACAAGCAATCTAGCCATCTAGATATAATCAATAACATTAACCTAGGGCTCATCTGAAACTATTGAGAGAAAGAAATGGCACCTGCAGAGCTACGGCGAGGCATGGCTTCAAGAAGGTGACGAATCGAGAACTGAGACCAACCAAAGAAACCCTAGCGGCAATTGGTATTGTGGGACGAATAAGCTACCAAAAATGCCTTTTTATCCAACAAGGAAGCGAGTTTCCGATCTTGACCTTGAATAAACCCGAATATTCCAAGAAAGTTCTACTCGCCAAGTTATAGGGCCATTGAAAAGGCTGGGCTTATTTGGGCCGACGAAGTGCTTTAACTAATGCTCCGTTTGGCGCAGCTTTTAAGCTGCTTTTTAAAATAATTTGTTAGTACAAATATTTTAATTTTTATACTAAAAAGATATTTTGAGAAGCAATAAAAAAGCCATACAAATTATATATATATTTGAATGGATTACATAAATATCACTCAAAATTATCTCACATACAAACTTCACATAACACTCAATATTTTAAATAATATTAAAAATAATACCCTCATTATCTTATTGGTCATATTCTCATCATCGCCGCACACACAACTGATCTCTTCGTGACCCTTTTTCGATGGGATGTTGTCTCATCTTACTTACCCATCGCCAACACGCTCATCACAACCTTACTAGCAAAATACTATCACAACTTCCTAGCTCTTATACTAGCACATTCATGATGACTCTTCTCAGCAAGATGTTGTCATAACTTCTTCGTCATTCTTCAACGCACTTGTAATGACTTTTTTGGTGAAATCCTATTGCGGCTTTCTTGCTCTTAACTAGAACGCCTATTGTAACTTTCTCTTTGCCATCAAAGATTTTCTCATTGTGTGTTACATTATGTAAATAACAAAATTTTGATGTTTAATTTGTAAATGTAATAATTTTGAATGTAAATCAACCTTTAATTTATTATTTTATGATAAACTATGTTTTACAGTACCAACTAAGGCTTCGTTTGGGATGGCTTTTTTATGTTTCTTAAAGCAGAATTCTATTACAAAAATTAAAAATTTTTGTACTAGAAAGTTGTTTTAAGAAGCAGTAAGAAAGCCATCCCAAGCTTCGTTTGGGATGACTTTTTTATTGCTTCTTAAAACAGTTTTCTAGCAAAAAAATTTTAATTTTTGTTCTAGAAAACTATTTTAAGAAACATTAAGGAAGCCGTCCCAAATGAAGCCTAAATTGATAGAAATCTAAAAGATTTCATTAGTAATCAACTTGAAAATTGGAATGTAAATCAAATAATGACTTGTATTTATAGAAGAAAATTCAACATACCTCAATCTCATCAATATATTTAGGAGCAATTAAAGTGTTGAGAAGAAATATTATTACACCTTTGATTGATAATAAAAAAGTAATTAATGAAATTATTTATCAATAAACTCTCATAAATTTCACATAGATGAAACAATAAATGATTAAATGTCATGCGTTTTTCTTTTCAACTTCTTCATGAATATGCATTGTTTTAATAGTTGATGGATATTATAAATGTAAACATTCAGCTATTTAACCATACAATACTCTTAATCAAATACCTAATACACTAAGGTTTCGTTTGAGATAAATTTATGTCACTATTTTTTTCCTGCTTTCAATAAATTTTTGTACTAAAAAATAACTTTAGAAAGCAATAAGAAATTTAGCAACAAAAATGCAAAAAAAAAAAAAATAGAATGAGTAATCACTCAAAGGTCTAACTTTCATCTAAGATTTTTAATTGAATAATCTTAAGGGATTAAGAATAGAATTATATAATTAAAATCATCTATCTTCTGCTTTGCTTGGGACAGCTTTTTTACTGTTTCCTAAACAACTTTTTTAATACAAAATTTTTTTTAGAAGCATAGAAAAAACAGTAGCATAAGATTATCCTAAACAAAACCTTAGATAATATCATAGAATGATTAACGAAGTAGCTTTGAATTGAAAAATCTTGCATAATTAGACTAGACAACTCATAAACATTTATACTATTTTACATGTGTATAATAGACAATCATATGTCCTCCCAAATCCTATATTGAACACATAAATTGAGGGCTAGATCTAAGAGAGATTATTACGTACGGAATCAGGACTTAGCTTTTCGTCTGGATTCCAATCACGTGAGGACATCTGTGTTTTCTCTCTCTTGTACACATCCTGTATACAAGAAACAGAAAAAAATTTCAGATGTCCTCACGTGAATGGAATCCGAATAACATTGGACTCCGCACGTAATAATTTTTCCAAATGTAGCGCTTCAACTATGCAATATTTAGAATTTATGCCCATTTAACAAAGTCCAAGACCTCGCACGGTAAAATTATCACTTTCTTTACTCTCTTCACAGACAATTCTAATTCCACTAAAAATAAAGTTAAATAAATAGAATGAAATAACATGAACAATATGCCAACCAACTAAACATTTGAGATTTATAAGTAGTTAGAAGAGGGCTATCAGGAACATTGCATATTGCCCGTCGGCAGAACATCACATCACGTCCGAAGCCCTGCTTCATATCAAATTAAACATACCATAATTTCAATTTTTTCTTAAAGCGTGCACAAAAATAAAATAAAAAAATAATACACCCATTTATAAATATATTTAAATATTCAAAGAAATATTTAAAAAAATAAATAAAGCAATACACCAACGAGCCTTCTATTTTAGCATCAATGCCAATATCCATCCAAATGCAAGCCTCCTATTTTATCATAACTGTTACTGCAGTGCTGTGAGGCTGACTTCTTTTGGGAAAGTTTTTTTATTATTTTTTAAAATAATTTTCTAGTAAAAAATTTTCTTATAATTATAAAAAAATTTGGTAAAAACTTTTATTACTGTTTTCTAAAACAGTTTTTTAGTAATTTTTTAAAAATTTTTTGAGTCAATTAAAATAAACTCACACACACAAAAGATACATAAGTTTCGAACTCCAAAACTCTTGGTTAGTAGCTAAAGTTCTCTACGAACAACCTCCGGACCTGTCCGGAGGCTTCGGATGCATTATGTCACCCAATAAATAATGCATTAAGTGACGTGACGCATCCGACTTGACCTCCGGACCGATCCAGACTCCCAACGTAATAATCTCTCTAAGAAGTGAGTCCACAGGACCAGAGCCACGGCAGCATTCAATCAACATAACCAAATAGAACTGGCACTTAGTGATGACACTCCCCTAATGGTTGATACACTGTATCACCAAGAGAAATGAATGAATTAAAACTGTACGAGACTAATACAAATCAATTCAAAGCTTTCATGTATCTTCCATCATTCATTACCAGCTAATTTAATGATTTCCTTGAAACAAAAAATCGGCTAAGTACAGACAGCTCTATGATTATGTGTTGTGTTTCTTAAGAAGCTTTGGTAACACTCCGTGGTTGTTGTCACTCCACATAATTTGATGTAATTACTGCAGTTTTTAATATTATTTTTAAATAAAGAAACCGAGATGCCTGAAGGAGACATCTTGGCACTTGTCGGATTTCCATTCGTATCTCGTAGCTCTTAAGCACTGCCACGACGCCCTTAGACACTTGCGAGTAACCAACCACATGGGCATTATTAATGGAGAAACTATTTTGTGTGGATACCAGACGGTTCAGAGGTTAATTAAAATATATCATATCCCTGGTATATAGCGATACATAACGAAAAAATAATGTGGTGTGTTCTGATTGACCTCTGGACGGCATCCGGTGATTTTTCAATAGTAGAAGATAAATTATTCTGTGCGGATACCGGACAGTCCAGAGACCAATCAGTTAAAAATTTTAAATAAGAAAAGGATTATTTAATTTTGAATATTATAAGACCGTATATGTTTTAAATGTTTATCACAAAAATGTCTCAGATTTCGCATAAACATTGGGTCGCCTTATATTTTTAATAATAATCAGGTCCGTTGATTTTGTTGTATATGATAGGGTAATATTTAAAATGAGCGTAATATTAATTGAAATTAGTAAAAGGAGACCATCTTACTTATAATAATTTAAAAAGAAGCCAATACATATACAAGGAAATTATATATTTTAGAATACGTAAATTATTTTTCGATTACTACAAAAGTGTGAATTATTTTCCAAATGAAAACTAAAAACGACCCACCGTTGCTTAGTTTGGTTGGTGGGCGAGTGCGGTTGGGAACCCCCAACCTAGGGGTGTCAAAACGGGTCGGGTTTGGGTCGAACCCGACTTGACACGGGTCTAAACGGGTCAACCCGAACCTGACCTGATTTTATAAACAGGTCAGGAATTCTAACCCGAACCCGACCCGCGCGGTGTTGCCGGTTTGACCCGACCCGACCCACAACCCATTCACAAAATGCCAACCCAAAGGCTATCAGGCTTGTGTGGGCGAGACCAGCGGTCCAGTGCAATGCGGGGCCGGGCTAGGGTGAGGGCCACGAAGTTCGGGCGACGCTAGTTCTAGCGTGCGAGCGATCCGGGGTGGGGGCGAGACCAGGTGAGATCTGGTGAGCCGCGGTCTTGCGGGCTTGCGACGTCCGGGCGAGGATAGTGCCAGCGACGGAGCGACCTACGTGCGAGCGAAGTGCGGGTCCTGCGGGAGAGAGTTGTGGCGTCCAGGCGAGGCTAGCCGCTAGCGCCAGCGCCAGCGTGCGAGCGGAGTGCGGGCGAGGACCGCGACGTCCAGGCGAGGCCAAGCCAGCGCCAGCGTGCAAGCGGACCCGAGCAGTCGAGCTGCTTGCGAAGTGAAGTGCGGAAAAACGGAGGGGATGGCTTGACGCGGGTCAAAACCGGGTTGATCTCGGGTTGCCGGGTCAACCCGAACCCGACCCGTATGTTAAACGGGTTGACCCGAACCCGGAATTTTTCGGGTCGGGTTCGGGTCGGATTCGGATCGGGTCGGGTCGGATTCGGGTCGGGTCGGGTTAGATTTTGACACCCCTACCACAACCCGTACTCGATTCCCCTCGGGCGGCGGTGCCTCTTAAGTGGGGCCTGATCAAGTGCAGGTCAGGAGGTCACTAGAATGGGTGCCTCCTCTAGGTCCGCCAAAGGATTAGTTATAATGCCAAGCGACTCCTAAGAAGATGATAGCAAGTAAATACTACCGTTCCAAAAAAAAAAAAAACTAAAAATGGTTCAACGTAATCAAATAGTTCGCACGTCGCTGATCGTTCCCATCTGCAATCCCTCCCGCTCTCTTAATCACACTGTGCCGCTCGGTCCTACCTGCACAGTTCTGCTTGGCTTGTGCTTCGTTTTTCTTGCTGGCGTAGTTCCACCCTCATGCTTGGACTCGCTCGCTCACCTTAGGCCTGCCCGTTTTTATGACTTTGATATTTATGATCCTTTAAAATTTATATTTTTTACTTAGGCTTCGTTTGTTTTTTTATTTGTTTCCGTTTCAAAAACATTATAGGTTTTGAACTTAGAAGTTAATACCATGAAGCTTCTCAAAAGAGTAAAAAAATGGAGTTTCTGAAAAGCATGTCACATTCAAACGACGAAAAAGAAGAAATTATGCCGTTTTAAAAAGGAAAAAACACAAAAAACGGACAAAAAAACCAGGCCTTAATCATAATAAAATTTAAAATATATACAATTTAAATTAATTAGTTGTATATAAATTGTTAATATATTTAAATTAAATATATCTAAAAAAATTTATTGCAGATAAAATATATGCAATTATATATATACATACAACATTTATTTCAATAGCAAGTCACCAATTTTCACATAGCTTGTGGGAAAATAAGGAAGTTTGTAAGTTTTTAGATTGGCTTTAAGATTAGTATAATGTTATCTACTTATATTTTGCACGCATCTAAATAGATCAAAAAAGTGGAGATCTATTTGAATCAAAATTTTAATCCAAATATCTTCATATAAAATTTTTTTTCCATTTGTGTATGACTGCATAGAATGATAGGGAAGTCAATAGCCTAAAGGCTCAAATTGGAAAAATTATTATGTTTGGTCACTGGACGGTTCGGAGGCGAATTAGAATGTGTTACGTCACCCGATACACAACTAAAAAGTGATGTGGCTTGTCCTGATTCATCTCCGGGTGGGGTTCGGTGACCGCTCAGACTAATTTCACCTGAAATTGAGAGAAATATTTCTTGAGTTTTAAAAATATAGGCTTTGAGTTAGTACATTGTAAATATTAGATGTAATTAGTTGTATAAATTTATAAATTTATGTGTCACATACAAAAAATTTCTTTTTTTTATTGAGCCGATTATAGAAATACATTTTTTATAGAATATTTAATATTGAAATATATCTAATGCATCAATTTTATAATATAAATTTATTGATATATTCAAACATTTTTAAATAATATTTATATTTTATTCTAATTTATTAACTAATGGAAAACTATAGTAATGATTAGTTATTAGCACCAACTTCAAGATGATCTTTAATAATTTATTTAAATAAATATCAAGTAATCTCATTTTAATAAAACAAATAAGATATCTGACCATATATTTCATATGGCCATTAAAATTATACGATTTTCTTGGAGATTGCATACAAAATCTTCTACCTAAAATCCGTCAGCAACACCTGTCAATACAACTGTGATAGATATATAAACGTCCACTTCGATCCCTGCCGGAGAGCTCCAAGAAGATTTGTTGAAGAGCCTGGAGTGTGCTGTCACGGTCCAGTAGGAGCTGATCAACATCATAAGCACTGGATTTTTTGCTAATGTATGGGAGTATTTAGGGTTTCGGTGACAGTGTATCGCTGGGAAGGATGGCTGTTTAATGGCAGTGTGGTAGGCTTTGTTTTATGAATATCTAGACTATGGTAGCAGCTTTGTCCATTTGGAGATGATCAGGTCCATAAACGTTTTTATATAAAGTTTTTTGCATAAAATCTTGGTGTGTTTACATTTTCTAGGCAATATTAAGGGGCTGGTTGAGATTGCTTTTATTTTTTTGGCCTTTCAACTTTTCTTTTTTATTTGGTTTTGTATTTAATTTTATTTACATTTTGGTATCAAATAGAACAGCAAATTTACATTTTGGCATTATAAAAATATATATATTTTTATTTAAATTTATTCATGCTGAGCTAGTAATGATCTCGCAAAAGAGACAACAACAATGGTTGAGGAGTGTTAGTTTTATGTGGAATTTGATTGTACCGATCAAAGGGGTTGTATTGTTGTCTCAGACCTCAATACCATCAATCAAGCTTATTGAAGAGCTCGTCAGGGGTTGCTGGAAGGCAACACTTCCCTTGTTGGCCCCCCCAAAAAAATTTTGTCCCGTGTAAATGTTGTAGTGCTTGAGTTGAAGACAGGGAGCACAGTAGGTTGCAACGCCACGGTGATGCAAGACGGACTTAGAGGCAAAGAGTGGAGCGTCGTGATGCTTCAGAACTTAGCGCCGCAACGCTACGAGTCAAATTAATAGTTCTTCTTTTCAATTACTTGAAGGGACAAAATTTTAAAATTATCTCATTTAAAATTTATTTTAGTGAAAACGAATTAACAAATAATAAATTTAAACGTGATGCTAGTCGTTGCCTAAGGCAACGACTGGTTATTGAGTTGACGGGTTTGGTGGGTCATGAAGTTGTTAGCTGTGTGCTAACGACTAGTTACTTTTTTCATGTGATCTATAAATATATAGTTTAATTTAAATTTATATATATTTATAAAAATGTTATTAAAAAAAAGGAAAACTTAAAAAGAGAAAAACAAATAGTTAATTAAAATTTATTTTAAAGTTTTTTAATTTTTAACAGTTTCATTTACAAAAAAACAAAAACAAAAACAAAAAATATCCTTTATAAAAAAATAAAAAACAAAAATAAAATTAAAAAAAGAGAGAAATATCAAACCATTAGCTCTCTTAACGACTTTTCTTTTTGATTTTTTATAAATATATATAAATTTTAAATGGCTATTTTTTTCTTTTATTAAATTAACCATTTAAAATTTATAAAAAAAAAACTTATTTGACAGTTTATAACTTTTTGTAATATCATTTATAATAAAATAAAATAAAATAAACGAAAATATTAATTATAAAAAAACAATAAAAACGAAAATAAAAAAATAAAAAAAATTCAAGTTTTTTTAATTCGTTTTTTAGTTTTTTTTTCTTTTATTAAATTAGCCATTTAAAATTTATATAAATTTATAAAAAACCAAAAAAAGAAACTTTATAGAAAAAAATAACAAGCCGTTAAGAGAGCTAATGTCTTGATATATTTTATTTTTCTTAATTTTATTTTCATTTTTTTGTTTATTATAAATGATATTTTTCATTTATTTTAGTTTTTTTATAAATGAAACTATTAAAAATTAAAAAAACTTTCAAATAAATTTTAATTTAACTATTTGTTTTTCTCCTTTTAAGTTTTCTTTATTTTTTTAATTCCCATTTTTTATAAATATATATAAATTTAAATTAAACTACATATTTATAAATCATACAAAAAAAAGTAACTAGTGGTTAGCACATTTAATGACTCAGCTTGCCCGCTAGCTCAATAGCCATCACTTTCTTGATGTGGTGTGGCTCTATATATATATACACACACACACACATTTATTTCCAATTTTAAATTTTTTCATGTTAAATTCTAATATTCTTATTCGTTGCAATTTCTTTTCTTCCTTGTATTTGTTGCTTGATTTTATTCACAAGGAGGCGGTGAAGGTTGCAATGGTCACCAGCGAAGGAATTTTTATTCTGTGCGGAGTTTGGATGGCGTCCGGACTCCAATGAAAATGCGCCACGTCCGGTATTGAGGCTCGATATCGCTCGGTACCTAAGCGTAACCGGACGGTTCTTACGTCCGATGTCCGCACAGAATAATATCTCCGAAAGACTTGGATGGCAGTCCACGTTAATGATAGCTGAGGCCACCAACAAAAATGGTAATAACAGTCGGAGGTGATTGCAGTTATGACAATGGCAATTAATTATATATTTAATATTAATATTTAAACATATTTCATAATTACTTAATATAACTAAATTTAAAAAAAATTAATCAAAATTCAAAAAAATTCATTATGTATTATCTAAACTATTTGATGAAATTTAAATATATACAGACAGGGGCGGAACCGGCTTTAATTTTTAGGGTGAGCAAATTTATAAGTAACTGTTGGTGTTGACTTGAATTTAACTTGACCCTTCACTACAAGAAAATGGATCAAAAGCGATAAAAAAAATAGAGACAAAAAAAAGGGTCACTAAAGATATCTTTTAGCTACTAAAAGTAACTAAGGCCACTAAATAATAAGGAAACTTGACATTAGTCTCCAAAAATAACTATATATATATAGGCCATTTTAGTGACTAATGATTATTTGTATTTGAGTATATAATACATTTTTAAAGTATCATCAACATTTTATATAATGACAATTATTCTTAAACAAAATTTAGGTTGAAGTATGGATAATGTGTTAGCAAAAAAAATCAAAATGATGTAATTGATTAATCATTCAATTTCTACAAAATGTATATTGGGGTTGCCTTGAATTTGGTTTGACCCCTATTTGTTCTTATCCTTGACCGTTGTACGCTTCGCATATATGTTGGGGGTCCAAGGTGGCAGCCCCCCTGGCAACGTTCGAACTGCCCGGTTAGGTTGTGGGTCAAGAGGCAGTGCTCCTGCGAGGGTTTCCGGGGGCAGCCCCTCTGGCAGCGTTCGAACTGCCCGGTTAGGTTGTGGGTAAAGAGGCAGTGCCCCTGCAGGGGTTTCTGGGGGCAGCGCCCCCATAACAAATTTTGATTGTAAAGATATTTTTGGAATTCATGAATTCTCTTTTGTATTTGTTTCGGGCAATTGCCTAAAAACTTTAGGGCGGGGGGGGGGGAATCAACTAAAAATTCTTGTAATAAAGACTAAAAAATAGATGTAGGGGGACAAATTACGAACTATATAATAAAGATTTTTTTTTTTAATTTTTTTAGTGGAGCAATTGCCCTCCCTGAGCTTAAGGGGGCTCCACCCCTATATACAGACAAATATTTTTTATCTACATATCTATTTATTTATTTAATATTTTTTCCATACATAGTTATACGTACATCTAATAAGGCATATAACTTTTTAAAATATATAAATTATAAAAAATAATAAAAACCATAGACACTTCATCAAATTAATAATTTCATCTCATTAATTAATAATTCGTCTTGTTGAATTATCACGACTTAGGCTTCATTTGGGAAACCTTTAGGCTTTGTTTGTGATGGCTTTCTTAGTGCTTCTTAAAGCAAGTTTCTAGTAGAAAGTTTTTATTTTTTGTACTAAAATGCTATTTTAAGAAGCAGTAAGAAAGCCGCCCCAAATGAAGCCTTAAACAAATATTTTCCCTCTATTTTTAGGAGATTTTTCCACTTAAAAATTGCTTTATAAAGTAATAAAAAAATCGTCCCAAATAAAAAACTTTTTTTTTTTTGGAACGGGGGTATCTACCCGCTGCCACCCCTTTAGGAAGCGCTTGGCGGCGTAACTAATCCCTCGGATGACCTAGAAGAGGCACCCACCCTAGTGACCTCCTGGCCCGCACTTGATCAGACCCCACTTAAGAGGTGCCGCAGCTCGAGGGGATTCGAGCACATGTTGGGAGGTTCCCAACCGTACTCACCCACCAACCAAACTAAGCAACAACGGGCCCAAACAAAAACCTTACTTACTAAACTACAAACTGTCCCATTAATTCGCTTTCAGTGTTACTGCCCAAGACTCTCCATAGTTCAACTGTCAGTTTATCCTCGTAAATCATCGCAAACAATATTGTTTTGCGTTCAGACCAATATTTAAAATATTTTTGGTGAGTTTCACGCGGGGTTTTAAGAAATAGACTAATATATTTGATTCATTTGACTAATATTAATCTAGCCAATAGTAATTTGTGTGGGTCTCTTCTCTTCTCCCACGTCGTTTGCTTTGGCAAACTAATGACAATGGACAAATAACTTTTTTTATTATTATTATTATTTTTGGACATTCGAAGCTACTATAAATACTTATTTTTCAACTCCTTACTAATCGCATGGTTTATATTTAATTATAATTATATTATATTAAGAGTTTATTTGGAATAGCTATATCCCACTGCTTTATTTGTCAAATTGTAATTATAATTTTATTTGATTATTACTTTCTCGTTGCCTTTTAAAATTTCGGTGGTGAGAAGCTGCTTATTACAATCAGATTTGTTGATGTGTGATAGCTTTATCAAAGCGCTTTTTTAAGTTTTAAAAAATATATATATTTATTAGATCTATTTGAGAAGGCTGCAATTTTTTGTAAATGTTGTTATGATGAAATTAGTTTTTTTAAAGTTGAAGTAAAAAATAACTTTATTGTATGCAAGTTTTAGCGAGAAATCAATAGCCAAAAAGAAACTGTGGCTCCAAAAAGTGAATCACTTAAAAAGTTGTCTCAATTATACTCAACTTTTAAAAAAATTACTTTCTCCATAATAATTTAATAATTATATTTACAAAATGTTACAATTATTCCAAACAAACCATTAAAAAACATATTTATAATATCCACAACAATTAAAAAAAAAATTCTAACAACCACTTTACAATGAATTTTATAAATTGTTGCAGGTTGTAGGGGGGAATAATTGACCAGGACTCGTCACGAAAAAATTTCACAATCACTTTCCATCTCATAATGTTTGAGGTGCCGCACCCCGCACACGCCCGCGTTCGCTGAACTTGCTTGCGCCTGCTGCGTTTTGGGTTCGTGGGTCGGGTTAACTCGATAACCCGTGCGGGTCGGTTACAGGTTGAAATTTTTAACCCGCCACAAAAATAGGTCAGGTTTGAGTTATGTCAAACAGTAACGTGTCAATATCGGGTTTGATCTGAACCCGACCCACAACCTGATTTTGACACCTCTAGTTGCAGCCGTCCCAAACAAAACTTAAGCAATTGAAAAAGCGAATATATTTTAAAGCAATAATAAAACAATTTAGTAATAATAAAAAATATGTACCAAAAAGGTTAAACTTAAGACAACAAATGTTATGATATCTATATATCTTCAACTGATATATAAATGAAGACTCTAATCTTATTTAATTCATAGGGAAAATGCAAGAGACTACATAAGAAAATATAACTTGGTTGTTGTTTGACAAATTTGTTGCAATAATTGATATTAGAAATTTAAGATAATTATGTATGTTTTTTAAAAAAAAGACTAAACATTATAGTTTATTTTTTATATTTCTTATGATTTTTTTTATATGGCTATAACATATTCTTAAAATGTTGATTTATCAGCCAAAAATATAAGATAATTTTAAAAAAGAATATTAATTTTTTAATTTATTTTTATACCATCTTCTTATATAATTTTAAATTTAAGACAATGTCTCATTATGTTGATTTTTTTATTCATACAAAAAAATATAGATAGATTGAGTTTCATCAAATTTAACAAAAAATCAATTATTTATCAAATATATAAAAACTATAATAATGGTGGATGATATATAGGAGTTTACTTAAAAGTCCACTTTTAATCATAAATTATACAAATTAAAACATTCATTAATACAAAAGATTAGATAAAATATGTATTTTATAGATATTGAGCTAGTAGGCTATCTCCTACAAAAATTTCCCCCCTCTTTCTCTCTATTCTCACACAAAGTTCTTAGGTTGAACCCTTATAGCTCGTCTATTAATAAGGTCGGGTGTCACCTATAGACAAATTAAGATCAAACACATTTGACTCATTTGGAAGCCTCTATATACTTAAATCGTAATTATCTTCTCATGTAATGAAATTTATTAACTAAAATATTTTTTAGAACTATTTCATGATTAAATAATTTTAAAAAATTAGAATTTATATGATTCCTAAAAATTCATATGATCTACATGAATGTTGGGGTAATCTTTGAATTGGAAACTTTTAAAATTAAAGTCATGATTATCTGAACTCTAAATTTGACATGTTCACATCCAAATCAAGCGGCTTGGCGAGATGGATCCAATGAGCTCAAGATCACTCAATTCCGACATCATTAAGACACATAAGTGCAGAAAAAATACATCAAAATTAAGAGAATCGATATGGACAACACAAAGAGTGTTTTTTTTTATTCTAGTTCAAATTATCAAAATACTCATCCAAAAAATCTTATAAATAGAGTCTCATTCTTCACATGAAGATGCAAACGAAGGGAGAGAACTAGAGAGCTCTCTTGCATCTTTTTATTTATCGCCGCCGACACCCACCACCAGTTATTAACATCAACAACCACATGAAGATTGAGGGGGGAGGGGGGCCATGGGGGCACGTGTGATAACCAAAAAATACTAAAAGTGTAAAAAAAATTGAATTTATATTTGAACTGGAGCTCTTCGGGGAAGCGCTCCCGGCTTGAGAGCACAGCAGTGCGAAAAATTGCTTCTACGGCATTTGAGTCCTTGTTCTACAGTAATTTTGAATTCGACGTGAAGCGCTGTAGCGTTAGGTCACAAACAATATTTGTATATATTTTTAATTTAAATATCCCTATCATTTCCCATCACCCCCTTACTCTCACTTTACTTGAACGGGAAGGAAATGAAGGAGGAGAGAAAGGGGAAGAGGAGGAGAGAAAGGGGAGAGATAATTTTATTGCATTTCCACAGCTAGTAAACTATTTCACGTTGCCTGGCTGGGAACAAATTTTATCCTTTCTAAATCTATTTAAAGTACATTATCTCCTGATTTTGTTAGGTTTCATCATAGTATAACTTTTGATATTTATAGATTTGATCATTCTAAACTATATGATATGATTTTATTGCATTTCCACATGTTAAATATTTATATAAAAAACTCTCTATGAAATGGGTAAGAAAATGTATAATGAAAAAGAGTTGAAAAGCTATGTATTATAATTTGATATAAAAATTTGAAATATATAATATTTTGAAATGATTAATATGAACTAGAATGCAATACTGAAATTTGATACTAATATGACTGAAAGGATGTATTGTAATGATACTGCTTAATATTAGATATATATGATATGACAAAGATTCATTGATTCACTAATGAGAGTTATAAGGAGCGGGAGACTGATTGTGAGATAAGGATTTGGGGTGACTGATTCACTGATGAGAGTTATATGGAGTTATAGGATCCTTTAGATCAATAATTGATGTAGCAATTGGAGGGTTTTTGATGTCAAAAGCCTTTTAATAAGGCTTATGCCTTAATAAAGGAAATATCAATAAACAACTTCAAATGGCCATCTGATAAGATGAATTCTAAGAGAATAGCCAGTGTCAATAAGTAGGATGTTCTTTCTATCTTTATTGCCTAGGTAGCAATCATGTCTAAGAAATTGGACAATCATGGATTTAGTCCAATCTCAGGATCATCTATACTGGTAGAGGAGAATATGCTTAATCGTTCTAGTGATCCTAATATCTAAGGAATAAAGGACGTGAATATTATTGGAAGACAAAATAACCCATATTCGAATACATATAATCAAAGCTGGAGAAACCACCCAAATTTTAGTTGGAGTAATAATAATGGTGAAAATTAATGGAATGCAAATCAACCCAATCATGCGGGACCTTGGAACAATCCTCAGCAACTTGTAGTTAACCCCAAACCTATGTATCCCCTATGTTTCAATCAAACTAATCAATTTAACAATAAGAAGTCACCTTTGAAAGATTTAGTGCTTCAGATGGATAATCAATTGCATGGTCAAGCTGTTGCCATCAAAAACTTGAATAATCAATTAGGTCAGCTAGCTAATTCATGAATAGATCAAGCCCCGTTCTCCACATGACAAGAAGGAAGAAGGGAGAGAACTAGAGTGCTCTCTTGCATTTTTCAATTATCGTCGTCAATGACCACCACTAGTTATTGTTATCGACAACCACTTTTTTCGTCGATGACCAACGTCAGTAATTGTCACTATCTTTAGATTTTTGCTAAGATCTAACTCTATTGTTGGGTTTCAATTGTCCACTTGTGGACACCATACTTCTGTAATCTTATAAAAGAGAAATCAAATATTTTATTCTCAAATAATCATCTTCAACTTCTACTATAAGGAAGAAATGATTCTTATATCCTCTAATATGTAGTGGATTTTTCATCTGAGTCTAGCCCCGTAATTTTTTTCTTTTTTTGTGTTTTCCACATAAAAAATTTCTGATCATATTATTTTTATCTGTGCACTAAATTTTTGTACAATACTGAAACATAAAGCACACATCTACTCACTCAAATTTTGTAGCACGTAACAAAAACAATGCAAAATTTTAAATACTTTTTATAAAAATAAACCATATTAATGATATTTTAAGAAGCCATGATATCTAGATCTAAATGAGAAGTGACAGATATTTCTTCTACATAGATAGATATATATATATATAAACCCGTTAAATAAAAGAAAAAATTTGTGAATTTACTCGATAAATTAATGAAGCAAAATGAAACTGAAGAAAATCAATGCTCGGCTGCGTATTGGAAGACACAAAGCATAATTCACGTCCCCACATGTTCCTTTAACTTTGTTGAGGCATATTAATTATACGAGAATTTATAAATATCATGTGTCAAAAATTACAAAAAATAATTTAATTATCAATGTAATTTAAAACATTTGATATTATTATTTTGAAGCATTTTAATATATTTTTTTTCAGTTGATTGAATATTTTATTTAAAAGGAAAATATAATATCACACAATCAAATAATTAGGATTGTTGCGGGCTAGAATATACACGACGATAGAGTTAAAATACTACGTCTTAGCGTTGCACGGATATCCAGCTCACACATAGAGAACACAAGATTTTTATCAAAACCCTGAAAAGGGGAAAACCCACGGGGCCTGGCCCAGTTGAAACGATTCCACTAGAACTTGAGCAGATTACAGGGGACTGACTCGCCTCCAAGGGCGATCAGATTACAAGTATCACCCGTAGGGTGGAAGTTAGAGGCTTTTGAAGGCCTAAGGTCGCACTGGCAGAACTTCGGGGTCTCCCGGTGGTCTGGCAGAATTTTGGTCCCTAAGTAGTTATCGGGCAGAGGTGAGGACGTTAGATGATAGTCTGGCGGAGCTCAGGGCGTCAAGATGTGGTTCAGAGGAGCTCGGGGCGTCAAGCGGTGGTCCGGTGGTGCTGTAGATGTCAGGTGGTTATCCGGTAGAGCTCAGGGCCTCAGGTGGTGTAGGGCTTCAAGTGGTGGTCCGGCAAAGAGTAGGGCCTCAGGTGGTGGTCCGGCGAAGTGCAGGGCCTCAGGTGGTGGTCCGGCGAAGAGCAGGGCCTCAGGTGGTGGTCCGGCGAAGTGCAGGGCCTCAGGTGGTGATCCGGCTAAGAGTAGGGCCTCAGGTGGTGGTCCGGCGAAGAGCAGGGCCTCAGGTGGTGGTCCAGCTAAGAGCAGGGCCTCAGGTGGTGGTCCGGCAAAACTTCAGCGGTGGTCGAGGAGGAGCAAGGGGGCAAGAGCTCTCTCTTTTTCTCCTTAGGATTAGGTGCCTTTTTCAAGAGGAGAGGGGGCTCTATTTATAGATTTTCGTGAGTGGCATGACCCGTAAATAAGTGGAAGATCAAAGGTAGTTAGGGAGTGGTTTGAATGGACGACCGATGTTGAATCCCTTGATCATAGACCGTTTGCTAGACATTTGAAGGTCATAATGATGTCAAAATTTGGCGATCTTGGGCTCGTTGGTTTCATCTTGTCGAGACGCTCGATTCGACTATAAGCATGTCACATTTGGAGACCGTTTGGTAACCCAAATTATAGTTTAAATCTTCAAACAACGCTTCAGACCCTTGATTTGGACCCATTTGGGCTCGGATCAGGTTGAATTTGGTGTCGTTGGGTTCATATTTCTGAGACGTTCAGTTCGACTGTAAGTTTGCTGAAATCAGAGTTCGGATGGTCCCAATTTTTAATTTTGGAAGTTTTTAACTTGATTTTGCCTCGAGATTCGTGCCCGATCAAGATAATTTTTTGATGACGTATCAAGGATGATTTTATTTTATTTTAATATTTGATTGTTCTGATATACCAAATTGGTAAGTGAAGGGCGCGAAACATAAATCTAAATTATCACAGAAAAAAAGGTATGAAAACATTCAATCTTGAGAAGAAAATATTAAAAAAAGGGGAGAATATTATGAAAAAAATAAATAAATATAAAATATTAGCAAATTTATAGTTGAATTGAACACTTGGATGGGACAAAGTTAATGACATCAAAATGGATTCAATCCAGCTCCAAATAAGCTCGAATTAAGCACCAATGCTATTAATTGAGGAGCTAAATGATCTCCAAATTAAGCATGCTTATAACTAAATCTAGCAACTTAATCGAAAAAACACAAAAGCACTCAATTCTTATATTATTAAGACACTCAAATGCTAAAAAAAAGATCTTCGATCAAGAGAATTAATATAGGTCATCTGATGGAACATTTAAGAAATTTGGCTAAATTTATCAAAAGGCCACTCAATAAAACTATAAATAGACTCATATTATCCACAAGAAAGACGAAGAGGACCTTAACTTGAAACTTAAGAAAGCATGGAGACTTGAAGAACTCTAGAGCTCACCCCATATTTGATGCCAACAATTACCGCCATCAACAACTATCGCCTGACTGCCATCAACTCAACAGTTTAAGAAAATAACCTCTCTTTAATTATTGTCTCTCACGAGTTCTTTCAACAAATTCACATTGGACGACTTATGTGGCAAACATTGGGTCCACTGCCCGTCCAATGACATGGACTTATCGGACCAAATCTATGGCCCTTAGGCGAGCAAATTGCCACAGCGACAGCACATTTTGCATGCCCCCTCCCGAAGCTCTGTGTCAACTTCTAAGCCTTTGTTTTATTTTGCTGAGCTCAATAAAATTCATAAATTTGTTTGGAACGTAGCCTTCTAATAGCTTCGTAGAAACATATGGGAAGTTTCTTTTGGCGGTGGACTCCCGAGTCTTTCATACGAAACTATTGTCCTCAACTTTATTTTATTTTTCACAGTTTTTAAAAAAAAAATTATGTTAAAAAGTACTTTTTAAAAAATTTTAAGAAGTTGATTTCTCTATAATAATTTTATAAAACAGTATAAAAATTATTCTAAATAAAATCTTAGTAATTATATTCTATTAGAAAGAAATTCTTAAAATTATTTGTGAAGCACAAAAGTATTTGATTTGTAGTTTACCTCTAAGAATAATAATTTGTTTGATAATTAAGTGCTTTGTGTTTGGATAAGATTTTTAGTCTGTTTATTAAATGAGTTGAATGTTATTAGAAGTAGCTCAATAATGTTAAATGATGGATTATCTCGTTGTTCAATGTTCATATATATCGTATATGGAAATACTTGTATCATAACATTCTTGATTTGTCACCCAAAAATTGACTTGATTGAGCACGAATCTTGAGGCATATCTAAGTTTGGAACTTCCAAAATAAAATTGGGACCATCCGAACTCCAACTTCAACAAACTTATAATCAAATTGAACGTTTTAGTAAGACGAACCCAACGACACAAAAATCGGTCTAATCTGAGCCAAAATGGGCTTAAATCAAGGAACCGAAGTATATTTGAAAGGTTCAAAACATTAATTGGATGCCCAAATGATCTCTAAAGATGACATGCTTATAGTCGAATCAAGCGGCTCGACGAGAAGAATACAACGAGTTCAAGATCGCTTAATTATGATATCATCAAGGCACTTTAATGATTGACAAAAGCTTAATGATCGAGCAAATCGACATGAACCGCCCAATGGAACACTCTAAATTTGCCCCATATCTTCATTATATCATAAGGCATGTCACTCTCAAAATTTATAAATAGACTCCCTCTTCCCACATGATAGGGGGCTTGGACCTTTGGGTCTTGGAATTTTGGAGGCTTAGATCATGGGCTAAATACTCAAGAGAGTGTTGAGACTTGAGGCATCCTAAAACTACACACTGACACTATCGCTCGCAAATCCTTGCCACCAGGCTGCCGATGCGGGACCTTTGCTTGACCAACATCATCAGACCTCCGTCCAACAGTGATGGGGGCATACTGCGATAGATTAGTGGTGAGCTAATATAAAACTCGCTAAATTTTAATTATACTTAGGTTTTCTTTGATATAAAATTTATAACAGTCCACTGATTTAAGCAACTATACGTGCTGAATTAAGTAATAAAATGATTGAGTAGAGTGTCGAACCCATGAGAGTGTGATTTGCTAAATTACAATAAAACTACTAATGCTTACTCCAATTGTATTAATTTATTCATTTCAGTAGGATAAATTAATACAAGTGGAGTAAAATTAGTAGGATAAGAAATGATCTTAAACATATATATTTAATCTAGATGGATATCTTATAGAGAAATAATCTTTAATAAATAGATTTAAGTTTGGAAGAGAACTTGAGAAGGAGATCTATCCAAAATAAGTCAAATTCAATTGGATTTGTAAAGGTTATCCTATGTATGCTTGATCATATCAAAACAACAACAAAAACTCAATATTCACATGGCCATATCAAAATGGTGAACAAAGAGATTTTGAAAGACTTAATGTCTGCATGACCATATCAAAATAGCGAGACACAAAAATTTAGGGGTCAAACATTCACTTGACCAAATCAAAATTACAAAGAAGGAAGATTTAGATGCTCACATGACCAAACTAAAATAAAGAGCATGTTTTAAACTTGAATGAAAGGTCACTTTCAGGAAAGTAGGTTTAAAGTTTTTAAATAAGATGTGACTTTCAAATGAACATATTTAATGGTTAGATTGAGAAAATATTGGGTGTCAATTGTATTAATTTATTCTACTGAAATGAAAATTTATTCTACGTGAAGTATGGATGATTTGTATATAGTGACTAATAATTCTTTATACTTGAGTACATAATACATTTTAAAAATATCATCAATATTTTATATAATGATAATTATTCTTAAATAAAATTTAGGTTGAAGTATGGATGATTTGTTTTGCAAAAAAAATAAAATGATGTAATTGATTAATTATTCAATTTCTACAAAATATATGTTGGAGTTGCCTTGAATTTGGTTCGATCCCTATTTATTCATATCTTTGATCGTCGTACGCTTCACAGATATGTCGGGGGTTTAAGAGGGCAGCGCCTCTGCAGGGGTTTCTGAGGGTAGCGCCCCCGGAACAAATTTTGGTTGTAAGGATATTTTTGGAATTCAAATTAATAAATAAAATGATGAATTTTCTTTACTATTTATTGGGGGCAATTGCCTAATAATCATAGTATTTTAAAACTTTTAGGGGGGGATACTTTATTGATAATATATCGATAGAAGAATGTGAAAGATTGAATGATAAGATTGGTTGAAATTAGCTGAATGATAAGGACAGACTGATTGATAAATAACATGTGTAGTTTCCATTAAGTACTTATAATTTATTTTATAGTGATGATGTATTTATAGTTTTTTTTTTGGTTAAAACCCATAATACGGGCTTTTATGTATATTATAGTGATGTAGCTAATCTTTTGTAATGACTATTATGTATATGATATTTTGGACTTTTAATAACTCTACATATTGATTAATATAAATACAAATCTTGTTTCTTTTTGCTGTTCAAGTGAAATTGATAAACTATAGTTCAATAGCTAAAATTAAAGAAAGATGCAATTTTTATAAGGAATATTAAAAAAAGGGAGAAAATTACCCATATATATATAAATTTAGGATCATATGTGGATCTCAGCAAATTTATAGTTGAATTGAACAATTTGATGTGACAAAGCTAATGACATCCAAATGAATCCAATCCAACTCCGAATAAGCTTGAATTAAGCACATAAATCATTATTGGAAACAATATGAGATTAATTAAGGATCTAAATGATCTCCAAATCGAGTATGCTTATTGATGTATCGCCAAAAAATTATCTTGATTGGGCACGAATCTCGAGGAAAAACTCAAGTTGGAAACTTCAAAAATTAATTCGGAGACCATTTAAACTCCGATTTAAGCAAGCTTATAGTCGAACTGAGCGTCTCGGAAATACGAGCCCAACGACACCAAAGTCGACTCAATCCGAGCCCAAATGAGCCCAAATCAAGTACCCGAAGTGCTGTTGGAAGCATCGAACAGCAATTTGAGTTACCAAACGGTCTCCGATTTTGACGAGCTTATAGTCGAATCGAGCGGCTCGACGAGACAAATCCAACGAGCCCAAGATCGCAGAATTCTGATATCATTAAGACCTTCAAATGCTTGATAAACGGTTCACGATCAAGGGATTTAATATCGGTCGTTCATCCGGATCACTCCTTATTTGCCCTTGATCCCTCATCTATTTACGGGCTATGCCACTCCAGAAAAACTATAAATAGCCCCTCATTTCTCTTAAGAGGGGACCCAAGCCAAGAAGAAAAGAAGGAGAAGAAGAAGAGGAAAAGTGTAGGAGGGAACAGCTCCTCCTCGACCACCGCCGGAACTTCGCCGGAATTCCGCCGGATCACCACCGGAGCACCACCAGGCGTCCAAGGGACGCCGGAGCTCTGCCCGACGCCGGAGCAACATCGGAATTCTGCCCGACGCCAGAATTCTACCCGACGCCCGAGTGACGCCGGACTTCTTTCCAAGTGACGCCGGAATTCTGCTCGACACCCGAGTGACGTCGGAACTCCGCTTGGCCTTGTAACTAATGCTCATTGTAATCTGATCGTCCTGAATTTAAAGGACGAATCACCCTCGTGTATTTCAAACAACACTAGTGGAACTCTTTCAACTGGGCGTGGCCCCGTGGTTTTTTCCCTTTCCAGGGTTTTCCACGTACAAATACTGGTGTTATTTCATTCTTCTGTTTGTGTGCTGGATATACGTACAACGCTGAGACGGAAATTTAAACTCTATCGCCGCGTATATTTGAGTCCGCAACACTTATAATTAAATATGGCATCTTAATAAAAAAAACACAAAATCACTCAATTCTTATATTTTTAAGACACTTAAATGCTAAAAAATTGAACTTTCATCGAGGGAATTAATAAAGGTTGTATATGGGACATTTTAGAAATTTGGCCAATCAATAAAACTATAAATAGACTCATATTAGCCACATGAAGGAGAAAGATGACCTTAAGTTGAAACTGAAGAAAACATAGAGACTAGAGGTGTCAAAATGGGTTTTCAGGTCAGGTTCGGGCTTAACTCAAAACTAACCCGCCTTCAACTGACACCACCTGATTTGCTAAACGGGTCAAAAACTCGAACCTGAGCGATGGGGCGAGTGGGTGAATGGGCATGCGAGCGAGCGGATGTGCGGGCAAGTGGGTGAGCGGGCAAGCACGAGGACGACATGCTCGATGGACGAACGAGCGATGGACAGACTGCGGGGATGACTCATGACTGCGACGAACAAGTAGTTTCAAGTTGCTTTCAAGTTTTTGGGTTGACCCAAACCTGATTTGAAATTGCAATCGGGTCAGTATAAAACCCGAACTCGACCCCCGTTTTCCGAACAAGTTGACTCAAAGTCAAAATTTTGGGATGGGCTCTGATCGGGTTTTCATGTCATATCAAATATTGACAGTCCTAATGGAGACTTGAGGAACTCTATAGCTCACCCCATGTTTGATGCCAATAATTATTGTCATCAACAGCTATTTCCCGACCACTGTCACCTAACCAGTATTGCCCATTCGTCATCCCTAGAGCATCTCAACTGTCGTTACATACCCAACTATTGTCAATCGATCACCATATCCTGACCACAATCACTTCACCACCATCATCTACTCATGATCACTCTATTGCAATCTCTTGACCAATGTTGCTTGACTTTTATCTCCTAACTGTCATCACTCGAAAATAATCCTTCAACCACCTTCACATGACTATTGGCATCCGATTGCTATCGCCCACCAACTTCAACGTATCATTGTCAACAATATTAACGCGCACTGTTGATGTACACCATAATTTATAAGGATGGTACATACCGTCAACACCAACAAAAACACCACACCAACCTACTTCATCGTATGTTGTTGCTCGCAATGCGATGCACACCAATGCTAATACAGCCAATATACACTACCAACATGACTCACAATGTGATGCAACTATAATGTCTTAATACTCTTAGAAATTCAACTAGGGAATTCATCATCCACAGTTCATTTGTACTATATTGTCTCAATATCTTCCTCAATTATGGGGAATGATATCAATTGTAACATACAACATATACAAGCAGAATTATTTTAATTAAGTTTTTCCTTTTTAATATTTTTACGTAAAGACTTTATGATATATCGCAACATTTTTTATTTCTTTTATGTGTTGAATTTTCATATAAAATTTGGATATTAACTCTCTTTCTATTTACTACCATGAATTTTTTAGTCCATAATAATTCATAACAAAATTCTCACTTAAAATTTTAATAATGATTCTTCCAATTTAAATTTGGCCCTTTGTCAAATTTGATGAACGATAAATTTCAAACTAGAATCTATGCACTTTAGATTCCTAACCTTAAGAAAATAACCTCTCTTTAATTATTGTCTCTCACGAATTCTTTCACCAAATTGACATTTCACGACTTATGTGGCAAAAGTTGGGCCCACTGCCCATCCAATGATATGGACTTATTGGACCAATTCTATGGCCCTTAAGAAGAGACGGATTAATTATTCTGTGCGGACAACGGATGACATTCGAAGACGAATGAGAGCGCGTCATGTCACTTTTTTGTTGTGTACTGATGATGATGTATACCACAGTGTAGCAGATGATGTGGCGCGCTCTCTTTCGTCTCCGAATGGTCCGGTGTCAAATAAATTTACACATAAATACTATGGGAATATTATTGTTTTGTGATTATTCAAATAGTTATAAAACAGCCATTTCTTGATTACAAACGAGAATTCACCATCATCAACACAATCGCCTAAATGGACGTAATTGTTAGCGCACACAAGCTCAAATTATTAGGTCCGGTCACCTGACCTAAAAATAGGTCCGGATTATTGACACGTGGCACTTAAAGTTAAAGCGCAGGTAAAGCGCAAGTAAAGTACAAGTAAAGTGCAGGTGAAACGCAGGTCAAAAGCGCAGTCAAAAGCGCAGTCAAAAGTGCAGGTAAAGCGCAGGTAAAGCGCAGGTCAAAAAGCAGTCAAAAGCACAGTTCACGTGGCAATTTTTTAGTGGACGTCCGGACCTATTTTTAGGTCAGATGACCGGACCTAATAATTTTCCCAAGCTCACGGTTCAAAGGACAGTAGCTCTCCATTACATATATAGCATTCGATGACTGCCCATGTCATGTGCACTCACATGTTCTCTAACAAGCCGTCCTTTACTGTTCTATATATATACAAGCATTGTAACTATGAACATTCTCACTTTACTATTTTAAGTGAAATAACTTTTATTATCTATGTTATTTCTTCTTGTTAATAATATTGTATTGGTCTTCTTGCTATTTTATAGCTTCTTAAAGCAATTTTTTAATACAAAAATTAAATTTTTTTTACTAAAAAGTTATTTTAAGTAGTAGTAAGAAAGCTGTTCCAGACGAAGCCTAAGATTTTATTTGAGACAGCTTTTTTACTGTTTTATGAAGCAACTTTTTTAGTACAAAAAAATTATATTAAAAAAATTCTTGTACTAAAAAACAGCCTCATAAAGATGTAAGAAAGCTGTCCCAAATGAAGCTTAATATTAAGTCATCTTCTATCCATTATAATCTAACTCAATAATCTCATGCAATATCATAAAAAAATAATTTAAGGTTCTTCATTACCACATATTTCATTATTCATAGCGTTTTTTTTTTCTCACCCATATATAATCTCAAGTTTGGATGAGTGGCCTTACCCTTAGAGATAGGATACGAAATGAGCATATTCGTGAAAAGGTTGGAGTAGCTCCAGTGGAAGATAAGATTAGAGAGAGTCGTCTTAGATGGTTTGGTCACATAAAACGGCGGCCTTTCGATGACCCGGTTAGGAAAGTAGAGGTCTTAAATTTGACTTATGTTAAGAAAGGTAGATGTAGACCTAAAAAGACTTGGTTATTAAAGCTATTAATAAAATATCAAGTATATAGTTTAACTTCACAAATAGGTCCCCGAGTTATTTATGATATAAATGAATTTTAGTAGCTATCTTATTTGCCACCTAAAATATATCAAAAACTTAATATTAGCATATATTAATAGTTTCTTAACATAAAAAATATAAATCTCACTTATTTTTGCACATAAATAAGGGCAGTTTTCTCTTTTCTTAGCACATCAAGTTATACTTTGAGTTTCCCTTGATTTAATTAAGTCAAATCATATGCATGTTATTAAATATTCATATCAGCACATTATTACAAGATTAACACTGGAATAAGGCCAGGCTTACCTCACAAGGGGCTTACCTTACCATTATTTAGGGTAACATAAATGATAATAGGCCTCACATTCATTATCATTTAGGCTATATTAGGGATAACTTTCTTACTATTTTCTAACGCAGCTTTTTAATACAAAAAAATTTAAGCTCAAGAATTTTTTATAATAGAAAGCTGTTTTAGAAAGCAGGAAGAAAACTATCCCAAACAGAACCTTGGATCCCTACATTTAGAATGATTAAATATTATAAATGGATCATATGACTTATGTTATAAACAGGCACAAAAATAGGACCCAAATCTATGGTATTCTAATAAAATTCAATTTCATTAGTTTTATATATTCCTCTAAAAATTTATTTTGATTGCATCCATTTCTATGACAAAAGGAATTTCCTAAAATTTTCACATTAAATATTTCAAATAACTCATGCTTAATTCAGGCCCAATATAATCGGCTTTCTTCCAAATGTTTATTTTTAACAATATTTATTTAGTAATTCCTTGAACAAAGAACTCATTTTAAATAATTTTTCTTATTTATTTTGACAGAATGAAATTGTAAACTCACACACATCCTTTTGATTGGAAGCCTAAGCTCCCAACCAAGAACCCAATACAACATTATAAAAGTGAATACTCTTCAAATTTAATTCTTTTTTTTTAATAAGATAATTATGAATTACAATGTCACCAAAGATTAAGGGTGTCATAATGAGTTGAAGGATGGGTTTGGGTCCAACCCGAAATTAATTTGACATGAATCCAGTCAATCTGAACTCAACCTATTTAATAAACGGGTTCAAAATATGAACCCGAACTACTATAAACATGAATGATCCGAACCAAACCCGTTAACCTGTTTTGGTTAAAAAAAATAATATAATTTGTTTACTATAAAATTTATGATATTTGATAAAAAAAAAAGATGAAGCCCAAATGAAAAAAAAAAAAAAAGGAAAATATTTTAAATGGGTTATTTTTGGGTCAAAAAAAGGTTTTCAGGTCAACCCAAGTTCAACCTATTTAATAAACAGGTCAAAAAACTTAACCAGAACTTGTATTTTTTGGGTCAAGTCTGACGAATTCACCGGTCATCTTAATTTTTGACATCCCTACCGAAGATGCCTCGAAGAAATCTTTGAATTTCATTTCATTTCATTTCATTTCAATATCATAAAGAAAAAAATATATATAATGTTCATATAAAACAACCCCTCTTGTTTGAATAGTTTAAGACTTTAAGGCTATATTATCGTTTGATTTGAACGAATTGAGAAAAAAGTTTAAATAGAAAACAAAAACAAAAAAAATTTAAAATAGAATCGACGAAGCAATAAAATTTAAAACAATTTAATTAATAAAAAAATATTTTTGTTTAGTTTAAAAAGAAGGTTAAATTTTTAAAAGTAGCATATTACTTTTTTAATTTAGGCTTCGTTTAGGATGGCTTTCTTCCTGTTTTTTAAAGCAGCTTTTTAGTACAAAAATTAAAATTTTTTAACTAAAAAACTGCTTTAAGAAGCATTAAGAAAGCCGTCCCAAACGAAATCTTAGTTAAAGAAGTTTAATGAATGTTAAATTTAAGAAGGACCAGTAAAAATAGATTATGGTTTTAAAGCAACCGTAAAAAAGATTTTTCGGTTTCTTTAAAAATCGGAAAAAAAATTTCTGGCCTCTTTAGAAACCGAAGAAAAAATCCAGTTTCAATATAAACTGAAGATCCTTCATACCTCGTACTCCCTACAAATTCTCATATTCTGTGTATTCCCTACAAATTCTCTAACGTGTACATATATTAACTATTTATTTATATATATCAATATATGTATATCAACTTAACGTAGTTATGTCAATTAATACTAATATATATTTATTAAAAATTTAATATATTTAGTTATATCTAATATATCTAATATATCTAACTAATTATAAGTATCTAAATATCTAAATATCTAAATAATATATCTAATATATCTAATATATTAGAAGCCGATCGAACCAGAAAATATTGTCCGGTTTCGAATGAAACCGAAATTTCTATATATTTATTTTGTATTTTAAAATTTAATTATTTAATATGATTATTTTTATTAATAAAATATTTAACATATAACACCATAGAACATTAAGAACCATCTTTAAATTTAAATATTTTGTGATAATACAAAATCAAATATGTACTAAATAGTTTAATTCAAACTTTACTAAATATTTAAAAAATTATACCTAACTATGCAAATTTTAGGAGTTAACTGTCAAATTTTTAGAGTCCTTGGCAGTTTAGGAGTTAACTACCTATCTCAAATTTTATTATTTAATTATTGAAGGATAATGAATAAAGATTTAGCTTTTAAAATAATTATTATTTTATTTGATTTTTAAATTTAAATATAGTTTATATTAATATTTTTTAAATAAATTGACTCATCAGTTAACCAGCCAAATAAGAGCTAGCTCAAATACGACTGAAAAAGAAATGCAATGTAAAAAAAGTACAATTTAAAAAGAATATTTTGAAGTTATTTGGAAGTAAAATAAATGCAAATCAATGTTATTTTTTAATTTCGTTTGAAGTAAAATGAATGGAGTGTAAAGTCTAAAGATAGTAATGATGATGGACGATTGTGGCAGTGGCGAATGAAGGTGGCCGACATAGCTGGTGGCTAACGACAGGTAGTGACTCTAGTGGTGGCTGACGGGCGGTTGGGGTGGTGGCGGTGGTCTGCGGCAGACGGCAATAAAAGAGGTTGCTTGCAGTACTAAAAAATATTTTCGCTCAAAATTGGATGAATTTCTTTACCTTAAAAATAGACTAAAATGTTTTAAGCTATTTTTTTTTTACTTTACCCTGCATTCCTTTTTCATCCTATCAAATATTAATCTTTTAAAACCCATATAAAAACAAAAATCAACAACCCAAGGATTAGAAAAAAAAACAATATAAAAACATCCTTCTTGACCTTTTCAGGCCTTTTCTTCACCTAAAATTTTCATAATGACATTTGTTGATATAAACAAAAAAAAAATTTCATGATGTAGTTTTCATGGCCACATCAATCGAGCTGCTGAGCTTTCCGGCATGCAATCGATGAACATTTGAGCCTCAATTAATTAGACTTACATAAAATCCTATGTTTTTCATATGATAATCTTTTTCACTCTCTGCATTTACAAATTTTTAGTTATTTTTCAACATTAATGTGTATCAAGAAAACTTATTAAAATTTGATGAAAATGAATGAGTGCATGTCTATATTATATTTAATTTTGAGAGAATTTTTAATATATTAATATATTTAACATTTAAATTGTAATATTTACTTATATAATATTTAAATTTATAATTCATATAAAAATATTATTAATAATAGTTTATTTAAAATTATATATATTTGATTTTAAAATAATATAGAAATAAATATAATTATTTAATATTATATATATAAGTATATACAAAATTTTCAATATATGTATAAATCTTCCATATTTTGTTCTTCTTTATTTCTCTCACATTGCATTAAAAAACGTTACATTCTCCAATTATCAAGGAAATAGTCCTTCCCTGCAAATTAATATTTGAAGGAGGAAAATTTATTTAGTACTGCATGAGATGAATCAGGATGTGTCATATCACTTGGTATACAGTGATACATAATATTTTTTTGGGACAGTTAGGAGATTCGAGCCCGAATGAGATGGGAGGAACGTGTTTCGTTGACCACTCGGCCACAGACTCGATCTCCATGTTAATGACATGATACATAATATAACAAAATAATGACGTGATATGTCCTGATTCGTTCTACACAACATCCAATGACCATGTAATAATTTCTTCTGAACGACACTCAGATCAGAATTTTTATATGTTGAAAGCATAGTTGTGTATCTCAAAGCCACAGCTGCTCAGCAAAAGAAAAATTGAAAATCAAAGTCTGAAATAATTTACTCAAAGTTCTTGGCTGTGCTGCTAGGGTTTCTGCCCTAGTTTTTTTCCTGCGCTCCTTCTCCCGGCGATCTTTTCCCTGGAGGGAGGGCTTGCCCTCCCCTCCACCTTCTCTTTCTCATGGCCTCCTCCTCCTACCTTACTGAGTTTCCTCCTCTCTCTGGAGGACCTGCTCCCGCTTCCCCCTCACTGCCGGTAGGGTTGAACTTCATTTCAAACCTTATGAAAGAAGATCCGGTAGCCAATGAATTCGCGTTGCAGTTTATTTCTCCCTCCTCCAAAATCCCTTTCTCGGCAGACGACCTTGCCTTTGGTACCCCAGCTTGGAGCCTTTCGCTGGTGGGTTACTCCATAGGCCCGAGACCCACCTACCCAAGCCTTCTCAACACGATCAAAAAGACTTGGTCTCCGAAAGGTTCGATTGAGATGCTCTCTCTCAACGACAATTTCTTTCTCTTCAAGTTCTCCTCGCCGGAAGACTACAATCTCGCTTGGACTGGTGGCCCCTGGTTCTTTTTTGGACGACCCTTCATCATGCAAAAGTGGACTCCGAAATTCAAGTCGAAAAGAGATGAGTTTACCTCTATCCCTATCTGGGTTAAAATCATTGATTTACCTTTAGTGGTTTGGAATCCTATGGGTATTTCGAAGATAGCAAGTTTTATTAGTCATCCTCTTGAGGTTGATGCGCTTACTGCTCGTAAGACTAGGCTCACGTTTGCGAGAGTATGTGTTCTTGTATCCAATACATCTACACAACCTGATGAAATTCCTATCTCTTTAGATGGGGAGGATGTTAATCTAAAAGTGCATTATGACTGGAAGCCAACACCTTGCTCTGGATGTTGTTCTATTGTCCACCCTTCATCCCTATGTCACATAAATCTGCAGCCACAAACCATACCTAAACAGCACCCTTGTGGAAGGAGCTCCAGTAGATCTCGCATTTCTCGCCCACCTCTAGCAAAACCACCAAATACAAATCACATGGGCCAACCTGCGCCACCTCTCAACCATATTCCCTCCAGCAACCACCAACCTCCCCTTCTTCCCACACCTACTCAAACAACATCTTCTGATCAGATAGTCCTCCCCTCTCAACCCATTACTTCTACTGCTCCTGCTTTGCCCCCTCCAAAGACATAATTCCGAACCTAAACTAACCCACTCAGGATATCCCCTCTTCTGACAATCTGCCATCCCCTGATCCCACCTTGGTGACTCCTCCACTCTCAACTATCATCACTGATAACTCTATACCCCCCTCTGCTGGCTTTGCCCCTACAACTGGAAATAAGATACACTCCCCAAACAAATTTGCTGTCTTGCAACCAGACGATCCACCTGATGTTGGGGAAATTGCGGACACTACTATATTTGATTCAAACTCTGAGCAATCCTCATCACTTAATTCCCAGAATTCTCAGTATTCAAAAGCTGCTAAAAGCAAAAGCGTCAAGAAGACGCGCTCCTCACATCCTAAATCCTGATGAACCTTCCATCCTTAGCTTGCTGGAATGTCAGGGGATTTAACTCCCCTGATAAGGTTTTAGCTTGTTAAAAACTTGTTTCTACTCACCGTCTGGACCTTCTCTATATTCTGGAAGCCAAAGTTTCATCTCGTATGGCTGAAGACCCTTGGTTTGTTAACACCCATAAAATTTTCTCAGGAGAATTGAGCTGTAATAACTTTAATTGCTCCTCACCTGGCCGCATATGGGTTAAATGGAACCCTATGACCACTTCCTTTACCCCTCTCTCCACACAACCTCACAACTCATTCATGGTTTGCTTTGCTATGGATCTGCTCCTCCTATTATGCTCACTGTCATCTACACTGCTAACTCCCCTGGTGACAGAGCTCATCTCTGGGATTAGCTCTGCACCCTTTCTGAATCCATTGATTCACCCTGGATTATTTTGGGTGATTTCAACTGCTGCAGAAACAATAATGAAAAATATTGTGGCATCCCCCTTCACCACAGTCGTTTTGGCAAATTGAACAATATGATTTTTAATACTGGTACTTTTGACCTCGCTTCTACTGGTTTGCTGTACACTTGGTTCAATCAGAGGTCTGATGATCCTATACACATAAAACTAGATAGAATTTTGGTGAACACTCTTTGGCTTGAACAATTTCCCACATCATACTACAGAGTGGAACCTCCTTATTGTTCTGACCAGTAGCCTCTTGTGCTACATTTGGGAGACTCTCCCACAAATAAATGTAGATTTCTGTTTAAGAACTACTGGATTAACATGGTTGGATATTGGGATGGATTGATTTCTGTTTTTGCTGAGTTCGATCAGGGCAATCCCATTGCTGCTCTTTATATGAAGTTGTCTAACTTCAAACAATACCTTAAACATATGAATTGGACCAATTCCTCTTTTTTATCTGCCAGAATGTCTGCTCTTCAGGAAACCCAAAAGTACTGTTTAGACCAGTTAAACATTACACCTCTTGATCCGTCCTTAAATGCTAATCTCACAGAGATAAATTCTTTGCTGGCTTCCTTTAATGCTGTTTGGAGTAATTGGATGATCCAGCGTGCTAAAGCAAAATGGCTGAGTAATGGGGAAGATGACCTGGGCTTTCTCTATGCCAGAATTCAAGGCAGGCGTAACATTATTCATATCAAAATGATTGTTACTGAGGATGGTGTTTTTTCTACACACAATGGTATTGTAGCTGCTATTTCCAAACACTTTGAAAAAATTTTTAATACCCCTAAACCTCCCAATGCTCTTGATAATCAGATTCCCATTGGAAAAGAAATACCGACCCACCTCATTGCTCCTCTCACAACACAAGTCACTGACCAAGAGATTAAAAATGTGGTTTTTGCTGGCTCATCTACCTCGGCTCCCGGGCCAGATGGGTATACCTTTGAGTTTTATAAATCGTCTTGGGAAATTATTGGTCTGCAAGTTTGCAAAGCCATCAAGCACTTCTTCCATACGGGTATTCTCCCCAAAAGGGTTAAAGCCACTGCCATTGCATTGATACCCAAAGGAACGCATGCTAACAATATCTCTGATTACCGCCCCATCTCTCTTTGCAATGTTTTTTATAAGATCATTGCAAAGATCCTTGCTAATCGTATGAAAGACATTATGCCTATCATTATTCATAAAAGCCAAGCTGGCTTTATTCAAAAAAGACTTGCTACTGACAACATAATTTTGGCGACTGAAATTTTGAATGGTTACATGAGGAAATCTTCTGCAAACTACTTTTGTGCAAAACTTGATATCAGAAAGGCTTTTGACATGGTCTCTCGTGATTTCCTTATTTCTAGAATGATTAAAAAAGGATTCCCGATTCAGTTTGTTAACTGGATTAATGCTTGCATTCAAGATGTTCATTTTTCTGTTTGCATTAACGGAACACTAGAAGGATTTTTCAACTCTTCGTCTGGACTTAGACAGGGCTGCCCTCTCTCCCCTCTTTTGTTCTCCTTAGTGATGGATGCTTTCTCTTGTGCTCTTGATGCTAGCAACTTCTCTGGAATTTCGATGGATACTCTCAAGATAAACCATTTGCTCTATGCAGACGATCTTTTAGTTTTTGGAAAGGCTTCCATGAATAATGCTTCTTATCTTATCGAAACCTTAACTGTTTTTGCTGCTTCCAGTGGGCTGCATATCAACAATGGGAAATGCTCGATCCTATTTTCCTGTTTCTCTAACCAAACCTCTCAAATCACTTCATTCCTTGGTTTTCTCAATTCGGGAAACCATATGACCTACCTTGGGCTACCCATTTCTATCAAAAAACTATCCTCTGCTCATTTCCAACTACTACTGAGTAGGCTTTCTACTCTACTTGATGGTTGGAAAGTTAATTTTTTTATCTTTTGCAGGTAGAGTTCAGTACTTGAGATTCACTATTGCAAATACACTTTCTTATTGGATTAGGGGTGCTATTATTCCAAAAGCAGTACGGAGAATGATTGATAAAGTTAGCTCTAGATTCTTATACCATGGCTCCACCTCTTTGAAGAAGATGCATCTTATTGATTGGAAAAACACTTGCTTGCCTAGAGTTTTTGGGGGTCTTGGTTTACCTTCCATTGCGGCTCTTCAACATGGTTTTGCTTGCTCTTTTATTTGGAAATTCTACTCGGCTGATTTTTAGTTGCTGATTGGTTCAGATGTGTTATGGATTCACCCTTTAAACCTCCTCCTCAAAATTCCACTAAAATTTGGAAGTTCATTTGCCATACATCTGCTATGATTAAGGATAATATCTCCCTACACATGACTAGTTTTAACTGCAAACTCTCTTTGTATTGGGACCCTTGGTGTCTGGGGAAATCTGTTTCTGATTTTTCTCTGCCTCTCTCTTCCCAACACCTGGATGTCAAGGATTTCATTATTGGGGATTCCTGGGCTTTACCGAATCATTTTTCTCTGTTAGACTCCCAACGCATTACATCTACCCCTATAAGATCTGAGCCATACCCAACTATCACCTGGAATGATAAGGAAAAACCTTCTTTCAAAATATTATATATGCAATTTTTTAGGGAAGCAACTTTTGTTGACTGGCACAAATTTATATGTCATAAAAGATTTGCACTTAGATACTCCTCTTATGTATGGATGGCTTTAAAGGATGGTTTAAAAACTGTAGATATTCTAGCTAAAAGAAACATTCTGATTGAGGTTAACTCCTCATTATGCCTTATGGAACCTGAAAGTATTACCCACATTTTCTTCCAATGTGATATATCTTTTTTGGTGGTCTCTTATCTTCTTCCGATTTTAAAGGGATTTTTATTCAGACCTACACTTCTACAAATTTTTGAATTTATTGATAGACAGCAGCACCTTATACGATCTGAAAAAGCTTTTTGTTATTTTGTGATTTGTTGCTCAGTTTATCACATATGGAGGGAGAGAAATACTTGCCGTTTTGAGAAAGTTATATGTTATCCGCACCTTTGTATACAAAAAATTGTTACTGCTGTCAAGGCAAAGGTTTTGGGATGGAAAAATGTTGAAATTCTGCAGGCTAAATTCCCTACGTGCTTCAGTTCATGATTTAGGGCTGGGGGGCTGGTGTGTTTTCAGGTTTTGTTCTTTTCTAAGAACATTTACCCCCCCCCCCCCCCATTGGACTATGATGATAGGATCCAACACATTATCCGCATCTCCCCTTGGACGGCCTCTCTGTTGTCGATACATGTCCCGGCCCAGATAGATTTTCAGATTCTACACTGCTTTGTATGTGGCCTTTGATGGCAACCAGGGGAGAACTTCTTGCTCCTTGTTTCGATTGATTGGCCTGACTGTGCGAGACCCTAATTTCAGGCTCAGGTTTCTTTACATGATGGTGTTGGTCCCTTAAAAACTGAGTCCGGTGTGTCCTTTGTTTTGTCTGTATGCTTTGCTCTCTCCTCCTTTTTTGAGCTCTATTTTTTTGGTTTTTGAGGAATATGTTTGTTCTCTTTGTTCTTTTTTTAATTTCCTTTTAATTCAATACAAGGGCTAAGCCCCAAATTTTCTCAAAAAAAAAACATAGCTGTTTGAGGCACGTATACTACAAAGATAGAGTCAACTAATTTCTTACAGGTGGAATGCAACGAGCCCGAAATCCATTAAATTTTAAATAGTTCATTCATTACTTCACCGGAATTAAGAAAGACTGGTTAAACTTAAAAACGTGAAACAGCGAATTCCCACATAGGCGCGTCATTTTTTCCCACCTTGCTCCACTTCTGCAACTCTTATAAAGATCCACCTCCTCTGATCAATCGCCATTCAAAAGGCTCTCAACCCTTCTCATCTTCTCCTTCATCGACTTCGTCTCTTTCCTGCAATGGCGTTGTCTACCTCTCTAACGGCCGCCAGATGGCTTTCTGTCCAACCGGTGCTCTTACCTAGCACCGGCTGCCGGCGTCAGGTATTGTTAAAACGCGACAGATCCCACCTTTCTCCATTTTCCTTTGTGGGCTTACAGAAAAACCAACCTTTTTTATCTTTTCATTTCCTGTTTCCCTTTTCCGCCTATCTTCTTCCAAAAAAAAAAAAAAAAATTCAGGTTTATTTGAGAGCAAGCGGCGGTGATGGGGATCAGAAGATTGCGGTTAGGGAAGAGAAGAATAGATGGAGGATTGATTTCACAGGAGAGAAGCCGGAGACTCCTTTGTTGGATACCATCAACTTCCCCATCCACATGAAGAATCTATCAGTTCATGTACTCAGGATTTCCATTTGGAAACTATTTTTCTATCTCCTCTTCCTTCCCTGCCTTCTTCATGAAATTTGTTGTCTTCTATATAGGATTTGGAGCAGCTTTCCGCAGAACTGAGAGCTGAAATAGTGTACACTGTGTCTAAAACTGGCGGGCACCTGAGCTCTAGTCTTGGAGTGGTGGAGCTTGCTGTGGCTATTCATCATGTGTTCGATGCTCCTGATGACAAAATCATCTGGGATGTTGGCCATCAGGTGTGGATAGGTGAACTATTCATTTTTTTTTTTATTTTGGATATGTGGTGTGGATTCGCAGAGTTTGAACTAGAAAGATTCTTTTTTGCAGGCATATCCGCATAAAATATTGACAGGAAGGAGATCAAGGATGTTAACTATGAGACAGACATCTGGGCTTGCTGGTTTTCCAAAAAGGGAAGAGAGCATCTATGATGCTTTTGGGGCTGGCCATAGCTCTACGAGCATTTCTGCAGGACTTGGTATGCTAGCTGTGTTTTATCAAAGTTAACGTCTTTATGATCAAAGAGGGACTAATTGATGTTTTTGCTGCTTTGGATGTGCTTGTAGGAATGGCGGTTGCAAGGGATTTGTTGGGTAAGCAGAACCATGTCATCTCTGTAATTGGAGATGGAGCTATGACAGCCGGACAAGCTTATGAGGCTATGAACAATTCAGGGTTCTTGGATTCCAATCTTATAATTGTGCTCAATGATAACAGGCAAGTATCTCTGCCGACGGCCACACTCGATGGGCCTGCAACTCCTGTGGGAGCTCTCAGCAGAGCCCTCTCCAAGCTTCAGGCTAGCACCAAGTTGCGAAAACTCCGGGAAGCCGCAAAGGTGGTAACTTTGTTCTGTAAATGTTCTTATAAATTAGTTTTAATTTTAAGCTCTACAGATTCCTTCTAATGAGTCAAAACTAAATCATCATTTTTTTTAAATAACTTTTTAATAAGTGTACTCATTTTAGATATCTTGGGTCTATTGTTTAGGGTGATGGTGAAATAGATGAGGATATTATTAGTAGAATTCAAATTGGATGGTTGAAGTGGAGGAATGCTTCTGGTTTGTTGTGTGATAGAAAAGTACTAATCAAACTTAAGGGAAACTTTTATAAGATAGTGGTGAGACCTGCAATATTTTATGGCGCAGAACGTTGGTCATTAAAAGAGAAGCATGATATTAAGTTAAGTGTTGCTGAGATGAGGATGCTCAGGTGGATGAGTGGATTTATTCTTAGAGATAGGATAGATGGTTTGGTCATGTAAAACGGCGGCCTTCCGATGACCCTGTTAGGAGAGTAGATGAATTAGATTTGGCCTATGTTAGGAAAGGTAGAGGTAGACCTAAAAAGATTTGGTTAGAAAATATTCGAAATGGCCTTTCTTTATTAGATTTAAATGAGAATTTGACTCTTAACAGGACACAATGGAGAAAAAAGATTCATGTAGCCGACCCCACGTAGTGGAATAAAGTTTTGATGTTGTTGTTGTACTTTTTAATAAGCATTTTTTCTAATTACAAGCAACCAAACGGGCTTTTACATGAATCTTGATCGATGTTTCGTTCAAGATTGCAGTTTTGTTGGCATAGCTTTCTTTACTATGTCGAAGTTAGGCGGAAGAAAGAATTTCTTGCAAGTAGAAAAACTTTGAAGTCACTTTCATTATGTAGTTAATGGATTCAAATCTTAGACTTGTACTTTGGAGATCAAAGACAATATCACTCAACTGGTGGTTGATGATTCATGTAGTTAATGCATGTAAATAATGGGTAAATTCTATGCAAATAATTTCTTGAGTTCTTTTTATCTTTGTGGGGTTTTTGGGGAATTTGGAACTAACTTATCCTGTATTCAGTATTTCATTAATGATATTTCTTTCTTAGCTTATACCAAAAGAAAAAACTGAATAAATATTGTTCAAAATTATTCTATCTATCTATATATATATAATTTATGGATGTGGATAAGATCAGCAGAAATTTTACCTTCCTTCAGTATTAAAAAATGTTAAGCTTGAAACACATGGGCGAGTGAATTCCACTCCAGCTTCGTAGATCAGGCCAAAATCAAATTTGAAGAAAGAATTAGTGAACTCAAAAGATGATGCTTCCCTATGCCAAGTTAGAATTATGAATAATGTGTAATTATTGAATCTGAAACATTTTCATTGATCTCTGTAACAAAACATGTGCTTTCTCTTATAATTTATATTATTTGAGCAGAGCATCACAAAGCAGATTGGAGGACATGCACATGAAGTTGCAGCGAAAGTGGATGAGTATGCAAGAGGGATGATTAGCGCGTCAGGATCTACACTGTTTGAGGAGCTCGGATTGTATTACATAGGTCCGGTCAATGGCCATAACATCGATGATTTGGTGACAATATTCCAGAAGGTGAAGTCTATGCCTGCTCCTGGTCCAGTTCTCGTCCATGTTGTTACAGAGAAAGGAAAGGGATACCCCCCTGCCGAGGCTGCCGCTGATAAGATGCATGGTAAATTTTCTCTTTTTCCCTCAGCTCGGTTTAGTTTGGCATGCCGCCATGAAGTAATAATCATTTATCAATCTATCATTTTTAATTTTGCGACTGATTCTTCTTATAGTTTCTTATCATTTTCATTTTTGTTGCGCTCAACTTCGTTATCATTTTCTTGTAGGTGTTGTTAAGTTTGATGCAAAGACAGGGAAGCAAGCCAAACCAAAGCAGGCCACTCTTTCATACACTCAATACTTTGCAGAATCACTTATAAGAGAAGCTGAAGAGGATAGTAAGATTGTGGCCATCCATGCTGCTATGGGAGGAGGAACAGGACTTAATTATTTTCAGAAGAAGTTTCCTGAAAGATGCTTTGATGTTGGAATTGCAGAACAGCATGCTGTGACTTTTGCTGCAGGTCTAGCTACTGAAGGTCTCAAGCCTTTCTGTGCTATATATTCGTCTTTCCTTCAACGAGGCTATGACCAGGTATATAAAAGATCTTGAAATTTGTTGCCAAAGTTATGAATTTGAAGAATTGCACCTACATAAATCGTCTCGTTTAACAAATTTATATGCATGTTTGTGCTTCAAGGTGGTGCATGATGTAGATTTACAAAAGCTACCCGTGCGCTTCGCGATGGACCGAGCAGGACTTGTCGGTGCTGACGGGCCAACACATTGCGGAGCATTCGACATCACATACATGGCATGCTTGCCAAACATGATTGTGATGGCCCCAGCTGATGAAGCTGAGCTGATGCATATGGTTGCAACAGCAGCGGCCATAGATGACAGACCAAGCTGCTTCAGATTTCCAAGAGGGAATGGAGTTGGAGTTCCCCTTCCTACTGGAAACAAAGGCACTCCTCTTGAGGTAAAAATCTTCATAAACTTCTCTTCGTAAGTGATTCTGAAGCTAAGTAGTATTTTGCCTTCGATTATAGATTGGAAAGGGGAGAATTCTTGTCGAAGGAACTCGAATTGCGATTCTTGGATATGGATCCATTGTTCAGAACTGTTTGAAGGCTGCAAAGAGCTTAAAGGATCATAATGTTTCAATAACTGTGGCTGATGCTCGATTTTGTAAGCCTCTTGATGTCGATCTCATAAGAAGACTGGCAAATGAGCATGAGTTTCTAATCACAGCTGAAGAAGGTTCTATTGGAGGCTTTGGATCTCATGTTACTCATTTCTTAAGCTTGGATGGCCTCCTTGATGGGCATCTCAAGGTATAAACTCTCTCCCCTAAAGTTTTAATTCATCAAGGATGCTTATTGATACACCATCTTAAATCTTTAATATTACTGAATCTCCTCTTCTTTCCCTTCTACTGCTGCAGTTGAGATCATTGGTTCTTCCTGATAGATACATAGACCATGGAGCCCCACAGGATCAGATTGATGAAGCAGGGCTCTCTTCGAACCATATCGCAGCGACGGTCCTGTCCCTCTTAGGGAGGCCAAAGGAAGCTTTGCAATTAAAGTGAAGTGTTGCAAATTTAAAAATGAGGAAAGAATGAAGAACCCAAACGATCTGATTCTATACTCTTATTGGTCCCAAAAGAGACATCATACTCTCCCAAGGCTTTTGGTTCTTCTATCTTCGATTGGTGAGGATCTCTGGAAACGCAATATAGGGTGTTTTCTATGTTGTTTCATCTCTGTATCTGTTCTTATGTTAGTTGGGATCAGTACAAGCCTTCTTATTTGTATATTCTTCACTCGTCTTATTGCATTGTTCTTAAGACTTTGTAGATAGTTAATATATTGGAAAGTTCCTTCAACTTGGAATCATTCTTACTTTCAATGCTATCATGTTTTCTGTTTTGTTTCTTTAATTTGGAAAGAAAAGGGTGGGAAATGAAAAATATTTCTTTTCAAGATAACAAGCCTTCTTATTATTCTTCTTATTATTATTTAAAAGGAATCTGAGTGAGAATTTGAGACGTCCTGCCTTCACTAAGCTGTTTTTGACTAGCAGCTGCAAAGAGAGAGATTATTGGTTGAGTTGCTTTTGTTGCTAAAATGAATGCTTAATGAAAAAATTAGGAAAAAAAGGGAATCAAATGAAACATTGATTTTGACACTATAAATTATTAATAGGATGAACTTCAAAATAGTCTTGCTCAGACTATTCAGAGTATATGATCAATTTAATCTCAGAGTATTATATTAAGCCAAATTAATCTCTTGACTATATAAAAATTGATCTAAAATGATTGCTTTTGGGGCTAAATTGGTTCAATTTTATGTCGTAATTATAATATGGTGGATCATTTGGATTAATTTTGTACATTCAAGGGACAGAGGTTTCATTTGGGATTGCTTTTTTACTGCTTTTTAAAACAGCTTTTTAGTACAAAAATTAAAATTTTTGTACTAAAAAATTACTTTAAGAAGCAGTAAAAAAGCCGTCCCAAATGAAACCTAAATTAGAGTAACGTAATACTATGAAATTAAATTGGCCACACACACGAATAGTCTATGACTATTTTGAAATTTTTTGGATTATTACCATTATTGGAGTTTCAAGACAATTGCTTATAAAAGGTGTCTTTAGTCAAGGCAATTTTCATGTGGATAGTAATAAGATAATATTATAAATCAAAGCCTTGTCTCAGAAAATTCCAATTACTTTGTACAATGCTTAGTCATAAAGCTCCAAATACCTTTTAAATGTTCCCTTATTCTCTTAGCCATGCTCGCACTGTTCATGCACTATAATTCTTTTTATTTTATTTTATTTTAAGTGACAGATTGACAATCTCCCATCCACCAAAATAAATATACAGCACAGTCTTCACAGTAGTGCTATGAAGTATTTATGACATTAATGAACGTGCAGCGTGGAAGAAGAAAATTTCTATAATAAATTATAAATTTTAAAACTAAAATATTTTTGCTAGAAAGATGCTTTAGAAAGCAAAAAAAAAAAAAAAAAAAAATCTCATGAGAAATTATTCTGTGCGGACGCCAAACGCCTTTTGGAGACCAATCAGAATAAGCCACATCGGTACCGCGGCTCAGTACTGCTCGGTACCACTCGGTATCAAGGCTCTGTATCGCTCGATATTATGTTCGGTATTACTGACATGGCTCATTCTGATTGGTCTATGAACATAGAGTTGTGTTTGATGTCCGCACAGAATAATTTCTCCTCAAACAAACCTTAAGGTCCATTTCGAACTATTGCAATTTTTTAAAAAGATGATTATAAAAATGTCATAAAGAAAATAACTTTTTTAAAAGCTAATATTAAAAAAAGCTTCATAACATAAAAATTTATTGAAAATAATAAAAAAACAGTCGTCACTATATATATAATATTTTGTTCACTATTTTGTAATAATAATAATAGAGAATAGATGGCAGGAATTCTCATTTAGTGCATTGAGAGACATATAAGCAATGCTCTATTAAAATTCTGCACTTCTTTTGATAGTGGAGCTCAGACTTTCCACTTATCAATTAATGCCAATGCATTTGTTTCAATGGAGAGATGAGATGCATGCATTTTAAAATCCCAATCAAAGTTGTAAAGTTTGAAATTTTATTTTTTATTTTAATGACTCACTGCACCATTCAGTGGATAATTGTATAATAATAATGTAATTTTAAAAAAAATATTATACCTATTTATTTATGATAATATTTAATAGAAAAAGCCCAATATAATATCAATACTGAATGATGGAAAAGATATTTCTATTTCATATAATATAAAACTCATTTGAAAGAAAGGAAGAAAATGATGGTATGTTTTGATGATATATCCTATAATAAAAATAGGTCTCTTATATTATATATATTGACAACTCTCTCTTTATGCATTAATTTTTGAATTTTTTTTAATTATTATTCATAAAATGAAGTAGGGTGATCGAAAGAGTGAAGCTTCGTTTGGGACAAATTTCTTACTGCTAAAATTAGTTTTTTAAAAGTTTTTGTACTAAAAAACTACTTTAGAAAGCAGTAAGAAGCTGTTCCAAACAAAGCTTGAGTCATATGTCATCGGATTTGTTAACTCAATAGATGGACCTAAACTAGTGGGGGCATAGGCCCTCATCCTTTTAAAAACAATACAAATAATATTATGTGCTAATTAATTGATCGGTATGATCCAATTTTTTTTACTACGCAATATTTTATGAATATTTTTTTGAAAATTTGAGAGCCAAAACATTTCATTTAGGCAGACTTTCATTGCAATGAACTCTTCTTATCACTAAAATTTTTAAAAAGCAATAAAAAAGTTATAGTCAAATAAAGAAATTAAAGTAGTAAAAATACTTGGTCAAAATAGGCCCCAAGTTAGCTAGCAACTATAACAAAATAAATAAAATTTCAAAATATTTCAAATTCCAAAATATCAAAATGATTGTAAATAAAAAAAAAATTGTATTATTCGATTGTAGATCTAAATAATTTCATAACATTCAAAGAGCTCTAACTCAAATTGTATGCTCCCTAATTCAAAATAGATATCCTAAATTTGAGTTTGGCTTATGGCCTTATCAAATATTATCTTGCTTCATGTTCAAAAATTGATTTGTAACTAACAATATATCATTTTATGGGCAATTGATCTTAAATTTATTTGTAACTAGTTTTGTTTCTTACTATACTATAATATTTTTTATATTTTAGATAGATTTGATTCCTTAAAATTATAAATTAAAAAAAATTATCCATTTGTTATTTCTATTTTAATTTAATATTATTTATTAATTATAATTATAATAATGAAAAAGGGAAAGGCATCTTGCTACTCTAATTGAAATCAAATCACTTAATGTTTCGTTTGGGATAAATTTTTTATTTCAATATTTTTAAGATCGTGATCATAATTTTCGTTTGGCTGCTATTTTATTTGCTACTTTTAAGATATTTTTATACTAAAAAGTTATTTTTTATAACAGCTTTCGAAAAAATTACTTTTTTTATAGCAATTTAAAATCATCTTTATAAAAAATTATAGTAGTCTCAATGAACTCCTAGTCATTCAAAAACTTAGGAGGCATCCCTTTGACCCTAATCCATTAATTGAATTGTTGAGATCATTTTTAATTTGAAGATAATTTAAATCATAATTAAATGAGATAATTAGAATACAATTTGCTCGAGCTAGAGAACATAAAGGAAAAGAAGCACAAGGGTACATCATTATTATAGACAAAGGCCTTTGCTGCCTCATGTCATTTCGTTCGGTCACATCAATGAGTTGTTTGTCGAATGATAACTTTACACTCATCATGTATTATTGTGAATCTCCAAGAATGCGTTGCCTTTGACTTAGACTCCATTCGAGGAGAAGAGATTATTACGTGCGGAGTTCGAATACAGAAAATTATTCAGTTTTTTGATTGTGAACAGTAAAAGTACAGTTACGTAATAATAATTTTTTAAATTATTTTTTACAGTAATTTTTTTAGTATAATTTTTTTTTAAACGGTGAAAAAGCAATTGACAAAAGCTATCCCAAATAAAGCGCAAAAGTTGACTTCTCAGTGAGGATCAATTTCAAAAAATAAACTTCATGTAAAAAAGCTGAACTTCATAGGCAAGATACCTGATCAATTTCTACCTTCTCTTGCAACTGGTGGTTCCTATCGATGTTATCCTCATTGGCAGCTCTGGCTTCACTAGCAGCTTCACAATGAACTTGGTTCTTTGATGCTCTTAGCTAGCTCCTTGGTTTAGTGACTTGCCTTTTGCTGAAATTGCCTCAACAAAATGATGTCTCTCTGTTGGCTTTGAGAAGTTAGTAATATATATGCTCAAGGCCTTGCCACCTACATTGAACAATGGCGATCTATACATCATTGAAGTACACATTTATCTCTGTAACTATGGAAGATCCATAAGAATTGTATAAGCAACTTGTCTTCTTTTCAGAAATACCTTCAGCTCTCACCAACGAATCTAGAATTGAACCCAACAGATCATTCATAGTTACTGATACATCATCAAAAAATTATCTTGATCGGGCATGAATCTCGAGGCAAAATCAAGTTGAAAACTTCCAAATTAAAATCGGGACCATCCGAACTCCATTTTAGCAAACTTACAGTCGAACTGAACGTCTTGAAAATACAAACACAACGACACCAAATTCGACTCAATCCGAGTCCAAAAGGGTCCAAATCAAGGACCCGAAGCGTTATTGGAAGATTCAAACAGCAATTTGGATTACCAAACGGTTTCCAAACATAACATGCTTATAGTCAAATCGAGCGGCTCAATGAGACGAATCAAACGAGCCCAAGATCACTGAATTCTGATACGATTAAGACTTCAAATACACAATAAACGGTCCACGATCAAAGGATTCAGCATCGGTTGCCTATCCAAACTACTCCCCATTTATCCTTGATCTTTCTTCTATTTACGGGCCATGCCACTCCAGAAAATCTATAAATAGACCCCTCCCTTCTCATGAAAAAAGACCCCCAAGCACTTCTGTCGGACCACCGCCTGACGCCAGAGTTCCACCGGACAACCACATGATGCCCGGACTTCTGCCGGACCACCACCTAAAACCCGAAGTTCGGCCGGACCACCACCTGACACTCGGACTTTTGCCAGACCACCACCTGACTCCCAGACTTCTACCGGACCACCGCCTGACGCCGGAGTTCCGCCGGACCACCACCTGACGCCCGAACTTCTGCCGGACCACCACGTGATGCCTGAATTTTTGCTAGACCACCGCCTGACGCCAGAGTTCCGTCGGACCACCACCTGACGCCCAGACTTCTGCCGGACCATTGCTTGACGCTGGAGTTTTGTCGAACCACCGCCTGACGCCGGAGTTCAGCCGGATCACCACCTGACGCCGGACTTCTGCCGGACCATCGTCTGATGCCGGGGTTCTGCCGGACCACCACTTGACTCCCGAACTTCTATCGGACCACCACCTGACGCCCGGAATTCTGCCAGACCACCGCCTGATGCCGGAGTTCTGCCGGACCACCGCCTGACGCCAAAGTTCCACCGGACCACCACCTGATGCCCGTAGTTCTGCAGGACCACCACTTGACTCCCGAACTTCTATCGGACCACCATCTGATGTCAGAACAACCACCACCTGATGCCTAGACTTCTGTCGTACAACCGAATGACACCGGACTTCCGCCGAACTTACACCTGACCACTTACGGTCCTTCCTATCTCAAAGCTCGGGTTACAATCTTTCCGACTTTCGTTGCCTGTCAACTATGGTCCTTCCGACCGCCATTGCCATACGACGGTCCTCCCAACCTTTGTCAGCATACTACCGTCTTTCCGACCTCCGTCGTCTATCGACTATGGCCTTGCCGACCAAACAAACATGTATATAGTGATTATTGTAATTCCCAACATGTAATGCGCTCTATATGATGTATATTTGTGACATCAAGCCAAGGCATTCTCCCAAGGAAGGGCCACATTTGCAATTGACTGCAAATACTAGTGGATTCACTCAAACTGGGCTAGGCCCCGTGAATTTTTCCCTTTTTAGGGGTTTCCATGTAAAAACTCTGGTGTCTCATACAAATGCAACACCCTCTCTCTTCTATCTGATTATGTGCTAGATCTTCGTACAAAACTAAGATGTTAAACTATATATATTTCTCTACTGCCACGAATATTCCAGGACTCAACAGTTACCACTAGAATATTTGATCCAATAGTAATAACCAATATCACTGTGGCAATTGTAATAACGTCCTTATTAAATGGAATTTCAAAAAGAGGTAAATCCCTTTGTGACCGTTGCAACTCTTCGTGCCCAAATTCTTTGAATCTCTTTACTAATCTATCAGATATCTCGAAGGTAGAGAGAGAATCAATTTTCTTCATCTTACAAAAAAAAAAAAAAAATCAAAAGCAATTGAAAAATTAAAGAACAATGATTGACGAATGGGAAATGCTGTGGCGAGTTCTTGCTCACCACCCAGACTGCCGAGGCTTGTTGGCAACCACTGGTGGTGTTTCAGCTTGTTCTGTTTGGTGTACTTGTTTGGGTTGTTGCTACTTATTTCATTTGCTTCTTGGAGGGTTGTTGCTGGTTTCCGCCTCTGGATGGTCCATGCCCAACATCTGGGTGGTTGCAGGAAACTTTGAGCCTTTTTTTGAACTCGGTTGGCTATCTCATCATTTCTATTTTTGGCTATGTAATCTTTCTTTTTTCTTGGTTAAGCTAGTTGTATCCTCTTTCATTGTTGGAATAAAATTATTTTTTGTTTAAATTAAAAAAAATGTAACAATTAGGGAACTAAAATTTGCACCTATTTATCTAGTTCAAGCCAATTAAGGCATCATTTGGGACGACTTTATTGTTTCTTAAAGCAGCTTTATTTTTGTACTAAAAAGTAGGTTCAAGAAGTAGTAAGAAAGTCGTCTCAAATGAAACCTAAGTCATCATAAGAACCTAAATTTGGCTCAACAAGTTGTTAGCCATGAACTAACTCTTTACTCTCCTAAAGCCAAGACTCACCTAGTCGCCTAGATGATAAACCTTACAAGGTCCTCAACATTCAGTTACTGAATTTTCTTCAAGAGGCTCATGAAGTTGTCAACTTACCAAGATTATCTATATAGTATGAAACTTTCCAAATAGTGCTACAGGTCGACTATTGCCTGTTGGACTCACTTACTACACAATCATCTACACAACTTGTCTTGCACCGATATCATTGGCTCAAACCTACAAATGTATTCTATCACGCAGCTACGCTTGTAGTTTTATTAGAAGCTCTCCTCTCTTGATAGTGAACTGTAGTCAAGTTTTTTCTCTCAAACTTACCTTCTCTTTCCTCTCCCTTCTTTTCCTTCATCAACATGAATAGTATGATCTTGAAGTTTTTTTTCACACAAAATCAAATCCAACAGAACTCATCTAAGAAAAAGTTTACATCTACTTCTTCACCAAAAGGTCAGCACCAAATACTAAGGCTTCGGTTGGGACATTTTTCTGCTGCTTTCTAAAACAACTTTTTAGTACAAAAGTTTTTTGAATTAGAAAAGTTTGTACTAAAAAGCCATTTTCGTAAGTAATGTTGTCCCAAACGAAGCCTAAATTACTGAGAAGACTTGGAACTTCAATGCTTCCATGCATATAACTATATAGTTGAACCCCAAAAATATGACTTAGATTTTGCTTGTGGTAGTTTCTAAAGTACATGTTTTTTAGTTCAAAAATTTCTTGAAAATAATTAAAAAAATAGTGGTCAAAAGCTATCACAAATAAAGCCTTAGACTTCGGCTTTGTTTGAGACAACTTTCTAAAGTAGCTTTCTAACATAAAAATTTTTAGTTTAATAATTTTTTGTATTAAAAGTTACTTTAGAAAGCAGTATGAAAACTGTCCCAAACAAAGCCTTTGTTTAGAACAGTTTTCTTACTACTTTCAAAAGCAGCTTTCTAGTACAAAAATTTATTAAAAATAGCTAGCGAAAAAATAATGACCAAAAGCTATCCTAATTTAAGCCTTAGACTTGGTCGAGCATTGATTATTCACGAAGCATTAAATCGATTAATTGTTTGACATATGCCATTAATTAAAATCATTTGCTTTAAAGAGTTGTTTCTAATTGTATGACTCAGATAACATTTATTATTATTATTTAATTGTTTTCTTCTTGATTTTATCGTTTACTTGACCTAAACTTTTTGAAGTTGCATTCTTGCATGAAGCTTCCTATAATAAATAACCACAATAAGCAAAAAATATTTATAAATAAATAATAATAATAATATTTGTAAGTCGAGATAAGTTAGCTGAAAAGCTGCCCAACGTCACTCTGGCAATAGCTCAAAATTTATTTAAATACATGTCATAATTATTTTTAAAAAAAAAATATTTATTTATTAGAGATGAGAGAATTTATAATTTCTTACCAGACTTTAACATAGTTAAGTATTGTATTGCTTAAACTATGTTTGTAAATTTAATAAAATTGGTATTTATTGCCTTTAGTTATAGTCTTTATGTCTTCTATTTTTTATATTTAAATTTTGGTAATGTTGGGATTGAAAAAAATCCTTATATAATCAAATAAGAATTTTGGAATACTTATGTAATGTTGGGATTGATGATATTTTTCTTGTTGATAATACTAGAGAGGGAGTTAAAGGTAAACTTAAATTATGGAGGTCAACCTTAGAGTATAATGTTGAAATCCAGGATCCCGAGCACTTAATTTTGATGGTGACAACTAATACTTACTGAGTACATATAGACTTCCGTTAGATTACAAATGTTTAATCTTTGTATATGAGCACTAACATTTCAGGTCAGATGCACACTGCTAAAGATTGCTGGAGACTCAAATCGGGTAGAATAGGATGTTGAAGAGTCTGTAATTTTTATGTCTTTATTTTTTCTTTTTGAGTCTGCCACAGAAGCATGCATGTAAAAGGAGCAACCATGCACACACACAGGGGGAGAATTTTCGTTTAAAATGATTAAATTTTTTTTAAGCACATCGTACTGTACGACCTTGGATCGTACTGTACGATTAATTAAAAATACTCAGGCTAACGGCTAATTTTCTAATGATTAAGTTTACAAACTTATCGTACTGTACGATCCATATCGTACTGTACGATAATATGTAATTGTGAAACCCTAGCCGCCAGAATAAGTTTAGTAAGTTTTTGAATTTGATTTTCTGAACTGATCGTACTGTACGATACTGTACGATTAATTAAAACTTGCCAAAATTATCTCCCTAATCAGGAAATAAACGTTGGTTTCTATTTTATATGTCGATCGTACTGTACGATCATATATCGTACTGTACTGTACGACTTACAGAGACGATTTCATTCGTCCCAGAGATCGTACCAGACGAAACCAAGGTTTTTTGTTCTGTTCATCCTGGACGATATTCATATCGTACAGGACGATATCAAGAAATGAATTGATCGTACTGTACGACTGGTGGAGTGCTGGACGATTGCCAGAGACGATTTCCTTCGTCCTAGCGATCGTACCAGACGATCCCAAGAATTTTTGAACTATTCGTCCTGGACGATATTCTTATCGTACAGGACGATATCATGAAAAACACTATTCGTACTGTACGATTAAATGAGTGCTGGACGATTGTCAGAGACGAGTTCTTTCGTCCCGAGGTTCATCCCACAGTTTGTCCCGTACGAACAGTACGAATCAACAGTATCGTACTGTACGATATACATATCGTACTGTACGATATGAATAAAATTTGATACCTGTTCGTCTGTACTCGTACTGGACGGAGCTGTAATTGAACTGATCGTACTGTACGATTATAAATCATACTGTACGAACAGAAACGCAAAAGTTAAAACTTTTAGGGTTTTCTGAAGCCTGATATAAAAACAACTTAAAATTTTCTTTAGAGAGTTGTTGATCAATCCTTTTGCTGTGAGAGGCTTGGAGGAAAAGAAGGGGATTCGGTAGAGAAAAATTTTTGGAGAGATCTAGAGCTTGAGAGAGGAAGGTGAAGGTGAGCTTGAGCGTGAGGGAGAAGTAGTGTGAGGGGATCACACGGTGGCTCCAAGCTAGCTGCATGCTTTGCTCCTCTTGTGACTTTGGAAGCTTCAAGAAAGATCTCGAGGGAAGAGTCACTTCAAGATCAACATCGCCAAGGTACTCTGCCATCTCCAGGAGGGAGAAAAAGGAGAAGGTCCGCTGCCGTCACCAGGAGGGTGACATAGCGTTTGGTATTCCGCCGCACCGAGGGAGGTGAAAGTGAGTATTGTAAAGGTTTCTCCGCCTTGCTGTGGGGGCAAAAGGAGAGTCAACTTTTACTAGTGCAAATCCCGGAGTAGAGGACTCCGGGGAGTGGACGTAGGTCAAGTGACCGAACCACTATAAAAATCTCTGGTGTGTTTTTTCCTGTTTACCGTACTTTACTTTTCATGCTTTAAATTTGTGCGTTTTAAATTGCTTGGTGAAAAATCATTATTTAAATATTGTAGTGTAAAATCTAAATTGAACTATCAATTTCATCGTTGTGAACGTTGTATTTGCTTCCGCACATTAGTCGTTAAATTATGTTTTGAAAATACAAAAAAATTAGAACTCTTGTGTAGGGTTAAATTTTTAAAATACCAATTCACCCCCCTCTTGGCGCATCTCGTACTTTCATATAATGGCTTTCATTCGAGTAGATCTAAAAATGAATATATGGAGAATAATTTTAGTAATAATAGATCTAATAGGGGGATTACGACTTTGGGCGATCAAGTCATTAATAAGAGTACACGTTTTAGATATCATGGGTCTATTGTTCAGCGTGATGATGAAATAGATGGGGATATTATTAGCATAATTCAAGTTGGATGGTTGAAGTGGAGGAATGCATCGGGCTTGTTGTGTGATAGAAAAGTCCCTCTCAAACTTAAGGGAAAATTCTATAAAATGGTAGTAAGACCTGCAATGCTTTATGATACAGAATGTTGGCCATTAAAAGAGAATTGCATAATATTAAGTATTGCAGAGATGAGGATGCTCAGGTGGATGAGTGGCTTTACTCTTAGAGATAAGATACAAAATGAGCATATACGTGAAAAGGTTGAGGTAGCTCCAGTGGAAGATAAAATTAGAGAGAGTCGCCTTTGATGGTATGGTCACAAAAAACAGCGGTCTTTTGATGACCCAGTTAGAAAATTAGATGTATTAGATTTAACTTATGCTAAGAAAGGTAGAGGTATACCTAAAAAGACTTAGTTAGAAAATATTAGAAAGGACCTTTCTTTATTAGATTTAGATGAGAATTTGACTCTTAACATGACATAATGGAAAAAAAAAAGATTCATGTAGCCAACCCCACATAGTGAGATAAAAGGTTTATTGTTGTTGTTGTTGTTTTTGTATACATATCTCAAAATAATAAAAGAAGTTGAACTTTCCTCAATTTTAACTTCAAAAATTTATTTCAAAGATTAAATGTGCCCTAAATACATATCTATTATCAAAATTAGTGATCAACTCTTTAGATAGTTAAGTTAATTGTAAACAATTATTTGAAACATATTATTTTTGTTTATTTGTATGAACTTGGCAAAAGTCTTCTACAAGATAGTGATTGCGGCCGGCGATGTAATTACTGTGCCGGTGTTTGCCGATGATGATGATCAGATATGGTGCTAACATCGTTAATAACAATGATAGGGGTCGCTGATGACCGTTGGTGGTCGCTAATATCAATGTTGGTGGTGGTCGATCAGTAGCCGCTACGACTTACAACAATAATTATTTTTAACAACACTAAAAAAATCTTTAAAATTTAAGATAATTTTTTTAAATAATTAAAAAATGCACTAAACAAATAAGTTTTTTAAACGATTTCAATTATATCCTTAAATTTTTTCTAGATTGATGGATGACCACTACGCATGGAGCTCTAATTTAGCTTATCTACAATGATCAAAGAATTAAAAAAACTGATGGCAACATTAATATTTACATTATATCATGGTTTTACACTTTTACCAGGTCGTTCTCTCATTAAAATACTATAATTTTCTCATATTAATATGACCCAATATTTTTACTTGGAATTATTTTTATTTAAGGCATCATAATTACTGAAAATAGATACATGAAAATCCCCACTAGAAATAAGCTACTGAATATATTTTGAAGAGGGAATTTTTTTTACATACATATCACAAAATTTTTATTTATTTTCATATTTAATATTTAAATTTCATATTTAATTATATAATTTTTTTTGCCTCAATCACATTAAAATTATGCATGAAAGATATATTTCATTTTTAAAAAATAATTATTTATAAATTTTTATGTAATTTAAAGACTTAGGTATTATATAAATACATGAAAATTGTATGATATCATTATAATTTTTTTTTTTAATTTGTCAGACAAACAGATGCCAATTTACTAGCTTTCATAATCCTTGGTCATAGCATCACAACAGTTAAGAATAAATAAATAAATAAATAAATAATAAATACATAATATGATATTAAAGTGAAAATAATAAAATATTCTTTATAGAGAGAGGAGAGATTTTGCCTTCAAACACTTGCTAAATTGAGAAAGTGACCGGTTGAAAAAGAAAGAGAGAAAGGATTTGGACAGTTTAGACAAAACTCCTCAAATGCTATTTTGCTAGCTACATTAATTAATTATGATGTCAATATCTTTAGAGAATAATTATGTAACAGTCAAAACTCTTAACTATCGAGGTATTGTCCGTTTTGACCTAAGAGCCTCACAGTTTTATCGTGTTAGTGTAACTTTCCAGTATGTCACACATCTCAGAATTACTCTGTGATGAGCGCACTTAATTGCGGAGTTTCTTACGAAAATTACAGCCATTGCACCAAAAGGCGCCTCGATGTTTAATAGTTCAACTTCTTTTACTTAAGAGGTTTCACAAATTACATACATTACATTCATATTTTATTTATTTATAAAAACAATATTTATGTCATTTTTTTAACCATTAAGCTCCACAATGAAAACGTTACAAATTTGGCACAAATGAAAAATATAGATTAAATTTTTGTTGTAAATTCGACATTTGAATGACATTTAAAAAAATAAAGAAAGATAAATGTTAATTATATATATATATAGTTAAGATTTGAGTGTTGAAATTAAAGTTCTAAATATTATAATTTTCAATTATTTTTATCAATAAAATTCTACTTCATAAACCTAACATACAAATATTGCTTCTTGTAGTATCATCTTTTAAATCTTAAAAAGCACAGCAAAACTATCAATTTCATTTTAAACAGTTCATTTATTAAGGTAACATCTACACAATAAATTATTATGAACAAATAATATCATAAACCATCGCACTGTAAAAATTGGATAGGTTCGATCTATGGTCATGATCATTGGAAACCTCTTAAAAGGATTTACTAAATTCATCGAGTTGTTCTAAAGAATCAAAACGGTCAATTATTAATAAAATCCCTTGTCTGCTCTCTGTGAAATATTCATTTGGCCCTCAATAATTATACATAATATATAATTTTGTAGATTACTAAAAGTGTTTTCTCCTAGCTTAAATAAAGTATCAAAGATCCTAATCTCCAATGAGCAAATCTTCGATACCATCGTAGCTGAAAAAAATCATCAATCTCCACATCCCTATGACCAAACAAGTGCTGCTTATCTTCATCAACTTCGCTACCCAAAGCCCACTCAAGCTCACTCCTTACAACCGCTCATCACAGAGACCACAAACAAGTATAATATCTCAAAATCTTCAACTCAACTCACTACACTTAAGGCTCCATTTGGGACAACTTTCTTATTGCTTTAAAAAATAATGAGAAAGTTGCCCCAAATGAAGCATTCACCTCCATATTTGAACCTCTAATGACTTGCATTGTCTCCTCAGGCTCCTCTTCTGATGGAGAGATTATTCTGTACGGATACCAGATGATATTTCCGTCCGATATGCTCGGTATCCTAACGATACCAAGGGTACCGATCACGGCTCAGTACCGGTCGATACCGAGCTCGATACCCGACATAGCGCATTTTCATTAGAATCCGAATAACATCCAAACTCCACACAAAATAATTTTTCTTTCTGATGTTGATGCGTGAGGCAAACTTACCACAAATATGACAACTGCTTAAAGGACACAAATTATATTCCTTAAAGAGAACTATCCCTACCAGCTTGTGGTAAAAAGCTCAATCATTGAATCCACCCAAATACTGAAAAGCCCTTTTAATTTTTTTTAAGATATATTTTATTATAAATATAATCATGTAATGGTTTCCATGTACTCTCTTATTAATTATTGGTATTTTTTATTGTTTTCCTTGTTAATTTTTGCCACTAGTGGCCTTTATAACTATTCTTCAAGAATTATGCAAAACATATAATTTCTATATATTCTTAATTATTCTCAGTATTTGCATGAAATACTTCAGTTCATGATGTATGATGTAGGTTTCATTTGGAATAATTTTTTTGTTACTTTTTAAAATAACTTTTTAGTACAAAAATTTTTTGAATTAGAAAATTTTATATTAAAAACTCGTTCTAAAAAGTAGTACAAAAGCTGTCCCAAACAAAGTCGTACTCAGAATCTCAGATGTTCATTTTTGATATTTTTTTTAAAGTTTCAACCCTACACGCAAATATTTAAAATTAAAAAAAAAACATTTATCATGCGAATTATAGGGTGATAGTAAGGCGTCAATACCTTGAATATAAGCAGTGACCAATCGTGCAATAACTATTAAAGCATTTAAATGTCATCCACGTTTTTAATAATTTCTAAATTTTCTGGATAACGAAAATTCTGAAAGAGAACAAAGCAATGTAGGAGAAATTATTAGAGCAACGTTTTATTGATAAAATATATTTCAAGGAAAATAAAAAATATTGTACTGTTTTGATAAATAAATTTCTACTAAACAAATCTTTAAGGTTTTATTTGACATAGTTTTTTATTATTTTTTAAAATAATTTTTTAATACAAATATTTCTTAAATATAACTAAAATAATAATAATAAAAAATTGTTCCAAACAAAACTAAGAGTCATATTATGCACCCAATTAATTCGTGAGATAATAAAAAAATTATAATGCTTTTAAAGATTAAAAGTCATATAATAATTTTAAAATATATTAATAGTTTTAAAAATTAAATTAATTAATGTACTATAAGAGGCTAATTAATTAGTTATAGTAAGAAGGGCAAAATTATATGACTTTAATTGCCCCCATAATATGAATAATTGTAATATTATCTAAACCCTAAGTTCAAACTCTAGATTTGAAAAAAAATGTTTAATCTTTGCTCAAATAAGAATCTAAAACAAAATATAAGGTTCAAACAATATTCATTTTTTAACCTCTCGGAGTTTTTTTTTTCTCTTTCCTATTGTAACATGCAACCGATGATTGTTGCATTCAAACTTACCTAACAATAAATACATGAATACTAACCTTCTATTCAAACAATTTTATTGTTCAAACATTCACATTAATACTAAGGCTTCATTTGGGACGGTTTTCTTACTGCTTTAGTTGGTTGGATGAGTCCCTTTACCCGGGGGGGGGGGGCGGTGTGCTTGCTAATGATTTTTAGGATTTTCAAGATATGTATAGTTACATGGTGGGCCACGTTGTTGATCATGCAGGTTCAAGTGGTGCTGACAATAGACGTAAAAGTAAATCTAAAAAACAATAATTTTGTTATAATCATGCGATTTCTGTTGTTGGTTGTTCCGGGGCTATTAACGTGTTTGCTGGTTGTAAGCTTGGTGCTGGTGCTTAGTCTGGGTTTATTTTTGGTTGGGGGGATTTGTTCAGGTTTGCCTTTGAGTTTTGGGGATTCCTGCTTTACAGTTCTGATGGCTTTTCGGATTATGATGAGGCAATTCTACATACCTTGGGTTGGCTTTGGATAACTGGCAAACTTGGTGGTAGGTTCCTAACTAGTGGTTTTTCATTGTCTTGTGGGTTGTTGCTTATTTCTTTTGAGACCCTCGACTGGTTGCTTGGTGGCTTGCTACCTCCAATGGACGGTCCGTCCTTGGCAGCTCGGTGGTTGCAGGATTACCATTACTGAGTCCGTCTTGGTTGTAACTTTCATTATTTCTTAGGTTCATTTCTTCTTGCTGACTTTGTCATCTCAGATCTTGTCTTTTGGAGTTTAGGCTCTCCAATGTTATAATTGTATTTTGGATTTGCTTGGGTCGTTGTACTTTTCTTTTTATTGAATAAAATTTAAACTAATCCCTTTCAAAAAAAAAAAAAACTGTCAGAAAGCCATCCCAAACGAAGCCTTTAGTTCTATGCCCCATACTTCAATCACAAGCAAATTTAATTCAAAATAAAATTTTAATCATATTACACCAAATAAATATATAGCATACATAATTCCCCAATTGCTAATATTATGAGGCATAGAAAGTCATATTTCAGTTTCAAAATGCCCCCAAAGTTCCATGGACTTCTCCAAAAATCAAAACACAGATAAAAACAAGCCTTGTTTTCTTTGATATTTTCCTTCTCTAAATTTCAGAATAAATGACTACCAATTTTCCTCCTGAAAATGCTATATAAAAACCAGAGTTTGGCGCAGCAAAAATGGTATTCAATAAAAGTGCTAAATGATAAATTGCAACCAACAAGAAATATAATTTTTTTTATTTTTCATAATTGCTGGACCGGCTAAATGATCCAACATTGCGTTAGAATTTTCAAGTTGAGACAAATACCACTATACCAGACTACAAAAAAAAACACTTACCCAACCATCTACTCTTCGTTTAATCGAAAAAAAAGTGTATACTTTTTGATGAGTGAAGCCGGTTTTTCTAGATAATATTATCTTATGTGTATTCCATCAACAACACTTTCATGCAGCTTAATACATTGATGTGATATTATTCAATTAAAAGGGAAACTGTAGTTCACAAAACTGCAATTTGAATAAAACTTTGTTGTTTATCAAAGCATCCAAGTGAGCAATCTAGAATAGAAAGAACTAGCTGCTGCTAATTAGCTGTCCTTAACCTGGTTAAATGCTTGTTTTGTAGATTACTTGCCAATAGATAGTCCATACCTTGTCAATAGCCAAAGGGTTATCTCTGACGCGTCCGTTTTAAGGAGAAGTTGCAATGAATATGATGCGAGTTCCTTGTATGTCTCTGTTAATTGTCCCTCAACTCTTCGTCAATTTGCAGTCTAGGTAGCCATCTGAAAGAAATGCAAGTAGGAGGTGATCAGGAGCAGATCAAAAATAGGAGTTCTGCAAAAGTAAGGAGAATTATTTAACGTTAAGTGGGATAATTAATCAAAAGTTAGGACAACTCTTAAGAGCTCCCAGGAGGTAATTGATACTGAACGATTCAAAGTTGGAGATCGTAATGCAGCTAGTATGCTGCAAAGTGTATCCTCTTACAATAATAATAATAAAAAGAATTAATGATTCACATGTTACTAGTAACCAAATCAATAAAACTCATTTTCTTTAAAAGAAAGCATGCATTAGTGATCTTTAAACTTGATTGACAATGAAATAATTGTAAATACTTGAAAATTTTGACAAGAATTTGAAAACATGTAAAATAGTGAACAACAACATCAAACTTTTATCCCACTAAGTGGGGTTGGCTACATGAATCATTTTTCTCCATTGTGTCCCATTAAAAGTCAAATTCTCATTTAAATCTAATAAAAGAATGTCATTTCTAATACTTTCTAATGAAGTATTTTTAAGTCTACCTCTATTTCTCTTAACATAGTCCAAATTTAATACATTTACTCTCCTAACCGAGTCATCGAAAGGCTGACATTTTATGTGACCAAATCATCTAAGGCGACTCTATCTAATATTATTTACCACTGAAGCTACTCCAACTTTTCCAGGTACATACAAGTTTCGCATTATGTCTCTAAGAGTAAAGCCACTCATCCACCTAAGCATCCTTGTCACTGCAACACTTAACTTAGTTTTATGCTTCTGTTTTAATGTGAAACTCGTCAAGTAAAAGAAAGTTAAACTCTTAAACAATAAGGCGTCTTTTGGTGTAATGGCTGGAATTTCCGTAAAAAAATATGCAGTTAAGCATGCTCATCCCGGAGCAATTCTGGGATGGGTGACCTACTGGGAAGTTACACCAACAGAACAAAATCGTGAGGCTCTTAAGGCTAAAGCGGACAATATCTCGATAGTTAAGAGTTTGGGCTGTTACAAATGGTATCAGAGCAATACACCAGCCGGAAGAAGGGAACTAAGTGTCATACAAGACAAAGTGTTACGCAATGGGAGCCACCTCTTGAACCTGTATGGGACAAAGTACTACATGACGGAGCCACCATTTGAACTTGTAGGGACCACCTCTAGAATCCTATCTGCCTGGTGGATAATTCTGGGATAAAGATGTTGACGAGGACGTCATTTACTTAAGTGGGGGAGATTGTGAAACCCCTTAAGTAAAAGAAGTTAAACTCTTAAATATTGAGACGCCTTTTGGTGTAACGGCTAGAATTTCTGTAAGAAACTCCGCAGTTAAGCGTGCTCATCCTGAAGCAATTCTGGGATGGGTGACCTACTGGGAAGTTACACCAACAGGACAAAACCGTGAGGCTCTTAGGCCAAAGCGAACAATATCTCGATAGTTAAGAGTTTGGACTGTTACATTTAATAGCCAACATTGTGCATCACAAAGAATTGTTGGTCTCACCACCATCTTATAGAATTTTCTCTTAAGTTTGAGAGATACTTTTTCTATAGATAATAGGCCTAACACATTCCTATACTTCAACCATTCAACTTGAATTATGCTAATAATATCCATATTTATTTCACCACCACTTTGAATAATAGGCCAGAGATATCTAAAACGTATACTCTTTTTAATGACTTGATCACCCAAAGTCACAATCCCCCCACTAGATCTATTACTATTAAAATTACACTCCATCTATTTCGTTTTAGATCTACCCAAACGAAACCCTTTAGACTCTAAGTTGACCTCTATAATTCAAGTTTTATTTCAACTCTCTCTCTAGTCTTATCAACAAAGACTAGGGTACATCCTCTTGCAAATGTATAGTAAGAACATCCATGACTAAAGCAAAAAGATATGAACTTAAACCTGATCCTTGATGTAGTCCAACTGAAATAGGAAAATACTTGGTCAAACCACCTTGTATTTGAAAGCAAGTAACATCTCTTGCATGCATATCATTATAAACTTGAATATAAGCATTATTAACTTATTTCTTTCTATAAATCTCCAAAACACTTCTCTTAAAACTTTATCATATGCTTTTGATACGATTTGGAAGTGAAGACAGCAAAATAGAGAAGATGAAATTGCTAGAACACAAGTAGTATGGCTGATTTTGATTAATACTTCAACAATAATAAAAGATACAATTGATTTATTATTCGAGAGGTAGATCGGCTCTCCCACAAGCCCTAGACACTGCTAGGAAACTCTCAAAGAAAAGCTACAGCAGAAATAACAATTGCATAATATAAAAATAATACATAGTTAGCCCTAAATAGGCTCCCCTACTTCCCTCCCAAAACAACCTCCTTTCCTTAATTAATTCCCTTACAGTTTTGAACTCTTTCCCTAAATAATTCCCTCCCAGTTATCATTAAAACCTTCCTAAATCTCTCCCTTTATTTCTCTTTCCAATATATTGAATAAAATGTTTCTTGGGCCCCACAAGGGAGGCGGAACCCCCTCACTAAAACCGCCCAGCTCTCCTGTTAGATCCAATTTAGAGGAAACGGGAGTAACAATACTCTTCCCTCAAAGACACCTTGTCCTCAAGGTGGAAGGATGGGAATTGTCTCCTAATCAACTCGTAGGGCTCTCATGTAACATGGTGCTCCAACAAATCCTTCCACTTGATTAATACTTCTTGTGCCCATGTTTCTTCTCCATGCACACCTACTCCTAAAGGTTCCAAAATGACCTCTATATCTTCTGTTAAAGTCGGGGGTAGTGAAAATGGTCTGTGATCTCCTATCGCCTTCCTCAACTGTGAGACATGAAAGACAGGATGCAATGCTGATGAAAGTTGTAGCCTCAATCGATAAGCCACTGCTCCAATGCGCTCCACAACCTCATAAGCTCTGAAGTATCGTGGGGACAATTTCTCATTCCTTCTTCTTGCTAGTGTCTTCTATTTGTAGGGCCTCAACTTTAAATAAAACTTGTCTCCTGGCTCGAAGTGTACTCTCCTGTAATCATATGTCTTTCTTTTCATGATCTGCTGGGCTCTCAATAAATGTTCCTTGAACTCAGATAATACCCTGTTCCTTTTCTCTAAGTACTGGTCTACACTGGACACTAGTGTGGTGTTGTGTCCATAAAGAATTAAATGCGGTGGGTCTCTCCCATAGAAAATCTTGAAGGGGGTGGTATGTGCTGTGAAATGGTACGAGGTGTTGTACCAATATTTGGCCCAAGCGATCCACTTTGCCCAACTCTTCGACATATCTGATACGAAGCATCTCAAATAGGTCTTTACACTTCTGTTGACTACCTCTGTCTAGCCATCCGTCTGGGGATGGTATGTCGTGCTTCTCTTCAGGACTATCCCTTGTAAACGAAACAACTCCTTCCAGAAATGGCTAAGTAACACATTGTCTCTATCTGACACAAAGGATTCTGGAAAGTCATGCAAGTGCACCACCTCTTGTATGAAAACAGTAGACACAGAGATCGCAGTGTAAGGGTGCTTCAGAGGAATGAAGTGTTTATATTTGCTCAGACAATCCACTACTATCAGTATAACTGAAAACCCCTCCGAACGAGGCAACCCTTCGATGAAATCCATCGCCGCTTCCCCCCCCCCCCCACCCACATCCTTTCTAGCGGAGCTAGAGGCAGTAGTAACCTTGCTGGCATCATGGCAGTACTTGTATCTCTGGCACACATCATATGTCGCTACCCAATCCTCCACATCACGGCGCATCCCCACCCAGTATAGTTTTGTTGATAGCCGACTGAAGGTTTTCTGAGCTCCTGAATATCCTCCCACTACACTGCCATGAAACTCCTGCAATTGCTTGGGGATGTATCTCGACCCCCGAATCGCCCCTGATGTAGCTATTAGGCGCCCCTCAGTGCGTAACCGGAATGTCTAGCTGGGTGCTGCAATAAATCAGTTTTGATCTTCCTTAGACCCTCATCCTATTCACTCTCCTGTCTCAGGGCTTCCCAATCTAGGACCAAAATTACTAATAGAGTTATCAATTGTGGCTCGTCCGTCTTCTATGATGGTGCATCCGCAGCCTTGTTCTCCAATCCTAGGCGATACTGAATCTCAAAATCATATCCTAACAACTTGGACAACCACCTTTGATGTTCCTCAATTACCATCCTCTGCTCCAGTAGAAACTTCAAACTCCTCTAGTCTGTCCTGACGATAAAATATCACCCCAAAAAATCAGGTCGCCACTGTTGGATGGTCAAGACAATTAACTCTCGCTCGTATACATACTTGAGCCTCGCCCTAGCAGTGAGCACCTAATTGAAATAAGCATTGGGTCGATGATCCTGCATGAGCACCGCCCCTAGTCCGTATCCCGATACATCTGTCTCCACCACAAATGGTCTGTTGAAGTCTAGAAGTGCTAACACTAGCACGCTAGTCATGGCCTTCTTCAACAGCTCAAAGGCCTGTGACGTTGCTTCCCCCAATTGAAATTGTCCTCTTCAGCTACTCCGTCAGTGGCCATGCTATCGTGCCACACGCTCGCACAAACTTCGGATAATATCCGGCGAGGCCTAAGAACCCTCTCAATGCCTTCAAGTTCTTAGGTAAAGGCCAATCCAAAATAGTCTCAATTTTGGACTGATCTGTCATTGCCCCTGCTCTGCTCACCACATGCCCTAGGTACTCCACCTGTAGCTATGCAAAAGAACATTTCTTCATGTTAGTATACAGCTGGTGCTCCCTTAAAGTCTCTAGTACAGTCCTCAGGTGACCCACATGTTCTGCCTCTGTGTAACTGTAGATCAAGATATCATCAAAAAATACCAAGACGAACTTTCTAAGATAGGGTTGGAAAACCCGGTTCATTAGGGACTGAAAAGTGGCTGGAGCGTTGGTGATGAGGACATCAGCAAGAGATTTCAGCGTGTCTATCATCGAAGGAATCATAGATCGACGGCTACGATTCAGAGCCTTTATTTATGATGTATTTTGCTGTATTTTATTTTCTTTATGCTCTAGTTTACTATTGTACCCCCAAGAGGGATGAGTTCATGTTGTAGCCATGAGGGCATTTGAGTCATTTGTGTTTTCTTTTTGTTCTTAGACCTATATATAGAGGCCATTTTCTATTGTATTAGGTTAATGATTTTTTTGAATAAAATTCCAGCTTTTTGTTCTTGATCTCTTTGTGAGTTCATGAGAGAAGAGAGAACCCTTGGAGAGGGCCAAACAACACCTGTCAGCCGCCGGCAGAGGCCGGGCTCGCGATTCGTATCCGTTTATCTTCTTACCTCCCCCCCCCCCCTCTCCTCCCTTTGGCTGTCGGCTATCCACTTTCCCCATTCCCCAACCGTCGGCCAACACTCCCAATTGTCCCATACCCATCGGCCACACCATCTCCACACCCCACCACCTGCCTACCGAAACCCAACCTAATCCCCCTCCCAAAATTCCCAAGTTACCGATCTCCACCACCCCCCTTAACCGCTGGCCACAATAGCCCAAGCAAACCGCAGGCCCTAATCCCCCAAATCCTTGTTTCAAATTCAAATTACTTCCTTAATACTTTCCTAAATTACCCAAGTATTAATTTGGGAAGTTTCTAATTTGAATTCAAATATATTTGAATTTCAAAATTCTTTCTTAATCAATAGCCCTAATTTAGGATAGCCCCTTAATCAATCAAAATCTAAAATTAATTCAGATTTAAAATTTCCTTTCAACCATTAATACAAGGGTCCACATACATTGAATGTGGACACCTTCTCCCCTCTTCCTTTGGTCGGCCCCCTCCCTCTTTCTTTTCTCCCCCTCCCAATAATTAAGGCCCCTTAATCCTCCATAACCCCCCCCCCCCTCTCATAACTTCCTTAATTATTCCTCCATTAAGGGATATTTGGCATTCAAATTCTCCCTCCTTCTCTCCCAAATTAATTCCCACATTAATTTCTACCCTAAGATAATTAATCAAGGAATTAATTCCCTCTTTTCCTTGACCCCCCCCCCCCCCCTTACTACCCAAATCCCCCCCCCCCCCCCCCCTCTCTCACCCCACGGTTTCCCCTAGTTGGCCGAAAACCCTAGCCCACCTCCTCCCATCATCTCTCTCTCTCATGCTTCACATACATCCCAAGGAAGAAGACACACCACCCTTAGTCTACTACTCCATGAATGGCCGATCCCGAACACGATCATGGATTCGTGTTTGATCTATAAGGAAGAATAGATATTCTCCGATCTCCCTTCTTCGACATCAATCCGGAGATTAATCACTCTGTCGAAGGATACCTTAATTGGATTCTCTTCTCTTTGGCGACCACTATCGACGAGCAACTGCTTCCTGTTCAGTGGCAAATCCTACGACCATCCCTGGCTTCAACTTCTCCGAAATAACTCTCCATTGATCTGTACTGTAAGCGTTTACTTTATTTAGTGGCATCGTTATTATTGTTAAATCTTTCTCCGCTACTATTCCCTAAAGTGAAGAGTGAGGGAAACTTAGGATAAACTATCTAACTGTTAACCGATGGATTAGTGTTATTCGCACATTTGTCTTTACTTTATTTTGTTATTATTTTAGGTTGCTCCGTTAATCTAAATTGTAACTGCTTACCTAAACAAGTCCACAACTACGAAAACTGAAATCTAATCTTAGTAAAACATTAAACTATAATTTGCAACGCTTAAACAACTTTTTATTCAAATCCGACAATTTTTGTTGTTTGTTTCACATCAGTTAGTAAGGCCGAAAAGCATCACCAAAAACTCGTAGTGACTTTTATCACCTTATGAGTCTTGAAAACTATCTTGTGTACATCCTTAAGCTTCATTCTAATCTGGTGGTACCCTGATTTCAGGTCAATCTTTGAAAAATTGACCACTACAAACAGCTCATCCAAGAGCTCATCGATTACAAGCATAGGAAACCTGTCCGGCACCATTTCCCTGTTCAGGGCCCTGTAATCCACGCAAAATCTTCAACTGTCATCCTTCTTTTTCACTAGTAAAACTGGACTGGAAAAGGGACTCACACTGGCCTGATAATCTCTGCCTCCAGCATCTCTTTGATGAGTCTATCTATCTCATCCTTTTGAATCTGTGGGTACTGATATGGTCGAACACTGATGGGAAGCTCCCTTCTTCAAGGTAAAAGCGTGCTCGTGCTCCCGGGATGGCGGTAATCCGCTAGGCTACTGAAAAACCCCAGGAAACTGCCGTAGAAGTTGATGTACACACTCCAGAACCTTGTCTGCCTCTACATCTCAGATACCTTCCAAACTATGCAACTCTACCAAGTATCCCAGCCTTGCTCGGCTGCTCCCTATATCGCCTTGACCAAGGTTTTGAGTGAAACCATAATTCTGCATAGGCTGACATCCCCTCGCAACACCACCTCCTTCCCCTCCACCTGAATCTCCATGATCAAGGACTTCGAGTCCACCTTGGTCTCCCCGATCATCTGTAACCACTTATCCCTAAGATCACATCAGTGCTTCCCAAATCCAAAGGAAAAAAATGCTCCACTATCTCTATACCCTAGAGTGCCAGCGCCAACCTCCTGCAAATCCTCCTACTCCTCTCTTACCTTTCTCGTTCCCATCATGACTCCAAAGCTCGCTGTATCCACTAACTTCAATCCCAACTAATCTACGACCCGGTTGGAGATAAAGTTATGAGTACCCCCGCTATCCACCAAGACCAACATTGGCTGCTCTTCAATCTGTCCCCTCACATTCATGATGTGACTTGGAGTAAATCCCACCACAAAATTTAGGGCCACTTCTGCCACATCAAGGTGTAGGTGCTCTCTTCCTTCTTCTGCTTCCTACACTAGGCCCTCACTGGTCAGTCTCTTCCTCCTCACAAACTAGAAGGACCTGGAGTGTTTGTTCCTTGCGCCGATGGCCTGATGCATACTTCTCAGCACAACGAAAGCACAGACCTTTTTCTCTCTTGTCCTGCACCTCCGCTTCTATGAGATGCTTGAAGTTGGCCCTGAGGTGATCCCCCCTCCCCCCCCCCCCCCCCCCCCCCCCCCCCCCGGCCCACACACACACAACTCTTCTCCCTTAGTGCCTCCCGCGATATCGTCTGTATGAAAATCCTTAAAAAAAATTAAAGAATTTTTCGACCTCTAACAATTAAAAATTATTTTCATGAGTCATTATAAGCCTAAATCACAAACTGTCTTCATTATAGCTAAATATTATTGTATTTTAGTTTCACTAATTTTTTTTATAATTTTTTGACACTAGTGAAATTTCTTAAGAAATTGGCACTTGTCGGTACAAGTAAGATTTTTGAACCGTTAGGTATCCATTTTGCAAGCCGATTTCACCGGACTTTTAAACATGATTAACTAATTTATGAATAATTTTTTATAATTTTTGAATGTTCGAATTTAAAGATATAAAATGATTTATGACTTTTCACTAAAAAAATTAAACAAATAGCTTAATTACCATTATACCCCTTAATTATTTTGTTATAAAAAATCCCTCTCCACTTTATATAATTTATTAAAACCAATTTCCTAAATATATTTGGACTAACAGAGACTTAGGACGAGAATAAGAGAGAGCAAAAGAGAGGAGAGATAAAGAAAAAGTCGAATTTTAGGTGACTTTGAGTCGTTTATAGGCATTACACATGTTTGAGGTAAGTATCTCAAATTTAAAAAATATAAAATTTTTACCAAAAATTTTCTATTAAATTTTTGTTTCCGTTATCGAAAAATGTGGATAACTTTGCACTGGTAAAACTTTCACCTCATAATTTTTTATATGTTATACAGATTAAAATTATACACATTTTGAATATTTTCTGAAAATCTTACAATATGGGTTTTGAAATTTGTAAGATTTTTATTAAATAGAAAATTATCTGGACTCTAAAAAATAATATTATAATACGATAAAAATCTTAAAACATTGTTTTACACAATTCATGGTAATTTGATTATTTATTGAAAATGTGCATTTTTGCTTAGTAAGAGAAAATCTAAGGCACAATCTCATCATAGAGATCTAATTGAAAAAAAGAGAAAAAATAATTTTTTGTTTTTTAAATGTCTGGGGAATGGAAGCGAAACTTCCCTTTGGTTCTCCCCGAAAATGACCTTTTTTTAACATATTTATAAAGAACTCCAAAAAAAGGTGAAAAATAAAATTTTCACAAGTTTTAAAATCTTTAAATAAAAAAATAAAATGCTTTCTGAAAATTTTTATTGCCTATCGTTATAAAAAACTGTACAATTCTGACACATGCTCAATTATGTTTTAACTGCTATAATATGATAAAAATGTGCATATATGATTAAATTATATCCGGGAAGGAGAAAAAGAATGTTGAATAACAATTCAGTATCAGATATAAGTATTTCTTTTTTGACTTTTATACAGTCATGACTAGTTTATTATTTAGTTCTGCAGCTTCTGTATGTAGTCATATACTGTAGTGTAGATACATTTTAATGAAATAAAAGAAATCCTGTGGATGAGTCTATTTTCAATATTTTGATATTTTAATAGTTTTATAGTCAATCTAAATTCGCATAACCTTATGCATCACTTTTATTCTTAAAAATAGAAACAAATACACTCATCCACTCATCTAGCATCTTTTTAGTTTTCAATATAATATTAAAAAAATTAGTAAGCAAAGAAATATCTTCATCTCCTAAGCATATTTACACATCTATTAGAATATCATCAGATCCAACTATTTTTCCATATTTTATTTTCTATAAAGCCTCTCTAATTTCGACTTTACTAATGCAATGATAAAAACAAAAAAACTCTATTTTCATTTAGAGTACTAAGGTCACTAAAATCAATTGTATTTTCACAATCTTCATTGAAAAGCTTATCAAAAAAATCTAATCCACCTATATTGAATATCCTCTTCTAATAAAAATATTTTTTTTATTTTCATCATTAATGAACTTCACTTGAACTAAATTCGTCTCATATCGCTTTGCTTCATTAACTTATATATACATCTTTTGCCCTCCTTAACATCTAATCTATTATATAAATCATTAAAAACTAAATTATTTATAACACATATTACTTTCTTAGACTCTTTACGGACCCCTTTATATCTTTTTTCAATTTTTCAAACTTTTACATCTAAACTAATTTTTATAATAGCTCTTCTTATTTTTGTCATTTTTTTACAATTTTTGATTCTATCACCAACTATTTTTACTATTACAAGCTTTTCCTATTAAAACTCCAAGCATACTTTTGCAACAATCTTAAATCACTAGCTATTTTTTCTCATATAACATTAACTTTCTCATGCACAGTCAAAGTCTTAAGATCTTGAATCTTAATCTCAAAAATATTTTTGTTGGTATTCTTTAAATGCCTCTATATAATCCTAGGGCAACATTTTACTTTATTTTTTATATTTTGCCCCTTCATCTTAAAGTCCAAAACTAATAAGTGATATGATAGACCAGCCAAATTTGATTGGGAGGGAATTAGGAAATTTTTCCTAATTGAAGAGGACAATTTATGGGATGATTTGAGGGCTAATTTGGGAGAAAAATAATTAAGGAAATATGAGGGAATTAGGGGAGGGCTGTTTGGGTATTTGTTGTTTAATTATTTGCTTTAAATAGAAAGAGAGGTTAGGGTTAGGGGTATGCAAATTATTATTTGGGCTATTCTTGTCCTTGGAGTTTGGTGTCTTGGGCTCTAGCGGCATCTAGGGATTGGAAGAGATAGATCCTCCTCTCGAATTGATGATCAATTGTATCTTGCTATTTTGTTCCGTTAGTTTGATTTCTTCAATAAAAATTACTGTTTTGCTGATTTTCCCATCGAATTTGTGGAGCGTTTTGCTATTTTTGTCTCTCTTGTTAGGGATTACTTGAAATCTTCAAGTACTTCCTAACAAATTGGTATCATAGTAGATTTTGGGACCGTTTGTGGGCTGCTTTCTGGAAAAATCAGTGGCTTCTTCTTGTCGGAGGAAGGGATCTTTGCTATTTTTTGGGTCAAATATCCCAATTTTTGAATCTACAAAAATCCAAGTATTGATGGCGGCCAAGAAGGTAGATGCGTTGGATGAACGCCTTGAAGGGGAGATGAGCCAAATAAAAACAACGGTGGAAGATAGAATTTCATCCGTGGAAGATAAAGTTTTGTCCGTGGAAGACAAAGTTTCCGATCTTCATGAGATGGTGAAGAAGATATTAAAAAATCAAATTCAAATGACGGCATCGGAGACAAAAGGACCGGTGGGGAGAACGACCAATGCTGAATTCGTAGAAGGGACAATGATGTGGAATCATGGAGGAGAGAGGTGGAAGGTATGAAGAAAGGTGTGTTTATGAGGGGTATGAATCAAGGGGTGCTGGTTGGGAGAGAAAAAAAAGGGAATTATGGTATGAAGGGTGCTGATTTTGTAAAAAAGGAGGGAGGAAACGAAGAGGGTTTTGGGTACGAGCGCGGAAGGGAACATCAGGAGACTTGGGGAGAGCCAAGCACTTGGGAAAGGGAAAATTATGGAGGAATACGGGGAAATGGAGGAGATATGAAGGTGAGGAAGCTGAAGATGCTCATTTTTTAAGGGGATGACGCACACGGGTGGATCTACAAGGTGGAGAGTTATTTCTCCGTCAATGGGCTGACGGAGGAGGAAAAATTAACAGCAGTAATTTTATGTTTGAAGGGGAAGGCGTTGTCTTAGTACCAGTGGAGGGATCAGAGGAAACTCATACGGAGTTGGAGGGAATTCAAGGAATGCTTATTGGAACGTTTCCGAACCGACAGGGGAGGGGACTTCTATGAGCAGTTCTTTGCACTAGTGCAGGACGGATCAGTGGCAGACTACCGAAAGAGATTTGAGCACTTGGCCAATCGAGTGGAGCGACTATCGGAGACTGCTTTTGAGGGTAACTTCATAAAGGGACTCAAATCCGAGATCCAAGCTGCAGTGAAGGTTATGAGGCCGCGTGACTTGGGAGAGGCAACCGAGCTGGCGCAATTGATGGAAGATCAGAGGTATCAAGAGAGGGGAGCCAGGGGCAGCAATTTAGGTGGCTCTTATAGGATGACTACCACTCTTCTAGCACCCAAGGGTCCTGCAACAGGCCATCTTTGAGAGGTGCCTAGGGAGAAGCCAGTAAGAGGAGGAAGTGGGGGCAACTTCAAAAGACTAACGGAGAGGGAGATGTAGGAGAAGAGGGTGAAGGGACTATGCTTCAGATCTGATGAGAAGTATACCCCAGAGCATAGGTATAGGTACCGAACTCTTCAGGTTCTCACCGTCTGTGATGACGAGAAAGTTGAGGAGGGAGGTGAGAGTGAGATAGCGGGAGAGATATAGGATAAGCTGTATCTAGACGTGGCGGAGGTTTTCCTAAACTCAGTGGTAGGATTCACTCTGAATCATACCATGAAGGTGAAGGGGGAAAATAGCAGACAGGGAGGTGGTGGTGTTGATTGACAGTGGGGCTACCCACAATTTCATCTCCAACCAGGTTGTGAACCAATTAGGGGTGAAATTGGTGGATACAGGACGTTATGGAGTAATGATGGGTATGGGGAAGGTAGAGACAGGCCAGGGGATCTGTAGAGGAGTAGTGTTGACTATACATGGGGTTCAAGTGAGGGAGGATTTACTCCCATTGGAGTTAGGGAGCACTGATGTCATCCTGGGGATGAAGTGGCTAAAGACCTTGGGAGACACCAAGGTCAACTAGGTGGGATTGACGATGGAGCTGGTGGTGGAGGGGAGAAGAGTAGTGATAAGGGGAGATGAAAGACTCTCCAAAGACATGGTTTCACTTAAAACCATAGTGAGAAGCATACAAGAGGTGGGGGAAGGGTATCTGGTGGAACTACACATGCTAGAAGAGATTAGACTGAAGGAGGGAGGGAACGTTCCTCTTTCAGTGCAGCCCTTGATTCAGCAATTCAATGAGGTTTTTTAGCCACCTCAAGGATTGCCACCTTCGCGGGAATACGAACACGTTATCATCTTAAAGGAAATAATCTCACCTATCAGTGTTCATCTATATCACTATCCTCAAATCCAGAATGATGAAATCAATAGATTGATCAAGGAGATGCCGGAGGCAGGGATCATTCTGTGAGACCTAATTTTATTGCTTCTGTTAATGTATCAATGGAGGTTTATGAGATACTCTGTATAATTATGCAAGTGATTAATTGGTTTTAAAGGTTTTATGGAAAGAAAATGTTATGTTTTACTTGTTACACTCTATAGTATTTTCTAGGGTACTGTAGGGTGTTACAAAATCGACCCAATGTCAGTCGATTTTTTAGTCTAGTGTTATTAGTCAAGTGCTTCAGCAGCAGTTTCCTTTATTCCAACTTGAGACAATGTGACACTTGGGAGGGGAGTATTGATAGACCGACCAAATTTGATTGGGAGGGAATTAGAAAATTTTTTAATCAAGAGGGAGTTGTTTAGGAAGATTCTTAATCAAAAGGGATTAATTAGGAGATGCTTCCTAATTGAAGAGAGCATATATGGGAGCTAATTGGGAGGGGATTAATTAAGAAATATTTCTAATTGAAGAGGTTGAAGAGGGCATATTTTGGGTCTGATTTGGGGGGGGGGGGATCAATTAGGAAATGTTTCCTAATTGAAGAGGCAGATTTATGGGATGATTTGAGGGCTGATTTGGGAGGAAATAATTAAGGAAATATGAGGGAATTAGAGGAGGGTTGTTTGGGTATTTGTTGTTTAATTGTTTGCTTTAAGTAGGAAGAGAGGATTAGGGTTAGAGGTATGCAAATTATTATTTGGGCTATTTTTGTTCTTGGAGTTTGGTGTCTTGGGCTCTAGCGGCGTCTAGAGACTGGGAGAGAGATCCTCCTCTCAAATTGAGGATCAATTGTATCTTGCTATTTTCTTCCGTTAGCTTGATTTCTTCAATAAAAATTATTGTTTTGTTGATTTTTCCATCGAATTTGTGGAGCGTTTTGCTGTTTTTGTCTCTCTTGTTATGGATTACTTGAAATCTTCAAGTACTTCCTAACATGATACTGGGTATATAAACTTTCACTCGAAATAACTTTACAGTCTTTACAATCTCGATCTATTTTTCTTATAAGAAAATAATCTGGGATTTATTATATCATTCTTATAAGTGATAAGATGCTCCTCTCTTTTTTAAATAAGGTATTAGCAATTATAAAATCATAAGTTAGAACAAAATCTAATATGATCATGTCACATTTATTACTTGCTCCAAACCCATATCCATTATAAATGCTTTTAAAATCTTCTATCACTCGACCAATATATCTATTTAAATCTTTTCCAATAAAAATTCTTTCTTCAAGATGTATCATTTGTATTAATTCTTCTAAGTCATTTCAAAATTTTAATTTTGAACACATATTCAAATATATTTGATAATCATAAGCACTTATAATAATATCTTAGCATCAACAGCAATTTTAAAAATTATAATTTTATCTCTGATTCTATTAAATTCTATAACATTATCCTTCAAACTCTTATTTATAATTACACATACATCCTTTCTACTTGAATATTATAGTTTAAATCCTAAACTATCAATCTCCTTAACTTTCACTACAATCCATTTAATTTCCTAAATACATAGAATTTTTATATTCCTATGAATCATAATATCTATTAATTTAATTAAACTGCCTATAAGAGAACCTATATTTCAAGTTTCTATCATAATTCTAGTTTCATGAACTAGCTTATTTGCCCACATCCATCCATGATGTGGAAACCCTTGCTTATTTAGCATTGCATCTGGGCGTTGGTGCAAAAGCCCTTGCACACTTCTCTTTGTATTCAGGACATACAGCGCGTCGTTTTTAGGGAACACCATAGCATTAACACAATATATTAAATGATTCATGTCATAATTATTCGATAAGTTTTATGCTGACTATCGACTACCTACCACAATCCTCCACTTTTCTCATATAAGGCTTGTGCATATATAAAATGTAGGTGACATATCAGGAGTAAAAGAATATAAAGATGAGATATGAGTGTGTACACACATTACTATTCATATCAGATTGAAACCACCAGAGATAGGCAAACAAGCAATGTATCATAGGCATGCATGCATCCATAACAGAGGAAAATATACTCGAGGGAGGTCATTATGGGCGGCAACCAATTCGAGCAAGGTTTTCTACACAAATATGATAAAAGATCAAGCATAAACACTCAATCAAATGTCTCTGCATTTTTTTTTTTCCTGTCAGTATTCATAATGCTCATTTGCGCTTTCGACAAACGTTGTATTTCTAGCTTAACTGTTTGTTGATATATCTACTAAAGTTTTATGCCTACAAAAGTAGATTAAACAAGCGTTGAAGGATTAAAAATGACAAGTTGTTGACCTAAGATGATATGATTTTTTTTTATTTACAAATAGCAGATCTAAAATCTCTTGTTGCACGCTATGGAGTGAACGAAAAAAGAAGATTCACCAAGCTGGTCCCAAATATGTTGGATAAGGCTAATGACCATGATGCTGATCCAGCAAAATTGCATTAACATTCTATTCTACATCACAACACCGCATTAGTACTAGTTCTGAAAAAGCTAAAAAATCCATTTGTCAATACTTTTCTTTATTGATGTTTAATGATGTCCATATGTTTTAGTATTTTACACACCATGAAAGCATTGTCTTGTGAAATCTTTAACAGAAATATTAATACGATTTTAAACAGAAAAATCTCTTCAATTTAGATTGTTGTCAACAACAACAAGCCTTTACCTCATTGCGTGGGGTCTACTACATGAAATATTTTTCTCCATTGTGTTCTGTTAAAAGTCAATTCATTTAAATATAATAAAAATATCATTTTTAAAACTTTATAACCAAGTTTTTTATGTCTACCTCTACATTTATTAACATATGTTAGATCTAATACATACTTAACAAGGTCATTGAAAGGCCGACATTTTATGTAACCAAACCATCTAAGACGACTCTCTCTATCTTATCCGCCATTGGAGCTACTCCAACCTTTTCTAGTACATTCTCATTTTGCATTCTGTCTCTAAGTGTAAAACTAATCATTCACCTGAGTATCCTCATATCAACAACAATTAACATAATTTTATGCTTATCTTTTAATGGCCAACATTACGCATAATAAAGCATAAAAGATCTCCCCACCATTGTTGACCTCATTTTTTTTATCTTGATTTGCCCTCGAGCATGATGGATCAGGCTAATTGATCTCCATTGAGTCTAATTCAGTTCAGATCGATGCCGATTTGAGTTCGATCGCGTAAGTTCAAGTTCAATTCTATCAAGTTGACTTGATAGGTCCCGATTGAACTCGGGTTGCTTTGAAATTGAACCGAATTAGACCCGACTATGTTCACTTGGGTCAGATTGGTTCACTTGAGATGCATCGAGTTTGATTTAACTCAAGTTGATGGTTAATTTGGGTTTAATTTTGTTGATTTGGTCGAGTCGAGCCCGAGCTAACCCAGATTTGGCCAAATTAGGTCCAATTTGAGCCTGATTTCAGCCCAATATGCCCAATTTAATTTCAATTGAACCCTAATTGACTTTCTACTACATTTAAATTTGTTTCCTGAATCTGAAAAACGATCCGACGGTCACGATTCTTTAGCTTGATTCTTCCATTACTGGACACCTCGATTGCATACTAACCTCATTTTAGAGAGGTGTTCAGAAGGAGGTCGAGGCGGGCAGAGCGAGCAGGGCCCATTCCTGCGCTTAAGAGAAGTAGGAAATCATCCTCAGGCAGCAGGAGCAGAAGGTGGATTCCCCACTCCTTTTCCCTAGTTCGGCCCGCCCTAGACAGGGGATTCGGACACTCTCCGACTTCTGGCTCTCGCAAGCCAAGAATCCCCTCACAGCCCCCTCTCCTTCCCTCCCTCTCTCCCTCGACCTTTGGCTTGGCACGCCCCAGACGGACACGATCCGCCCCTACCCCTCTCCCTCTCGGTTGCTCTTCCATCTTTCCGCTGCTCGCAAGCTAAAGGGCCGCCCGTCTCTCCTTCTCTCATCCTGCTCCCTCGTCCACAGAAGCCCCTTTGCCCTAGCCATCTTTCCTCTCCCTCACAGCCGCAAGACCCACACTCCACCTTCTTCTCTCTCTCCCTGGATTCGCAATAAGGCACCAGCACCTCTCCTCTTCCCTCCATTCGGTCCGTCCAGAGCAGGAGCAAAAACTCCTCTGGTCTCCCATCCTCTCTCGTTCGCAAGCTCTGAGACCGAACCTGACCTCTTCAACTTGCCATAGCCGCTGGATTTGCAAGCTGAGCAAGGCCCGTCCGACTCCCCCTTCCAGGATCGAACCCGCAGTCGACTTTCTCCATCCCGTTCGCGATCTGCTCTATCCGACCCGAGCAGATTTCACTAACTGCAGGTATATTCCCTCTTCTTCTCCTTCGTTTCTTCTTCTCATTACTCTCTTTCTTCATATTCTTCTTTCTTGTTGCTTGGATGTGATTCCTCTAGAGTTTGGATGCTGCAGAATACGTAATGTTGTAGGCTATTATGCTTTGGTTGTCTTATCTGATGGATTTTACTATCATCTAACCTCTTTTGTACTTGTATCTGCCATTTGTGCTTTTATTGCATGCAAATGACTTGATAAAGCATTGTTTCTTGTAGTATTGGCATAATAATCTAAAGTTTCTAAGACAACTACAGTTTTTTTTTTTCTAAAATTTAAAAAAGAGGATGTAGTAATGTTACTATGCATAGAATTCTTTCATCCCTAGTTTTTGATAGTATATATTCAGTCATGGAAATCTAGTGAGGATAAATGGGTGACAGAATGTTATTGGATACATTTGGAGGTTGCAAGTTGTGATTTTCTTTCTCTCATGCTTGATTTATTATCACACGACTTACTATTGTTTATGGAAGATTTAAATCTTTAGGATATATGTTTTGGCATTGATTAATATGTTATGACTCATGCATTGGAGTTTGAATAATTTATGCTATGTTGGGTCTTGGATAGTCATTGTTATTCATCTTCATTCTAAGATTCTGGTAAATTCCATGAGGGTTGTGTTACAACGAGCTTGATCAAATGTGCTGGTGGAGTTTCTATTTTTATGTAATTGAGTGTGATGGTAAAAGCATGATCCTCACACGGGCTTGTTTATTTAGTTTTCTTTTTGTCGCATACCAATTACTTGACAAAATGCTCTTAAGAAGTTTTATGATGAAACTTTCTCTTCTTTCACTTTGACAAAACCTTATTTAAACGTCAAGAATTTTTGTCATTATTAAGCACTTGAAAGATTTTAAATATGATGAATCTCCAATCAAACTTTATGAGTGGTTGAAACTATCCATTGTAGGAGTTGGGTTGAGCTTTACATGTGATAGAGGTATTTTAATACTCATGTTAAAATGTGTGATCAAGGTCACTCCATTATTGAATCTCATGAAACTTGCACGTTCATGCTTCAATGGATATGTATGTTCGGATTGTTAATGAGATGAATATCCGATGTGAGTAGGCCCATGACAATCCTCATTAGTAGGCCTTTGCGCATTTTCTTTTGTATGATTACAGATTTTTACATCAACAAGCTTGCGTATGCTTTATGTATAGCCATCACCTATGCGGGTCTTCCTTATTGGCATCAATATATTTTTCATGTGTTCTACATTTGATGGCTTGAGCTTTGGAAAGAATGTGTATCTGGGGATGTTGAATTGATTGTTGGCATTTTAGTGAAGTAGCTTTGAAGAGATCTTATCCAAGCTAGTTACCTTCCTCCGAATACATAAATATGCTTGAGAAGTTGAATAAAGGTTGTGTTTGACTCAAGAGAGCATGTCTTTTATTTTTGTTTTGCTTCTTTTTCAACAATGCAAGGTTTCTATATGTTTTTTTTTTAAGGTATTTTGAGTTGATTAGAAAGTGGTTTGAGATATTTTGTAAAGTGTATCATACGCAGTTATAGTTCATTGTGATGAAAGTGAGTATAAGGTGACTTGTGTGATTTTATATAGTAGTTAGAGAGGAAAGTTGGCATTGCCTTTTTATATGTGACATGAAGCGTTTCTCATGAATTTTTATAGGATAAAATATGTTAGAAGAGATTTTGTGTTGAGAGGATTTATGATTGGCTTTAGATTTACTTTGTGTTGAAAAACTTTATGATGAGTTTCTTGAATGCTTCATAATGAGAGGTTTTACGAATTTCTTTTGGAAAGTTTTAATGAGTTTATTTCATGTCAGAAGTGAAAGCACTCGATTGTTTTGCATCAGAGAGAGGACATTTATGGATTTCTTATGAGAAGGTTTTGAGTCACTTTGTTTGGGGGATTTTACAATTACTTTGGGATTGAAATTATTTCTATGCATGATTTTGTGTTGAAGGCTTTTAAGTATCTTTTGGAATAAAATGACATTTCGTATGAGAGTTGTCTTCTCTTTGTGCTTGCTTCTAGAATTGAGTTTTAATGAATATGGTGGTTGGAAAGAAAGATTATTTTGATTTTAGTTTTGGGAGCTTATTTCCCCTTTGTCATTTTGAGCTTTATTTAGAGTATAGTATATGTAATTGAGTCGGGTTTTCTTGAGTGCTTTGTTTGGAATGTGGGGATAGCAAAGGGCGCCAAAAACACCCTCTTCTCTATTCGTATTATATCGAATTGGGGTGGAGGTCGTTTTAGAGGCATACTTGACTTCAAAGAGGTATGCCAATAATGAGACGCCTACATTCCTTTTATTATTTTTTATTTTCATTCCTTTCTTTTGATATTTTATCGTCTTTCTCTTTATTTCTCTTCTCTCTACTACTATTCTACTTATTATCTTATTTTATTCATAGATTCCTAAATTTATTGATATATATACGAATGTCCAAAGGGTTAGAAAAGAACTTCCTTTTGTCCCCTATAACACTAGTGACACCTAAGGACAAAAATTAAGGACCGAGTCTTAGATAACATAGACTTAGGGTGCATGCTCCTTATAGGATAGAGACACCAAAACATAAACTTAGTGACACATTTTCCTAGATTTGTTGTGCCTTAATCCATTAATAATCAACCAACAAAATCAACCTTAACCTAACTCAAAATACACTAAAACACTTAACTTTTAATTAAATCCTGATTAACATAATAAATCCCTAAAATGCAAATTTGAAACATACACTTAGACTAAGTCTAACTAATCTATTAATCGATCTCTAATCAATCTAAAACTTAAAAGATGTGAATTAAATTAAGAGAGTAAACATAAACTAAAACTTATTGAAATAAAAGATTCTAAAACTCAGACTTTAATCAAACTTTAGGTTAACATTTTAAAACCGACCAACAAATCCCTTAATACATAACAATCACTCCAACGATGAAGTTTATTGAATGGACTACTCCGGGCTGCGGGGCTAAGTGTCCTAAGGAGGCCTGGTTCCTTGAGCCTAGTGGCACAACGCCACGAATGGATTCAATGGAGTGCCAAAATCTTAAAATTAATTAATCATTAATGGTTTAACTAATTAAAAATTTTAATTTAACTATATCAACTTGGTTTTTAGGATGGACTACTCCGGGCTGCGGGGCTAAGTGTCCTAAGAGGGCCTAATTCCTCGAGCCTGGTGGCACAACGCCACGAACCAATTGATAGTAGATCTAAACAAATTAAATCTCTCTTAACCAATAATAGATCACTTAATCTACCTTTTTTTAATTTATAACAAACTAAAATTAACTTAACAAAATTGGTTATTACTAGGTAACTCAGGCCTACGAGGCTATTAAGTTAGCCCCAAGGAGGGTGAAATAAACCTCACGGCCTCGGTGAGCAACAAATGTAGTAATCAATCAAACACTAAAATAAATCTTTAAAATTAATCCTAAAACATTAATACTTATACTTAAACTAAAGTTTCCCCTTAACCTTCAACAAATTAAAACACAAACAACTTTAGCTAAATCATCCTACATAGTACATACCCAAAATCACACAACCTGTTACACACACCTAGGCTTGTTTCTTAGGACACGACTTCTAGTTCTAGGTTAGGCCGATATTTTGTTTTATTATTTGATGTCAATTACTCCTGCCAAGTAAAAGAACCCCTACATTGTTTTATGTTTTAGCAATAACATGCATATGTTTTATAAATATGAATATTAAATCTTCTGTTAGTCACATTTTTATTTACCTGCATTTATTTTCTGAATGGCATTTACGCTCATTTGTGTATTTTTCTTTTATTTTGTCTTGCGAGATACATTGGGTCATGCATGATCAAGAATCAGTGAATAATTTGCTTGCTTAAAGCTCTTAAGTGGTTGCGCCACAAGTCTTGCATGGTTGATAATCAGTGGATAGTTTACTTGTTTGAAACTCTTAAGTGGTCGAGCCACGGTCAGGTATAATCCCTGCAACTTGTAAAGAAAACTTCAAATTATATATCGAAACTGCTAAACACCACATACATCTTGTTATTAGCTTTTAGTTTAATATATATTCTAACATGTTTAGGTAGCTGGCCATAGGTTAGTGCACTAACGAAGCTTTGGCCCTATAGGCTAAAGCTTGCCCCTTCTGTGAGCCCTAGAGACCCTTATGGTCACGTTAGGCCTGTAGTGTAGGCCCACCTATTTATGCTATATGCATCGCAGTTTTCCCACACGAAGTGGGCACCGTTAGGATGTTTCCTTTTACTATTTTGGGTGTGATACCCCCCACCTTCTGTGAGCCCTAGAGACCATTAGGGTCATTTTAGGCCTGTAGTGTAGGCCACCTACTTGTGCCATGTGCATCATTGTTTTCCCACACGAAGTGGGCACCGCTAGGATGATCTTCTATTTTTGTGTGATGCGGGTACCTTGCCTGGAGGGTATCCTTGGTATGTTTATTTATTTATTTCCTGTGCTTTGAATGTCATGCATGCATTTTTATATACTTTACTCTACAGTGCACCTTGCCTACATACATGCATTGCATTAGCATTACTCAAATGAAAATGTCACATTATCTTTCAATAGTCTTTAAAATATTTTTACTTATGCATCTGTCTCATGCATTATATACAGTGCTAGGCATATTCTGTTGCATATTATAGAGTCCTTAATTTAAACCTCTGAACCAAGATCTTTGATTCCTTAGGATAGAGCCTTCTTATCTTGCATATATATAGGACTATTGATTGTGTTTAAGATGTTAGCTGACAGCTCACTCCAGGCAAGCATAAGCCCAGATTGTACACCCCTCAGTGTGTCTCTTTTCACTTCTAATGGATTTTGAATCCGTCATTTCTCCTAGGTTAGCGAATTTCATCTTTGATCATTTAAACTCAAAATTTTAATCACATCTTTATACATTTAAGAATGTTTAATCATCACTAAGGATAAAGAGAAGAGTTTATCATATTTGGAATATAACTTAGAAATTTTCTCTGTGCACCGAATTAAGAAGAGAATAATATATCATCCTTAATCGAGAGTTTTCTTAGGCTAAGGTCTAAGATGTAATTAACCACGGGGGCTTACGCCCGTGGGAGGCCGATCCCCACATCAAATAAACCACATTTGAGCTGATGTATCGAATGAGGAAAATCTCGTGACATTTTGGGACATATATATTATTATCCATCGAGGTGTGTAGGCGAAAGCCACTATCCTCTATGACTAATCGTATGTATGACTCCATCTGCTCTTCTATTGGCCTGCTTGGGTAGAGTGTGAAGGTCTATGATCATTTTATCATACGGGATAGTGTGGTCGTATCCTTTATATTTTGTTCCCCACGAGCAGAATTCTTTCGGAGTCCCACAGATTTCTGGCGACCACGGTGGGACAGGTTTCTCTCTCCATCTTTGGATGTATTATTTTCTTCTATAGGTATTCCTAGTTTGGTGCCTTGTTTGAGTTCCTCTTTTCTACTCCACTATCTTCTCTTCATTCTTAATGAAGATTAGATCTTTTTAATGTATAAATATTTAATTAAAATTTTGAGTTTATTAAATCTTTGTCCTTAATTTTTAAATTCAAATCCAGATCAATCTATTTCAATCCTTTTTATTCAAGTCAAAATTTTAATTTCAATGAATTCTTAGTCGTAATTCTTTTAGATCAGATCCTGATTTGTCATTTCAAATGAACATTCAGATTTATTTTTGATGACATGATTTATATATTTGACATAAACTCTACTCTCCATCATCTCTTTAATCTCAGCCCTTTTAGATTGGGTCTTGATTCATATCAGTCGAAATAAGAATCCAGATTTCATTTTTAATGGTGGGTTCCTTAAATTTGACATGCAAAATTTTCAAAATGAAAAATTAATTTGAGAAAAGTTTGAGAGTTTAAAATACAAGAGAAACTGTTGAAGGAATTTTTCTTAGGAAGTATGTGACTTATTTTTCATAATGAAAATTTACCTCTATTTTATTTAAAATATGAAGTAAGTATTGGTTGACTCCTTTAAATAGTTAAAGAAAAATTTTTGATGATCCATAAAAAGAGTATGTCCTCTCTCTCCCATCCCTTATGTGGGGTGATTTCATTTTTGAACTAAAATCTATATCAAATTGAAATTGGACTTAAAAATAAAAATTTTATCCTTTATCTTGTAATTTTCTATCTTATAGGCATCTTGTGCATGCTAATGAATCTGTTTTATAATTTTCTTAATCAGGTTGTTCATTCTTATCATAGGATTGAGTTTGTTTTGTAGATCATTCTTCTTTATATAAGAGAGTGAATTTTCTTCTCTTATATTTGGAAGATGATCTTACAACTGAGAAAGTCTTCTTTAAAAGATTTAGAAATGAAGCCAATTACAAAAATGAAAAAATGCGCAAAGTGCGCCAAAAATGAAAAAGATGCGCAAAGTGCGCCAAAAATGAAAGATGCACAAAGTGTATCAAATAGTCAAAATATGTACAAAGTATATCAAAGTTAAGAAAAAAGCACAAAATGAGCCTAAAATAAATAAGTAAATGGCTTCCCTTTCTTGTAAATCTTTAAATCTTAGAAAACTCATGTGTCTTTTGATATTTTTGATACCTGAATTTGAAAATCATGACTTTAGATTCATCATTATGCAATGATATTCTATTAGATATAAAATATTTTTCATGCAAGAAAATTGAGAAAATTCGATTTCTTTCTCTAATTTAATTCTTTTTGAATTAGATTTCAATTCAAAAAAATTCATATCTAAGAGAGAGAGCCCAGTTTAGTTTGTAGGGAGCTTGATTTGGATTAGCAAATTTTAAATCCCTAACCTTTTTGAGTTTAGATGGCTTACTGAACTTTCAAATTTGTCATTTTTGACTGGGCTCATATAATCAAGAGGTAAATATTTCATTCTAAAAAATAATGCTCCTACTCTTTGATTAAATTAAAAATATGTGAATCAAACTTATCTCAATTAATTGATGAGTATTTAACATTTTTTTAGTGTCTCCACTATTGGGTATGTTTAAATATTCATCTTATTCTTTCGAAAATTTATACATAAAAATTTTTGAATCCCAACATTTGATTATATCTTATTCTTATGGGCTGATGTGATCCTTTCCCTGATTGCACTCATTTTATCTTTTAAATCCTGGTTGTTTTGAGTTATGGTTGTTTTGCTTAAAAATGACCATTTGGCGTGCATTTATTCTCTTGATATTCTATATGCTGTCATTTCTTGTTGGGGAGCCACTATCCCATTCAAGTTGTTGATTTTGTTCATTTGTTTGGGAGCCACTATCCCATTCAAGTTGTTGATTTTGTCCACTTATTTGGGAGCCACTCTCTCATTCAGGTTGTTGAGTTTGCTCACTTGTTTGGGAGCCACTCTCCTATTCGAGTTGTTGATTTTATCCACTTGTTTGGGAGCCTCTATCCCATTCAAGTTATTGGTTTTATCCACTTGTTTGGGAGCCACTCTCCCATTCAATTTGTTGAGTTTGCTCACTTGTTTGGGAGCCACCCTCCCATTCAAGTTGTTGACTTTGTTCATTTGTTTGGGGAATCACTATCCCATTCAAGTTGTTGGCTTTGTTTACTTGTTTGGGGAATCACTATCTCATTCAAGTTGTTGGTTTTGTTCACTTGTTTGGGAGCTACTATTCTATTCAGGTTGTTGAATTTTTTTGTTCACTTATTTGGGAGCCACTATCCCATTCAAGTTATTCTTTTGGTTCACTTATTTAGGAGCCACTATCCCATTCAAATTATGATTTTGATTCACTTGTTTGGGTGTCACTCTCCCATTTAAGTCTTGATTTAATTTCTCAGTTAGGTTCATTCCCTTGATCTTTTTATATGTGATTGTTATGTTCTTCCTCATATTGATGTCATGACATCTTTTCCTTGATTTTGCATAAGAGTATTCATCTTCATTCCATGTTGTTGCCCCTCTATGGATAGACTCGTGAAAGAGATTTTTCATTCGGTATTTCTAGTGGATTTTTATGTTTAGGAGATCTCGTTTGCCACTTCATTTCTCTTTCACTCTTTGTTTTGCCGTTTCGAATATGGTTAGGCAAACATTGAGTTTCTCCCATTCACTGTTTTGATCTGGTCAGGTGAATGTGGGATCTTTACCCTCCCTTCTGTTCTGCTGTTTCGATCTGATCAGGCAGACAGTTGATTCTTTTCTTCCTTGCTCTTACTCACTGTTTCGATCTGGTCATGTGAGTATTAGACTTTCCTCATTCACTGTTGCGAATATGGTCAAGTGAATGTTGAATTCTTCCTTTTTCTTTTGCTCTGTTGTTGCGAATATGATCAGGCAGGCATTAGACTTCGGGGAAACTCTTTATTTGCTGTTGCGAATATGGTTAGGTGGATATTGAGCTGTTCTCATTCGCTGTTGCGAATATGGTCAGACGAATGTTGAACTCCCCTTTCTTTTACCCTTTGTCTCGTTGTTGCGAATGTGGTCAGGCGAACATTGGGTTGTCCTCGTTCACTGTTGCGAATATGGTCAGGTGAATGTTGGACTCCCCTTTTGTCTCGCTGTTGCGAATGTGGTCAGGCAGACATTAGACTTCTGAGAAGCTTGTTACACATCGTTTTCGAATTTGGTCATGTGTGTGATAAGTTGTTCTTTATCCACTATTTTCGAATACATGTCAGGTGGATATCGAACTGTTTTTCATTCGTCGTTTTCGAATTTGGTCAGACGAATGCTGAACTTTCCCTTTCGGTTGGGTGCCTGACAGAGTCCCTGGGAGGCATACTTCACCACCTCTTCATTCCCCCTGTTTTTATTTCCTGTTTGGGGGTTATTGAGTTTTCTAGTGACTCCTTGTTTCGCCGTTTCGAATAAGGTCAGGCAAACATTAAGTCGTCATCATTCACTGTTGCGAATATGGTCAAGTGAATGTTGGACTTTCTCTTGTGTCCCGCTGTTGCGAATATAGTCAGGCGGACATTAGACTTCGGGGAAGCTCTTTATTCGCTGTTGCGAATATGGTCAGGTGGATATTGAGCTGTTCTCATTCGCTGTTGCGAATATGGTCATGCGAATGTTGAACTCCCCTTTCTTTTACCCTTTGTTTTGCCGTTGCGAATGTGGTCAGGCAAACATTGGGTTATCCTCATCCACTGTTGTGAATATGGTCAGGTGGATATTGGATCTTTTCTCTCTTTTGTCCCACTGTTACGAATATGATCAGGTGGACATTAGACTTCAGGAGGGATCTTTATTCGTTGTTGCGAATATAGTCAAGTGAATATCGAGCCACTCTCATTCTCCGTTGCGAATATGATCAGGCGAATGTGGAACTCCCTCCCTTTTCACTTCTTGCTTCGTTGTTTCAAATATGATCAAGTGAGCATCGAGTCGTCCCCATTCGCTGTTGCGAATATGGTCATGTGGATGTAGGACCCCCCCCCCCCCTTACTTTCTCTATTCTGCTGTTGCGATGTGGTCAGGCAGATAGATAATTTCCTTTACATTATTTGTGCTTCCTTCTTACTTCTCTTTGATTGGGATCCTCTATTATTCCAGATTTGATCAAATGATTATTGATTTCTTTATCCTCACATCACCTTAGACATGTGTTCCAAGTGATTGTCAAATCTATCTTAGTCCTCTATGTTCTTGTTTTGATTTGCTCTCATGACATGAGAGCCCTTTGTGTTCCAAGTGATTGTCAAATATATCTTAGTCCTCTATGTTCTGATTTTGATTTGCTCTTATGACATGAGAGCCCTTTCCCCTTCTCCTGTCCAGTTGTTTCAATGTGGTTAGGTAGATAGTTGAGTTCTCTTTCCTTGGTTTTCTCTATTCCAAGCTGGTTTAGTGAGTGTCGAGTCTCCTTCATTCGTTATTTCGACTCGGTCGAGTGAGTATTAGGTTTCTTTCTCTCCTGTCCCACCATGTTTTGCACGATTGAATGAGCATAACGTCGAATGGTTGTTGCATGATCGTGTGAAGCATTGTATGATTGTGTGATTGCTATATGAATATTGTATGATTATTTGCTTATTGTGTGATTTGATAATCACTATATAATTAGATAATTGTTGTATGAGCATATGATTACTGTATAGTTATGTGCTTAAGACATAAACATGTGTTACTATGTGATTGCCTGACTATTGCATAGTTTGATGGTCATGTGACGAAATGCTTATGACCTAAGTATGTCATAATTCTATGGTTATATGCTTATTGTGCGGGGTGATGATGATTGTGTGATTGAATGATCATCTCATAATTGTATGATTGTGTGGGCATTGCATGACTGCTTGATTGAGTGCATGATCATTGTTTGATTTTGAGGTGATCATTACATCTTGCATTGCATAATTGAATGATTGTTACATATTTAGTTTTGTTGTATGATTATATGACCATTGCATGAGTGAATGATAATTGCACTATCATATGATCGTATGATCATGCCATAGTATGAGATTATTGTGCGATTATTATAGGAGTGAATGTTTGTTGTATGAGCATATGTTAGTTGTATGATTATGACGTGATCATTTGCTTATTAGCATGTGATTTAATATGATTAGATTATTATTATATATTTACTGCGTGATTATGTGATTATGTGATTGCTATATGATTTGATTTTCATTATATACTTGAGTGATTATCGCATGTGTGTGATTGATGCATACTTGGATGATCATTGTATGATTGTGTGATCATAGCATGGTGGGATATTTATTGTATGATTGTTGTATGATTGTATGTCCCTTAAGTCTCCTTAGCTGACCATAGGATTGCATATTCCTAGCGAGTCTCTTCATTTGATTATAGGATTGCGTCTTCCTAGTGAGTCTCGTTAGTGGGTTGTTAGGTTGTATCTTCCTAGAGATAGGGAGGTCAACGCCAACACGTACGGTTCACTTGTCGTTCGCCGCACCTATTGGGGTTATGTTTGTTGACCTCATTTTTTTATCTTGATTTGCCCTCGAGCATGATCAATCAGGCTAATTGATCTCCATTGAGTCTAATTCAGTTCAGATCGATGCCAATTTGAGTTTGATCGCGTAAGTTCAAGTTCAATTCTATCAAGTTGACTTGATAGGTCCCGATTGAACTCGGGTCGCTTTGAAATTGAACCGAATTAGACCCGACTATGTTCAATTGGGTCAGATTGGTTCACTTGAGATGCATCGAGTTCGATTTAACTCAAGTTGATGGTTAATTTGGGTTTAATTTTGTTGATTTGGTCGAGTCGAGCCCGAGCTAACCCAGGTTTGGCCAAATTAGGTCCAATTTGAGCCTGATTTCAGCCCAATATGCCCAATTTAATTTCAATTGAACCCTAATTGACTTTCTACTACATTTGAATTTGTTTCCTGAATCTGGAAAATGATTCGACGGTCACGGTTCTTTAGCTTGATTCTTCCATTACTGGACACCTCGATTGCATACTAACCTCATTTTAGAGAGGTGTTCAGAAGGAGGTCGGGGCGGGCGGAGCGAGCAGGGCCCATTCCTGCGCTTAAGAGAAGCAGGAAATCATCCTCAGGCAGCAGGAGCAGAAGGCGGATTCCCCACTCCTTTTCCCTAGTTCGGCCCGCCCTAGACAGGGGATTCGGACACTCTCCGACTTCTGGCTCTCGCAAGCCAGGAATCCCCTCACAACCCCTCTCCTTCCCTCCCTCTCTCCCTCGACCTTTGGCTTGGCACGCCCCAGACGGACACGATCCGCCCCTACCCCTCTCCCTCTCGGTTGCTCTTCCATCTTTCCGTTGCTCGCAAGCTAAGGGGCCGCCCGTCTCTCCTTCTCTCGTCCTGCTCCCTCGTCCACAGAAGCCCCTTTGCCCTAGCTGGCTTTCCTCTCCCTCACAGCCGCAAGAGCCGCACTCCAGCTTCTTCTCTCTCTCCCTGGATTCGCAATAAGGCACCGGCTCCTCTCCTCTTCCCTCCATTCGGTCCGTCCAGAGCAGGAGCGAAAACTCCTCTGGTCTCCCATCCACTCTCGTTCGCAAGCTCTGAGACCGAACCTGACATCTTCGACTTGCCCTAGCCGCTGGATTTGCAAGCTGAGCAAGGCCCGTCGGACTCCCCCTTCCAGGATCGAAACCGCAGTCGGCTTTCTCCATCCCGTTCGTGATCTGCTCTATCCGACCCGAGCAGATTTCACTAACTGCAGGTATATTCCCTCTTCTTCTCCTTCCTTTCTTCTTCTCATTACTCTCTTTCTTCATATTCTTCTTTCTTGTTGCTTGGATGTGATTCCTCTAGAGTTTGGATGCTGCAGAATACATAATGTTGTAAGCTATTATGCTTTGTTTGTCTTATCTGATGGATTTTACTATCATCTAACCTCTTTTGTACTTGTATCTGTCATTTGTGCTTTTATTGCATGCAAATGACTTGATAAAGCCTTGTTTCTTGTAGTATTGGCATAATAATCTAAAGTTTCTAAGACAACTATAATTTTTTTTTCTAAAATTTAAAAAAGAGGATGTAGTAATGTTACTATGCATAGAATTCTTTCATCCCTAGTTTTTGATAGTATATATTCAGTCATGGAAATCTGGTTAGGATAAATGGGTGACAGAATGTTATTGGATACATTTGGAGGTTGCAAGTTGTGATTTTCTTTCTCTCATGCTTGATTTATTATCACACGACTTACTATTGTTTATGGAAGATTTAAATCTTTAGGATATATGTTTTGGCATTGATTAATATGGTTATGACTCATGCATTTGAGTTTGAATAATTTATGCTATGTTGGGTCTTGGATAGTCATTGTTATTCATCTTCATTCTAAGATTCTAGTAAATTCTATGAGGGTTGTGTTACAACGAGCTTGATCAAATGTGCTGGTGGAGTTTCCTTTTTTTTATGTAATTGAGTGTGATGGTAAAAGCATGATCCTCACACGGGCTTGTTTATTTAGTTTTTCTTATTGTCGCATACCAATTACTTGACAAAATGCTCTTAAGAAGCTTTATGATGAAACTTTCTCTTCTTTCACTTTGACAAAACCTTACCTGAACGTCAAGAATTTTTGTCATTATTAAACACTTGAAAGATTTTAAATATGGTGAATCTCCAATCGAACTTTATGAGTGGTTGAAACTATCCATTGTAGGAGTTGGGTTGAGCTTTACATGTGATAGAGGTATTTTAATACTCATGTTAAAATGTGTGATCAAGGTCACTCCATTATTGAATCTCATGAAACTTGTATGTTCATGCTTCAATGGATATGTATGTTCGGATTGTTAATGAGATGAATATTCGGTGTGAGTAGGCCCATGACAATCCTCATTAGTAGGCCTTTATGCATTTTCTTTTGTATGATTATAGATTTTTACATCAACAAGCTTGTGTATGCTTTGTGTATAGCCATCACCTATGCTGGTCTTCCTTATTGGCATCAATATGTTTTTCATGTGTTCTACATTTGATGGCTTGAGCTTTGGAAAGAATGTGTATCTGGGGATGTTGAATTGATTGTTGGCATTTTAGTGAAGTAGCTTTGAAGAGATCTTATCCAAGCTAGTTACCTTCCTCCGAATACATAAATATGCTTGAGAAGTTGAATAAAGGTTGTGTTTGACTCAAGAGAGTGTGTCTTTTATTTTTGTTTTGCTTCTTTTTCAACAATGTAAGGTTTCTATATGTTTTTTTTAAAGGTATTTTGAGTTGATTAGAAAGTGGTTTGAGATATTTTGTAAAGTGTATCATACGCAGTTATAGTTCATTGTGATGAAAATGAGTATAAGGTGACTTGTGTGGTTTTATATAGTAGTTAGAGAGGAAAATTGCATTGCCTTTTTATATGTGACATGAAGCGTTTCTCATGAATTTTTAGAGGATAAAATATGTTAGAAGAGATTTTGTGTTGAGAGGATTTATGATTGGCTTTAAATTTACTTTGCGTTGAAAAGCTTTATGATGAGTTTCTTGAATGCTTCATAATGAGAGGTTTTACGAATTTCTTTTGGAAAGTTTTAATGAGTTTATTCCACGTCAGAAGTGAAAGCACTCGATTGTTTTGCATCAGAAAGAGGGCATTTATGGATTTCTTATGAGAAGATTTTGAGTCACTTTGTTTGGGGGGTTTTACAATTACTTTGGGATTGAAATTATTTCTATGCATGATTTTGTGTTGAAGGCTCTTTAAGTCTCTTTTGGGATAAAATGACATTTCGTATGAGAGTTGTCTTCTCTTTGTGCTTGCTTCTAGAATTGAGTTTTAATGAATATGATGGTTGAAAAGAAAGATTATTTTGATTTTAGTTTTGGGAGCTTATTTCCCCTTTGTCATTTTGAGCTTTATTTAGAGGATAGTATATGTAATTGAGTCAGATTTTCTTGAGTGCTTTGTTTGGAACGTGGGGATAGCAAAGGGCCCCAAAAACACCCTCTTCTCTATTCGTATTATATCGAATTGGGGTGGAGGTCATTTTAGAGGCATACTTTACTTCAAAAAGGTATGCCCAATAATGAGACGCCTACATTCCTTTTATTATTTTTTATTTTTATTTCTTCCTTTTGACATTTTATCGTCTTTCTCTTTACTTCTCTTCTCTCTACTACTATTCTACTTATTATCTTATTTTATTCATAAATTCCTAAATTTATTGATATATATACGAATGTCCAAAGGGTTAGAAAAGAACTTCCTTTTGTCCCCTATAACACTAGTGACATCTAAGGACAAAAATTAAGGACCGAGTCTTAGATAACATAGACTTAAGGTGCATGCTCCTTATAGGATAGAGACACCAAAACATAAACTTAGTAACACATTTTTCTTAGGTTTGTTGTGCCTTAACCATTAATAATCAACTAACAAAATCAACATTAACTTAACTCAAAATACACTAAAACACTTAACTTTTAATTAAATCATGATTAACATAATAAATCCCTAAAATACAAACTTGAAACATACACTTAAACTAAGTCTAACTAATCTATTAATCGATCTCTAATCAATCTAAAACTTAAAAAATATGAACTAAATCAAGAGAGTAAATATAAACTAAAACTTATTAAAATAAAAGATTCTAAAACTCATACTTTAATCAAACCTTAAGTTAACCTTTTAAAACTGACCAACAAACCCCTTAATACATAAAAATCACTCCAACGATGAAGTTTATTGGATGGACTACTCCGGGCTGCGGGGCTAAGTGTCCTAAGGAGGCCTGGTTTCTCGAGCCTAGTGGCACAACGCCACGAATGGATTCAATGGAGTGCCAAAATCTTAAAATTAATTAATCATTAATGGTTTAACTAATTAAAAATCTTAATCTAACTATATCAACTTAGTTTTTAGGATGGACTACTCCGGGCTGCGAGGCTAAGTGTCCTAAGGAGGCCTGGTTCCTCGAGCCTGGTGGCACAATGTCACGAACCAATTGATAGTAAATCTAAATAAATTAAATCTCTCTTAACCAATAATAGATCACTTAATCTACCTTTCTTTTAATTTATAACAAACTAAAATTAACTTAACAAAGTTGATTATTACTGATAACCCAGGCCTACGAGGCTATTAAGTTAGCCCCAAGGTGGGTGAAATAAACTTCACGGCCTCGGTGAGCAACAAAGGTAGTAATCAATCAAACACTAAAATAAAATCTTTTAAATTAATCCTAAAATATTAATACTTATACTTAAACTAAAGTTTTCCCTTAACCTTCAACAAATTAAAACACAAGCAACTTTAGCTAAATCATCCTACATAGGACATACCCAAAACCACACAACCTGTTACACACACCTAGGCTTGTTTGTTAGGACACGACTTCTAGTTCTAGGTTAGGCCGATTTTTTATTTTATTATTTGATGTCAATTACTCCTGTCAAGTTAGAGAACCCCTACATTGTTTTATGTTTTAGCAATAACATGCGTATGTTTTATAAATATGAATATTAAATCTTCTGTTAGTCACATTTTTATTTACCTGCATTTATTTTCTGAATGGCATCTAAGCTCATTTGTGTATTTTTCTTTTATTTTGTCTTGCGAGGTACATTGGATCATGCATGATCAAAAATCAGTGAATAATTTGCTCTCTTAAAGCTCTTAAGTGGCTACGCCACAAGTCTTGTATGGTTGATAATCAGTGGATAGTTTGCTTGCTTGGAACTCTTAAGTGGTCGCGCCACGGTCAGGTATAATCCCTGCAACTTGTAAAGAAAACTCTTAATTATATATCAAAACTGCTACACACCACACACATCTTGTTATTAGCTTTTAGTTTAATATATATTCTAGCATGTTTAGGTAGCTGGCCATAGGTTAGTGCACTAACGAAGCTTTGGCCCTATAGACCAAAGCTTGTCCCTTCTGTAAGCCCTAGAGACCCTTATGGTCACCTTAGGCCTGTAGTGTAGGCCCACCTATTTGTGCTATATGCATCGCAGTTTCTCACACGAAGTGGGCACCGTTAGGATGTTTCCTTTTACTGTTTTGGGTGTGATACCCCCTCACCTTCTGTGAGTCCTAGAGACTATTAGGGTCATTTTAGGCCTGTAGTGTAGGCCACCTACTTGTGCCATGAGGATCGTTGTTTTCTCACACGAAGTAGGCACCGCTAGGATGATCTTCTATTTTTGTGTGATGCGGATACCTTGCCTGGAGGGTATCCTTGGTATGTTTATTTATTTATTTCATGTACTTTGAATGTCATGCATGCATTTTTATATACTTTACTCTATAGTGCACCTTGCCTACATACATGTATTGTATTAGCATTACTCAAATGAAAATGTCACATTATCTTTCAGTAGTCTTTAAAATACTTTTACTTATGCATCTGTCTCATGCATCATATACAGTGCTAGACATATTCTGTTGCATATTATAGAGTCCTTAATTTAAACCTCTGAACCAAGATCTTTGATTCCTTAGGATAGAGCATTATTATCTTGCATACAAATAGGGCGATTGATTGTGTTTAGGATGTTAGCTGGCAGCTCACTCCAGGCAAGCATAAGCCCAGATTGTACACCCCTCAGTGTGTCTCTTTTCACTTCTGATGGATTTTGAATCCGTCATTTCTCCTAGGTTAGTGAATTTCATCTTTGATCTTTTAAACTCAAATTTTTAATCACATCTTTATACATTTAAGAATGTTTAATCATCACTAATGATAAAGAGAAGAGTTTATCATCTTTGGAATAGAACTTAGAAACTTTCTCTGTGTACTGAATTAAGAAGAGAATAATACATCATCCTTAATCGAGAGTTTTCTTAGGCCAAGGTCTAAGATATAATTAACCACGAGGGCTTACGCCCGTGGGAGGCCGATCCCCACATCAAATAAACCCCATTCGAGCTGATGTATCAAATGAAGAAAATCTCGTGACATTTTGGGACATATATATTATTATCCATCGAGGTGTATAGGCGAAAGCTGCTATCCTCTATGGCTAATCGTATGCATGACTCCATCTGCTCTTCCATTGGCCTGCTTGGGTAGAGTGTAAAGGTCTACGATCATTTTGTCCTACGGGATAGTGTGATCGTATCATTTATATTTTATTCCTCGCGAGCAGAATCCTTTCGGAGACCCACAACCATCTTCTAAAATTTTCCCTTAAGTTTGAGGGGGTATTTTTATATCACACAATAGGCCCAATGCATTTCTCAACTTCAACCATCCAACTTCAATTCTACTAATAATATCCCCATATATTTCTCCATCGTTTTGAACAATATACTTGAGATACCTAAAACGTGTACTCATTTTACTAACTTGATTTTCTAATGTCACAATCCCACAACTACATCTGCAACTATTGAAATTACACTCCATGCATTTAGTTTTAGATCTAATCAAATGAAAATATTTAGACTCTAAATTTGACCTCCATAATTCAAATTTTTAATCAACTCACTCTCTAACCTAATCAACAAGAAGAATATCATCAACAAAAAGCATACACGAAGGTACATCCTCTTGCAAATGGCTAGTAAGAGCGTCCATTAAAAAGCAAAAAGATATGGCCTTAAGGTTGATTATTGATTTAAACCAACTAAAATAGGAAAATATATTTGGTCAAACCACCTTTTGTTTGAATACAAGTAACAACTCCTATATAAATATCCTTAATGACTTGAATATAAGCATTAAGAATTCGTTCCTTTTCTAAAACTCTCCAAAGCACTTCTCTTGGCACTTTATCATATGCTTTATTTAAATCAATGTGTTATATGTAGACCCTCTTTTTAAATCAATGTATTACATGCAGACCATCTCTCTATACTATTCCATCAAACCTCCAACAAACATATAGCTTCCATGGTAGACCTATCCAACATGAATCCAAACTGATTTTGAGAAACATTACTATTACATCTGAACCTATGCTCAATTACACTCTCCCATAATTTTAATATATGACACATTAACTTAATTTCTCTATAATTGGCACACTCTTGTGCATCACCTTTATTCTTAACAATATAAACCAATACACTCTTTCTTCACTCATCTAGCATCTTTTTAGTCTTCAAAATAATATTAAAAAGTTTAGTAAGCCAAGTAATACCTTGATCTCCTAAGCATTTCCACATTTTTGTTTGAATATCATCAAGTTCTATTATTTTTCACACTTTATTTTCTTTGAAGTCACTCATAGTTCGATTTTACTAATGCGATAAAAAAAATCTTTATTTTCATTTACAGTGCTAAGGTCACTAAAGTTAATTGTATTCTGACAATCTTCAGTTTAGATTTTTTTCAAGTCCTAGTTTTTTTCAATTTTTAAGCTCGCTACTGAGTAGGTTGTCCAGCACGAAAATGCAATTTCAACCAATCCACCAATAAATAGATAATATAGCCCAAGGCTGTGGTGAAATGAAATTTGGACCCAAATCAAGTTTCTATACATTATATCTGTTTGATTGAGATCAACAATGTTATCATTTTTTGCAGAAAAAAGTATGAGCTGTTTAAGTCTACTATGGTAAAGCGAGAACAGAAAGTGCAATAAAACTGAAACTGACGCCACATCCATATGATACAATGTGGATGTATCCGGATCCAAATAAAGAGTTGCATCGCTTTAGTTCTTATACGCCATCAAGAAAATTGGTAACAAAGAAAAATAATAACAGTCCTATTCTCTGCTTTGCAATAACCATGTTAAACTTAAAATTAATTGACGATGTCATCATTGAAATCAAAAAAAATAATTTGTACAGAAAAAAACAATATAAGAATGAACCAGTCCCCATAAAACCAGGAAGGCGTGGCGCTATTTCCATTACCTGCTAGTCTAAGTACTCCTGAAACTCCGCAAAACGTTCCACATGACTGTGGAAATAAAGAAGAGAAGTATGCCCACCATGACAGCATACTTGAGACCAAGATTCACAAGTAAATTTACCAGAAGTCCAGCGAAAACCACACCGAAGAAATTTGCAGAAACTGCCGACCAAAATGGCATATCAAGAATAGCGGCAATGATGGCCCCAGTCCACGCTCCAGTGCCAGGAAATGGCACAGCAACAAAAAGCATCAAACCTAGCCACTGAAACTCCACCACTGGCCCAGCCTTTTCTCTTGCTCTTTCAAACAGAAGCTCCACAAACCTAGTAGCCGAAGAACTCTTGTTTGAAAGATAAGCGGCAAACTGCTTCAAATAGAGCACTATAAAGGGCACCGGCACCATGTTCCTAAATATAAAAAATAAGTTAGAAGGCCATCAAGGACCATCTTTCATCGGCATTCTCGAAGTTGACTGGCTGGTAAGGTAAAATTCAGAATTGAACAACATACCCTAGGACAGAGACAACGGTGAGTTTCAGCGGATCTAGCCGCATCCAATAGCCCACAGGGATGGCCCCGCGTAGTTCAATCACTGGAAGAGTAGCAAGAAAGAATACAATGGCTTCATCGAACCAACCAGATTTTCTCAAAGCCGTGGCTACCTTCAACCCAAACCCAGAAGTTCTAATCGAGTCCTCAACCGCAGCTAGAGAAGTGCCGCAGGTGAAGGATAGAAAAACGGAGAGTAAGACAAATGGGAGAATCCTTTGGGTAAGAGAAAGAACGCCTGGTATTCCTACTGATCTTTCTTGCGGGACAATTTCAGCACAACGGATCTTAAACTAATAAGCAATTAGAAAAGAGAAATAGCAACAAATTAAAGAGCATTGGTATAGAAAGAAAGCAGAAATTACCTTATTGAGAAGACCGTAGGGGGCTGGTTCAGAGGTGAAAGCAACTTTTGAGGGTGTTCGGATTCGTCGGTAGAGGTATGTAGGTAGGGAAGAGGGAGTAGTACTTCTTCGTGAGGTGAATGCGAATAAGGAGACGTTCCTTCTTCTTCCATGGAAGGCGAAAGTTTGGGTGAGAGCGTTGGTGGAGGCCATGGATTGAGACGGCATGAAGATTTCTCGCAGAATCACTGGGGCAGCTCCACCGGCCTGCCGATTATGTCTCGGCCATGACAAAGGTGATTTAATTATAAATAAAATATTTGTGGATATACGTATTTATAATTGTATAGATAAATAGTATATACATAATACATTAGGAGCTGTTTGGTTAGAAGTAAATGAGGGTAAAGTATATTTAGAAATTTTAACTTTTTAGGTGTTTGATTTGACATTGTATTTCATTCCCCCGCCTTAGTTTATTTTCTGTGCAAACTAAAACTGCCTAATTCGAGCGAAAAAGAAATTCACGAGTGCGGGCGACCAAAACTTGTGCGGAATGACGCAAATTCCTCTGTCGGTGCCATGAACAAGGGTGGATTCGATGAGAGGCTCTCCTACTTTTATTTCCCTTCATAGCTCCCTCCGTCAAGCTCTCAAACACTTCCCTTCCCCCACCATCGCCATACCATTGAAGGAAGCACAAGCAAGGCTGCGCTCCTCGTCCCAATCAATGAGTCGATGAAACCCCGGATATCCGAGATCTCCTCACCATCATACTTGGCATCCTAGACTACGTCCTCTCCCGCATCCACCTAGACTCCTCGCCTGATGGTGTCAAGCTGCGACGTGGATGTGAACTTGGAGGCTGTTAGGGATTTTGAGAAGCTATTAGGGCTTTTGAGACGGATGAACAAATTGGGAGAATATGTGATGAAGATGATGCAAGGAGAGTGGTAGCTATGACTTTTGGTTGTTGATTTGATTCTGGGTTTGTTAACTTCATTGCCTGGCCCGCTGGGAGTATGTGAAACAAAGGGGAGTTCTAATTGATGAGGAATGAAATGTTTGAAGGCTTTGTTGTTGCTTGTTCTGATTCCATGCGAGAAGTTTGAGCTCGAGCTCGAGCACTAACAAGCATTATGTGTTTTCAGTATAGTAGGGTTAATAGGTAAGAGGATGCTTGTAAATTATGTGTTTGTGTGCTTAGAAACGAATGTTAGTGTCTATATGTTTGTGTTTATTTGTTGAAGCTTTGTCGGTTAGCTTGTGCTTTATTTTGATGTGCTTAAGCTGTTTGATGAGTTCTAAGTGTGTAAAGATGTATGTTTCTAGTTGGGTATTACTAGGTTGTTTATGGTACCATGTCTTTGACTAGATTGGGGATGCATGGATTTCATTTTTGTATTTTCCCCTTTCATCTTGCCTATATCATGTTCTCGAGCTATAGGAATTATCAAATTATCCATATTTTTAAATACAGTTATTTTACTGTAATCCGCATACACCCTACCAAACAAAAAACACAGTTCACGTGCATTCACCTTAAAGACAACCAAGCACCCTCAAAGTATTTACTTTACACTGCATTTACTTTATATTGCATTCACTTTACAGCCAACCAAACAACCCCTTAATAATATTTATTTATAATTCATTTTGAAATTTTTATATAAATAAGAGAAAATGATCAAAATGATCTATTGACTCTATGAAAATCAAAATAGTTATCAACTATATTAAAAAATCATTTTGATCTCTCAACTTCTTAAAAAATAATCAAAATTGTGACTATTTTGATTCTTTTTAAGTATTTAAAAGACAAAATGATTATTTAATATAGTTGAAGACCATTTTAATTCCTTATAAAAGTAAAAGGATCATTTTAATCATTTTCTCATATAAATAATAATCATCATTAATAGAAACTACAATATATTTTATTATTTTTTTCTCAAAATTTATTAGTGTGATGCCAACTCAAATTTGATTAGGATAAAAATCAAAATGTTTAATTTCAAATTTGGAAGTCACTCAAGTTCATTTAAATTTTAAGGAAAATATGACTTCATAGGCTCATAATGACCGAAATTTAAAAAGTAATTAACATGTTTCATTTCTTGAGAAAATATGTCTGAAAGTTTGTTTTGGACTAAATTATAAATCTTTTATCTACGTGAATGCTTATTTAAGTTCGACATGAACAAGTTTTGTTCAAACTAATTCAAAGCTGGACTTTGTTCAAATCATGCCCAACAAAATTTGAAATAATTTAATCTAATATTATTTGAATCTTATTTAAAACTTATTTGAACATGCTTCAAACAAGTTGCGATGCCGTCCACATAAGCCTATCCACGCCAAGGGGCGGAGATAGAAAATATTAAATGATTTTATTAAAATCTTCCCTCAACTTTTTTCATCTGGGCTTGGGACCGGCATAGACAGTTTAAAAAAAATTTGTTTAAAAAATAAACTACTAAATATAAAATGAAGTACACTTACAATTTATACATTTTGTTCTTCATATTTTGAAATAACTTAATAATAACATCATTGTCAATACAATCTAAATTTCTTTTTCAATATAAGCGATTAAAGTATCGTTCATCCACTGATCTCCTATTCGATTGCGTAGTCGATTTTTTATGATTGTCATTGCAGAAAATGCTCTTTCAACTCTTGTTGTTACAACGGATAGTACTAATGCCAACTTCAATAGCCTAAAAATAAGGGGATATAGTATTTCCTTTCTGTTCTGAACCATTTTTTCAACAAGACTTCTTATATATTTTAATAATGAAAATTGTACATCAAGCTGCATATCCATAATCTAAGTTTCTAGTTGATTATCAAGAATCATCAAATCAGAAGGAATGAAATCACTTGGATATAAGTTTGCCATTTTAATTAACTTTTCTTTGTTGAATGCACAGAACAAATTTGATGGATTTAAACAAGTAATACACAAACACTACCAAAAAAAAGGGCTACCACAGCACAATTTAAGGCTTTTACCGTCAGTTATAACCGCCACAAAATTCATTCCAGCGGTTCGCAAACCGCCGTATATCCGCTGTTATTGCGATGCGCTGCAACAATTTTTTGGTAGTGAAAAGTAATTCAGTATTAGCTTCTGTGAAATAATTATTTAACTCTTGTAGTTGCATATCAAGTACTGTGTAGAATATATCAACTCGGTAATGATGTAAATTTATCATTTCTTGAAGTTCACGTCGTGATCGTCCACGGGCAACCCATTTATCATTTAGATTCTGAGTGATAATTTTGTGTTCAACACAAAATAAAGACACTTTTTTAATGAAGTCATCCAACTTGTTATCTCTCATATCTTGTAATCTAATTTTTTATATTTGAACTAAAGACATGACATTCACGGTGTCATGATCTTTCCTTTGTAAAGCATCTGATATTTCAACAGTGATTCCAAATATGTTTTTCATTAAGTGCAGACAAAAAGAGAAGTCAAAAGATTGCATTAGATTAAACAATTTCAGATTCTTTATTTTTTTATCCCAAACAGTACACAGAAAACCTAAACATTACACAATATACTATAGTAAATGAAATTATTAATTTAGGTAAAAAAAAAAACCTATAACCAAAATGATAGAAAACAAAATAAAAAAAAATTAAGTTTCTTACTTGTGCAGCCGGCCGGATCCAAGACGGAAGGGAGAACTGTCGCTGTGAACGAAATGGGAAAGCAAAGCGGACGGAGGAAGCACCGCGACACCAACTGGTTCCGTGCGCAGAGGACAATCTGCGACCGGAAGAAAGCGGACTAGGGTATGCACGAAAGCTTTTGCGTGACAATTTCCTTTTTTTTAAATTCGGAATCATTGAAGGAAGCGTAATTGGCAATGTCAGAATATATATTAATTTTCCTAATTGGCACCGCCACTCCCTCTAATCCGCAAACATCAATTTTTTTTTTTCAGAGGGGGCACATGCCCCCGTAGGCCCCCTCCTCACTCCGCCGTTGGGCGGAGTTAGGAATTTCAATTAGTGGGGGCATAAATTATTTTTTTTAAAAATATTTTCAAAATTTTTTGGTGATTTCTTTCTCTTTCATAAATATAGAAATTATAAAATTAATGTTTAAAATTTTATTAACAATTTCAATAAAAAAGTAAAAGCTTAAGAGTAAAATACTCTTTGGCCTACTAGAGTTTGAGATGTTGGGTTCATTCCCTAGTAAGAGATTCTCTTTTTTTTAATTAATGCTTTTTATAACTTATTTGATTCGAAGATTGTAATCCTCCTCTCAACAATGTAAAATTATAATTTAGTGGCCTTAATTTCATAATTTTTCTATAGCAGAGTTTTGGTGTTTTAAAAATAATAAAAAAATTCTGAAGAAAATTTCAGTTGATCAAAACAAAAAAAAATACTATATCCTATTAATGTGAAGAAATAGATTTAAAATAGAGAATATATATATATATATATATATATATATATATATATATAGAGAGAGAGAGAGAGAGAGAGAGAGTGTGTGTGTGTGTGGCGAGGTCAAAGGGAACTAGATAGGGCGGAACTCGAGGTGACGAGAAAATTATGAGGGATTTGATGAAGAGAGCTGCTAAAATATTTACCCATTGCTTAATTATCATAGAAATAATTGTTGTTATGATTTTTAGCCTTTTAATTAAAATAATAATAATGGGCCAGTGGGGGCAAGTGCCCCCAGAGTCCCCACTGTAGCTCCGCCCCTATCCACGACTAAGGTCCCATCATTGCCTACCCAAAGTGCTCCCATCTCAAACTCTTCTTCCCTCTCACATGTATGATCTTGTCGGTGAGCCCGCCCATCATGAAATTGTTTTTATGTACGAGTCAGTCCCATCCACTCCAGTCTACGAGCTCCTAGCATTATTGGCTATATCCCATCTACTCTTGTTTGCAAGCCCCCAATGAACCCACACTTCATTGGCATGCCTACATCTGTCCGTGAGCCCCTAGCTACAGCTTTGCTAATCCCATCTAGACGCGTTTGTAAAAAGGGGTGTAAACGAGTTAAGATTAAGGAAGCTCACCGTTTGTTTGTCTTCAACTCCTTCAAAAATTTGTTCATTCAAATTTGGCTCATGTTCGAAATTATTTGCGAATATCATGTTCATGTTCGGATCATTTTCAATTCATTTGGTTGCATTTCAAAGGAAAAAAAAAAAACACATTACAAAAGGAAAAAACAATCAACATCTTCTCTATGATGAGCTAGCAACATGCAAGTTAGTAATAACTACAACTACAAATTTTTATCTAAGATAAGAAACTCAAATATTATCAATAAAATTAATTTAAATTAGATGACGACAACGACAACAACAACAACAAGCCTTTTGTCCAACTATGTGGGGTCGGGTACATGAATCTTTTTATCCATTGTGTCCTATGAAGAGTCAAATTCTCATCTAAATATAATAAAGAAAGGTCATTAATATTTTCTAACCAAGTCTTTTTAGGTATATCTCTACCTTTCTTAATATAAGTCAAATCTAATACATCTACTTTCCCAACCGGGTCATCGGAAGGCCGCCGTTTTATGTGACCAAACCATCTAGGTGATTCTCTCTAATCTTATCTTCCACTGGAGCTACTCCAACCTTTTCAATTTTCACGTATATGCTCATTTTGTATCTTGTCTTTAAGTTTAAAGCCACTCATCCACTTGAGTATTCTCATCTCTACAACACTTAACTTAATATTATGCTTCTCTTTTAATGGCCAACATTCTGCGCCATAAAGCATTGCAGGTCTCACTACCATCTTATAGAATTTTCCCTTAAGTTTGAGAGGGACTTTTCTATCACATAACAAGCCAGATGCATTCCTCCACTTCAACTATCTAACTTGAATTCTACTAATAATATCCTCTTCTTATTCACCATCACTCTAAACAATAGACTCAAGATATCTAAAACGTGTACTTTTATTAATGACTTGATCGCTCAAGTTACAATCCCCCCACTAGATCTATTATTACTAAAATTACACTCTATATATTCAATTTTAGATCTACTCAAACGAAAGCCTTTAGACTAAGGTTGACCTCCATAATTCAAGTTTACCTTCAACTCCCTCTCTAGTATTATGAATAATAAGAATATCATCAGTAAAAAGCATACATCAGGGTACAACCTCTTGCAAATGTCTAGTGAGAACATCCATGACTAAAGCAAAAAGATCCTCTGTTTAATGTAATCTAACTGAAATAGGAAAATACTTGGTCAAACCACCCATAAGTACCTGCTCCTGCATACATATCCTAAATGATTTGAATATAAGCATTATTAACCTCTTTCTTATGTAGAACTCTTCATAGCACTTCTCATGAAACTTTATCATATGCTTTCTCTAAATCAATAAAAATCATATGTAGATCCTCCTTATTCTCTCTATACTTTTCCATCAAACCTCTCAATAAATATATAGCTTTCATAGTAGACCTACCTGGCATTAATTTAAATTAGAGAACATAGAAAATTTTATTAAAGATTATAAGCTCGTATTAAAAAAAAATTAACGCTTATGAATGGTTGCACTTAGCATGCCATTCTAATTACAGAGAAATTAGAGTTCAAATCTCAGGCATTTATCATATACTACTTGGTCTTTACTTTTGTAATCCTTAATAAGATTTGCACTATTGCATGCCTCCGAGCCATAATGGAATAAGGATTTTAATTTCAAGCATATTTGCCCGAGTCAAATGAAAATGCTACGAGAGATAAAAAATATAGATATATTTGAACAATCACAATCATTACTGTGAAACATCTTAATTAAAAAGAAGCTAAATTTTTAAATATCAAAATATTTTTTGATATAATTGTTGAAATTTCATTAAGAAACTCTGAGATTAAACATGCTCGTGTAGGAGCAATCTTGGGATGAGTAACCTCTTATAAAGTTACACCAATATGACAAAATATTGAGGCCATTAAACTAAAATGGACAATATCTCTATAGTTAAGAATTTGAGTTGTTACAATCACATGTCCACATTTTACTTATTTTTTGCTCTTATTATCCTCTATGGGTTTACACGTTCGCTTGTCGTATCAAATATGAAGAAATTATAATTCAAATCAAAGGCAAACCAAAACCAAGACCAAAACCGAAGCATCAGCACAAGTGATTAGTGAGCAATAGACAATTACTATAATATCAAACTAATCGTTTTCAGAAATAAGCCATCAGCAATTCCTGAGAACAAGATCACCAAAATATTAACCGGCCCAGCATATTTCAACCAAGTCTAACAAGTCCAGAACAATTAGTAGCCATTAACCATCAGTTCCAGCCTTCCAGCCGTATACACCATACAATAGTAGCAGTTATCAAATAAGATAACTATATTGCAATTGATATATCATCAAAAAATTATCTTGATCGGGCACGAATCTCGAGGTTCCGAAATTAAATTTGGAACCATCCGAACTCCGATTTTAGCAAACTTATATTCGAACTGAACGTCTCGGAAATACGAACCCAACGACACCAAATTCAACCCAATCCGAGCCCAAATGGGTCCAAATCAAGGGTCTGAAGCGCTGTTGGAAGGTTCAAACCATAATTTGGATTACCAAACGGTTTCCAAATATGACGTGCTTATAGTTGAATCGAGCATCTCGACAAGACGAATCCAACGAGTCCAAGCAATCGGTCTATGATTAAGGGATTCAACATCGGCCGTCGATTCAAACCACTCTCTAATCACCCTTAATCTTCCTCCTATTTACGGGCCATGCCACTCTAAAAAAATCTATAAATAGAGCCCCCTCTCCTCTTTGAAAGGGGCACCTAATCCTAAGGAGAAAAGAGAGAGATCGGAGATCGTTATTGCCTCCTTGCTCCTCCTCGACCACCGCCGGAGTTTCGCCGGACCACCATCTGACGTCGGAGTTCCGCCGAACCACCACCTGATATTCTCAACTCCGTCGGACCACTGCCTGACTCCCTGAGCTCCGCCAAACCACGACTTGACGTCCTCAACTCCGCCAGACCACCGCCTGACGTCCTCAGCTCCACAAGACCACCGCCTAACGCCTTGAGTTCTGTCGTACCACCGCCTGACATCCTCAGCTCGGTCGGACGACCGCCTGAAGCCCTGAGCTCAGCCGGACCACCGCCTGATGTCCTCAGCTCTGCCGGACCACAGCCTGATGCCCTGAGCTCCGCCGGACCACCACCTGACGTCCTCAGCTTTGCCGGACCACCGCCTAACGCCCTGAGCTCCGTCGGACCACCACCTGACGTCCTCAACTCCGCCGGACCATCGCCTAAGGACCGGAGTTCTACCAGACCACCACCTGGGGCCCGGAATTCTGCTAGATCACCGGGTGACCCCGAAGTTCCGCCAGTGTGACATCAGACTTTCAAATATCCCCAACTTCAACCCTATGGTTGATACTTGTAATCTGATCACCCTTGGAGGCGAGTCAGCCCCCTGTAATCTACTCAAGTTCTAGTGGAATCATTTCAACTGGCCAGGCCCCGTGGTTTTTCCCTTTTCCAAGGTTTTCCATGTAAAAATCTTGTGTTCTCTGTATGTAAGCTAGATATTCGTGCAACGCTAAGACGTAAAATTCAAACTCTATCGTCGCGTATATTCTAGCCCGCAACAACAATGAATAATCTAAGAAGTCCAAAACAGAGAAACTGAGTTTGCAATTTATGTAAGCAATTTTGCCCCCAAAAAAAAACAACCAAGCAAACATCTAATAGAGCAATATTCAAAGACTTGTAGAAATAATTTCACAACTGCGGTTCCACAACTTGAGCTTCATTTTGGACAGCATTTTTACCACTTTATGAAGTAGTTTTTTAGTACAAATATTTATTAAACTAGAAATTTTTGTACTAAAAAGTTGTTTTACAAAACAATAAGAAAGCTATCCTAAACGAAGCCTCAAGCTTCATACTTCATTCGAGACGGCTTTCTTGCTTCATTTTAAAGTAGTTTTCCAGCATAAAAAATTATAGTTCAAGAAATTTCTGTACTAAAAAATTGCTTTAGAAAGCAATAAAAAAACTGTCCCAAATGAAATCTTAAATCTGCATCACTCTAGCAATTCATCATCAACTTTTTTTTTTCTTTAAATATCTATTTTGAAGATAAGTAGATTAAAAAATGAATGAAATAGAAAATTTAATTTGTCCAAAGAACTTAACAAAACTACACTTTACCAAAGGGGTATTAACACTTTTTGAGAAGGCCTTATGCAACTAAGTGCACAAATAAGTGCATTAACTATTATTTGTAACTCCAATAATGACCAAGAACCCTATCACCATCATTGAACACACATTTTGACACAATCATTGTAATTGGAATTGTCCAACATCCTTAGCCATTTTAGACCGGCATGGATACTTCAGAGTGATCAACTTCCACCATTCGAGAAAATCACATTGCTTATTATTGCGAATATACAAACTCACTTCAATATAGATACATAAATTAGATTTGGAATATTAAAAGAACCCCAAAAACATGACAAAATGAACAAACCCAAGCATACAATCAAAACTATAGGAAAAAGTTGTCATTTAACATGAAAGCTGACCCTCAAACACCTGCAGAACTAGAACTAGCAACACAACAGCAATGTATTCATTATATATTTTCCAAATGACATTCTTAAATGCTTGAATTTGAGCTCAGAAGATGGATATTGATACTTCACCAAAAGTTATTTTTCTTGAGGCATGTTCTAGTTGGCAACTTTCAAAATTAAATACGGGACCATCTAAACTCCAATTTCAGTAAACTTTTAGTCAAATTGAACGTATCAAAGAGGCAAACCCGACGACACCAAAATTGGTTCAATATGAGCCAAAATGGGTCTAATTCAAGGGGCCAAAACATATTTTGAAGGCAAAGCTTTAATGGGATGACCAAATGATATCTAAATATGACATGCTTATAGTCAAATTGAGCAGCTCGACAAGAAGAATCCAACGAGCCCAAGAGTGCTTCATTCTGACATCATTAAGGCACATAAATGCTAGACAAATGCTCCATAATTGAGGGAATCAATATGGGCCATCTTATAGAACACTCTAAAATTATCCTAGATCTTCTTCATATTTACGGAGCATACCACTCATAAAAAATTTTGAAATAAGCCCATGCTCTCTTCATGAAGGACCTTTTGGCTGGAGATTGGAGAGAGCTCCAATGCTTCAAGGATCCTAGAGTTCCACCTAAGCACCACTGCCGGTGAATTTCCATCGACCGTCACCAGAACAACACCCGTTCGCTGAGCATCACCATACCACTGCCCGTTAGCTTATCACTGCCAGACCTCCCCTCGACTTCCATTGACATGCCACTCGGCCCATCGTCGCCTGCCAACTTCTAGTCTACCTATTGAATGAATCGCCGACTACGGTCGCTCTGACCGTCATTGCCTGCTGACTGTGGCCCCTCCGACATCTGTCGCTCGTTAACTATGGTCCATGCGACCTCCTTCGCCCGCCGACTGCAGTCCCTTCATCCACCGTCCCCCCGCCGACTACAGTCTCTTTGACCTCCATAGTTTGCTGGCTACAATCCCTCCAACTTATGGTGTATTTAGAAATCGCCTAAATATGAGGAATTCCAAATACGCTGGATTTGAACTATAAGGTGAATTCCTTTACTTTAAAATTTTAATCTGCTTTCCTTTTTTACTTTAAACCAAACACCAATATTTCCAAGACCCTTGCATTTGGAATACTTTATGCCCCATTTGTAGCAAACCAAACAGCCCCTCAATCATCTCACATTTGTTCAAGATAAATGAAGGAATACATGAACATAAACATGTAAGGGCCCTTATAACTTTATTTATATTGCACTTGATTGTCTCCTACATTCTTCTAATCCGTCATACGAACATGCGTTTCATTACATAAATATAATAACATTGGCATATTTAACATAATACATGAATGCATGAAAGTAGCACATTTATGATAATTCTAGTTATATACATCAAATAGAACTTGAAGACATTTTCAACAATAAAAAATTAGAAAATCATTCATAGAGAATACTTATAACATTATTTTTGGGCTTTTATTGTTCTATAACTCTTTCTATTGAAATTAGCATGAGTAGTAAAATATATGAAAAATTAAACGTTGAGTTTTGTCTATCAAAATACTCAAAATTATATAATTTATGACATACCAAAAGTTATACAGTGGAGAGTTTTTAAAACTCATTTAAATTAAACTCTAAAACTTTCATCCAAAATTTCCAAATTGAAAATTATAAGTAGAGTAACTGAAGCCTATATTGACACAAGCAATTCCTTCATCTGGCCCAATAGACAAATTTGGTTTCAGAGCCACCAAATCCTAACTTTTTTTCTTTCTTTCCTTTTGCCTCCTCTCTCTTCTCTCTCTGACATTTCTTATCATCGGGATTGAAAACTGGTGAGTGGAAAAATGCATTTAGATATTTGTATAAAAATCTCAAATTTGGCTCATCACTGCGGTGCTATATCTTACAACGCCACATCACTCCATCTGAATTCCAGATGCTCCAGACAGAGAACTCAACATTGTAGCGCTCAATTCGAGCACCGCAGCCCTCCCATTGCCTTCTTATAGACAGATAGATCGCTATTGGAGCACTTAATTCCCGGCCAAATCTCCATAAATAGAGAGATTTTCGTAGTGCTTTCCGCACTACAACACCACCATTATAACATTGCAGCATTTCCAATAAGATTTCTACGCTAACTTTCTTACTTTTCTAACTCGACAACAGTCTTATTTGGACTTTGTTAAACATATAACTTAAATTTTCATAAACATTTAACAAATGAAAAATATGGAATTCTTACCCCTTTTTTTCTTGTCATTTTGAGTTGACTCATTTTATAGCAACAACTAGTACAATCTCTTTATAGGGGTTCTGGTGCGACATTTACTTGAAAATGCCTCTTAGTGAATGAGGTAAGGAAACTATGAATATAAATCCCCTTGGATATCCGCCTTTAGGCTTCCTCTTTCATAGCTTCACCCCATCAATGATGAGCTTATTAACAACTACCACGAAAAATCATCATATCACTCTATTAAGAAATTGATGTTATTCATGACATAAATGTCTATCAATGTTGCATTGGGCATCCACCACATCATAAGTTTTCACTTCTCATTTCTAGTCATCATACCTCAAACCAACAAGAGTGGGGGCCTTTGGTTATAGTAAAAATGGTTTTTAAAGGACATTTGATTTAAGAAATTATTATAATGAGATCAGTCACATTAGGGATAATAAATGGATATTTGAGTTTATATGGCTCATAATGTTTGAAATTGTAGAAATATGATTGGTATTGTTTTTCTTGGAGAAATATATTCAAAAGTTCATATATAACAAAAATACACATTATTTCTATTGTAAAGGAGGAAAGCATCTTAATCTTTTTATGTCAGCTATTTTCGCTGGAAGTCATAATTGTCATCATCATATCTTTATTAAGGCTCAGGAGGGACAATGTTAGTAAAATTAAAATACTATCATTGAATAAATAGTTATGCAATGAAGTGTTATTTGTTATTTTTTTGTGTTATACATTAATGAATTCTCTATGTTATTTACTCTGATTGCTCTATGAATTTACTTTATTTTATTGAATATTAACTGAATATTATTCGCATGAGTTATTGAACTATTTTATAAAATTTTTAAATAATATCTTATTCAAATTATGTTCGAACTTCAATCAATTTTTTTTTAATAACAAAGATGAATTTCAATTAGAATTAGAAGAATATTCAATCATAGACATATTGGTATGTATTTTGATAATTGAGAAATATTGGGGCATATTTCTCCAAAAAAATTAAATAGTTGTTATATTTTTCTAATTTTAAATATTCTATGACATATAGTTTTCTCATAAAATATAAAATTTATCTTTTAAAATCTACCAGCATGCAATCAACCGTGCACTAGGGTTCCAAAGGCTTGTTTTTCTTTTCTTTTCGGTATAAAATTGCTTTGCTCTAAAATTGGCAGCATTGCCGGCCAACAATTTCATTTTCAATATTCGGCATCCAATCCCACTCCTGATTTTCCTCCGAGGCTTTGCCGAGGAGTATCTGTCTCTTCTTAGACGGCCCTGCTGATGCCCCAAACCGACTGCAGCCATGGTGCGACTCTCTCTCTCTCTCTCTCTCTCTCCCCAACCCCTCATTTTTCTATTTGAAACATCCTCGTGCTCCCTTTCTTTGCAGTTCTCGATCTCAGCTATCAACGACTCCGATTCCAGTGGCCAGCGGGAGCCTCTTGCGCCCACCAAAGAAGCCCAGGCATGAAAAACTTATGTTTGTTTCCCCCCTTCTTATCACGCCTGCGACACTATTTTGTTCTTCAATTGCACGACAATAAAGAAAAAGGGAACGGAATTGATGTTTCATCTCTTAGAGTTACTACAATCGTTCTAGTAGGATTCGGCAAATTCTGCTTAAGTTTTGTTTTACGTGGGCATGCTTGCTTACAAGTTCTGTTAGCTGAAGCGTTTAAGTGCATTCTTTGTTATTATTTTCCCGAAACTAGTCCCTCTACTCTTCAAATCTGTCGAGATGTCTCTATTGTTACATTAAAGTATGGTCATGCATCATTTTTTTTGTTGTTGCTTAAATTGTTTGTGAAAAGCAGTTTTGCATTTCTTTGTGAAGTTTATTATTAGACTGTTATACATCAAGGAGGCAGCTGTGGAGTTAGGAAAGAAATGTTCTGGGCAGTGAGAAGGTAAGGCCACTCTGAAAGTTATCAAGCATATGCTTTTTACCGTTGGAACTTTACCCATGGGTAGACATTATGTGTATCGAAGAGTGTTGCAAAACTCTGGATCAGGGTGGTCCAAACTATGGTATTTTGGAAGGAGTCATACTAGAAATAGTGTAGGTGTGATTATAGATAAGAGTTTGAAGGATAATGTTATAAAAATTAATAGAATTGGAGATAGAATAATCACTTTAAAGATTGTTGTTGGTGTTAAGATTATTAATATTATAAGTGCTTATGTTCCTTAAGTAGATTTTGATGTGTTCAAAATTTAAAATTTGAAATGATTTAGAAAAATTATTACAAAAGATACCTCTTGAAGAAAGAATTTTATTGGAGGAGATTTAAATGAACATATTAGTAGAGATGGGGATATTATCAGCAGAATCCAAGTTGGATGGTTGAAGTGGAGGAATGCATCGGGCTTATTGTGTGATAGAAAAGTACCCCTCAAACTTAAGGGAAAATTCTATAAGATGGTGGTGAGACCTGCAATGCTTTATGGTGCTGAATGTTGGCCATTAAAAGAGAAGCATAATTCTAAGTTAAGTGTTGCAGAGATGAGGATGCTCAGGTGGATGAGTGGCTTTACCCTTAGAGATAGGATACGAAATGAGCATATTCGTGAAAAGGTTGGAGTAGCTCCAGTGGAAGATAAGATTAGAGAGAGTCGCCTTAGATGGTTTGGTCACGTAAAACGGCGGCCTCCCGATGACCCGGTTAGGAAAGTAGAGGTCTTAGATTTGACTTATGTTAAGAAAGGTAGAGGTAGACATAAAAAGACTTGGTTAGAAAATATTAGAAAGGATCTTTCTTTATTAGATTTAAACGATAATTTGACTTTTAATAGGACACAATGGAGAAAAAGGATTCATGTAGCCGACCCCACGTAGTGGGAAAGGCTTGATGTTGTTGTTGTAGTAGAGAGGTAGATGATTTTAAAAGCATTCATTGTGACCATGGGTTTAGAGCGCTAGTGAATGTAGTAAGATTATATTAAATTTTGTTATAGCTTATGATTTTATAATTGCTAATACCTTATTTAAGAAAAAAATAAGCATCTCATCACTTATAAGAATGCATATAATAAAACTCAGTTTAATTATTTTCTTATAAGAAAAGTAGATCATTTTGATTATAAGTTATTCCGAGTGAAAATTTATATATATGCAATATCGCTTATTAGTTTTGGACTTTAAGATGAAGCGACAAAATATATAAAGTAAAATAAAATGTTATTTTAAGATTAGATGGGAGCATTTTAAAAATACTAACAAAAATATTTTTGAGAGTGAGATTCTAGAACCTAAGATTTTGTCTGTGCATGAGGAAGCTAGTCTCATGTGGGAAAAAATAGCTAGTGATATTAAGAATGTTTCAAATGACGTGCTTGGATTATCAAAGGGAAAATCTCATAATAGTAAAAATAGTTGGTAGTTGAATCAAAATGTGCAAGAAAAGATAAAAAATATAAAGATTTATTATAAAAAATTAATTTAGATGTAAAAACTGTGATAATTGAGAAAGATATAAAGAGTCATGTTAGGAGTCTAAGAAAACAATATGTGATATAAAGATTATAGCATTTAATGATTTATATAATATACTAGATACTAAGGAGGGCGAAAGATATATGTATATGTTAGCCAAACAAAGAGATAGGAGTAGTAAGAATTTAGTTCAAGTGAAGTGCATTAGGGATGAAGATAAAAAAATGTTTTTATTAGAAGAGGATATTTAACAAAGTGGATGAGATATTTTTGCTAAGTTTTTTCAATGAAGATTGTGAGAATACGATTAACTTTAGTGATCTTAGCACCCTAAATGAAAATTAAGATTTTTGTTTTTATCGGCCATTAGTAAAATCAAAGTTAGAGATGCTTTAAAGAAAATGAAGTGTGGAAAAGCTGTTAGACCACATGATATTTCAATAGAGGTGTGGAAATGCTTAGTGGTTAAAGGAATTTCTTGGCTTACTAAACTTTTTAATATTATTTTGAAGACTAAAAAGATGCCTGTTGAGTGGAGAATGAGTGTGTTGATTCCTATTTTTAAGAATAAAGGTGATGCATAAGATTGTGCGAATTATAGAGTTAAGATAATGTGTCATACTTTAAAACTATGGGAGAGAGTTATGCAGCATTGGTTACGATGTGATACTAATGTTCTCAAAATCAATTTGGATTCATGTCGAGTAGGTCTACTATGGAAGCTATACATGTGTTGAGAGGTTTGATGGGAAAGTATAGAGAGAATAAGGAGGATCTACATATGATATTTATTAATTTAGAGAAAGCATATGATAAAGTTCCAAGAGAAGTGCTATGGAGAGTTCTAGAAAAGAAAAGGGTTAATAATACTTATATTTAAGTCATTAAGGATATGTATGTAGGAGCTGTTACTTGTGTTCAAACACAAGGTGGTTTGACCAAGTATTTTCCTATTTTAGTTGGATTACATTGAAGATTAGCCTTAAGCCCTAATCTTTTTGCTTTAGTCATGGATGTTCTCACTAGACATTTGCAAAAGATTGTACCTTGGTGTATGCTTTTTGCTAATGATATTCTTCTTAATGATAAGACTAGATAGGGAGTTGAAGGTAAACTTAAATTATGGAGGTCAACTTTAGAGTATAAAGGTTTTCGTTTGAATAGATCTAAAATTGAATATATGGAGTATAATTTTAGTAGTAATAGATCTAGTGGGGTAATTGTGACTTTGGATGATCAAGCTATTAATAAGAGTACACGTTTTAGATATCTCGGGTCTATTGTTCAGAGTGATGTTAAAATAGATGGGAATATTATTAGTAGAATTCAAGTTGGATGGGTTAAGTGGAGGAATGCATCGGGCTTGTTGTGTGATAGAAAAGTCCCCCTCAAACTTAAGGGAGAATTCTATAAGATGGTGTTGGGACCTGTAATGCTTTATGGTGCAGAATGTTGGCCCTTAAAAGAGAATCTTAATATTAAGTCAAGTGTTGCAGAGATGAGGATGCTCAGGTGGATGAGTGGCTTTACTCTTAGAGATAGGATACGAAACGAGCATATACATGAAAATGTTGGAGTAGCTCCAGTGGAAGATAAGATCAGAGAGAGTCGTCTCAGATGGTTTGGTCACATAAAACGGCAGCTTTCCAATGATCCGATTAGGAGAGTAGATGTATTAGATTTGGCTTATGTTAAGAAATGTGGTAGACTTAAAAAGACTTGGTTAGAAAATATTAGAAATGACATTTCTTTGTTAGATTTAAATAAGAAATTGACTCTTAAGTCTTAACATGACAAAATAGAGAAAAAAGATTCATATTACCGACCCCACGTAGTGGGATAAATGGTTGATGATGTTGTTGTTGTATTAAAAAAATAATTAAAAAACCTGTTATAAAAATATATAATATATATGTTTTGAAGTAGAAATTTCAAGTTTCAACTAATTTATTTAGTCCCACATCGCTTGAGAGCTTTGATTTGTTTTGTTTATATAGCTTTTTTTGTTGTCATGTGTTAAGAGCTCACAAGGGGTGATGGGACCATATGGGTATGTTGTGTTGGTGCTTAGATTGCAAATAATTATTATAAAAATTTAGACTTATTATTAAATTTAAATATGTTGTATTTAAGTTAATTTATTAATTAATATTTAATTAAATATTTTATATTAAATTAATTTATTTAATTATTTAAATAAGAGGTCAATTGAACTGGCCGGTTCTTAAAAACCGGGACCGGTTCAACGGTTGGCCTGTTTCATTGGCGGTTCAAACTGGTTCACACCGGTTTGATGCTGGGCCGGATGTTAAGGAGGATCGGACAGGCCATATGGCTGGTTCACAGTTGAACCGGTTGAGCTGGCCGATCCGATCCGATTTTTAAAACCATGGTTACAACTCTAGATCGATTGCTAGGTTACTAGTGATGAATGAGTTTACTTCCTTTTGCTCTCACTTTGATGGTCACTCCCATTTTTACTTCTGTTCTGCTTTTGCGAAATACTTTTTGGTGTTCCTTAACTGGAATTTGTTAAGCATATTTTGCTGTACCACTCCAGGAATTTCATCTTTCTCAGAGTTATCATGAGGGGCTTCTGAAGTTGCAGGACAGAGATTATGCAAAAGCCCGTGAGCTTTTTGAGGCTGTTTTAAAAGATCCTCTAATATCAAGTTCACAGGTAAACTTGGTTTATGTAGGAAATTGTATATTATTTTTTCTTGAAGTTCTTTCTTCTTATTTATGCTTTCTTCTTTTAGATTGGTAAGAATGCTGGTGACAGCCACTTGCTGCAGCTGAGGTATTCAAATGAACACTACCTTTGTCTTGCTATGAAGCACAAATCTGTTATTTAATCCTTTTCAAAGTTTGTTAAATTAGCATTATGCTGTTGATTAAACAATTAAGTTCGCATGACTGCTTCTTGCACTCCTTTGAATTACGTTAATTCTTCATGTTTCAAGTCTGACATGCAGTGGCGTCCTTTTAACTGACGAGTTTAATTGCGCAGGCATCCAGTGAATTGAGTTATTAGTTCTCTTTCTTTATGTCATTTAATGTTTTATGTGGGTTATTATGTAATAATTCCTTCATGTTTGGATTTTTACTTTTCTGGTTATTTCTATAAAGAGCGATGTTATGCAAAACTTAGTGTTTGTTGAGTTGAATTAAAATTTATGCATCCTATATTTTGGCTTGTTTAGTTCTTTTTCCTGCTTTAAAGATTCAACATAACCTGCTTTGATCATTTAGAAGTTCAAATTCTTCGAGTATTCAGCATCAACAACTTGAATATCTTTTGTTTTATCTTTAGTTGCCTTCTCTTGGCTCTCCGTTCTCTCTTAAATCACCACATTCCACATTTTCTTTATCTAATCTTCATCACCCCACCACTTAGCCGCCTCTAATTTTGTTTGAATTGGTGAACCTACTGTATTAGAAATTAAATATGCTTTCTTCCTGGTAAACTCAAGAGCGTGATTGGCAAAGCTTCAAGTTTTTAGGCAAACATTTAGCCCAATAAAGATGTTTTCAAACTAACTCATTTATACAAAATTTTTTTATATATATTTTCATTTTAGGGAAATTCCCATTGTCTTAGACGCCGGGGTGTTAAATTCTTTCCAACCTTTTGGATGAGTACTTTCAACATAACATGAGAGTTAATGACAGTCGTCCGATATAAGGTGATGGGATTAATTAAAATTTTGCTTGCATTATTCAGACATATATATGCAAATAATGTTTGGATTTATTTTATAGGTGTATTTCTTGCCTTATAGATTTTTTGTTAAGGCTTCTTTTCTGTCTAATTTTTATTGCATTGTTTGCTTATAATTTTAAGGTCTTTTCATTACAAGACCTCTAGGGCTAGGTTGAATTATTGATTGGTTGAATGAAAAACTAGATACCACTGAATGACCGTCTCTTCTCTATCTCTCTTTTCTTTTGTTTGGGTACCTGCAGCTGTGTCAGGAATAGGGATTCATTCACCTGTTTCAGAAAATGTGTAATCTGTTTAATGTAAGGATTTTCTTTTATATTAGAATAAGATAATCCTGGGTTTGGCCAGTCTATGTTTATTACCGTCCTTCCGGGGTTTTTTTTGAGCTTACATTGATTTCTTTCTTTCAATTCTAGAAATTAACATCTGTACATGCAAGTGCTAATTCTTACCATGTCTACCTTGTGCTTGTGCTTATTATGCATTCTCTATGCCGATAGGCTGCTTTAAGAATCATTGGTGCTTCCTGTTTCTTGCGTCACATGAGAAGCATGATCAGTTCCCCGACTATCACAACTATTTATTACTGATCTTGCTGTGTTGGACTAATTTTCTATAGTTTGCTATGCTTTCCGTTCAAGCAAATGTGCACCTGTCTAGCTTACTTTGTTTTAGTCAAACCATACTGCAAGTTTTGCTGTGCTTGATTTTAAATGAATTTCTGTTTTCAATCAGTTGGGGAGGAAGGTCAAGTAAATACGCTGGTGCTTTTTCTTTCTAGCACTTACAATATTATAGCAATCAGTTTTAGTGTAGATACATGCTTGTATTTCAGTTCAGCTGATCATTTCAAGCGTTCTATATGCAATCTTTGTTATGCATGATTTTGTTGTAGAACTATGCATGTCATTCATATCAGAACACTACCAAATACTATTTTTGCAAGATTTTTTTGCCTCAAAGTTTGGATGCCATATAATGAACATTTGATTGCCTTATATTCGGAGTGAATAAGTTGACTGTTTTCTTCATACTGAGGTATTAATACCACTTCTGCAGATTTTTGTCATTGAAGAATCTTGCCTTGGTTTTTTTCCAACAAGGCTCGGATCATTACAATAGTGCTCTTCACTGCTATCTTCAGGCAGTGGAGATTGATTCTAAAGATTCAGTTGTTTGGAATCATCTTGGAACGCTGGCTTGCACCATGGGCTTATTTAGTACATCACGCTGGGCTTTTGAGCAGGGGCTTATATGCAGTCCCAACAATTGTAAGAATTTGCAAATTCCTTGCATTGTCATTTTCTTTTCATCCTTTGTTATAGACAGTATAGTAGATGCTATAGTTTCCTTTTAGTACGTTATTTTTTTATTAAATTCCAGATAATGCTTTCTACATGAAGGGAACTGCATGGAGAAACTCTTGGAGATATTAATTGCTATTGGAGATGAAGTTTCATCCCTTTCTGTGGCAGAGCTGATACTGCGACACTGGCCATCACATTCTCGTGCGCTGCATGTCAAGAAGATAATTGAGGATGCAGAGCCATTACCATTTGCGCCTCGTGGAATAGATAGGCTGGAGCCAAAGCATATTCGACTAAAGTTTCCCGAGAAGAGAAAACTAACAGATGACATAATTGACGAGAATATCTCATCAAAAAAACCCAAACAATCTGTTGAACTACAATTGTCAGAGGCAACTTGGGCAATTACTGCAGATGCAATTTTAGGCCTCTTATTTCCTGCAGTCAGTAGGTTGTCCGAACAAGTCTTTTCACTACAAGAAACTTCACTAAATGGTAAAGTTGGTTGCAGGCGAGGGGATACCGATAATGTTGATGAATGTGGGCTTCTAGCATTAACAAATTCAAGTATAAACATACGCATATCCTCAACTTCAAAAACTCTTGTGGATTTAGCTGGACCAGAGATTTGTCCAGCTGGTGAAAATATGGCTACCACTTCCTGTAGTTTTGATGAAACAAGAATGATGAAAGATAAAGAAATCTGTGTGGACAAAGAACATCATCATGAAAGGCGAAGCATGCGCCTTGAAAGGCTAAGAAGCCGCAAATCAGGAAAAGAAGAGTTGGAATTTTCAAGTGGGAAGGATCCTTCAAAATTTGTCTTGCGAACTTTAGAACCTTTTATACTTAATAAGGCTGGAGCAAGAAATGCTGATTATTCTGGAAATAGTAATTTTTCTGATGCTGACATTCTTACATATTCTTCAGTTCAAGAATGCAACATTGTTACTCAATTCATATCTAAGGCTTCAAAAAATTGTGGAGCGTACCATATAGGACATATGTTTCTAGAAGAGATTTCAAAAGTGACTGTTCCTATTCAAGTTTGTTTTGCTAAGATCCTTGAAATAGAAAAGTTGACAAGGCACTGGGGCCAGGATAGGAGTCCGTTATGCTGCCTGTTTCTAGCTGAGTTATGTTTTGATCAAGGTTCAATATCTACTGATGAATCCAAGCAAGTTGAATTTTTCTCTGACTCATCCTATCATCTATGTAAAGTCATTGAGTTAGTGGCTATGGATTCACCAAATGCCTTTGTTGGTGTACACGACAATCTCAATAGCTCAAAAGGTAGCTTATGTGTGGATAATACTAATAATCAAACAAATTCTTTGAGTTGCACTTTCGAGAATGATAATATTCTAATCAGCAATATTTTTCCATCAGCAGTATTGGATGTTACTGTTTGCCGGCAATCTAACGAGAACAATTCTGCACTAGTAAATAATAGTGCATTTTGGGCTCGTTTCTTTTGGTTAAGTGGCTGCCTGTCCCTTTTGCATGTTAGCAAGGAAAAAGCGTTGAAAGAATTCATCATTTGCTTATCAATTTTGAGAAAAAATAGCGAGACATCAGATTCTGTGCCTTTACTTCATTGCAGAGTCAAGTCACTTACTATTGACAGGGTTATTAATGAAATTAATTTGTTAACGTTAGATGCATTGCTTCATAAGGTTAATTTGGACTTTATGGAGAAGGGTTTGTATGCAAAATGCATAGACATGCTTTCCCCACTATTACTTTCCACAAAAGATGTCTACCTTGACGTGGTATCTGCTTCCTCAAAGGAAAGTGATGGAGTCATATCTCTTGAGTTGAGGGCTATCGATATCTTAATATCAGCTTGTCAAAAAACAGAGCCAATGAACAGTGAGCTCTATTTAAACTGTCACCGACGGAAAATGCAGTTGGTTATTGTTGCTGCTGGTATGCTAGGTTTTCGCAAATCACAAAATGATAAAAGCTTATTTCTCAAAACAAGCCCTTCCTCTGATTTGGGAAATCCAGATTCTGTAGATAAGCGGTGGCTAGAAATGGTAGCTGAAGAGATAAAGGATATATGTCAAATAGCGACAAGGATGAGGACTATTGTTGATCAGAATGCAGCTCATGTAAGTTTTCATTAGAAGAATTCTAATTTTATTTTTATGGAAATCTTAGGTCTTCAATATTTAATATCTTAATTAAGAGAAAAAAAAAGTCCTGAATTTTTGAAATCTATTCCGAATACATGTTGCGGCCATTGACATCTTTTTTCTGCATTAAGCAGGTACCATTCGAGCAGTTAATTTTGATCTAAAACTAAAATGTATTAACAACTTTTGAGCCCTAAAATTTCTATCAGAGGTTTCCTGTTAACAAACTGAGGTTTTGAATGCTAGTTGGTTTCCATTTTCCCTGATGCACTTTCCCTGCTCCATATAATGAAATGGGAGAGCCGCACAACACAGGATTAGGCTATCAACATGCTATGTTTTTTCTGCATGCAATTGCATACCCCAAATGATGGGGATATGAAATGCAGATGGTTGCAATTTGTATTATGCAGCTATCTCAAATCCAAAGTATGCTTATTAACATGCTATTATTCCGGCCATGCTTTACCAATTGGCCTCTTCATCATTACTGGTCCAAACTGTTCCACCTCCACCTGTGACCAAAATTTGGCATGGGAGTGCCGTGCCAGCCAGCAAATCCGGCTATCCTTACTATTTAACTAATGGGATTAGGGCAGTTGGGCTAGTTAGGGCCTTGGTCAGCACTATTTTGCTTTTTTAGTTATTGCAACATCATCATCATTAACCTTACCCTGACCATATTGGGTTTGGTTTGTAAGTTCTAATTCTCTTATAATTTATGCTAAGTATTGCATGAGTTACTTTTTTACTGCATTTTTTTGCACAAGTTCCACCTTTCTTGAACTCATTTTCCCTTCATAATCCTTTCATAGTAAATTTAAATACACATATTATAGATATCTTTTATTAGTTCTTTGTGGAATCTGATTGTGTCGATCAATTGGGTTGTACTATTGACTCAAATATCAATTTCATTGATTGAGCTCAACAAGGAGCTCACTGGGGAATCATAGGGGGCAGCACGCCATGTGCTAAATGATTTCGATTATGTTCAAAGGAAAAAAATTTCTTGTCCTTACGGCGCCATGACGCTGTAAATCCAGCGCTAAGGCGCTGTGGATTTTCTCTTGGATAGAGAGCTCAGCAGTGTGGCATTGTGAACCCGCTATGGCACAGAAATCCTAACGTTGTGGCTCTATGCGCCGGCTAAGTCAGTTTCTTTCTTGCAATTTTTATGCGGTTGTTACATCAAAAGGTGTGTGTGTGCGCATGAAAGTGTGTGAAGATTGTGAGAGGAGAGAGAGCAAGATTTGTACAATTTCTTTCATTTTTCATAATGAATTTTTGGGCTTGGTGTGGCTCCGTGTTTTTTCTCATTTTCAAGTTTTTCTATGTGAAATTTTGGTGTTCTTTCTCCATTGATTGTTGTCTTATTTGTTTCGTTCATTATTTACTCCCAACATCTTTTACCTTTCATTGTGTTTACTTTAGTCATCTATCTTTTTTTTGCTGCCTTAACTTCGATAAATGTTACCGCCACCTGCCCACTAATATAAGTAAATTTTTAATATTTTTTTTTAGTTTTGTCATACATCTATTTTAATATTCTTATTTCTACCATTCTTAACTTAGTTATATGTGATTTAGTTATCTTCCAACACATCTATAAAATATCGGCGATCTAATTGTATTTTAATAAAATTGTCTTCTAGTTTAATAAAATTGTCTTCTAGTCTCCATAATATTCCCTTATATTTTAGTTACATTTCTTGTTTTTCCCTACGAAGTCTTAACTTTACAAGTTATATTCTCATTTATATCTACATTCTTTGATATGTTTGATAAAAAATACCTGGAACATATAATAATTATATCACTTGTAGTAATATTGGATACTAATTATTAATACCTCTTCTATTATAATTTCATTACTTATTCTCAGACTGTGCTCTATTAACCTTATGCCTTATAGTTATTCAATATTTTTTTCATTGTTCTAAGTTTTGACTTTTTGCTATAGAAGTCTCTTCAATTAGAATTATGTTATTAAAAAATATATATACATAAAGTATATTTTTAATATCTCTTTTAAGCACTTATATAACCTACGTAAACTTATACATACATTATGTTGATCCTTATTATAATTCTTTCATTATAAAGAAAATATAATCCCATAAATACTTCTAATATTAATCAATGTTATATCATATGTATCTTTGATTACATTTGGCACATGTTGTTGCCTTATCCAAATTTATTCTTATGGTGCTCGATGATAGTCCTTATGATAAAAAAAATCGTATGAAGATTTTCTTTTTGCTATTTATACCTTTTAATTATTTGTCAGACAAGAATATTACTTTCATAGTTAATATTTTTAGCATAAAGTTAAATTGATTCTCTAATATCTAAATCATATGAAGATTCCCTTTTTGCTATTTATACTTTTTCATTATTTTCCTTAGCAATAAATTCATCTTCTTAGTGGATATTTTTAGCATAAAATCAAATTGATTCTCTGATGTTGATGTAATTTAGGTCTATGTTCTGTTACTCTCTCCTCCTAATTTGTTGACTCATAAATTTGATACATCCCAATATTTGTTAGGCTTGAATGTCACCTTGGTTCTTAAATATTCACATTGTATTAATCATTGTTATCTTTTAATCTTCAAATTATCATAAAAAAACTTTTTAATCAATTTATTGCAATGCCACCTAAAACTCTCCAAATCTTATTTGTATCTTATATGAATCTAAAGTTTTTTTTCTTATGCATTTTCTTTGGAGCTAACTCTATATCACTTGTTTGGACCAATCTGTAATATACTTGTTGAATCTAGGTTTGTCTGATGAATGGTACTTGACTTTACTAGCAGATATACCTGGTGAGCTTGAGAACCTATTGGTGAGAATGGAGAGTTGAGAAAAAAATATAGAGGAGAATAGGCTAGCAACTCACTATCTCAGTCAATAATACAAGAAAAAGCTCAGAGTCCAAAAGGTCCCAAAAGTCTCCAAAATTCTCCTAAATAGTTCATCATTACTCTTTATTATAGGATTTTGAGGGCTAAAAGAAAGACTATATAGAGAAAAATAGAAATATGGGCTACACAAAATTATCCATACAACACTACACGCTAATCTAAGATATGTGGCGCCTCCTAATTTGATGCTGGAGGATGAAGTCAACAATTTGGTGAACTATTTATCATTGGGCTAGTCCTGAGAAGAAGTGGGCCCGTAGTTGGCTAGCCGTCTTGTGAGGTTGGTGAGTGACATTTGAGGCTCGATGTCGCCCTGTTGAGGAGGGTGAGCCGAGGTGTTAGTGTGGATATGAGGTCCTGAATCTGATAGGAGTTCTAGCTAAACAAGGGGTAGATGCTTTCATGTAAATAAGTTTGGCAAGCTTAGAGAGTAAGAGCTTTACTGAGATGAGTGGCATTGCTTAGCAAGGAATCCTTAGGTCGCCCAGCGTAGGGCAAGCTCCTGGATGGATGCGGGGGAGTGACGTCCTCTCATTCGACGAGTTTCTCTTGTAGCTGCGAGTGAGTCCTTTTAGGTATGCGCTCCTGAGAAGGAATATCCTTGTCACGACCTGGTCGCTACCCTTTTTTTTACCTATGAAAATATTTGAGAAGGCAATTAGGGTTGTACAATACGTATTAAAAAAGAGTAAAAACAACTCACCTGCAACCCCTCCCCCTCCCTCGTGTAGCCCATGCTGCTCACGACCTCTCCATCCCCCTCACACTAGCTCCTCTTATCCTCTCCCACTCTCTCCCTCTCTCTCCCTCTCAGCCTCACTCTCTCATTCCCATCTCACCCTCCTATCCGCTTCTAGCCAAAATCTCTAAAGCCCTTAGCCCTCTTGACTAGCCGCCACCACCTCGTTGTTACTGACTCTAGGCTACAACATCCTACTTGTCGTCACTACTGCCAAAATTGTCGCTGTCGTGGCATAATTGACAAGGTTCAAATAGTAAAAATAAAATATTCAAACATTACAATGATGTCCACGTTGATAGAGGCCTATGATTTTAAAAATTCCATTAATTTGCAAATTTAACCATTTAGAGTTTAAATTCTAATAAAATTTTAAAAAAATTATGAATATTTAAAATTATTCAAGCAAAATCTATTGCTGAAAAGTTGTCCATCCACCCTCTATAATCATTTGTCAATGGTGATAAATTTGAGAATAACTTCAATTCATAAAGAGCTAGTGTCTTGTCAAGCAAATTGCCATGATTTATTATCAAATGATATCTGTTCATTAAGAATGTGTTATGTGTCCTCTAACCAATGGTCATGTCGTCAAACAACACCATAGGTAAATGATTATAGCTGGGGCCCACTAATTGGGTAGTTTTGTCACAAAATGATACCATTAAATTATGCTCACAGCTAGTGTCTGAAAGTTTCCCAATTGCTAAAAAATATCGAGTAATGAATTATAGGGTTTACTTGATAGGGCATAAAACCCTCTATCAGCTAAATCGAATCAAATTTATCCCATTAGACAAACATCACCATAGCTCTATAAGGTTCCATTAGACGAATCAACCTAGGTTGTCATTAAGTATTTTTCGGTTAGGTTATGTTGACTATTTCATCTGACTAAGTAAATTAAGGACCATGACAACCCGGGATTCTAGAACTATGGGGCATTGATCGGGTTCGTCATCATTCCCACGATCATATGCTTAAAGTGTAAGGTATAAATTTTAAACCATATGCTAAATCAGCTGCTACTATATGCTAAGTACTTAATTTCTAATAATTAGTCTTAATCAAAATGTAGCTTTTGCTTTTTTTACCATTCACTTTGCAAGGTTTCTCACTCCCTTATAATTATTATATGTGCTAGTAGTATTTATCTACCGCCACTATGTAAAGCACATTTTTCTTTTCATTGATAACCTTTTAAATTTTCTTTAATAAATCTAAATGAGAATTTGACTCTTAACCGGACACAATTGAGAAAAATGATTCATGTAGCTAACCTCACGTAGTGGGATAAAGGCTTGATGTTGTTGTTGATAATCTTTTAAGTCTTTTCATTCGACTACCAAGTCTTCTTATTTATGTATAATCTATTTCTATTTCTAGACTTCTTATTTTTAATTATAATCTTTTTAATGGAGCTAGCTTACTTATCCAACTTCAAATTTGCCTCAAGTAAGCAATTCCGATTTATCTCTTTTAACAATCTATCTTGAAAGACTTGCTTCTTATGTTGGATCTTAGGCCTTTTCTCTTATACTCCTAAGAAATATATCAATATTTTCTACTCTATGTTGTGTGAACACATATTATGTATCAATTGTGTATATTATATTATTCAAATATTAATAATGATTATATTTTTAACATTTTTGTGTTAAAGATGCAGCATTAGTTGTGAGATAAGAAGATGATGATGTTGCATTAGTTGGATTTTGAAGTTATGACCTCATTATTATTATTGTTTCAGGTTCTTTTAAAATCTATATTTCTCAATAGAAAAAGGGTCATAAGATAACATTGTATGTTGCATCTATTTTGTTAGAGCTATTCACAACCAACGGTTAAAAAATAAACTGAAAATGTAGCATATAAGACAAACTCTCAGCATTGGGTGTATATCTGTATCAAATATGAATGGTAGAAGTATAATAAACACGGTTTTTGCTTGTTATCTAATTACTTGTAGTCCGAAATTCTTATGATCTTATTGGAGTATCTGATATTTTCTGACTACTCGTGTGTTTCTTTAAATGAGAGAAATAATCTTCAAGGGTTGAACTGTCAGATTATGCCGGTTTCCTTGCTTTTCCCAGGCTTAGCCGATACTGTTGAGAGGCTCAGAATCCTCTTAGAAGTATTTATTGGAGTGATGCATTACTGAATATTATTTATTCTTCCAACCTCATCTTGTGCTTTCATTAAAACTGAATTGGAAAGCCCTTACCTGCCCTTGCAGGGTTGCATGGATTCCGTGGATACGGTTATTGGTAATATTCAGAGCCTACTTTTAACAGTTATATGCAGTTCAGTCGGAAAAATACTCAACCAAAAAGTCTCAATTCCTGGAAATTTAAGTCCTACAGATCACTCAGAATGTTGTCTTCTTGTTGATGCTGCTATTGCATTCTGCAAGCTGCAACATCTTCTTCCTTCAGTTCCTGGCAAAGCTCAAGTAATTATAGAAACAGTTTATGTATTAACTTATTACTTATTTTTTTTTCTTATTGTCGTTGAAATCTCTCACATTTCAATAAAATGAATCATGCCAGGTTGATCTAATTGTTGCTGTCCATGATTTACTTGCTGAATATGGACTTTGCTGTGCTGGTCGGGACATTAATGGAAAAGAAGGGGCGTTTCTCAAATTTGCAATCAAGCATCTTTTGGCCTTAGATATGAAACTGAGATCACTACATGGTAGGTTTGAACTGGAACAAACCAAAAGGTACTTCAACCTTTTTTAAGATTAGAGCAGATATGAATCTTTCTAGTGAATTATATTATCCTTCTGATTTGGATGTAGGTTCGAGTGGAAAAGAGGAAATGTTACAAAGAGATGGGCAAGAAGGAATGAATGCTGATTGTTGCTTGCCCAAGGATGGAGTTGAAAATGGAAAGTTTCCTATTGATTTGAACTCTAACTCTACTGGAGAGAACAATGGAGCACTTGCTATTAACGAGATTACTAACCAAGCGATAGATACCGAAATAGAAAAAGTGCAGCTGGGCATTGAAAGTGCTTTAGATCAGAGTTTTTTCTGTTTGTATGGCCTTAACATAAACCCAGATTCATCAAGTGAAGATGACTTAGCCTTGCATAAAAATACTAGTCGTGGAGATTACCAGACCAAGGAGCAGTGTGCTGATGTATTTCAATACGTTTTACCATATGCAAAAGCTTTATCAGTGCGTAGTTTTTTCACTTTTTGCTGTTTTGCTCTATAAACAACTAATAAGTATAAGGATTTGTAGCAAAAATCTATAATCAACTGACAAATATAACAGACCTGTACCAAACTCTCTAGTAGAGTAATGAGAAGATATTGAACTGTGCCAAAGCTTTCTACTCAATAATTCTGATGTTGTTTAATTTATTGCAGAGAAATGGCTTGGTTAAGCTTAGAAGAGTGTTCAGAGCCATTCGTAAACACTTCCCTCAACCGCCAGATGAATTATTATTGGAAAATTCAATCTGTAGATTTTTAGATAGCCCCGAGTTATGTGAGGATAGGCTGTATGAATTATCTAGAACTGATGGAAATCATGATGCGGTCATGAATCTACTTTTCATTAATGGTAGATGGTCTGAAATACTTCAAACATCATCAGCTGTTGGGTATTCTTTTCTTTCCATTTGTGATAAATATTTGAATATGTAATGGTAAAGACTTACTCTTTTTTTTACTATTTTAAAGCAGCTGCAGCTCGGAAACATACATGGAGGTTTATGGAAACTTGTATTACCTTATAGGGCAGGCTGAGGATACTAGTGCTACTGATAAATATCCTGGCTTTGTACTAAAAAAGGAAGGTGAAGAATTCGTTGAACAAAATGCCAATCTTTTTAAATATGATTTACTGTACAATCCTTTGCGTTTTGAGAGCTGGCACAAGCTTGCTACTATTTATGATGAGGTAAGATTTATCACTGCTGTTCGATCTTTACATTTTGAGAGTTGGCAAGTTTTCTAATATCTTTTGTTTCTATGCTTGATTGACCTATAAGGTTCATATATGCTTGGTAATGCATTTATGATATCACTTTAAAAAAATAAAAACTGATGTCACTTGATGGTGGAATTTTCTTGTCTTGAAAGCAGGAAGTGGATTTGTTGCTAAATGATGGAAGTAAACACATAAACATTCTGGACTGGAGAAAGAATGCTACTCTGCCTCAAAGAGTTGAAATTGGCCGAAGGCGTAGCAGACGATGCTTGCTAATGAGTTTAGCTTTAGCTAAGGCTTCAGATCAGCAGGTTTCCTTTTGTGTTTCTGTTTTTCTAGCTGATTGATTGTGGATTTTTTATAATAAAAATCATGCATTTTTTTAATAATAATTGTCTATCCAGAGCCAAATACATGAGTTGCTTGCACTAGTTTACTACGACAATATCCAGAATGTTGTTCCATTCTATGATCAAAGATTTCATGTGCCTAAAAGGGATTCAATATGGAGGGCTTCTTGTCAGAATTCGATGAAACATTTTGAGAAGGCGTTTGCACTCAAGTAATTAGCTCTTGCTTACTGGTAATTCCTTTATTTTAGATTTTTAATCAATTATGATTTGATCTGATGAAATTTTTTCTTCACAATTTGTAGGCCTGATTGGCTTCCTTTATTTTACTTGGGAAAGCTCTGTGAAAAGCTGGGATATTCACATGATCAGGCTTTTTCATTTTATAGTAAAGCTGCTTCCTTGAATCCTTCTGCAGTTGATCCTGTATATAGAACACATGCTTCCCGCCTAAAGTTGCTTTATGCTCATGGGAAAAGAAATATAAGTGTTCTTCAGGTCTGTCATAATTCATTGTTCCAATTTCTTGTTCATTTTCACCTATCGTCTTAGGCACTTGATATGGCATTTATTGCACGCATCTGTGAATACAAGCCTGTGTCTAAAGTAGGTTTTTAATCTTTTATTTTCAGTAGTCCATATGCTCCTATTCCTTATATGGCTTGCCTTGATACTTCTCTGCCCCTCGCTGCCCTATTCGTCAAATATATTCTCATACAGTTCCCATTCCATATTAGCTCAATCTGATACGATTGTTTCTTATTAAGTACTATTCAACACTATTATAATCTCCCAACAGATTCACTTGATGGATGTCTTATGCCGTGCCTCATTTTGACCTAATCATGAGCAATAAACATATATGTCTGCAATGAATGAAATATAAATGTATAGTTCCAATCATTTAATGCTAGTATCAAAATACTTGTTTACCTTCACTTTTTATGCTAGTGTCATCTAATATCTTCTTAGATTGACATATTTAGATATTATATCATTGTCACTACGCCTGTCATCCTATAATAATCATTGATAAGAATTTGACTTGCTCCAACGTAGCAGTTATCAAACAATACCTTGGCAAAGGTTGGATTAATCTAACCTGCTAGTTATCGAGAGTTAGAAACCGACTTTGACCCTTACTGAGACTCATCTTTGTTGGCTCCGAAAATTTGCGATCAGCTCTTCTCTGAGAGTTTGTATTATGTTGCATCAGGATTTAATGAACGAATTAAACTCTTCAACCTATTTATTTATATCTCATTCCCAACACAAAAATGACCAGAGCCAGCTAAACAATTTATATCAATATTAATAAACTAAAATATCATCAAAATTTATTTTTCAAAATTATATACACTATAATCCAGTTCATTCGGTGACTATACATCAAAATAAATAACTAAATGACCAAAACACCTCAAAGCTCGATCTCGACGGACTTGTCCTTATCAACTTCACTTTACTGGATCTTTTCCTTTAGAAATTTCACAAAATGAGCACCATTAGCTCATTTATTCCCATCGCAGATATCAATATCCATTAATATATCAATAATAATTTATTTAAATATTCAGTTAATCAGTTAAAGTATGACTTAAATGCAAACAAAAGTAAACTTCTTAAAGTTATCAGAGTGCACTTGGTTTCGAGCGTTAAAATCTTGTTTAAATTTATTTATTAATTTTTTTATCGAGTTCGAGCAGAAATTGAGCTTTAACTGAGCCTCACCAATTATATGTTTGATAATAATGATTTAAATATATAACCTATTTCTTGGTCATAAATTGGATTTGTAGATTTTAATAAAAAATTAGCATAATTCATCATGTGCTATTTAAGTTATTTGGTGAAATGTAAATAATAATAATAGAATATTTAAATCTATCTTTCTAGCTAATTGTTTGATATTTTCATTATGCATATACATCTAATAATATACATATTCTTTGGAACATGTATACTAGAAAATTTGATTCAATAATATAGAATAAGTCATCAAATAAAAAAATTAAACCATAATGAAATGAGTCTTTTATTGTATTTTTAGCAAGTTATTTGTTAAACAATAAATTAGTAAGTTTACCAACGTAAATGAGCAAGCGAGTCAATTTGTAGATTTGTTCATTTATTTGACAAGCATTTCAAATTTGTTCAAACTTGTTTAATTAATTTAATAAACTAACATAAACAAATATTTTATGAACAAGTATCGAATTGTTTATCGATTGTACTTGTTGTGTTATAGCACTAGTCTTACTATGTGATGGTATTGTTCATAATTAATATGAAGTTTAGTTAAATGAATATAAATAAGTTCAAAATATATGATATAATTTATCATAATGCATTTAAAAAACGCAGTGAATCTATTGGGATCAAAATCCAAACCAAATTATTAAGTATGAGATAATTATGCATATTATCATAATTTAGACCTAATTTTTATAATTTTAAAAAATAAGTGAAATTTATGAAGCCTTTAGAATCAGTTAAATTTGCTATAATGTAAAACACTTAATTAAAGAATATTGAAGATATTATTATTCAGCTTGTTTTTTAAATTAAGTGATTAATGGTATAATTAATAAAATTAAGCATATAAGATAAATTTAATGTATACAATTGATAACTTGAGATGAATTAAACTAGTTAATTTATATACCTGATCGACATCATGATGATAATCCAATTAAACATATAATCACTAAATAAAATACTATTTAAGATAGTTTCACAATTAAATAGATTGGGAATAAATCATATAAATAGAAAATTCAAATTAATTAAATTTTTTATTGTTTGCAAGCTCTAAAATACATTTAGAATAATATAGATGAATTTTAGTTGTGTGTTCATCATCTTGAGGCATTTGGTAAATCAAACTTAATCAATGAACAATTAACACTAATTACACATAAACACTAACCAACCTAAATCTTGAATTTCCACTCCGCCTCGTAGAATGGGTTAGAATGAGCATCTTGAGATTATTTTCAAGTGGCCAAAGCTTCCAGATTCTTGGTGGAAATCAAATTTCATCTTGATGGTTGCTAGATATCCTGAAATGAAACACTTAGAAAACTATTATATGACATTACATAAGCTTTATTATTATTAAATCAATAGTGAACTGCACATTTGTCATGCATGCTCATGGGTTACTGTTATGTGGGGAGACCTTTTATTACTTGTTACGATCACCGAAATTGATGTTGAGGTTGTGTTCCAGGTAGTTGCTGCATATGCCTTCAATCAAGAAGCAAAAGAAAAGATCCTCAACATGTTCAGTTGGACTTCCCAGGATCTTCTAAATTTTGATGGCATGAAAGATGCAGCTCCAAAAAATTCAAAAGACAAAGTGAACTCTGAAATTCTGTTGGATGAGGCATGGCATGTACTTTATGACGATTGCCTGTGTGCTTTGCAAATTTGCGTGGAAGGTGAACTAAAACACTTTCATAAGGCAAGGTACATGCTTGCCCAGGGATTTTACAAGAGGGGTGAGTCTGGAGATCTGGAGAGGGCAAAGGATGAACTCTCCTTCTGCTTCAAGTCATCACGGTCAGCTTTTACCATAAACATGTGGGAGATAGATGGTACAACAAAAAAGGGCAGGTGCAAATCCATCATATGTGGTGAAGTTGAATTGTTTTGTTTGGAATATATACTTGTCAGCTGTTCTTGATTTTTGGCAACGACTGGTTTCTGTGGAGCTTATTTCCTTGAATCCTCTGTTCTGCAACTAATTGTTTTCTTCTGTTATCAGACGGAAATATCCAGGTCATGGTGGAAATAAGAGGAATCTTGAGGTTAGCTTGTCAGAAAGTTCTCGAAAATTTATTACTTGCATCCGGAAGTACATTTTATTTTATTTGGACTTGTTGGGAAGGACTGGAGACTTATCTACTCTAGAGAGAGCTTATACATGTTTGCGGACTGATAAGAAGGTATGTATGAATGAGAAAAGAAAAAAATGATGAAAGTTCTTTTTTAAACCTTTGTTTGTGAACATAATACCCTATAGTTGGCATTATTATTATTGCACCATTCCTGATCTAACAGATATTTGTCCCTTGCAGTTCTACTTGTGCCTGTGCGATATTCTCCCAATAGCTATTGGAAAGTATGTTCAGGTTTTGGCATCATCAATTCGTAATGCTGGGGCTGTCGGATCAATTGATAAGAGTACTCTTGAGCAATTGTTGGAGAGAATGTTTAACTTAATCATCGATCATGTGAGCATTTTGGCAGACTTCAGTGGTTTACCTGAGGTGAATAACCCTGAAATATCAGAGGCAAATTTGTGTGGGTAAGGAGCACATTTATAGTAGAACACTTCTTTTTTTGGGGTTTAATCACCTCTTTAAGCTGGTCTTGCTTGTTTCAGTTATATTCACCAATATATCGATTTACTGGAAAGCGACATCCGGTTGGATGCTCTTGAAGGAATTCATGAGAAGATCCGCAAGCGCTTCAAAAACCCCAAACTGTCTTGTACTAACTTTGCAAAAATTTATAAGCATGCTTCTTTGGCTTGGTGTCGAGCACTTCTTATGAAGCTTGCTTCAGTAACCCCCATTCCCGATGGTGGTTACTCAACTGATCAGAGTCATCAGGTCGGTGCTTGGGAGAATGACCTTCTACTTTATGTTGACCTACAACCTGATGAATTTTTCAGTACAACATTATTAGAAGGTTTTACACATTCCAAAGGCCTTGATTTGAACTGGTACCAGATTCTATCAAAAATCAAAGATGTTTGTGTTAGACAAGCATCTGAAGAGAACCTGGAGGCCTTAGCTGCTCTCATGAGATGTTCCTACAATTTTTTCCGAGAAAGCTCATCTGCCGCACTCCCATCTGGCATCAATCTATACACAATTTCTTCATCACAAGCTCCAGTTGATGGACTTCTCACCCCAGAAAGGGCAAAGATTGAATTCCTTGATCTTAGTATACCAAGGAAGCTGCTCTTGTGGGCTTACACTTTGTTCCATGGCCGATATGCAAATATCTCGGCTGTTTTGAAGTTCTGTGAAGAAAATGCAAAGGTACGCCAGAAACTTAACACAATCCTATACTGAACAAAAAAATAACAAAAGTGCTCCATCTTAATTCATGAAATTCTCGGGACACAGTCAAGGATGAGAAGGGGAGCAGCAGCATCACCAATTATTCCACAGGGGAATGTACCTGTTGCTGCAATTCATGCAGGTTCATTTCACTCTTTCTCCTAATTCTTGTAACATTTAATTTATTATGCATGGTAGTTAGGGAAATAAAATTGTTAATGATGATACTGCCAGTTGAAATCGAGGATAACTCATCTGTTTCCAAGTCTCCTGCCCTACATCAAGAGGATGCTGCAAGCATTTCAAATGTGTTGCTTACCATAAATGAAGTTCCAAAGTCCTCAGTTACAGCTCTTCCAGTTCCATCTATTGTAGCTCTTCCAGCATCACAGCTCAATCGGTGTAATGCAACTAAGGGCCCAGAAAATGCCCAGCAGGACATTAATTAAAGGAAAAAAGCAGATTTTGCTGTCAATCAAGCCTTTAGCAATCCTATACGTCTTTACATTCCCCTAATTGCTGGATATAGACTTTGGATTGGTATAGAATAAGGCTTGGTTGCAGATTCATCCATTTGACTATTGTTCTCATTCGGATTAGAAGCTCAAAGTGAGGAACTAATAAGTAGAAAATCAATGAGATTCATCCGGGAGAATATTTTCTGAATCCGTGGAGCTCTTCCTTCTCGAGTTTATCAGCTTCATGGTGAGGAATCTAAGCTTCTTTTGTTGTATAAAGGTTATGTAGATGTTTATCTTAAATCCTAATCATGAGTTCTAGGACGAGAAGGTTTTGTAAGCTTCTTTTAGTTGCTTACTGAAGTTTTCTTTTCTACTTTTTCATTGTAATTTTTCTTAGAATATCATGATGTTGATGATTTGTTTTGAAAGCCTTTTAAACAAGGAAAGCTTCTGTTAGGTTCAGAAGAAAATGAGAAGGAAGTTCCAAATCTTAAGTAGTTAGTTCAGGACTGCAGATTCATAACATAGAAAATATACATATGGGACATTTCCACTGTTGTCTGTAATTACATTCATTCAAGTATCTGTGTGGTGTTTTGAATATCAGATTGGATCGGCCGGTTCGACTGTGAATCGATTAAAGTTGTCAGTTCGGTCAGATTTGAAAATTGGATTCATATTGAACCGGCTCAAATCGGTTTGGTTCGATGGAAAACCATTGAACTTGTATTGATTTTATAGAACCAGCAGATTCAAAGTGTAGCCTTTCATGCACCATTGATTTAAAGCTTATTTTGTGCTTAAAAAGCAGCTCGTATGAGCTCGTGTGACGCTTAATGAGCATAAAATATTTGATTTAATAGGTATTATAAAAGTTAATAACATAATTTTTTATATTTTGATTGAGTTCTTCGTTTCTATGAAAGACTCCACCAGATTCATTGCAACAATTTTAACTGAAAAATCTCTGAGATTTGATTAAGGTTTTGTTTGGGATGATATTTTTATTACTTTTTAAAGTAGTTTTTTAGTATAAAAATTTTTAGTTAAAAAAATTTTTGTATTAGAAAGCTGCTTTAGGTAATAATAAGTAAGTTATCTCAAATCAAGACTTAGACTTTGGCTTTGTTTGGGATGATCTTTTTTACTGCTTCTTAAAGCTGCTTTTGTACTAGAAAGCTGTTTTAAGAAGCAGGAAAAAAGCCGTCCCAAACGAATCATTTATTTGGGATAGTTTTTTTACTGTTTTTTAACATAATTTTTAATACAAGAATTTTTAATTCAAAAAATTTTTATACTAAAAAGTTACTCCATAAATTTGCAAGAAAGTTATCTCAAATAAAATCTTAATCATTTTATATCTCTATCTTTGATTATATCATGCTTCCAAATTGGTCTTATTTGGGCTATAAATTTTGAGATCAAATCTCAGCTATATTAGGTTTTGTTTGGGATAAATTTTTTTGCTGCTTTTTTAAAACAATTTTTAATATAAGATTTTTTGTACTAAAAAGCTGTTTTAGAAAACAACAAAATAGTTATACCAAATGAAGCCTTAGTTAAAATGAGCAATTACATCGAACACTATAAATTTATAAGCTACCTAACTTTAATGTTGTAACCTTTATTAATTGATGTGAAAGTGATTATTGTTTTGTTGTTGGAACTTTGATGGTGTATTAAGTAAAATATCTTTGTGATTAGATTAGGCGACTTAAACTCATTAAGAGAATATGATTTTTATGAATTAAAGTTAGTGATTAAAATAAATAACATTTTAGTAAAAAATGTAATAAGAGAATATCATGATTTAAGATATATGATGCATGATGCTCCTTAAAATATATTTAAAGCCATTGTGTGAAACATTGAAAAGAAATTTCATTTTATCAAATTAGAGCTAAAAATCTCGAGCAACATAATTTTTGTTTGGTTACTTATTTTCATTGCTTTTAAAAAATTTTTGTGCTAGGAAGCTGATTTTTATCGTAGCTTTTAAAAAAGTTATTTTTTCCACAATAACTTTATAGCCGCCTATAAAAAAAGTTATAGCCATCTCAAAATAATTTTATCATTCCAACACATAGTGCTATGTGCATCTTAGATTCAAAAGAATATATATCAATTATACACTAAAAAATATTAAATAGTTACTACAATCATTTAAAATATAGTTTTATGATCAATAATGTATAGAATTCCCCTAATTTATATCCATAATTAAACTAATATAAGCACGTATAAATCTCATCATTTTAAATAATATTCTTGTTACAATAGTCCTAAAAGCTGCATTGTTAAAGTAAACCATTAAAATTTTGGTGTACACAATCGCATCCCCCTTCTTTAGGTAGTAGGAGAAAAATGGAGTTTAGAAAGGTAGATCTTGTAATATCCGTCGTTTTCATTAATGATCATTAATTTTTAAATTGATTAGCAACAATAATTCTCAGAATGTTTAAAGAGGTTTTGAATAAGTCAAGAAGTGGGTTAGAGAAGTGAAATTTCAAGTGAGCAAAATTACTTTGTGGTCATCATATTATCAGGATTGACATTGCCACAACATTGAGCTCTAGGGAGAAATGAGGGAAAATAATGTGCATTACGGCATTGGGTGGTGCCGAGTCTTTCACCAGTGAGATTCTGGGAGAATATAAAAGATTCTTTGCTAGTGAAGTGGCGCTGGAAACTTCAGTGCTGCTGGTCGGAAAGTTGAGCGTCGCGATGCTAGGTCAAGTTAGTGGATTTAAAATATATAAATATCTAAAATCATTGGCCATTTAATTTTTCACCCAACCCATTGCCAAAGAAGAAAGGGAGACAAGGAGGAGCTGAGGAAAGACAAAGGAGAGAAAGTTTGGAGGTTAAAGCTCAAAATTTGTCCGTTGGATATATTCAGGATATTGCTGAGCTTGAGGTAGACTTCAAAACCCTATCTCTGATTTTAATTCCAATAAGTTTATAAAAGTTATGAATGAAAAAATATTTTACTTAAATCTTATTAAGTTTTTTCACTCCGTAATATGTTGTTGTATAGTTTATCATGAGCATTTTGGCTATATGAAATCAAAGTTTCATCTGTTGATTTTTCTTATGCAAATTTCTGAGTATATAACTGAATTGAGATTTTTCTGGTAAATACAATAAGTATATAAAAAATCTTGAAATACTCATTTGAATATTCCTTTGAAGTTAGAAGTTGAGCATGAAAAGCTAAGTGAGTATAATGTTATACATGTAGTATGACTTTTACTGATGATGATTTTGATAATTCATACATTATTTGAATATTACACTGAGATCTTAAATTAATTACTGTTGCATTCATGATTGCATGGCGTATCATTGAAGATATTGTGATATGTGAAAAAGTGCACTCTCTGATACGCTACAAAGGCTATATATGTTCTTTTCTGGCTCCATTTATCTGGTGTGAATGTGGGAGAGATTCTAATCCCATTTGTTAAAAGCGGTGGTGGGAGGCTATGTGGCACAATTCTATTATGATTGTAGCCCCACTTGCTATAAGTAGGTGTGAGAGATTAAAGAGGGTCATAAGTAAAAGTGAAGTTATAAGCAAATGTCAGGACATGTGCATTATATTCATTGTATTGCATATATTGATATTTTTAATCAATTAAGCAAAAATGATGTTCTAAACCAACTATTAGAAATATCTGAATCTCTATATAAATTTGATGAAATGAGCAAGTTAAGGGCAAGTGAAAGACAAGTGTTCTCTAATGTATCTGAAAGCTTATGTGAAAGTGGTTATAAGTATAAATGATAACCCTCAAATCAAGTATACATTGGAACCCTGGTAATTCAAATTTTGTTTACACTTTAATTACTCTTTACAAGCCTTTATATTTTCTTCAATCAATTATTATTTAATATTTGAATTTGGATATTCACATATGTGATGCGTCAGGAAAAGAATTCTACTGAGCCAGCGGTGTTCATTCCGTTCTTTTTGATAATTCAGGCAAAGGTAAAGGCTTAGTAGAGTGATAAAGTGTAAAAGCAGGATCCTCTGTCTGAGTGGCTAAGGTATTATTTTTTGTAATTCAATTTTTATTGTTTATGATATATAGATGATTGAAAGTTGACTGGATCATTATATTTATGTTTTGATGAAATGAATCATGTAAATTTGCTTTTATAATTTGAATTTTAGTAGCTCTGATTATATTTGATTGACGGATGAGGCAATTAATGATATGTTTAAATAATCCAATTCTTCTTTTAGATCCTAGGGCATCACATGTTTAGTTGGACTAGCCCTATTTAAAGGGAGGACGGTTAATTATGGGGTATTACAATTAGCGCATAATGAAAATCCATAAATAAGATATGATGCAACATCTTGAGTTCATAAACACTTGCATCACTTGATTTGGCACATCAATGGCCCAAGTTCTCTTAATTCAATATATTAGCTGACTAATTGGGTTACCCTCTAACCACATATAGAGGGAGTTGTAGGCACAAGTGACCTAGCATATTTATCTCCTATCATGCAATATGTCCGTACTATTCATCAGAGTGATGTTCTTGAAGCTATTTTGCCTCAAATAATAAACCATTTTTTTGAGACATTTACTTAAAAGTACTAACATTAGAGTAAGTAGTTGGTCTACAAAAGAAGCATGGAACGATATTGATAGGTTACATGAAATCCATTAAAGATTCACCAAACTTCCTTGGCATGTTTTACGGTATTCTACCTATTAAAAATTACACTAGTCACCATCAATGTGCTTGCCAAACAAAGCTTTACTTTCATTAGAAATTTCTGAATTGTCCTAATAAAAAGGTTTGAAATTTGCTCTCTTTCATCTAACAAAACCTGAAAAACTAGCTCATTAAAAACAAAAAACTTCGAACGGATAGATCAGAAAGCACTTACAAAATAAACAAACATTCTTTCCACAATATATACTACTCAATGAATCACAGGACCTCAAACTGGAGGCCATGAACAAGTTGCATAGACTAAAAATGATGAGAGTATTCACAACCAGCAAGTCAAATAAAAAAAAAATTACATCTCCAAACGCCACCAGGCATAGAATTGACCCTCAACACAAAATTAGCAAATCCATGTGCTAAAGAATTATCTCAAGTAATAAGAAGGAAAACATATGGAACAAATAGTGTGAGCGAAATCGCTTACTCAGTAATAACAATGAGCTATCAGATTCAGTCCAGAGCACGCCTGGCCAAGGCAGATAAGTGCCATTGCTAGGCCTTTGCCTCACCAAGCTCATCATTTTTTGTATTTGAATTCTCCACTCCCTCCCTCAAGAGACGAATCTCCTCTTCAGTTAGGCTTGTTTTGGCCAAAGCAATCCTAGAATATGCCTTCTTCTCAACCTCAACTGCCCAGCTATATACAACCATGCCGATGACAGCGAGGGCCATTCCCATTATGTTTTTAAGCGTGAGTTGTGAATCAAATAATAACCAGCCAAGAGTAAGCACACAGACAGTTTTCATGTGGCCAAGAACCTGGAATGATACTGCTGAGAAACGGCCGATGCAGAGGTATTGGCTAATGTTGCAGAAGACAGCAAGGGTGCATGAGAGAAGAGTGAAGAGCTGTAAAAGCATAGATAAAGTTTAGATTTTTGTCTCTATGGGAAAATAGCAATGGGAAAGTTAATTGAAGAACTTACAATCGACCCTGAAGAAAACTTGTAGTCGAGGATGAATTTGCCATTGAGGTAGTAATCAATGAAGGGACCCAGAATTACAAGGGAAAGAGCCTGTATTGGAGCTGTTTTGCTAAGCAGTTCAAAAGAACCAATTGAATACTTCTTCTGTAAGGAGCCAATTGACTGCACGATACGGAAGAACAAACTAAGAATAAGCATGCATGTAATATAAGAGAAAAAACAAGGCTTAAGTCTGCATAATAAAATTGAAAGTTAACAGAAAACCCATTCCATGTCAAGTTATAGTTTCATCTCCACAAATGAAACTATTTTACGAAGAATAGCATGCAATAATATTTAGCACGCAGAGATTGTTTGAAACAAGGAGTAACTTTTCACCTCCTAATGAGGAACTTAAAAGCTATTATTATTATAATTAATGATGCAATAATGATTGAAGCTTTTTAAACAAAAAGATTTAAGAGCATGTGATTCTCTAAAAAATTTTAAATCTAAATCCTTCAAATTTGTGCTAGGTAATCAATAGGCGCACTGAAGAATTTTATATTGGGTCCACTCTGTTAGTTCTGTGTGGAATCTGTATGTGTTGATCAATCAAGTGTTGCCCTGTGCTGTGTGTCTGAGCATCTAAATTGTTGTGTACCCGAGCGCCTAGGTGTTAGATACTTTTCTACAAAATCAATGAGCGCCTAGGCATTAGACACTGTTCTGCAAAATGAATAGAGGGTGGAGCACTGTAGTCCTCTATATTTGGCGTTGCAGCGCTATCAGACAGACTGAATGACTGAGGCTAGAGCGGCGCAGTGCTCCAAACTGGCGCCGCAGCGCTGCGAGGCGGGCTAGAGGTTTTTTTTTCTCGTTTTCATTAAGGGTGGCATCCCTTGATGGTTTGTATTATATCTCTTTGTTTGATCTTGTGTAAGAACAGTGGAAGAGAGAAGAGAAACAAGGAGAGAGTGAGAAAGAAGAGAGATCTGCACAAATTTCTCCCATTTTTTATAATAGATTTTTTGGTGTGGTGTGGCTCTGTGTTTTTTTCCCGGTTTCAGGTTTTTCCACGTTAATCCTGGAGTTCTTTTATTTCCACTGCTTTTCTATTTCTTGTTTGTTTCGCTGCAGTATTTTACTTCACACCCCCAACAACTGGTATCAGAGCCAAATTCATCAGTTCGAGTGAGAGTAATGGCTGATGAAATAAGATACAAAAATGAGAAATTCAACCGTTCGAACTTCACATTCTGGAGGATACAAATTGAAGATTTGTTATATCAGAAGAAGATGTATTTACTGTTATAAGGAATCACCAAAAAGCTAGATTCTATGACTATGGAGGGGTGGGAGGTTCTTCACATGATTGCCCTAAGTTTGATACGACTTTCACTTTCCTCGTCTGTTGCATTCAACATTGTAAATGAGAAGATTACAATTGATTTATGGCTGCACTGACTAAGATGTATGAGAAGTCGTTGGTCTCAAACAAAGTGTTCTTGACGAAGAAGTTATTTAATATGAAAATGTTGGACAACACTTCAATGACAGAGCACCTGAATAATCTGAACACTGTGATGAGTTAGTTATGTTCAGTTGACATCAAATCTGATGATGAGGCGAGAGCGTTGCTACTGTTATCTTCATTGCCAAAAAGCTGGGACTAACTTGTTACTGCTGTGAGTAACTCTAGGAAATTCAAAGTTGAACTTTAAGGACATTGTGAGGTTAGTGCTAAATGAAGAGGTTCACAGGAGGGCGAATGGTGGATCTTCAAATTTTGTGTTGAATACTGAAGTTAGAGGAAGCGGTTTAGAGAGAAATCCAAGTAGAGGAAGATCTAAATCCAAGATAGGAAAGTCTACTTCAGGTAGAAAGAAAGTTGTGTGTTGGAATTGTGGAAATAGGAGTCGTTTACAGAAGAACTGTACATTTCCAAAGAAGGATAGTGGTGGAGGTCAAGACAAAAATCTTTCTGCAAATGTATTTGTAGAAGAGTTCCAGTCAGATTCTCTAATTTTATTTTTGGATAATTTTGAATATTAGTTTATAGATTCAGGTGCTTCATTTCATGCAAGTCCTAACAAGGAGACATTCAAGAACTATACTGAAGATGTTGATATCAGAATGCTAGATGGGTCAACTTGGAGACTCAAGGATGTTAGGCACGTTTCTTGTTTGAAGAGGAACTTAGTTTCTGTGAGTCAGCTTGTAAACTCAAGTCATGTGACATCATTTATATAAGAGATACGTGGAAGATGACAAAAGAGGCTATGGTTATAGTTTATGGAAGTATTTAAGGCACCATGTATGTTATCAACAAAAGATCAAATGCTATTTGAGTAGCTGATTTAGATGTTGATGGAGGGCTTTGACATCGAAGGCTTGGTCATATGAGTAAGAAAGGTATTTTGTGAAGACTGTGTTTATGACAAGCAACATAAGGTGAATTTTTCAAATACTAGTTTAAAGGCCAAGTAAAAGAAGTTAGAGTTAGTGCTTACTGATGTATGAGGTCCTGCTTCAGTTACTTCTATAAGAGGATTTTTTTTATTTTGTCACTTTTATTTATGATCACAATAGAAAGATATACGAATACTTCTTCAAACACAAGTCAGTTGTGTTTGATATTTTCAAGAAGTGGAAGGCCATGGTTGAGAATGAGACAGGTTTAAAGCTCCAGTATCTCAGATCAGATAATGGTGGCGAGTATCGTGATAAGAAGTTCAAAGAGTACTGTGCTTTGAATGGGATCAGGCATGAGTTCACTATTCCAAGAACACCACAGTAGAATAGTGTTGCAGAGCGCATGAATAGAATTATCACTAAGCATGCCAGAAGCATGAGGTTGCATACAAGTTTACCCAAATAATTCTGGGCAAAGGCAGTGAATACTATTATTTATTTGATCAATCGTAGTCCTTTAATTCCTCTGAATGAGGGATTACCTGAGGAAGCCTGGAGTTGCAAGGAGGTAAGATTATCTCATCTCAAAATTTTTGGTTGTTCATCTATGGTCATATGATGCAGGATATAGGAGTAAGCTTGATCCAAAATTTATCAAGTATACATTTATTAGATATGACTCAGATGAATTTGACTATAAATTTTGAGATTATCAAAATAAAAAATTCATCAGGAGTATGTATGTTAAATCAATGAAAATGAAATGTATAAGAATAGAAATGAGACTCCTAAATATTTTTTTAAATATGCTGAGATAGAGGATTATAATGATAAAAAAGATAAAGCTGATGAAGCACAGAGAGTACCTCAGACACCTGCTACTAAAGTTAAGAGATCCGACAGAATCTCAAAGTCAATACAAAAGTATTCTCCTTCCTTATACTTTATATTGCTGACAGATAGTCGTGAACTAGGGTGCTATGATGAGGCCATTCAAGTTAATTATTCAAAGAAGTGAGAGCAAGTCATAGATGATGAAATGCATTCACTTGAATTGAATCAAACTTGGGATTTGACATAGCTACCAGATGGCAAGAGAGCACTGCAAAATAAGTGGGTTTACAAACTGAAATAAAGAACCTGATGGTAGCAAGTGCTACAAGGCCAGACTTGTAGTTAAAGATTTTCAACAAAAGGAAGGAGTTGAGTTCACTGAAATTTTCTCGCCAGTGGTGAAGATGGATACAATCGAGTTATATTAAGCATGATAGCAGTAGATGATTTATATTTAGAGTATATGGATGTAGAGATAGCATTTCTTCATGGTAAACTTAAAGAAGAATTGTATATGGTACAACCTCAGGGATATGTAGTCACAGGTAATGAAGATCTGGTGTGTAGGCTCAAGAGGAGCATATATAGGTTGAAGTAGGCATCAAGACAGTGGTACAAGAGATTTGATAGGTTTATGTCGCATAATATGTACACGAAGTGCCAGACAGATCACTTATGTTATTTCAAATATTTTGATAACTGTTATATCATTCTGTTTTTCTATGTGGATGACATGCTGGTTGTAGGATCATATATGGAGAAGATAAGATGTTTGAAGGAACATTTATCAAAGAAGTTTGAAATGAAAGATTTTGGTCCAGCAAAAAAAATTCTCGGTATGAAAATAAATAGGGATAGAAGTTATGAAAATAAATAGGTATGAAAAAAAATTCTCGGTCTCAAGCTGGGTAGTTATTTTAAGCTATCTAAGGAACAATCGTCGAAATCTGATGTAAAACAAGAACACAGAAAGAGGACTCCATATGCTTCAGCAGTTGCAAGTTTGATGTATGCTATGATCTGTATGAGACTTGATATAGCATATAAAGTAGGAGTAGACAACAAATTTATGAGTAACCCAGACAAACCTTATTGGGAGGCAGTTAAGTGGATTCTCAGGTACTTGAGAATCAGTTGACAAAGCTCTTTGCTTTGCAGATGCAAAAATTGATTTGCAGGGGTATGTAGATTTTTTGATCTTGTTGGAGATCTTGATGGTAGGAGGAACACAAAATTATATCTTCATTTTGGGAAAGAGTGTAGTGAGTTGGGTTTCCAAGTTACAGAAGATTGTTGTGCTCTGAACCACAGAAGCTAAGTACATTGCTATCACTAAGACTAGTAAGGAGATGATATGGTTGCAAAGTTTCATGGTTGAACTTGGTAAGGGGCAGAGGAATGAAAAGTTGCATAGTGATAGCATATGTGATATTTATCTGTATTGTTGGCTTGTTGTACAATCTCTTGTACATTAAATTATGTAATACTCATTGAATGCAATAAATATCATATTCATAAATCATATTATGTTATGAAATGATAATACTAATATTAAAAATATAATGTCCATTGAAAATCATTCATGAAAACTTAGAAACTATAAACATGTGTGCAATGGTATGTAAGTCGGTAGAACTCTATTGAATATTGGTTAGACGAGCTGACTGATCTCTAGAGTGAAACCCTACCTATAAAAAATCATTGGATTTTCATAGGTTGGTGTTTACCTTCTCGGTGATGAGTACTTGACAGACCGACTATAGATATATGTAGATTTGTATATATAGATATAAATAGATTTGAGTTGAATAGCATGGATGATTGATAAGTCATTTTGAGGTACGATAATACCTACAGTGGTTGCATTTGTAAGCATTGAAATGATTTGGTATTAGTAGCTACTTGACATATACACCAGCATACTAGAATTTGTCGTAGGAGATATGGCATATGCCATTGCTACTTTGATATAGTAACTTTAGGTTACTACTTCCACATTTTGGTTGTTCATATTGCATACCCTATTCTTTTGTCATTTATGTTTTGATAGATAAGAGTTATTTGCTGAGTTTGATTTATTAAACTCACCTGTTATCTCTTTTTATAGCAGGTCATGTCGGTGTGTTTAACAGACCATTACCTCAAGAGCATATTTATCAGTAGTAGGTTATTTGGTATTTTATATTTTATAGTAGATTATTATATATTTGCTTTGTGGGTTGGATAGTTTCTTTCCTATTATTTGTTCTATTTATATTCCTTTTAATTGTATCAGTACTATTACTTTGGTGTACTTCTATTTGAATTTCTATTAATGAAATGAATATTAAGTTTAATTCCAATTATTTACTCTGATTATATTATTGTTTCATGCACTTTTCTCTTTTGTGAGTATAAAACATATATTTCTATCCCTTCATCATGTCCCGTGTTGCCGGGGTGTACTAACTTTCAGACCCAAGATGTGACAGCATTAATTGAGTTAAGGAAGATTTTATGTTACGTAAATATAAAAGCTTAGGAGTTGAACATTTAAATTAGATAGATTTTGAGTGGTATGTATATAAATCCCCCTTTTTATTTTCATCTAAAGAAATACTCGTCTAAATTAAAAATTTGTAAACTATCAATTTGAAAGAGTGAGTGATTTTGCGCTTCTAGTCATAGATTGACATAAGTAAACCATCTTAGACATTAAGGAAACATTTTCATATTAATTATCTGAGATTAAGCTTGTTATTAAAAATGTCAACTAGAAGTAGTACATAATAATTGGGTCTACTAACAATATAATAAAAGATGCAATAAAAACTAAATTGGTTAAGTTATGATTCTAGATAAATTGAATATTGATATATCATAAAAAATTTATCTTGATCAGGCACGAATCTCGAGGCAAGATTAAGTTAAAAACTTCTAAAATTAAATTCGTGGTCATCCGAACCTTGATTTCTGCACTTATAGTCAAACATAACATTTCAAAAAGATGAACCCAACGACACCAAATTCAACCCAATCCGAGCCCAAATGGATCCAAATCGAAGACCCAAAGCGCATTTGGAAGGTTCAAATCATAAATTGGATGACCAAACAGTTTTCAAATGTGACATGCTTATAGTCGAATCGAGCGGCTCGATGAGATGAATCCAAATTTGAATGGATATTAATATCGGTTGTCCAAATTTGAATGGATATTAATATCGACCCAAATTGCCAAATTTTGACATCATTAAGGCACTCAAATGCTCAATAAACTGTGTATGATCAATGGAATTAATATCAGCCGTCCAGTCGAACCACTCCAAATGTGCCCTTGATCTTCTCCCTACTTATTGGCCTACCACTCCAAAAAAAATTATAAATACACCCCTCATTCTTCATTGAGAGGGGGAGGGGGGGGGGGGGGGGGGGGGGGGGGGGGGGGAAGAGGAGAGGAGCAAGGAAGAGAAAGAAGAGAGAAGAGGAAGAGAAATCTGTGAGCTCTCTTACCACCAAGCTCCTCCTCGGCCATCGCTCGGACTTCCGTCCGGCCACCAACTATTGTCGGATTTACGCCTGGCCACCAACCGTAGCCGAACTTTCGCTGGACATCCGGCCAGCCACCAACTACTGTCAGATTTACGCCCGGCCACAGACCATCGCCGAACTTCCACCCGGCCACTAATTATTGTTGGACTTACGTCCGACCACTGATTATCGTCGGACTTCCTCCTGACCTCCGTTGCTAGATAACGATTTTTCTAACCACCATCACCTGCCAACTACGGACCTTCTGACCTCCATCTCCAGACAACAGTCTTTCCAACCTTCGTCACCCGCCGACTACGGTCCTTCTGACCTCTATTGCTTGCTGACTGCGATCCTTCCGACCTCCGCAGCCAGACTACGGTCTTTCTGACCTCTGTCGCTAGACTACGGTCCTTCCGACCTCCGTCCCCAGAAAACTATCTTTCTTACCACCGTCGCCCGCCTACTACAATCCTGGTGACGGGAGACTACGGTCCTTCTGACCTCCGTCGCTAGAAAACGATCTTTTTGACCACTGTCGCCCACCGACTACAGTTCTTTTGACCTTTGTCGATGCCGATTACGATCCTTCGATCTCCGTCACCAGATAATGGTCTTTCCGACTTTCTCCGCCCACCGACAGTCTTTCTAACCTCCGTTGCTAGCCGACTACACTCTTTATGACCTCTGTCACCAGACAATGATATTTCCTACCTCCATCGTCTGCCGACTACGATCCTTCCGACCTCCGTTGTTGGACAACGGTCCTTCTGACCTCCGTTGCCAGACAACAGTCCTTCCGAGCTTTATCGCCAGACTACATTCTTTCTGACCTCCGTCGCCCGTCGACTACGGTCCTTCCAATCTCTGTCACGAGATAACGGTCCTTCCGACCTCCGTCGCCTGCCAACTATGGTCATTCCGACCAACCGTCACCCGACTACGGTCTTTTCGACCTCTGTCACCAGTCGACTAAATGAACATGTCAATACTGATTCTTCCAATTCCTACCATGTAATGCAATCTATATGATGTATATTTGCTATAAAGCAAGGCCTTCCCCCAAGGAAGGGCCTCATTTGTAATTGACTGCAAACACTAGTGGATTCATTCAAACTGGGCCAGGCCCCATGGTTTTCCCCCTTTTTCAGGGGTTTCCTCATAAAAACTCTAGTGTCTCTTATGAACGCTACACCTTCTCTTTTATCTGATTATGTGTTGGATCTTCGTACAAAGCTAAGACGTTAAATTTTATATTCCTCTATCGTCGCGAATATCCCATGACACAACAAATATAATTATTATGATGTTTAAAATTACATTCCTACATTCCTACATTCAATGAGAGGTATAGTCTTAGAAAATTTTCAAGCTGAATCTATAATTTTTTTGTATTATTATTTTTGGGAAATTGGCTGAATCTATAAGTTGAAGATTTTTATTTTTTCAAAAGATAGGGGTATTACTGATCCCCCATGAATTGGTTAAAATTAAATGAATGAAATATGCTTAATCATTTTGACAAAGTGTTACAAGTAAAATAAAATCTACATGGATTGACACAAAACATAAATTTAAAGAATATTATTAGTAATTTAGTTAATATAGGTAACACCTAAGCAACCAATTTAGGACCTCTAAACAAAGGGGTTATTTAAGGTTTAATAGGACTGTACCCAAATATTCTTTTCCTTTAAGATATTATGTTATCAATATTTTACTAGAAATCTTAACCAAATTATTAAGAAAAAACTAAACTATAGTTCATTAAAATATAACATGAGACTTATTAAAAGCTTTCCATATTGAAAAATATTTCAACTATTCTTCTATTAGGACTATATATTACTTATGCTAGAACCTAATAAGAACCTAATAATTATTAAGTGTCATCACTAAAAAGTGTCAAAACTTATTTTGCTGGAAGAGATTGCAGGAGAGTGAAGTGAGTTGGGAGCCGAAGGAAGCACTTTGGCAATCTCAAAAGCAGTCTAGGATTTTCATACAGAGTTGCATTGAAAGCATCTCGAAGTTACTTAGGGAGAATGTAATGGATGGCAAGCTTATGAGCATTCTCTTGCCACCATGAAGTTCAATAATGACCATCTTCACGGAATATTCAAGAATTATGTATTGTTAGCATGTGTGTAGAGCTGTACAGAGCTTTGTAGAACGTTGTAGATAACTCTAGGTGTAGTATGCTTTAGAGTATAGGAGATAGTATTTTCTTTAGAAGGAAAGGCCTTGGAGCCCGTTAAGGCGGAGACCCTCCTATTCATAACAATCACCAAAAGCTTTTAAGCTTTGCAGAGCCAAAAGAGTTCTTGAGTTTCTTTCCATGTCTTGTGTTCTTGTGTGAGTGTGTGCGAGAAGACTGGCTTAGGAGTGGGAAATCTTATGACCACATGGGTTTAGGAGTGCTAGGCTTTGCAAAACCCAGGACCCTAGTGAAATTAATCCAAGCTATGAATTTGTGAGCTCAATTGAGTTTACTTAAAATTCCAAATATTACTTACTAAGCAGCATATAAAAGAGGCTTTGAATAAAAAATTTCAGTCCATTGTTTGAGAAGTAAAATAAAATGTTAATTGCATTAAATTTCTTAAATATAACATCACTATAACTTTTAATAATTAGTTTTTAAACATTTCGGCTAAAACATCCAATACCAAGTTTAGACCAGCAAATCCAAAGGTTGTCCTGAAGATCACATATATGGGGACTCCTGGTTTAACGAAAGAAATACATTGACACCTACTTCAAAACGAAGACCATAGATCAGTGTTGCGATATAGGAAGTAGATCAACAGAAAAACTGAAATGCACGAATGATTACTTGTATCAGATTAAAACATGCTTGGGACTGAATTTAGACCGAAAAGCATTGTTTTTTTTTAAAATAATGCAATGGAAAATATGTGAAAGGTGCTACAGCAGCCTAGATTTTTTCACCTTGGGTAGAAAGGCAGCCTAAATGCAAAAGAAGATTTACTAAACGCATCGTTACCAAGGAAAGTGGCAATTTATTTTATTGGACATTTCACCAGATTATGAAGAGGAAACCATCCAGATGACGCATTCTGAAGGTAATGATGCCATATGGAACGCCAATTTTCACTTTCTTTTTTCCACTTTTTCTATTATGATTGATGGCATCTCTAAGGTTTCAACGGGGAAACGTCAAGGCCTGAAAACAACCTACGACAGGTACAAAGTTCAAACAGACATCCTGGTCCGTAACATCTAAAAGCTTAATTAGAAATTACAAAGATTGAACTCAACCAATAACCCAATATGAACAAGGTAACTGAAAAATTTTCGTGAAAGGAAATTTGGTGAATTAGTATGAACTCACAATTTGCTGCAATGATGTTGAAAGCACTGCTATGCAGGCGCATACAAAACCTTTGCCATTAACTTTGACATCTGTAACTGTACAAACACCAACACCCACAACCACCACAAAAACAGCCATCTTGACCTCTTTTGAATAGCGCTTGCTATGAAGAATCCATTCCATCACACAGACCACAGGAATCATGCTAAGCTTTGATATCTAAATCATGGTTACAAAAATTCTTGTATTAGATTGATGTGTTGAATTGAAAAAAGATGAAGCTGAAATGAAATCAGAACCTGGTAAAAGCCAACAGAATTTAGCATAAGGCTCAGGTTCATCCCAGTGATGGATGTGTTGGCAACAATGGAAAACCAGAGAAGCTCCCAGAAGGGAACATGCTTTGACGCAGAATATCCGGTGGCGTTTGAAACTAAACCAACCAATGCAGTCACACCAAAGTGCAAACCAGTCAAAGTAGTTGCTGAGATGGAAAAACAATGGGGTTAATCACTGATAATCTAAATCAAAATAGAATCAATAATAAAGAGAAATGAGAATCTTGATGATAAGATAACGGATATAGAATCCAGCACCATTTTCCAGGTGACATGTGAGAAGCCAACCAACATTCCTATTTCTTTTTTTTTTTTGGGTAAGATTCCAATTTCATTAGAATAGTAGACAAATGCTGTACCCAGATCTGTTTGATGACCTCAAAGCGAAAGAAAGAAAAAAAGAAGAAGAAATGTAGAACCTCGTGTAACCTAATAGTCCTTTCTAAAAAAAAAAGAATGGCCATGAAACATCATCGAAAGGCTGGAACATTACAGCCGGAGAAAAAGGAAATCCCAAAATACGGAAAAGAATTGGTGATAAAAATCACCAAAATCAGCTGTTACAGTTTCATAATCTGCAGTGGCAAGTTTCCTCTTTTCATTTCCTTCATTCTCCTTCAATCCAAACACAGATATAAGACATTTGTAATAGGGAATAAAGAGAGAGAAGAAGAGTATAGGCAACAACGGATGCAGCTCTAAAATATCCAAATTGCAGAAGGAAGAAAGATTTCCACAATGTCCATGGATAGCTTGGAAATATTCTACAAATAGGTTAGCAAGAAAAAGAATCTTTGCAGAAGACAGAATTACTCGTAGCAGATCTGGGCTGCAAGATCCTTCCCAGCAAAAATAAAGAAAAAAAAAAAAAAACAGAGACTAGTAGACAGTGAGAGACAGAGCAACGCAATTGGTGAGTGACAGTACAATAACTGACCAAACGTGAATGCGTAACCCGCGGTGGACATAAGCTGCTTGTTCGCCATGATTATACCGACGGAGCTGACAACGTTCATTCCCCACGCCCCCACGTCCGATACCGCCGACGGGTTCTTCTCATCCTGCTGCTTCGTCTTTTCCATCCCTCACTTCTTCCCTGCGACGACTATGCACAATTCCACCGCCCTCGCCGCCGGAGGCAGAGGCTTAACGAGATAGGGAAAGGCAGGCGGTAGAGGAAGGTGTAGTGATTGAAAGATATGGAAGGAGGGCAAGAACTTGTCAATCTCTCCGTATTTGTCTCTTTCTATTCGGTTTTTCTGTAATTAATCTTTAAATTCCCTCCTAATTCTCCGGTCTCTTTCGAGTTGTTTCCTTTCTGGTAGAAGCCGATTGCAGGGTCACGGTGGCAAGCAAGGACGACGATTGCTGAAGCAGGAAAAGCTCAGGGTAAGAGAAAATAGGCGGGTGATAACTTCATAGTTAAAGATTTTTTGGGAGTAAAAATTTATGGTTTGGATATCTGTTGATTGGAAGTTTTTTTAAACTAATTATATATAGATATATTTTTTAGATAAGATGAGCAAAATTTATTAAAATGTATATTCAATTGATTGTGGGTTGGAAGATTCAATGTGGTACGGATTATTTATAGTTTTAGCATTATATAAAAATCATACACATTGATAAGTCAAAAATAGTTTATAGAAGACCGAGGGGCTTTATGTGGAATTTGAAAAATAGAAAAGCTATGGGGATTGTCCTAGTTGAAATAATTTTAGTAACATGTGTCGTAAGTTACATGTGATATATTTTCTTACGAAACGTCACCAAAAATCGCTTTGATCAGGCACAAATCTTGAGGCGCATCTTGACAACTTTCAAAATTAAATTTGGCATCATCCGAACACCAATTTTTGCAAATTTATAGTCAAATTGAACGTCCTAATGTGACAAACCCAACGACATCAAAATCATTCAAATTTGACCCAAATAGGCTTATATCAAGGGACCGAAGCATATTTGAAAACATTAGAATATTAATTGGATAGCCAAATGATATCTAAATATGGCATGCTTATAGCATAATCAAGCGGCTCTACAAGACAAATTCAACGAGCCCAAGATCGCGTAATTCTGACATCATAGTACTTAAATGTTGAACAAATGTTCCATGATCGATGGAATCAGTATAGGTCGTTCGATGGTCCACTTCGAATTTACCCTCGATTTTCTCCATATTTACGAGGCATACCACTCTCAAAATCAATAGAGCTCATGAGGCTTGAAGCATCTCGAAGCTCCACCCCGAAACCATCGCCGGTGAACCCTTGCCACCAGGCCGCAACTGTTGGATCTCAGCCCAACCATCTCCATCAGACCTCCATCCAGCAGCCATCACCGGGTCTTCATCCGACCACCGTTACCTACAAATTACGGTCCCTTCGACCACCGTCCCTCATCGACTACGGTCCCTCCGACTACCGTTGCCTGCCGATGACAATCCCTCCAACCTTTGTCGCTTGCCGACTAATGTCCCTCGACCTCCTTCGCCTACCGACTATGGTCCCTCCGACCACCATCGCTCATCGACTGCAGTCCCTTCAACCTTGTTCACCCGCCAATTACAGTCCCTCCAGCCGACTGCAGTCTCTCCAACCACTGTAGCTTGCTGATTGCAGTCCCTCCGACCAACTACGCTCGCCTATTATGGTCCCTTTTATAACAATCCAAATTCTTAACTATTGAGATACTGTTTGCTTTGGCCTAAGGGCTCATGGTTTTGTCCTATTGGTGTAACTTTTCAAGAGGTCAACCATCTAGGATTTCTCGAGGATGAGCACGCTTAACACAAGGTAGTCTTTTTACCATGATCTATTATCAGGTTCAAAAGAAGTCGTTCAATATTGAGAGCAAAATTACTATTGTTGCGTCCTGGAGTATTCGCGGTGGTAGAGAAATATAAAGCTTAGCGTCTTAGCATTGTACGAAAATCCAGCACACAATCAGATGAAAGAGAGAGAGGGTGTAATATTCATATGAGACACCAGAGTTTTTACGTGGAAACCCCTGAAAGGGGGAAAAACCATGGGGCCTGGCCCAGTTTGAATGAATCCACTAGTATTTGCAGTTGTTTACAAACGAGGTCCTCCATTTTGGGGAAGGACTTGGCTTGATATAGCAAATATACATCATATAGAGTGCATTACATGGTGAGAATTAATATATACACATTTGCTAGGTCGGTTGACCATAGTTGGCAGACGACGGAGGTCAGAAGGATCGTACTTGGCGGGAGACAGGGGTCAGAAAGACCGTTGTTTGGTGATGGAAGTCGGAAAGACCGTAGTTGACAGACGTTGTAGGTCAGGGAGACCGTAGTCTGAGGATAGAGGTCGGGAGGACCTTTGTTGGTCAGGCGACGGAGGTCGGAAGGACCATAGTTGACTGATGTTGCTGGTCATAAAGACCGTAATCAGATGACAGAGGTCGGAAGGACCTTATTTGGTGGGGCGACGGAGGTCAGAAGGACCGTAGTCTGCTGGCATTGGAGGTTAGAATGACCTTAATCTGATGTCAGAGGTCAGGAGGACCTGAATTGGTAGGGCGACGGAGGTCGGAAGGACCATGGTCGGCTGGCGTTGGAGGTCAGAAGGATCTTAATCTGATGTCAGAGGTCAGGAGGACCTGAATTGGTAGGGTGACGGAGGTCGGAAGGACCGTGGTCGGCTGGCGTTAGAGGTCAGAAGGACCTTAATCTGATGTCAGAGGTCAGGAGGACCTGAATTGGTAGGGCGACGGAGGTCGGAAGGACCGTGGTCGGCTGGCGTTGGAGGTCAGAAGGACCTTAATCTGATGTCAGAGGTCAGGAGGACCTGAGTTGGTGTTCTGATATAACTTTGAACATCAGGTGATGCTTCGGCGGAAGTTCGGATCTCAGGTGGAGGTCCGGCAGAACTCAGGACGTCAGGTGGTGGTCTGGAGAAGAGCAGGGCCTCAGGCGGTGGTCCGGCGAAGTGCAGGGCCTCAGGTGGTGGTCCGGCGAAGAGCAGTGGCGTCAAGCGGTGGTCCGGCGGAACTCCGACGGTGGTCGAGGAGGAGCAAGGAGGCAAGAGCTCTCTCTTCCTCTCTTAGGATTAGGTCCCCCTTTGCATGAGAAATGGGGTCTCTATTTATAGATTTTTGTGAGTGGCATGGCCCGTAAATAGTTGGAAGATCAAGGGTAGTTAGGGAGTGGTTTGAATGGACGGCTGATCTTGAATCCCATGATCATAGACCGTTCGCTGGACATTTGAAGGTCTTAATGATGTCAAAATTTGGCAATCTTGGGCTCGTTGGATTCATCTCGTCGAGACGTTCGATTCGACTATAAGCATGTCACATTTGGAGACCGTTTGGTAATCCAAATTATGATTTGAACCTTCAAACAGCGCTTTAGACTCTTGATTTGGACCCATTTGGGCTCGGATTGGGTTGAATTTGGTGTCGTTGGGTTCGTATTTCCGAGACGCTCAATTCGACTATAAGTTTGCTAAAATTAGAGTTTGGATGGTCCCAATTTTAATTTTGGAAGTTTCCAACTTGATTTTGCCTCGAGATTCGTGCCCGATCAAGATAATTTTTGGAGGATGTATCAACTATAATTGCAAACATGTGTTTTCTATCACCTCTCAACCAACAGCCATTGTTGCATCAATTTCATGGGAAGCAATTTTGATTACAATCCCAATTATGATTATGGTCAATAAGTCCCTACTTTACATGTCCAAAAATAATTCTATTAGCAATCAGCTATCATAAAGCTTCTAATAAATATAAGAAAGCTTAAAATAAATCACAAACTCTTTACAACCCCCAACTAGATTTCTACTCGTTGGGTAAAGTTGTAGTTTTGACCTCGAAAAGACAATAATGGTGTAATGACAGACCAATACTCTTCTTCAATTTGGGATACACACGGCCTTCGCCCCCTCCTAATTAAGGCATAATTGATCACATGGGAATCGATTCAGCCTCTTCCACATAGGTTAATAAAATCAAGCAATGCTTTGACAAATAACCTTGAATAGGTCAACTATCCTTGACATATTTTCTCAATCTCTTCCACATAGGTTAATGCCATCAAGAAATCCTTTGAAAAATAACCTTGGATAGGTCAAACATGCTTTGTAAATCTCTCTCAACCTCTTCATTACAGTTAATGTCATTGATTGACACTCTAACAAACAATCTTGGATATGTCAAATATCCTTATTAAATTTCTTCAAGCTCTTTAATGCAGGTTAACATCATCGAGCAACGCTCTAACAAGCAACCTTAGATATGTTAAACATCCTTGGTGGATTACATTGACATCTTCCACACAAGTTAACACTATCAAGTAATGCTTTGGCAAACAATCACCGATAAGTAGAACATCCCTTATAGATCTCTCTTAATATTTTTTGTATATGTTAACGTCATCGAGCAATGCTCTAACAAATAATCTTAGATAGGTCAAATATCTTTGGTTGATTTCTCCCGATCACTTTCATGCAGGTTAATATTATCGAGCAATGCTCTGACAAAAAATGTCAGATAGGTCAAACATCTTTTATGGATTCTCTCGACTTCTTTCACACAAGTTAACTCCATCAAATAATGCTTTGAAAACTAACCTTAGATAGGTCAAAAATCTTTTATGGATTTCCTCGACCTCTTTCACATAGGTTAACGCCATCAAGCAATATTTTGGCAAATAATCAGATATGTCAAACATCTCTTATGGTTCTCTATTAATCTTCCTTACAGATTAATATCATTGAGCAATGCTCTGACAAATAACATCGAATGGGTCAAATATTTTTGGTGGATTTCTCTTAACCTCTTCAATATGGAACTTCAAAGCATCTCTCTTCAACCCCTTCTTAAAAGGAAAGATCGGAGCCCCACCACCATCATGCCTCCACTCATTTAGTATTATTAGTGTGCCACTAAATTGCTGTCGTCGGCACACCACTCAATCCCCTATGTCGGGCTATTCATTATCTACCCTCATTAGCATGGATGCCAATTACCTTCAACAGAATATAACTTAACCACTGTCATCATTAGTCATTCACCTGATAGCTACTATCAGCCCTTCACCTCCTGAAAGGCATCATCAGCCCCTCACTCGATCACCATCATTGGCACACCCTCTAACTACTATTATCAAAACATCCCTATAGTTATTAACATAATTAAACCATACTTTAATCGCCACCATTGGTATTCAACTCTTGCTGGATAATTTTTCCCCATCAGGGGATAACTGGACCTTGCGTAAGAGGGCTAGTCTTGATTGCCACCACCAATTTTTAACTCTTGTCGGATAGTTTTTACCTCACCGAGGGAGCACCGGAGCTTTTGTAAGAGGGTTAATTTTTTATGGCCGCCATCGAAATTCAACCCTTGCCGGACAGTTTCTCCCACTACTAGGGAGAATTGGAACCTACATAAGAGGGTCGATTCTTGATTACCTCCATCGATATTTAACTCTTGTCAGACAATTTTGCCCCTTATGGGGGAGAATTGGAGCTTACATAAGAGGGGGCGATTCTTAATCGCCGCTACGTGTACTAAACTCTTGTTGGATAAATTGTCCTCCTACGTGGGAGAACTAGAGCCTGCGTAAGAGGGTTGATTCTTGATCGCCTCCATTAGGAGTTAGCTCATGTCTTACAAATTTCCCCCTACGGGGTTGAAATGGAGCCTACCTAAAAGGGTCAGACCTTGATCACCATAAACCATAAGGGGGGTATTTATAGATTCCTTAAGGGAGAGTTGAGAAAAATAAAATTTTCAAAATTTTTTTTTGAATTTTTTAGTAATTTTCCTTTTTTAAAAAAATTAAAAAAAAATAATCTTATTAAAAAAATAGTTATTGCCTCACAATGGAGGTTAACTGAAAAAAAGGGCATGGGCGCTGTTTACGCAGTCGATCAGCCAATTTGATCACCAATTCACATATGGGCCTAATTTTTGGCCCATGTTGTTTGATTCAGACATTTTTTGGGTCCTTGGACATATTTTTTTACATTATAGACTCAATGTTGATACTTTATAGACCAATAGAGCCTCTACAGTTAATTTCATGTAATTTTAAAAATTTTGGAGCTAAAGTTTTCATCAATTTTCAATCCAATTGATGCCCCGACCTCATGGAATGCTAAAATTATAATCAAGAGTATTTTACTTGGTTCACAGCTCCAAGGGGAGGTCCACGTTATCGTCCAGGGAGCAGTTGGGCCTCATAATTATCTAAAAATTATAATTTTATATTCCAGCAAATTAAAGGACACAAACATATATTTTTGGACCTTGTGAGCTTCAATGTTTGAAAATAGGGGGCAATTGATACGTCACCAAAAATTGCTTTGATCTAGCATGAATCTCGAGGTATATCTTAGTTTGTAACTTCAAAAATTAAATTCAAGATCATCCGAACACCAATTTCAACAAATTTGTAGCCAAATTAAACGCCTCAATGTGATAAATGCAACGACATCAAAATCAGTTCAATTTTCCCAAATAAACCTAGATCAATGGACCAAATCAAATTTGAAAGCTTTAGAATATTAATTAGATAACCAAATTATTTCAAAATATGGCATGCTTATAGTCTAATTGAGTGGCTCGATGAGACAAAGACAACGACCCTAGGGTTGCTTAATTCTGACTTCACTAAGATAATTAAATGCTGAATAAATGCTCCATGATTGAGGGAATCGGTATGGGCCGTCCGATGGACCACTCCGAATTTGGCCTGGATGTTCTTCATATTTACGAGGCATGCCACTCTCAAAATTTATAAAAAGACCCCCTCTTCCCACATGACGGGGGGCTGGAATCTTTGTGGGCTTAGACTTTTGGAGGCATAGACCATGGGCTATAATCTCATGAGAGCTTAGAGGCTTGAAGCATCCCGCAATTCCACCCTGGCACCAGCATTTAAAAACCCTTACCACTAGGCATCCGCTTCTGGACCTCTACCTGACCATCGCCGTCAAACCTCCGTCCAATAACCATCATCAGGCCTTCGCCAGAAATTTGTTAAACATTGGCTACAATCCATCCGACCACCATTTCCTACTAGATACAGTGCATCTAACCACCATTGCCCACCGACTACAATCCCTCCAACCTCTGTCACCTAATTATGATCCTACCAACCAAATGAGCAGGCCATCATTCTCTTGAGAATAACTCTAATTTCATTGGATTCTTCCAACCCCAATTATGTAACATGCTTTATATTTTTGACATTAAGCCAACACCTTCCCCCGAGGAAGGGCATCATTTATAATCAACAATAATTGCTAGTGGATTCTTTTCAACTACCTGTGATTTTTCTCCCTTTTTAAAAAATTTCGCATAAATATTATAGTGTCTCTTATGACTCTTTTGCCTCTATATTATCTGCATATTTGTTGGATCTTTGTACAAAATAGCCCAAACTCTTAACTACCGATATATTATCTATTTTGGCCTAAGGGCCTCACAATTTTTTCCTGTTGGTGTAACTTCAGAGGAGGTCACCCATCCCAGGATTTCTCGTAGATGAGAATGCTTAACTGCAAAGTTTCTTAATAAAATTTCAACCATTACATCGAAAGGCGTCTTGATGTTTAAGAGTTTAACTTCTTTTACTTAAGGGGTTTCATAATCTCCCCACTTAAGTAACTGACATCATCGTTAGCATTTTTATCCCAGAATCCTCCACCAGGCAGACAAGATTCTATAGGTGGCCCCTATAAGTTCAAGTGGTGACTCCCGCCATGTAGCACTTTGTCCCATGTATGATTCAAGAGGTGGCTCCCATGGCATAGTACTTTATCTTGCATGACACTTAGTTCTCATCTTCTGTCTAGTGTATTGCTATGATATCATTTATAACAGCCTAAACTCTTAACTTTTGAGATATTATCCATTTTGGCCTAAGGACCTCACGCTTTTATTCTGTTGGTGTAACTTCCCAGGAGGTCACCTATCTTAGGATTTCTTTGAGATGAGCATGCTTAGTTATGGAGTTTCTTAATAAAATTCCAACCATTACACCAAAAGGTGCCTTGATATTTAAGAGTTTAGCTTCTTTTACTTAGGGACTTTTTAGTTGGAATACTTTAGGGTGAAAAGTAAAGTAAATGCATGTATTTTAACTTTATTCATCTTTGTTTTGACATCCGGTAAAGTGAAATGAAATCTTAATGTATTTGAAATTCCTGCTTCTAGTTATTTTCTACGTAGAGTAAACCTGCTCAAATCAAGCGAAAAAGGAATTCACCGGGCGCTAACAAGAGAGTTCATTTTTTTCTCCATTATTATGTGAACCATCCTCCGAGTTTAGAGCGTCATTGCTGAGGTGATAGAGGGAGCGATGTTTTAGTTCGCACAACCCTGTATGCTCGTCTGTTTGCTACAACTCCATCTATTCATTCATCTCCTTCCATTTCGACTAGTTCACATGACCCCGTCCCACTTAGGTCACACGAACATAGCCCATTGGCTTTTTACCATGAAATCCAATCCTGCAACATTCCTCCCACGAAATTCTCTTCCCGTAAAATCCAATCCAGCTCCTACGCTTAGCTCTTTGCCGTAAAATCCAGCTCACATGTGTGGGAGCGGGATGGGAGCCATTCTTGTGTGGAGCAGGAGGAGGCGGTGTGAGTTCCCTTGAGTGTGTGGGAGACAGATGGTACAGGAGAATTGCTGCAACCCATTGCTTTGAGGTATGCTTTCCACACTTCTGAGTAACTCAATATTTGTGATTGGTTGATTTAGCTACTCCACGGGAGAACTTGGAGCTACAGGATGGTCGTTCCGCCTCATGCGGGAACTTGGAGCCACATGGTGTATCTTTAGTGTTTGATTTTTCTAGGAATGTTGGGGCAATGGGATGATTTTACTTTACTTTGCATACACCCAACCAACAGAAAAAATAGGTCCCATGTATTCACTTTACAGTATTTACTTTACACTGCATTTACTTTACAGCCAACCAAATAGCCCATTAAGGGGTTCATTGCTAGGATGCTAAACCCTATCTCTCTATTGCCGTGAATATTCCAGGGCGCAACTCTTTATAATTAAGGAAGATATTGAGATAATTAATGTGTATGAACTATGAAGATGACTTCTATGATATAAGATAGAAGAGCATTGAAGCAATGGAGTTGTTAGTAAGAGATAGTTAGTGGTCTATTTGATCATCTCCTTCTTGCAAGGGAAATCATAGATCAAAAATAGGAGCACGAGCCTTATTATTGATGTTAGGCGTTAGCGTTGATGTTGTTCTTGTATGTCAATATTGATGGTGATGGCAGGTATCAAAGTTGATGTCGATGATATCAATCTTGTGTGAATCTTTTTTCCTGACCCTTTGAACTTGGATCAAGGTATTTTTATTGGTGTTTGACTTGTCTCATCCAAAATTTCACTTTATTATGCGTTTGTTAACATCAGAGTTTGGAAGCTCCCAAATTTAATTTCTAAAGGTTCTAATATAAATATTTCATCAAAAGTCATGCTTAATCAAATATTTTTTTGTGAAGTATCAACACTAATCTTACAATTAACTAATTAATTTTAAGATTATCATGATTACAATCATCAATGTACTATTTTGCACTATTTTTTTTCTATTGTGATATTTAATCCCCCTATATTGAAATTGCTTTCAACCTTTCTTTTTTAATGGTTATTGAAAAAATATATATATAAAGAGTTGGCGATGACCTCTTCAAAAATAATGAACTTTCTCTACTTTTGTAGAGATAATTTTGAAAACTTTTGTTGTCTTCTTTCAAGTATTTTTTGTCATGCATTATGTTCAAATTTGAAAGAAAATTTCTTTTATTCTCTTTTAATATCAGCACCAACTAGAGCTATCTAATTTCTTTTATCAATAAAAATTAATAGCAAAAATATTTCTATTTATCAAAACATCAATACAACCAGATTCATTTCTCTCTCTCTCTACATATATATCCAATCCTGAGTGCAAAAGAATAATTACAGACAGAAATAAACAACTAATATTATACATGGAGAAACCTAATCAGCCTCACACTCCTGATCCTCCGTCATGACTTGAAATCATTTAAACAACATATAATCAGCTAAAAACCAGCAATTCACCAAATCTTACAACTAAACCCAAAGCAAGACAACAAAATAAAATTCATGTTATCAATAAAGTCATAACAATAGCAGTCATATGATCATGAATCTGTAAAGAAATAATAAAATTCACATACAACAGTAGAGTATGTAAAACAGTAAAATAACACGGTATAAAAACTAGTAAGATAGTACAATACAAAAGTAGTAAAGTAACAAGTAAACTGAATTAGTGACTAATCATATTATACTAGTATTATTCAATCAATAAAGAAATTGCATAAATTGGTAGAAGCAAGGCCTCGATGAAAACTATTGAAATCATATCAATGTAGTAAACCAGTAATAGTAACATTACTTATTCAATAGCAGTATATCTAACCACATACTATATTGTTGACCTCCCTGCTAGAGCCAAAAGAAAGAAACAAAAAAATAAAAAAATATACCTGAATCATTACCTCTGGAGAAGCTCTGCTGCTGCCCACGCCATTGCTACAGTACCCATCCCTATCCTCTGCGAAAAATCATATTGCAGCTCCGCAACGGTGCCAAAACGTCGCTTCTCTTGCGTGCGTGTTTCGATCGCTGCTCCCCAGCGCCTTTAAAATGCAAGTGAAGCGAAGCCTTGGGGGCCCTGCTTCCTCTCGACTCCACCTCCCGCTTCTTCCCTCGCGATCTCCAACCTCCTCCCTGCAACCGAACCCCAAGCCATCCCGCCTCTTCCTCACAACCTCCCGTCGACTCCACCAATCCCAATCTCCCAGAGAGAGAGAGAGAGAGAGAGAGAGAGAGAGAGAGAGAGAGAGAGAGAGAGAGAGAGAGAGAGAGAGAGAGAGAGAGAGAGAGATTTCCCCTACCTAGCCACTGAGCCAGTCGCCCCCCTCCAGCCTCTCTTCCTCGACGACGATCCCTTCCTGTTGAGGCGAAAGTTCGACACTTTGCTCGGAAGCGGGATGGGAGCCGCTCGCTGTGAAGTAACTTTCTCCCTTCCGCCCCCTTGTGGCTGCTCGACTTCGCACCCTCAACGACTTTCCCTTCTTGTTGGATCGGAAGTTAGACATTTGATCAGAAGCAACACGGGAGCTGCTTGTTGTAAAGGTAGCTTTCTCCCTTTTGGGGAGCTTCCTCGGCCAAATCCTGCATTAATCCTGTTGCCAAACAGAGCCTAAATCTTGCCCTAATCCTTCATTAATCATAATTAATCTTATTTGATTAATTATGATTATTTATAATTAAGTGTTATTAATTACAAATAATTATAATTAATTATTAATTATGATTAAGCTTAATTAATTATTTCTAATTATTTTTAGTCTTATTTAATAATTATTTATAATTATTCATAATAAATTATTATTAATTATAAATAATTATGATTAATTAATAGTTATGATTAATTTTAATTAAATACATTTAATTACTTTTAATCTCAATTAATAATTATTTATGATTATTCAGAATTAATTATAAATAATTATGACTAATTACTAATTATGATTAATCTTAATTAACAATATTTAATTATTTTAATCTTAATTAATAATTACTTATGCTTATTTCATACTTAATTATTAATTAATTATAATTAATTATAATTAATTACTAATTATGATTAATTTTAATCAGTTATATTTAATTACTTTTAATCTTGATTAATGACTATTTATGATTATTCATAATTAGTTATTAATTAATTATAAATAGTTATAATTAATTGTTCATGATTGTAATTGGTTGTCAATGTATACTCCCCTTCTCTCACCTCGATCCGTGTGCCAACACCACCGACGAACCGCGAAGGTACTAATTTTCTAAAACTCAGATACTTGCTTTCGTCGTTCGCGATGCATCAAAAAATCGCATATACATGCATTTATTTGCGTGGTGGGATGGGACCCCGGTGCGACACGTACAACGAGGTGGGTAATCACCTAAAATCTCATCCTCGGTGCTCGTGTCGAGCCGGCAAACCGCCTATACACGCGTTTATTCGCGTGGTGGGAAGGGAACCCGGTGCGGCACCTACGGCGAGGCAGGTAGGCCCTTTACACGCTTTTCTTAGCATGGTGGGGACAATTTTAAGTACCCGTATGCGGCTTTGTACCTGCGGGGAAACAATTACTCTTCTTTTGAAACAGGTACCGTCGAAGACCCCATACACGCTTTTATTAGCATGGTGGGAATGAAGACACGGCTGCGGTGTCTAAGGACATCTACCATACACGTTTTTAGTAGCGTGGTGGGATGGCCCAGTTTCCCAAAATTTCTCCTAAACAGAGGAGACGCCGGGAGGCTGCCGAAATTTCGGGTGAACTTAAGACCATACTTGGACTTAATTGAACTCAAAAGAAGAGGACCTAGACCAGAACTCGAGCTTAAATGAACTTGAACATAATTTGAGCTTAACCAATGGCAACAAATTGAACAGAGGACTTGTGGATTCGTACTCAAATAAACTAAACAATGAAATGAACTCAAAATAAACATTGAACTTGACTTGAACATTTTGAACTCAAGCAAAGACTTGAGCTGGAGGGTATCCAAACATAATCAACATGCAAGCAAAATTCAAGTCCAAATGATAAATGAACATACCACATGCATTCCGAGAATGACACATTCATGATACATACGAACTCATATAAGCCATTGCAGGAGGCCTACCATGCATGCAACAACTTTTGATCAACACCAACATACAAACAAGTGCAAATGATACGTGATGATTTGAAGAATTCAAACTTGAAGGGAATAATCGGAACCAAACCTTGGTTTAATGAATGAGCAATCAAAATCTAGATGCTCAATGGATAAATCCTGCTCAATAATTCATGTTGGTTTAGGGGAAGCTCCTACATTCCTATCAAAGAAGACACGTCAAAGAAAAAGATCAAACTAAAATGAACAGGTAAGGATTCATGTTGGATACAAGGAATCTCTGTACCTCACAAATGATGATCAATATGAAAGGTCTTGCAAGCAATAATAAGTGGCAAGATGGTGGCAGAAAGAATCACAATGAATTCATGAAGAAGGTATAAAAGCTAGTGCATAATCAATAATACTTGACTGTGAAATAAATGCACTAAATCTCTGTGATCAAAATGCAATATGAAGATGCTCATAAGCAGAATATGAAGAGCACATTGTGAATGTAGTAATATCTATAATAACAATAATAATTCAATGTCGAGTAGGTACAATGATCTTCCTACGAACAGTTGCGGCAAGGATATCGTAACATCTTTACGACCGAAAAAACCATCCAATAGAAGGCAAATGCATAGATCACTGTAAACTAAGAGGGTAGATACGCTGTTGTATATAAGCCCCTACAAGTTATTGTAAAAGGCTTGTTATGCACTCAGTAATTTATTTATGGGTGAGTACAAGAAAATCAACAGATGCAAGCATTTACAACAAAAGCAGGAGATTTGTTAGTGTGCTACAATCTACCTACATAAATCATGCCAGTAGTACACGATAGTTTACCTGTACAAAGCAACGGGCAACCCACAATATAACACCACCGGATCTGTAACATCCTTACAAGTGGACAGAAGGTATGTACGAACATCCAACTAGAATGCTGCATTCAAATGGTGGTCACCCGTACAACCAAGTAGCAATAAATATTATAAAATATCCACTGCATGTGTACTATAATTTGTATACACATAGGTACACAAAAGGGGTAAGTGCAATTACAAAACCCGCAAGGGCCCCGACGAGCGTGTTATAGGGACACACGTGACGTCTAGGGATGTTGCACGGGTCAATAATATTGAACCCGATCCTCATAGGCAAGAAAATAGGAGTCGATAAGGTTCAATAAATAATTATAAAATGCCCCCAAACACCCGCATGGGCCCTGACGAGCGTGTTATTGGTACACACGTGACGTCTAGGGATGGGAGTCGACATGGCTCAAACTATTGAACGAATATTCAATCATGATGATGATTAAAATATTTATTTTATAGTTCATATTAGGCCTTCAAAGTCTATTAAACGAATGATTCATTGACAAAAACTTACATCCAACGAAGAACCTGATCCTCTGGCAGCAAACTAACAGAGTCAACAAGGTTCAGTCTATAAATGGAAAACACCCCATACACCCCGATGATGGCCGCGTTGACAGCAAATCTCAACCGGAGGGGTTAACACCAAATATTTTAAATGCCTCCCAAATTCTACAAAATCAAAAACTCCAAAATCCAAATCTCCAAAAAATTCCAAAAATATTTAAAACTGAAATCCAACCATCAACCACTTAAAGCATAAGATCCATCCACTCTCCGCACTATTTGCCAAGGTGGACAAGTCAAAATTTACTTCAGCTCACATAGAGCTAATGCCTAGTCGAAAATATCTCTAGGATCCATTCTCAAATAATCTCCTGCCAGAAAGGACGTGGTACGAGTCCTCTGACCGGCAGTTTCACCGCTAAATGGCACTACAGGATAAACGGTTATGACTCGGGGCCCTCTGAACCGAGTGGTTTTGCCGCCAAATGGCACCACGAGATAGCGGTTATGGCCAGAGCCAATACATTCCTTATTGGCATCAAATTCTTGAGGTATGAATCAATAGAATATGATCGATAGGGCACAAAGCCCTATGTTAGCTAAGGTAGATTCAATTTTGTCCCTTTAGACAAATATTCACCTCAGGTCTACAAGGTACCCTTGGACGAAGCAACCCATGACAGCCGACAAGGATCCTTCTGTCAGGTTGGGTCGACTACCTCCTCTGACTAAGTAGACCAGGGACCTTGATGGCCCGGGACGACGGAACCATAGGATCTTGATCAGGTCCATCATCCATTCCCCCACCATCCGCTTTAAGTGCAAGATGGTGAAATTCTTAATTTTAAATATCAAATTCTCTCAATTCTTCAACACCCAAATCCATGCTGCTACTATATGCCAGATAACGCATATCTCTACGTATCTGATTAACGACTAGCCTTAATCAAAAGTTCTCTCTCATGATCGGGAGGGGTAATTAACTATAGGGGCTTACGCCTATAGGAAACCAGAACTCAGATCATAAAGTCATCGCAAAATGAGGCGAAATCTCTAGGTAGTGTCTTATCTACAAACCCATCTGCCTTCCAAAATTTATCCCGGAACTTAATTTCGTTAAAACTCCCTCTAAAGAAAGCAAAAACGGGCGGAGGCTGGGGCAGAATTTTCGGAGCCCACATATATCAATATAATAATTACATTCTCAGTACTTAATTAGTAAACGATACAGTGAATCAATATCAGTGGTCGCAATAGTATATTAATAGTGATTCAATAACAATATCCATGACAATATCAGTGCAATACAGTAAATTAATTTATAGTGTCGCTGATAGTACCAACCACAGTAGAGCAATACAATAAGAGTAAACCAATACATTAACGGTAAATTTGTATAGTGATAATAAACCAGTACAATGAACAGTAAAGTCATACAATGCTAATGAATCAATAACATGCATTTCAGTAATCATATTAAACAAGTAAAGAGTCCTGGCTAAAGCGGTGTTTTCTAGTATACATATTAATAGTTAGTAATAATTGGCTCAATAAATAATAATCGTATTAGAATCATCTACCCGACAGATAGAATTCTAGAGGTAATCCTTGCAAGTTCAAGTGGTGGCTCTCACCACGTAGCACTTTATTCCTTATAGGGTTCAAGAGATAACCTCATGGTATAATACTTTGTCTTGTATGACACTTAGTTCCCATCCAGTATAAGTTAGTCAGTTTCCAGCCAACGTCAGTGAATAACCAACCTTTCTTATTTTCACACATATTATTATCACAGTATTATAATAGTAATAGGGACCACTTATTTCTCAACCATATGTTCATATTTATTCGCAATGTTTATAAAAACAATATGCTTAAATAAAAATACCAACTATTTATTCAATGCAAATTATACAAAAAATAATAATTTTCATTTTACCATGCAAAATTATAAATATTATAGTCAAAATCTCCAGAATAATCAATACTATAACATATAAAAAGTTATGCAATAGAAGTTCAATAAATCTAGAGAAAATGCAGTAAAATTAATTTTGGGGATAATCAAACAGTCAAAATCAAAATATTTGAAAACAAAAATATGATTAGAGTCACTTACCACAATCTGAGAAATTTTTTGTAAAAGCGGCAAAGCGATCCGGCAATCAAAATCGATGCTCTCCCTTGCCTCTCTCCTCTTTCGCTCCCCTTCTCCTCTTTCTTGCTCGACAAGTCTTGGCGCTGGCTGGGTGTAGGGGATATATATATATATATATATATATATATATATATATATATATATATATATATATATATATATATATATATATATATATATATATATATATATATATCACCCAACGCTCCAAATAGAGTTGAAGTTACTGTATAATAAATACTTCAGCGTCGTGATGTTCATTATTGGCGTCGTAGCGCTCCAGAGCACAACGTCGAAGCCTCGAGTTCAAACAGAACTTCACATTTTCATTTTTAAATCATTTCTAGAAATTCAGGTTGTGACATTTTTATTTTGCCTCCATTTCTTTCCTTGTTGCGATTATTTTCTTTTAGGTTTTGGGTCTGGACAATAACGATTAGTTAAATAATTTGTGATTCTATCTTATGGATGAAGTTTTATTGGTTTAGCAATTCTTGATTATTTTTTGTTACTCATGCTGCTCCTCATCTTTATTGAAGTGCAACATCAGCATATATACAAACTTATTTATGACTTTTGGGTAGATTTTATTGTATCTAGAATTATTTTGGGTCTGACCAATGTGAAATGATTTCATTTGAAAAAAAATGATACCCTTTTCCATCACTAAGGAATGTATTGATATAATATATATAGTTGTCCTCAAGAGATCATTTGTGATATATTTGATATTTTCTCTTTGAGTAGAGAATGCCAAAGACGAAGAAATCCAACATAATCACGATAGTAACAGAAAAAGTTGGAGTTGATGTCAGTAATGTGTATTAGTCTTATTAACAATGATGCGCATCAACGTTGTAAGTTAGAAATGATGGTAAAGAGCGAGCATTGACGTTCAGTGTTGGTGTAAATAACGTGCATCAGTCTTATAAACGATGACATGCATTTGGTAGTGTATATCGACCTTATAGGTGATGACGTCCGTCAAAATTGTTGACGATAAAGTCAGTATGTGTTAACGATATGCATTAGCCTTATAAATGACATCTATTCAAAAGTATCGTACATTTTCTTGATCTTCTTAGTGTAGTTAGCAATGCAAGTTGGATCACCTATTCGGATGAATGGAACATTGTAAATCACTTTGGCTGAGTCCAATTTTGTTCGGTCTTGCTGAAAAAACAACAAGCATCAATGAACTCTTCAAAGCTGTCCAAATAGGCATATTCAACCCAACAAGTCAACAAATAAAAATGAATCAAATGTCACCCTCAAATTCTACAAATGAAAATACATAGAACAATTTGAAGCCAATGGAGTTATTCGCCCATAATCATGACTCCAAAGGCTGGATGGACAGGATGAGTTTATCATTAAGATGAACAAATTTGAATCTAAAATAATCATTGTGCTTGAATTCATAGCACATTTTTTTGTAAATAAATTTGAAATTTCTGATGGGTTGAATTGGAATGCTTGGCAACAACACCACTATCAAGCCTTTATCCCACTACGTTGGGTCGGCTACATCAAGCCTTTTTTTTTTTCTTCGTTGTATACCAGTCAAACTCTCATTTAAATCTAATCGGAATGCTCACCCTATTTATAAAATTAAAAAAAACCAACCAAGCACTAGTTATGCCTTTCCCCTAGCGCTTCTCCAATCAAAAAAATTATTTTCCACTTTAAAATGCCGTAACAGTCATATTAAATAGTAATTCATCTCCAATCGAACTACATTTATAACTGAGCAGATGGAGGAGGAAGGGCTGCTTGACTCGTTCGGGGCGAAGGAGATGGAAGACATGCACCAATATTGGGTTTCAGAATAGTGCGGCGCCAATATTGACGTCACACTATTCACAGCTGAGATAAAACACAGAAATGTGTTTTCATTTGCCGTTTGAGTTGACGCTCGTCGGAGCTGCAAACGGGTGAATTACATTCGGTTGGAGATGTCCTAAGTGGAGCTGCCATACCTGGGAAACCTGCAAAGCAATATTTACTTGTAAGGTCTATTATAAAAGCTAAGCCTATAGCCCTAAATGCAACTAACAGTCGTGCAAATAGCTTAAATGTCTTTCAAATTCATTTAACGCTCATTCATTTTGCGAGTAAACTCATAGCTGGCTTCTTTCTATATTGCGATAATCAACCAGCCGTTCCAGTACATAAACAGGAGAGCTTCAAATGTCAAAGAAGGCTGAAAAAAATTGCGTAGTAGTACTTAGTTCAAGCTTCGTAGTAGAAATCTGGTAGTTATTTCGTTAAAAGACTATACGAATTATAGTACTGGATTATTTCATCAAGATGAATGGAGTTAAAGTTCATTAGTCAAATGTAAGTAGCAGCAACCCAACTTCTTGGAAAATTGAAGATAGAAGCTCATTTGTTGGTCATTTTTATGCATGAGAGAATTTATCTTCTTAAAGATCTGTGTAAACCATGCACATACACAGATAAATTGAGAGCAGTATGTCAGGAGATATAAGATATTTAAGTGAACATTTTATTTGGAGAAAAATTATGGAGCTTGATCTAAGTGAACTAACTTTACTAGTGAAAGCTAAAGATTGCTAAAGGTGCTATTTAGTTTAGATAGAGAAGGCATAACGACAATGAGATGATCCTAATGACATTAAAAGTGATATGGTTTGAGTCCATAGTCGAGCAACAATGTTTGGGGTATCGTTGCTTTGCGTAGGTGTTCAGAGGGTCAAAGTTGGGCAACGGGGCAGTAATGATCATGATAGTGTAATCGGCCAACGATGGTCTGAGAATTGTAGTTAAAGGATGGTAGTTAGAGGACACTAGTCAAGTAATGGTGGTTAGAGAACCGTAGTCATGAGATAGAAATTGACGAATAAAAATCAGACAACAATGGTCAGGAGGCCATAATTAGATAACGGTGGTCTAAGATTTATAATCTAATGATCATGACCATAGTCGAGTAGTAATAGTCATAAGAATGTAGCTGAGTGATGACGATAGTTGGAGGACCCTAGTCAAGTGTAGGTGGTCAAAGAATCATAGTCATACGATTATGATTAGAGAATCATTGTTAGGTGAGAGTGATCAAAGAATCATAATTGGGTGATGATGAACATATGATCATAGTTAGGCATTGATAGTCGGAGGATCATACTTAACAAGTGGTAATCGAAAGATTATATTCAAGCAACGGTGGTTAGATGGCAGTGGTCATACAACGATTGTCTGATAATAGTTGTCAGATGGTGGTAGTTTGAAAGTAATGGTCCAATGATAGTGGTCAGATTGTGATGGTCAGACGAAGGTGGACCGATGGCCATATTGGATTAATGTTGGCGTCGATGCTCTCATCTCATCAAAGTGTTTCATTCGGCTGTAAATTTGTTGAAATCAGAGTTCAAATATTCCTGAATTTAATACTCAAAATTTTCAATTCAAATATGTATCGAGATTCATGCACGATTAATTAATTTTTGATGACGTATCAAGCATTTTGATTAATTTAGTTAATTTTTATCGTTGTTTATCGCTGGTTGTTTGGCTGAGCCCTAGATTTCTTACAGGTGCCTGTTACACCATTCTACGAGCTATTAATTCTTGATCAATTCATTATTTTGTTTTGATTATTTGCATTCACTGTTATGTGTTTCATGGGGCTGCATTTGTTCTAACTATATGTTAAGTTTTGTTTTAGCTTTTTGGAAAGGATGGATGTCTCATTAGATGGCGTATTTTTTTTTTTTTTCGAACATTTTTTCAGTAATTTTGTCCTTATCATGATATGATGTGAAATTTTATTTTTTTATACAAATTATATTAGAATTATTTTAAAATTAATTAAATCTATTTTAAAATTAAAATTATTTATAAATATTCGTATTATATTAATTTTTAAAAAAATTAATTATTTCTCTCACACAATTTTTATTCTAGGAAGAAAAAAGCATTTTGCCCGCTAATTCATGTGCGAGCTTGGTGAGTTCCAACTAGAATTTTGTTGGGCATGCGGCCCATTTATGAGTATAGGCCCAAAAGGTCTGTATAAATTGGGTAATGACTAGTTGGATTTAAATCAAATTTGTTTTTTTTTAAATAATATTAATCATATAAGTCCTCCCCTGTGGTGTGAGAAGCTTTCAGAAGGTTAAGGCATGGACCTAATGTTAATTTCATTTAAATTATTTATTATTATTATTTATGATTTAGGCTTTGTTTGGGATGATTTTCTTAATCTTTCTAAATTACTAGATCAAATAATTTTTGTATTAAAAAATTACTTTAAAAACAGTAAAAAAGTAGTCCCAAATGAAGCTTTAGTTTAATCTCAATCATTATTGGATAAGGTGACTAGGAGAGTATAACTTATTTTATTGGGAGAAGTTTGCGTGGTTAATTGTCCTTTTAGAACAGTTGCAAATTTTTTAAAATAATTGTAGGAAAAATAACTATAAATATATATTTTTAAAAGGATAGATATATATATATTTAAATAGTGATCAAAAGTTGTCCCAAATGAAGCCTGGCTAAGTGGCTGACTCTACTTAAAATTTTGGGTTAGATTTTGGTTTAGCAAGCATTGGTTATGGCTTAATTTCGATCTCCGTTTGATTCATTCATTGGGATTGAACTATTCATGTAATTTGTACATTTCATTGGTCTTGTCTTGTCATTCTCCATGATTGAAAATAAGTATGGAGCGAGCCACTCTTATAAGGCCTCAATATAGAGTTGTAAGTTTACTTCAAAAATTTATTCGAAATTTGGATCAAATCGAAGTAATTGAGCTAAGCTATGAACCAAATGTTCAGCCCCGTGATTTTTCGAGCCATTTCTAAGCCAAATGAGGATTGGACTATACCAACTCAAGATGAATGAATATATTAGACATGAATCTAATCAAAAAAGTTTTATATTTTATCACATTTATAGTTAATTTAGAAATTATTTGATTTGAAGTAAAATAAATGCTATAAAAAAATTTGAGTTTAATTATGAAATATTTATTTAAATATAAAATAAATATATAGTACCAATTTTAATCTATCAAAACAAAAGGATGTAAGCATCTTTCTAACATTCCAACCTAATGAGGACGTTGCATTTAATTTTGCTGCCGTGGTGGTTAGGCCTAGCGATCTTATGGTCCTCTTACAATTTTCCAAAGGCCAATTAGGCAAAAAGTGGAGGGTTGAACGCAATGATGAAGGCCCTTTTTAGGTTTAACGGATGCCATTAAGAGTTATAGGATAGTGGAGTTTGATGAGATCAATGGCGTCATGCTTTGTCCATTATTGACTGTCTAATCAACCTTTACATAGAAACCTACCACTTAGATGTCTTGGTGGGTGTGGAACACATTGTTTTGATGTATGTTTGTTTTTTAGGTATTGCTTATTTGGAGGTGTAAGAAAAAAAAATTTATGGAGGTTTTAAGATTTTAAGCATTTGTTATGAAATAAAATAAGTGCTCATCCAATATCTTTTTTGAGGCTTTTTCATAGATAAAGCTCGGTTAAGTTATCTAAATTTTTATTATACTGCTCATTTTTCTCAGCTCTCCTCAAAATATAGCATTTTTTCGTCCGCTCTCTCTCTCTCTCTTGCGTTGATGACCAGCTATTCTAGTTGACGATGATTTTGATATCACAGTACTCAAAATAGTTCGTTATCGAGAAGATGAAACTCATTTTTGTTTTAAAGATGTTCTTATAACTATTAGGTCATTGATTAAAGAACTTGAATTTAGCTTAAACTTAAAATAATTTTGAGTTCGATTTGAGTAGCTAAAATAATAATAATGATTAAAGATTGGGGGGGGGGGGGGGGGGAGGGGGGGGGGAGCAAATATTATACGATCAGAATCATGTCGGAAGCAATGAGAGAAAGGAGGAACTATAGTGGATAGGATGCTGAGAGAGAAAAGCTCCAAGGGCATCGAACATGGATTGGAGAATCATGATAAAGAGGGCAATGAGGCTACATAAATGTTGGCAAGGATTTCAACGCTAATATGATAAGGAAGACATTAATAGTGTGTAAAAGTTTTTTTTTTTAAAGGCAATATTTTAAATACATTCAACCAAATAAAATAAATTATCTCACTGAAATTATATTATATTCAACTAAATTCTTCAAATAAAACATAATCCAATGCATTAATTTTAATAAACATTATAAATACATACATTTCAAATAGTGCTATCAAACATCCCCTTCATTCTAAACTTCTATTAAACCAAATTTTTTGTAACACAAAAATTAAAATAAAAAAAATATTTAAATTCAAGGCTTTCTATAGTAAAAGGTTTAGCCGGCCAAATTGAGAGAGATTACTACTTTATGATTTATCACTATCATTAAAAAAAAAACTTCCAATATAGATTCATTTTAGTCCAACTTCCAATATAAATTCATTTTAGTCCAATATTCATGTAAGTTCCTTTAATTATGCTTTTAAATTATTATCACAAATATTATCCTGGTTTTATTAATTTAATATTATCACTCCTGACAAACTTCTTTCATTAAATAAATAAATAATTATTACATCTGTTGCGCCTGGAACATTGATAGCGGTATATATAAAGTTTAGCGTCCTAGTTTTATACGAAGATCTAGCACACAAATAGATAAAAGAGTAGGGTGCAACATTCATAAGAGATATCAATATTTTTACGTAAAAAATCCAGAAAAAGGGAAAAAATCACGGGGCCTGACCTAGTTTGAATGAATCCACTAATATTGGTGGTTGATTACAAATAATACCCTTCCTCAGAGGAGGGTGTTGGCTCAATACAGCAAATACATATTGTATAGAGCACATTATATCATTGGAGAACAACATAATAGTTATTCTTAAGAGAGTGTTGGATTGTTCATTAAATTGGTATGGCTGTATTTTGGTGACAAAGATCAGAAATATAACACTATTCTTATCAGTTATCAAATTTGTCAGCGGAAAACTAGTTAATGACATATATTGCAATTTCATTATATTAATATATGTAAAGGAAAATTTGTCAAGCTATTGATTGACTATTAGGATTCGTTTGGAACAGTTTTTTATTATTTTCTAAAGTTATATTTTAGTAAATAAATATTAATTTTTGTATTAAAAAGTTATTTTAAGAAACAGTAAGAAAGCGATCTTAAATGAAATCTTAAACTTCATTTGGGATAATTTTTTTACTATTTTTTAAAACATTATTTAAAATAGTGCTTTAAAAAAGAGTAAAAAAACTGTCACAGACATAGCCTTAAGCAAATATCCATCTTTTTCTATAACAAGTATCTCAGCATTTCTCCTTCCATTTTTATTTTTATTTTTATGATTTTGAAGTCATTTGTTTTCTCTTTTCCATAATAGCACTAGCAACTTCAAGAGCCACTTTGAACCAGTTGAGCTTATTTTGTGTTCAATCTCAATTCATTATTGATATTTAAGAGCAAATGGGGGTGTTTCTGGGCTAAGCTTATTTAGACAAGTAAATATTTTCTTATGATAGTCACCAACAATCGTCTTGACTAGGGATCTTCGTATAAAGCAGAAACATTAAACTCTATAGCTTCGTTTGGGTTCGATTTTTTACTGTTTTCTAAAGCAGCTTTTTAATTAAAAAAACTTTCAAAGTTCAAAAAAAATTTTACTTAAAAATTGCTGATAAAGTAGTACTAAAATTATCCCAAATAAAATTTATATCTCTCTTATGCAGAAAATGTTCCGGCATGTGACATTTTAGTTGCACTTAAGGTTAAAGAACTTATCATATATAAGATAAAATAGCTACTTACAATATAATATTTTAGCATGAACTTTTTTTTTTTGATAAAACATGAATATATTAAAAAGTAAAAGAAGGATATACGGAGATAAACAAGTTTGTGGGAGAAAGATTTCCACTTCCCAAAGACAAAAGGAGAAGGGATACAACTTGAAAAGCATCTCAAACCAAGCCGCAGGCAGAAACAAAAAGAAAGAAACCCCTCAAGTGAGAAGGATGACCCCTTCATTAGTTTGTATTACGCAACAAAACCCAATACAAATCAATGAAAAGAGGTCACTCATTAAGCACTTGAGGGGGCCAAGTCCCCGTCTGTGAAATCTGTTGAAGTCTTCTTCCTCTTCCTAGGGGAGGTGGCCAAAGCACTTAAAGGCCCAAGTCAGAGGAGCTCTTTGTCCAATTGAGATTTGGATACTCTTGGTTGTTGCTTGCGAAAGTTCGCAATCCTATTAGAAGTTTCTTCCATTTGCTGTAACTTCTCGGCCGAGAATTGGATAGGAGGTTCGGCTTGTGGACGAGTGCCTTGTTCCTTAGGAGCTCTTGGTTTGCCTTTCCTTCTCAGGGTGACTAGATTCCAAGCTCCAAGGGAGGATTCATCCTTGTCCTCACTTAGAAGGGCTCTTCAACAGCTTTATTCTTCGGCTCAGAAGGAGGAATGGGAGCGTGGGGGACATTCTCGGATGTGGCTTGCACCTTGGTTGGAGGCTACGATTACAATGGGGAAGATTGAGGGCCACGGGTTGGAGCCTTTGATAGGCAAGCTCCTTTGGCATGACCAATGAAACCACAATCAAAGCAAAAATTTGTAAGCCCTTCATATTCGACTCTTTGAAAAAGTCCCTGGAGCCTATTGATCCAAACCCTAGCTTGAAGCTTTTGAGAGAGATCAATCTTAATACAAATTCTTGCATAAGATGATCTTCCCCAAGTACTCGTGTATGAGTCCATCCATGGAGGAAGCTGTGGCATATGAATCCAAATGGGTGAGTGGAGACCTTGAAGGGAGTTAGGAGAGGAGGTGGTAGTCCATCTGTCCATTACAATGATGTTGCCGGCAATAATCCAAGGCCCACTCATTAAAACCGCATTCCTAAGTTCAACACTTTAGAAAATGCAAATGAAAGAATTTGGCACTGTGGTGATGATTTGGAAGTATCCAAAGTGGTACCAAAGTCGTTTGAGTTCACTGAGAAGATAAGGGAAGGCAATTCGTTTGCCAAGAAGCTTAGCCACAAGCGCTCGATCAAGCATGGCCAAATTAACTTGAACAGCATTTCTCTCTGATTCCATGGAAACACCATCCGAGGCAATGAAAGTCTCCCGACTCATCTTGTCTAAAGGAACAAATTGAAGTTTGTTCCAAGCAAAAGGACCATTAGGTAAGCCCCCAGCAATTGAGGTAGAGGCCTGTGCGGGCTGCTTTGGCATATAATCCAATCCCTGGGCCCTTGGGGCATTTCCGCAAACATCTTGTGGGCCGAACCTGTAGGAAAGGGCTGAGAAGTAGATGTATCATGGGGAATTTCACACCTAGAGCTAGGAGAAACCTTCCCAAATATGGCTGCACTCGAGCCACAAACCAATCCATCAAACTCCCTTGCAGTAGGAGTAGAATCCCCACATGGGATTGGAGAATTCGTAGTGTGCACCGGGGAGGCTGCAGGGTTGTACGTGACCAAGCTGCATGGGAGGTTGGATGGACGTAGCGGAAGCTTGCTGAAGGAGTTTGGGAGACCCCATGGAAGCATCAGAGCAGTCCTCAGAAGGGGTGCTCCCCAATTCCAGCATTTCGTCGAAGTGGGTGATCTTCCCGAGTGTCGGCTCAAGGTGCTGGGCGGACACGGGAGTCTCCGTCGCATGTAGGATGTCTTCCATGTTGATATGAGAGTGGGAGTGGCCTTCCGACTCTTCTGTCTCATTCTTCGAACCATCATCCGACTCTTCCGTCTCATTCTCCGAACTGCATTCGCTGGGGGAAGCAGATGCTTGCGATCTGTCAGACCGATCTGGCTGGGTAGTTTCACCGAGATGTTCAAGGCTATCACGAACAGCTGAGGGAGGTGCTGACTTTCTGATTGGAGAAGTGATCCCGCAAGCTCCCTCATCCGGTGCCGAACCTTGCGGGCACGGGTGCTACATCGGCTGGCTATCCTCCTCCTTGCCTCGCCGGATGATGGCCTGGGTTCTCGCTATGACCTCATTCCAAGAGTCCCTAGTTACTGTGTCTCGCATCTTAGAAGAAGGATGGGAGCTGCTCTCCGGCTTAAGCACCGGAGTGTGCTTGGAATAGATGGCAGTAGTGACAATGTTGCCGGTTTCCCTTCTTGTCGCCTCCCCTACCACCATTTGGAGGAGGTGACCTAAAGCCACCTCCTCTAGCCATCCTAGAGCCTCTCTCTCTAAAAACACTCTAGAGAGAGAAAAGGGGGGGGGGGGGGGGGGGAGTGTTGAAAAGGATTTTAGCATGAACATTAAACTTTTCACAAATGTGTAAATCATGATTGTTAAACTATCAAATACTCAATAATTTTGTAATAAAATTATCATGTAAAAATGCCCGAACATATAAATATTATTGTTGCGGGCTAGTAGATCCGCGACGGCAGAGTGAGTAAAATTTTCGTCTTAGCGATGAACGGATATCCAGCACACAAACAGAAAGAAAGAAGTAAAACACCCGATCTTTTTTTTACGTGGAAAGCCCGAAGTGGGAAAAACCACGGGGCCTCGTCCAGATGAAAAGATCCCACTAAATTTGAGTGAATTATAAGGGTTGACCCATCCCTCGACTTAGAGGCGGTCAAATTACAATGGCTTGGGGAGTTAGAGCAAAATCTGGCGATGTTCGGATGGAAGTCTGACGGCGTTCGGACAGAAGTTTGGCTTACGAGGAATGACTCGACAAAGGTCGGGTAGAAGTACGGTGGCAGTCAGTGGCCGAGTGGAAGGCCGTCGACAGTCGGCGGCCGGGCGGTGGTCCGACGAAGGTCAAGCTGAAGTCTGGTGGCGGTCGGCGCCCGGGTGGTAGTCGGGCGGCGACTGGCGATCGGGCGGTGGTCTGAAGAAGGTCGGGCTGAAGTCCGGTGGCAGTCGGCGGCCGGGTGGTAGTCCAGAGGCGGTCGGCAATCGGGCGGTGGTCCGACGAAGGCCGGGTGGAATTCTGGCGGCCAGATGGAAGTCCGGAGGCGGTCGGCGGCCAGGCGGTGGTCCGACGAAGGTCGGGCTGAAGTCCGGCGGCGGTCGGCGGCCGGGCAGTGGTCCGACGAAGGTCGACTGGGGTTCGACGGCGGTGGCGCTGGTGAAGGTCGGGGGTTCGCCGGCGGTGGCGCTGGAGCTCCGGAAGCCTTAGAGCTCTCTCCAATCTCCAGCAAAAGGTCCCCCTCATGTAGAGAGTAAGGGTCTATTTATAGATTTTGATGAGTGGCATACCCCGTAAATATAGAGAACATCCGGGGTAGGTTCGGAATGCTCCATCGGATGGCTCGTATTGATTCCCCGATCATAAAAAGTTTTTCAACTGTTTAGGTGCCTTAACGATGTCGGAATTCAGCTATCTTGGGCTCGTTGGATTCGTCTCGTCGAGCCGCTCGATTTGATTATAAGCATGTCATATTTGGATATCCTTTTGTTGTCCAAATAATGCCTTGACCCTTCCAATGTGGTCCGAGCCCCTGATTTGGACCCATTTAGGTTTGGGTGGGACTGATTTTGGTGTTGTTAGGTTCGCCTCTTTGAGATGTTCAGTTCGACTATAAATTTGCTGAAGTTGGAATTTATATGATCCTGAATTTAATTTTGAAAGTTTCCAACTTGAATATGCCTCGAGTATAAAATTTTGAAAGTTTCCAACTTAAAATTATTTTTCCTTTCTTGATTTTTCCCGTAAAAATTTTAATATTTCTTACAAACTTCTTAATCTTTTTTTTTTGCATTTTTGTATTGTTGTATAAAATTAAGATATTAAATCTGTCATGTAATTACTGTGAATGTTTAAGCATAAGAACAACAACAACAATATCAAGTCTTTGTCCCACTACGTGGGGTCAGCTACATGAATCCTTTTTCTTCATTGTGTCCTATTAAAAGTCAAATTCTTGTTTAAATCTAAAAAAGAAAGATCATTTCTAATATTTTCTAACCAAATCGTTTTAGGTCTACCTCTATCTTTCTTAACATAAGTCAAATCAAATACCTCTACTTTCCTAACCGGGTCATTGGAAGGCCGTCGTTTTATATGACCAAACCATCTAAGGCAACTCTCTCTAATCTTATCTTCCAGTGGAGCTACTCCAACCATTTCACATATATGCTTATTTCGTATCCTATCTCTTATGGTAAAGCCACTCATTCAGCTGAGCATCCTCATCTCTGCAACACTTAACTTAGTATTGTTGAGCATCCTCATTCAGCTGAGCTTCTCTTTTAATGGCCAACATTCGACACCATAAAGCATTGCAGGTCTCACCACTATCTTATAGAATTTTCTCTTAAGTTTGAGGGGGACTTTTCTATCACACAATAAGCTCGATGCATTCCTCCACTTCAATCATCCAACTTGGATTCTGCTGATAATATCCTCATCTATTTTCATCATCACTCTGAACAATAGATACAAGATATCTAAAACGTGGACTCTTATTAATAACTTGATCGCTCAAAGTCACAATCCCTTCACTAGGTCTATTATTACTAAAATTATGCTGCCGTTGCCAGGTCCCAAGTTTTGGATGAGAAAAGTGGAGGGTTGTGTTAGGTAGTCGACAACCAGCATAAAGCTTGTCAAATAATCATGACATGATTCCTTTAAAAAATATTTAAGCATAAGAACAAAGAAAATAAATTTATTTGTAGTTATAATTATATTTTATTTTTCAGATTAGTGGGATCATAAGATTTTCATTTTCCATCATATTTCCTCTAAGCTCGATCTAATGCAACAATCGTGGCTATATGCTAGTAACCTTAACTTAGGCTTTGTTTGGGACAATTTTCTTATTCTTTCTAAAGCAGCTTTTTAAAATAATTTTTTTTCAAAAAAAATAAAAAACTGCTTTATAAAATAGTACAAAAAAATTATCCCAAACGAACCATTAAAACGACTTTCAACTATTTTTGTTTTTCCTATTCGATTGCCTTTCACATGATTACTGGATTACGGTCACATAGAAGCTCAATTACCAACATAAATAAATAAATATTTCATAGTAAAAAATATTTACTATAAAATATATTACAAAATGTAAAAAAAAAAAAAAAATTTTATATAATGGACATAACAAATGTCATATAAAAACAAATACATGCTAATTTTTCAAAATTATTCTCATTAAAATTGGATCAAAATATTATATCTCAATTTTTTCCTAAATTAACATACGCTAATTTGCTTACGCTTTTTTTCACAAAATAAATTCAAAATATAAATACACGCTTTGTTTGGAACAACTTTAAAAAAAATTTGTTACGGTAAGCACTAAAAAAAAGTCTCAGAGGAAATCTTAGCTTTTTAAGAACAGTAAACAAACACAGCTCATATTGATCTCTTAATTAAAAATTTTGACTACTAATCACCAAAATATAAAGGGCAAAATTTTAAACTAAGTATCATTAGTAATTAAATTATATGATTAAGTATATTTTTAAAAAAATTAAAAATAGACATAATCGTCCATTCAACAGTCTTACTTACCAAGTCAGCATCTAATGAGCATTTTAAAAAAAATAAAAAATTAAAAGAAATAAAAGTGTTGTAGTAAGTTGCCTGTTCAACAGATGACTTGCTATAGTAAATTATAATTTTTTTACATTTTTTTATTTTTTAAATCAAATTTATATTTTTCAAAAGAAAAATTACTTAAATTACATTAATTTTAATATCATTGTTAATTTTTATATATTTTAATTTTATAATTTAATATTGACAAATAGATATCTATCTTATATTAATTTCATTAATCTTAAAGATAATTTATTAAAATTTAACATCGTAAGGTTGGTTTGAGATTGCATTAGAATATATATATTTAAAAAAACTGATTGTATATTTAAATTCAAAATATTTATAGATATACTAACATTGAATATTTATATTTTTTAATTTCAACTAAGAAAATGACATTTCATTTTTAAAAAGATAATGATAATTTATTAAAATAAAAAATTTGAATTAATGATGTAAAATTGAGTAATGATTTCTATTAAAAAATAAAAATAACACTCAAATTAATTTATATTTTAAAATACAATTTTTGTTTCTTAAATTTAATTAATATTTTTTATTGAAAAATATAAATTTGATTTAAAAAAATAAAAAATATATAATTTTTTTTAAATGCATCTTAGACAAATAAGTCGCCCGTTGAATATGCCTATTTTAAATTTTTTTATAACATATTTAATCACGTACTTTAATTACTAATGATAGTTTAAAAATTTACCCAGATGTAAATAAAAAAAAAAGAACATTAAACATATAGTTATTATTATAAATAAAAACGCGGACGACCAAAAGAATGAAGAGATCGAAACTCAGACCTTCTCCACTACAGCCGCTTCATTCATTCCACTCAAAGCAGGCCCAGCTTTCCTCCTATAAATACTGAGCCAATCACACAAGACGGGAGGAAAGCGAGAGAGAGACTACCATGGCTTTCACCTCCTTCAATAGAACCAAGCCACCAAGCTTCAAAACCAACGCCACCCTTCTAGCCACCCAAGTCCTAAAAGGCCGCTGGTTCATGCTGTACGCGTGCTTCCTCATCATGTCATCCTCCGGCGCCACCTACATCTTCGGCATCTACTCCAAAGACATCAAATCCTCGCTCAACTACAACCAGCAGACCCTCAACACTCTCTCCTTCTTCAAAGACCTCGGCGCAAACGTCGGCATTCTATCCGGCCTCATCAACGAGATCACCCCTCCCTTCGTCGTTCTCCTCCTCGGCTCCTTCATGAACCTCTTCGGGTACCTAATGATCTACTTTTCCATCACGGCCCGCCTCCCCCGCCCGGCCTTTTGGCAGATGTGTCTCTACATCTGCGCCGGAGCCAATTCCCAATCTTTTGCCAACACCGGCGCGCTCGTCACGGCAGTCAAGAATTTTCCGGCGAGCCGCGGAATCGTGCTCGGCTTACTCAAATGCTTTGTTGGTCTCAGCGGCGCGATTTTCACCCAGCTTTACTTGGCGTTCTACGGCGGTGATGATTCGAAATCTCTCGTTTTGCTTGTTGCTTGGCTTCCGGCCGCTGTATCGCTTGTGTTTGTGTATACTGTGCGTATAATGGAGCCGCCGCGTGGCAGTGGCGTTGGTGATTCGGCGAAGCCTTTTTATTATTTTCTGTACCTCGCCGTCGCTCTCGGCGGTTATCTGCTGGTCATTATTGTGGTGGAGAAGGTTGTTTCGTTCTCCCGTGCCGAGATGATTGCCAACGGGGCCGTTGTTATCTTTCTTCTCGTCATCCCTGTCGCAGTTGTCGTGAAGGAAGAAGTTAACAGCTTGAAGCAGAGCATGGCTGTGACAGAGCAGAGGAGAAGTGGCATTGATGGTAATGGTGCCCGCTTCTCCTATAAAATCATTGGTGTCTAAAAATCTGCTAAAGTTGTTGGTTTTAAGTGAGAAATTTTAGATTACGATGAATTTTGAAAATATTGGATTTATTTTAAAATAAGTGTGATACGTAAAAAAAGTAATTAAAATTTATATTACACTTATAATTATAATTACATCTCAAAACTGTTTTCTTGCAGCGTCCTGTGAGGAAGAAGCCAATCAGAGAAAGACCATAACAGACCAGCAGAGCATCGATGGCGCCTCGTCCGGCGAAGAAGAAACCAAGACCATAACAGAACACAAAATCATCTCCCATTTAATCGAAATCTTCAGGCCGCCGGCAAGGGGTGAGGACTACTCCATCCTCCAAGCCTTATTCAGCATCGACATGCTAATCCTCTTCTTCTCAACAATCTGCGGCGTCGGCGGCACCTTAACGGCTATCGACAACATGGGTCAAATCGGCGAGTCATTAGGCTACCCTTCTCGCAGCATCAACACCTTCGTCTCCTTGATCAGTATCTGGAACGCTATGGGCAGAGTCGCCGCCGGTTTCATCTCAGAAATCTTCTTAACCAAATACAAATTCCCGCGACCTCTAATGCTCACTGTCGTTCTCCTTCTGGCTTGCTCCGGCCATCTCCTCATCGCCTTCGGCGTGCCCAATTCGCTCTACATCGCGTCGGTGATCATCGGATTCTGTTTCGGAGCGCAGTGGCCATTACTCTTTGCGATAATTTCGGAGTTGTTTGGGTTGAAGTATTACTCCACGCTTTACAATTTTGGCGGCGTGGCGAGTCCGATTGGGTCTTATATACTGAATGTGAGAGTGGCGGGATATTTATATGACAGGGAGGCGGAGAGGCAGAGCGGCGGCGGCGGCGGCGGAAAGGATGTGACTTGCGTTGGCGTGAAGTGTTTTCAGTTATCATTTCTGATTATTACAGCGGCGACGGTGATTGGGGCGATTGTTTCATTGGTATTGGCGGTTAGGACAAGGAAGTTTTACAAGGGAGACATATATGCTAGATTCAGGAAAGAGGCGCCGGAGGAAGCCATGGAAAGAGGTTCTTCTGCTGATAAGGTCGGAGAAAAAAGGATAGATGGAGAGGAGATTATTATGGAGATGGATTTTACAGTGAGATGATTGATCTATGTGCTCAGCAATTGAAATTTATCATAACAGGAATAAAGATCTGCAAAGCAGAAAGGAGAATAAATACTTCGAGCAATGTGTGCGTCGAAAAATAATAATAATTCAGCAACAGATTAACATAAGTGAGAATCCGAACAAAATTTTTGTTCAAATCCATCGCGAAATTATTATATCATAAAAAAAATTAGTTAGCCTTATTGATATTTTAATGAATAAATGATTTTTAAATTTAAACACACTAAAATTTAAAATATGTGAATCTTTTTGTCTTAGATATTGACGAGGAAATTATATTTTCATAAAAACAGAATAAAAAATTTAAATAAACGGAAAAAGACAACTTAGAATGACCTCTTAAAATTCAATTAATGATATAAAATATGTTCTCCCTAATTACAAAATAAATTCTCTCATTTTAAAAATAATCAATATAATTATAAATTATATTAAATACTTTTTTTAAAATATGAATTATTATTTATAATTTTCAAACACTTACATTTGAATACAAATTTTTAAAGCATATTCTAAGCTTAATATTTCTTGCATTGCTAAAGAATATTCTAAGCACTGCCTCTGGAAAATCACAGCTTCTCTGTTGTGATATTGCTGACAGCGATTCGAGCTCTTCAGACTTTTCAGGAAATTGTTAAGCTCAATATATCTTTTTTCTTCTTCCTCATAAAATATTTCTTCACTGCCTATTCATAATGAAGTTCTTACTCTTAATATTGATCTTTTCGTAAAAATTCTGAAGTATTTGTATCGTCAACCCCTCTTCATTTTTAATGAGATATTTAAGTCTTTAGGATAAACTCATTGATATACACATATCATATAAATTTCGAATTCAAAATTTTTTAGTTAATAGAGCAATCGATATCATTAATAATTGAACTGTAGGGTGAGAACAAAAATTTTTTTTATTTGCTGAAAGATTAATTACGTCTCATCAAAGCAATTCAATTTCTCCGGATGACTTTGCATGGAGCTAGGGGTGTAACTGAGTCAAGCCGACTAGCGAGCCGGCTCGAGCTCGACTCATTTATAAGCTCGACGAGTCAAGCTCGAACAGGATTTTGAGCTCGACGGCTTATCGAGCTCGAGATCGAACAACACACTGCTTGACTCGCGATGGGGGACGAGGGATCGCACGCGAAAGACGACGTGGGATCAGAACTCGCAGGCAGGAAAAGGAAACAGCTGGCGGGAAAATGACGCGGGATCGGAAGTTTGAAACTCGTCGCTGGCGGGAAAGCGACACGGGATCGGAACTCGTCGCTGGATCGGAGCTCAAAACTTCGAATCGAGCAGCTCGATGTGCTCGGACTGCAGAACTCGGATGTGGAGTCTGTCTGATGGGCGACTGTGGAACTCAGACCCGTGCGAGACTCACAAGTTGGCTCGAGCTCATATACAGTCGGCCTCAGACCCTTGCAAGGCTTGCGAGCCGGCTCGAGCTCATATACAGTGAGACAAGCTCGCCTTTTGAGCTCGACTCGAGCTCGAGCTCTAATTTGAGCCAGCTTTCTGACTAACGAGCCGAGCTTGATGCGCCAATACTCGACTCGATCGACTCTGTTACACATGTAGTTACACCTTTACATGGAGCTCATTTATTATGTAAAAAGGTAAAGGGAGCAGGTTATTTCTGCTTTGCTGCTTATATAGGAGCTATTGAGTTGTTTTGTTCTATTTTTGGTTTTCTCCACTCCCTTTTTCTGCTCTGCTACATTGGCTGGAGTTTATCTGTTCTAGATTGTTACTTTGATTGCCTTTTATTCAACTTCAAACAAGATAAGTCTAAGAGAAAATTCAGGATAGTATTTCCAAATGCGTCATCCATAATTTCATGTTTTGTTCGAAGTCGAGCAAGATAAATTTAAGAGAATTTTCAGCATATCATTACCAAATTTATCATCAATACTTTCATGTTTTATTCAAATTCAAGCAAGATAAGTTTAAGAGAAATTTCAATGTATTTAGGTTTTCAGCTTTAGGAATTCACACTAAAAGACTAAAATATCAATCTCTAAAATTGCATATATTTGACATTCTTAAAAACTTTTATTTATTAGTAACTTAAAATATCAAAAGTTTAAATTATTAACTTATAATATCTTAACTTTCGGCGTAATACTTAATACAACTATAATTAAATTTAAATTATATTATTTTTTTTATTATAGTTACAATATTTTGTTTACTATTTTTTCCATTGAAAATAACTCAGCTTGAATTAGACAAATATATTTATGTTGGAAAATCAAAGTAGTTGTTAGCAAAATGAATTTTAATAATTTCAATATTATTCTAGTTGAATTTCTTTTGTTAAGGTGAATTTTAATAATCAAAGATTTTTTTTTTTTTTGCTTCGATTCTTCGCCACCGCATCATTTTATTGATGGTGGCGAAGCTTTCAGTTGAATTTTCTTGTTAGGGTGATGTTGAAATATGATTTCTGTTGGAGAAAAATATAAACAAATTTATACTATTAAACATAAAATAATAAAGTATGATCTTTAATATAAAGTTTGACATGTGAAATGAAAATCCCATCATCAAAGGCTCCTAAAATGGAGTTCAATTACCAATGGTAAGGACCATATCCAGTTATCAAAGACTATAAAAGCAGGGGAAGCAAAACTAAAGCCATCTAAATGATATCTCCAATAGGCGAAATTATTATGTACGGTCATCGGATGCCATCTGAAGGCAAATCATAACGCGCCACATTACCAATATATTGCTGTGTATCATTATCGTATACCATTGTATATCAAGTGACATAGCGCGTCTTGATTTGCCTCCGAACGGTCTGATGACCACAATTAATAATCTCTTCTCTCCTTCAATAGAATGTAAACACAAGTGAAATATCATTTGGTGATCTTCAATAGAACGCAAATGCAAAACAACTGATAAAATTTATGCATAGAGATTACAGGTAGCAAAAACAAAATTGAATAAAAAGAGTGTGCATCAGTCAATTCAACATGATAGTAATTTACAACTCATTAGAACAATTTACTATATTATATATGCTTACAAACACAGTAAGAAAATAGGTTGAGATTCATTAAAAATGGTTTTTCTTATCTATTTTTATCTAAAATCCTGATTATCGGTTTCTACCACATCATTCATTTCGGACAGATTTCAACATATTTCACGGACAAAAAAAAAAGCTTTATGGCATCTGCAACAGTAAAAAGAACCTCTTATAACTTATATATGCATGCCAAATGTCATCAAACTCTCTGATTCATCACATGTTTTTAATGATATGTTGTCTAAGTTGTGATTTGGGTTCATTAGCAGCTAGACAAACCAAAAAAAGAATCAGGAATTGGTAGTGAGGAAGAAGGAAAAGAAGAAAATACCTAGGGCACAATACAATGAACAACTAAAGTAAGTTAAGGTCGGATGCTTGCAGGAGATGACGTTTGGAAGAACTTAGGTGGAAGCAACTGAAATCTGAAGGTGATTCCGCCTGGAGGTGGATCTGGGCTGGTGAGGGATGGTGGGGACATCAGATGGCAGCTGGGAGGTCGGTTCTATGGCTAGGATGAGCACATGCCAAGAATGTTGGGGTTAGCTGGTGTGGTTGGGCAAGAGGAGTCAAGTGGGGTTCAACCTTAGCGTGTGAAACAGAGAGGAATCGAGAATCTTCCAGGTGAAGAAGACTGGCGGCTGTGAAGCAAGTCGAAGCCAAAATGATGGAGGGAGTTGCGAAATCGCTCAAGTTATTTCTCTGGACGAACTGCTAGAAAAGAGAAAGCTCGTTGACGTGCGTATGTGCTGGGTAATTTCTGTTAGACCATATATGCTACACCCTCGGCTCAACAAGCTTAAAAATCTCCAACCACTCAGCAAGAGGCTCACCACCTCTCCTGACACGATCTAGCAATAATGGACTCACCATTATCATAATCATTACCTTAATACTCTGTAGCTTATGTAAAATCACTATAATAGCTTGAATCGGTATTAATGGAAATACCTTCTTCTTTAACAAAACTCTCCACTCTTCCTCTCTAACAATTCTTGCAGGTCTGCTCTCATGGTATTAGAGCATCAGATAATCTAGCCCTCCCTAATTTCCTCAATGGTCGAGCAAGACTTTACTTCTCCAGCCCCACCATCTTCCCATCTTTCCGGCTCCATGTCCGACTTCACCATACCACCTCCCCTCAAATTTCTCGTGAGCAATCTCAAATCCATAGTTCCCATTCAGCTTACCAATGATAATTACCTAATTTAGCATCTTCAAATCTACAAGTTGTTTTCAGCAAACGATTTTGAGGGATATCTCACCGGCAGCATCGCTAAACCCATCTCCTCCATCGATCTTCGCCTCTTGCAACTCTTTGATCAAAACTTAGTCTCTGCACTTCTCTCTACCATATCGACGTTTGTCCTGCCATATATACTCAACCTCTCCACCGCACGCGAGATTTAGCATACCCTCAAACTTCGCCTGCAACCCTCAAATCATTCCCGTGTGATCCAGCTCAAGAACGAGCTACATCACATTCAAATGAGGGATTCTACAATGACTAAATATCTGAGTCAAATTAAGGCCCTAGTCGACAACATCACGGCGGTAGGATCCCACGTCGATACTGAGGACATCATTCTCTACATCCTTAACAGACTTTCCTCCATCTATAATCCATTCAAATCCGTAATTCGTACATGCTACCAGACCATAAGCCTTGATGCTCTCTATTCTTTTCTCTACAGCGAGGAGATAAGCCTTCAAACCAAACTTCAGAAAGACTCATCTCTATAGTTGGATCAAACTGCTCTGTTCTCGCCCCAACTCCCAACTTCAAGAGGTCGCGGTGCATCCCCCAAACCCTTAAGAGGTCGCAAAACTCCCTTTAGGCCAAATTCCAACACCTCATCTTCGACCAGACCTCTGACAACCTCAACTAATCGCCCAACTTGCCAAATCTACAGGGAAAGTCGGACATATTGCTCTCAACTACTGGCATCATTGCAATATGCAGTATGCACCTACCTCAACTCAGCCGTACAAAGCCTTCCTGACCTCATCTCCTTCCACCGAATGGGTTCTGGAATTCGGAGACACCTCTCATCTCACCTTTGAAGCCACCAATCTCCAACAGCCATCCCTCGATACTGGTACCGACTATGTCTCCATCGCAAATGGAAGCTCCCTGTCCATTCAGCACATTGGACAGAGTCTCCTTCCCTTACTAGAAACCTTACGTAAGCTTCATCTTTATAATCTCCTTCACGTACCTTCCCCCTCTCATAATCTCTTATATATTCATAAACTAACACTTGACAACAACTGCTCCATATCCTTTGATGCTCACAGTTTTCTTAAAATGGATCTTAAGGACAATCAAATTCTGCTTTGTGGCTAATACTGTGATGGCCTTTATCTTGTTTACATCACTCCCTCAGACTCCCCATTTGCACTTCAGTCTACAACTAGCTCGGTCGCCTCCTGGCATGCCCGACTTGGCCATCCCCACTTCAGGACACTTCAAGCTCTAGCTAAAGTCATACCGTCCATATGTATTACTTCTCCCCCTCCTTTATGCAAATCATGTAATGTGGAAAAAAGCCATAGGTTACCCTTTTCCCCTTCTACCACATGTAAACACCCCTTTCAAATTAATACAGTCAGATGTTTGGGGTCCAGCTCCTCTCCCTTCTCTCAAAAGTTTTCGTTACTATGTTATTTTTATTGATGATTGCACTTGTTTCACCTGGTTATATCTCATGAACAATAAAGCAGAAACACTACCAAAATTTCAACAATTCCATAAATTAATCACCACCTCCTTCAACGCTCCTATTGTTACACTTTGCTCTGATGATGGAGAATTTACTAGCAATAATTTTTGAAGCTACCTTCTTCAACATGGCATCACATCCCAACTTAGCTTCCCCTACACCCCAGAACAAAACGGCCTTGCAGAGCGTAAACACCGTCACCTCCTAGACACCACTCGAATGCTTCTTCATGCCTCTAACCTACCCACCCTATTCTGGGCTGAAGCTCTTCTAACGGCAAACTACCTTATCAATCGCCTTCCCACCAAAGCTCTCAACCTACAAATACCATATCATCTCCTCCACAACAGCCTACCCTCCTACAACCACCTCAAAACTTTTGGCTGTTTATGCTTCCCTTGGCTTCAACCCCTCACTCTGAACAAACTCTCACCCCGCTCCCAAGACTGCCTCTTCCTAGGCTACTCCACCACCCACAAAAACTATCGATGCTATAATCTACACACCCATAAAATCCATATTTCTCATCATGTTGTCTTCTTTGAGAATGTCTTCCCCTATAATCCACCCACATTCCCACACTTCCACAAACGCCAATTCCTCTTCTCACAATCTATTCATGCTCATTCCAACTTCTGTTCTCCCTAATGCCTCCTCCACATCCTTTACACCTCTCTCCCCACTAACAACATCTCACTCACCTCAACCAGCCCTTCCCATCTCCCCAAATACATCCAACTCCTCTCCATCTCCAACACTTGCATCTCTACCACCCCCACCACCTCCAATCATCTCCACATATCCAATGCAAACTCGACTCAAAATGGGCATCCATAAACCCAAAGTCATCCTTGATCTTCTTTCCATCAATCAAACTAAATCCATTTCAAGCACCTACAACCAAGCAGTTAAACAAAAACCATGGTGCGATGCCATGTCAGCAGAGTTTATGGTTCTCCAACAATAGGGAACTTGGTCCCTCATCCCACCTCCTTCAACCAAATCCATTCTAGGATGCAGCTGGACTTTCAAACTCAAACTTAATCCAGACGGGACAATCGTACGCCATAAAGCCCACTTAGTTTCTCGAGGCTTCAACTAAGAATATAGAGTCGACTACAAGGAGACTTTTAGTCCAGTTGCCAAGCTCCTTACTATTCGCGTCCTCCTCCTAGTTTCCTTACACCGTAAGTGGTCAGTCCTGCAATTTGATATTTCAAATGCCTTTCCCCACGGAGATATCCACGAGGACGTCTATATGTAGCAACCATGCCAATGGTATACCAAATTCACTAACTTTCTCCTCACATTTAGCTTCACCTTCAACAAGTCTGATCCTTCTCTTCTCAAATATCACAAATTGGACATATAGCTCTACTTGCTCATCTATGTAGATGACCTTCTCCTAATCGACAACCATCAACCCACCATTCATAATCTTCTACTTGAAATGCAGAACAACTTTTGCCTTAAGAAACTTGGTGACATCTCCACCTTCCTTAGCATCCAAGTCCTCAAAACACCCACTGTTACCTTCTTGCATCAAACCAAATACGCAAGTGACATCCTGCGAGCAATCAGCTTCACTTCCTGTGAGCCAGTTCAGACTCCCATGACACTTAAACTATTTCAGGCTTCTAATGCCTCGCATCCCTTATACAACCCACAATTATACTGACAATTCGCTGGCTCAATCAACAACCTCATAATTACCCGCCCGGACATCGCATATGTCGCCAACTCCATATGTCAGCACATGCACAATCCATCCAAAGGTGACTGCAACTCCCTCAAACGCCTTCTTCGGTACATACAGGGAACCATCAACTTCGATCTACCTCTAGCTCCAGGCAATCTTCAGCTCCAAGTCTATTCAGATGCTGACTGGGCAGCTAACTCAACAGACAGGAAATTCATTTCAGAATTCTGCTCCTACCTCGGTGACACGCTCATCTCCTGGTGTGTCAAAAAGTAGACAATCATGGCCAAATCCTCCACCAAAGCTGAGTATCGAGCCCTATCCTCCACCACCTTCGATGTCATCTAGCTAAGAAGACTTCTTGCATATTTTCAAGCACCTTATACAGCTCCCACACTGATCCACTATGACAACACCTCAACCCTAGCCTCAGCTCCCAACTCGATATTCCATGCCAGGACAAAGCATATTGAGATAGATTACCATTTCATCTGCCACCACATCTACACCGGTGAGATCTCTCTCCTCCATATTAACACTGTGGATCAGCCAGTAGATCCCCTGACCAAACCGTTATTGCCTTCCCGCTTCCTCGACCTCATAGACAAATTAACAGTTCGCTCCTCGAATGCTTCATTTTAGGGGGGCTATTAGACCACATATGATACACCTCATCTTAACAAGCTTAAACTTCTCCAACCACTCAGCAAGAGGCTCACCACCCCTCCTGACATGCTCTGGCAATAATGGACTCACTGTTATCACAATCATTACATTAATACTCTGTAGCATATATAAAATCATTGTAATAGCTTGAATCAGTATTAATGGAAATCTCTTCTTCTTCACCAAAACTCTCTACTCTTCCTCTCTAATAATTCTTACAGGTCTGCTCTCAATTTTGACTATTTTCTTTGGGAACAAAGGTTTGTAATGGAATAATTAAATATGAAACAACTTTCATAACTGATAAGAAAATGAAGTTTCATGAAAAGAAATTTTTATGATAGCCTTGCTTCAAAACTGTTGAAAATAACTGATTTTGATGTATTGAACCCGAAAAAGGAGAAATTAAGGATGCGTTTGGGATGACGTTTTCGTTGTTGTATGTTAGGAAACACAACGGAGTTTTGGTTTGGGGTCTCGAGGTCGTGCTTTGTTCTCAAACTATTTGTGTCACATGGTTACTATTCCCTTCCTGAGATAGAGTCATGCGTTCGTTTCTGTTGACCTCGATTTCCTCAATACCCCTACATCCTTGGACCTATTTGACTGGGTTGACCAGGTCAACCATTGACTTGGTCAACCCAAGCCTTAAATAGGTCATTTTGACCCATTAAGAGCCTTTTAATACATTTAAATCATTCCTAATCTTCCCTAGCTCTAAACCACGGCCAAATACATTGGCTTTCCCTCCTAATTGCATCTAGATCTAATCTAGACCGTCCATCTGGGGGCTAGGCATTTAAATAGAAATTCTAGGGTTCCTTGGAAGGGATCTTACTCCTATTCTCTCCAAGAGCTCTCCAAGCCCGAGACTTTTGCTTGTGTGAGTTTCTTGACCACTTCCCCACCTTCTCCCACCCAAATCCACCGGTCAAAGGCTGGCGGCGGCGTGATCTCCGGCGAACCGAGGCCGAGAACGTTCCTAGACGATTTCCTGGCGATCCATAGCTCGTTCGACTTCGACGTTAACTAAAGAATTAAGCGTGGACAATTTACAAGTTCAGAGAGTCTAAGAACACCCAAATCCACCGTGTATTTTGGGTAAAATCTTCAACCCTAGGTTAGAACACTTAGGATAAAATAGCTTTTCAAAAAGTACTTTTTAGATCAAACAAATACTTCCACATGAATGCTCTTCATGTGTAGAGCATGTGTCTAAAATTTTATGATGTTTCGTTGTGTGGATTGAGAGAACGAAGAAATTATCCCTTTAGGGGTTAGGTTCGCATGCATGTGTTGCATACATTCTAGACCGTTGATCGTTTGATCAACGGTCCAGATCCAGTCATTCCGCATGGTGATCCGCCTGCGTGTAGGCTTCTGCTGTATTGAATGGCTGTCTGGCTCGATCGGGACCGTTCGTTCAAACAGCGGACGATCGGACGGCTGCGGGGAAATACAGAGGTGTTTAAGTGGGGTGGGTCCCGCCGCACCAATCATTGGCAATGATTGGCCGCAGTTAGTGCGACCAATCATGAGCCGCCACGTGGCGAGCGGGTTTAAAAAATATTTTAAAATTCATTTTATTATTATTATTATTATTTTAAATGGTTTTATTATTATTATTATTATTATTATTATTATTATTATATCAATATTATTAATAATAATATTATTATTATTTTAATAATATTATTATAATAATAATAATAATAATATTATTATTATTTTAATAATATTATTATTATATTAATATTTATATTATTATAATATTAATCTTTATTATTATTATTAATATTATTATAATATCAATATTATTACTAATAATATTATTATTATTTTAATAATATTATTATTATGTTAAATATTCATGTTATTATAATATTAATAGTTTATGATTAGCATTATTGTAATATTATTATTTTAATAATAATATTATTATTATTATATTATTAATACTTTAAAATTATTTTAACTATTATTATATTATTATTAAATTTTATTATTATTATTATTATTATTATTATTATTACTTATTACTTATTTTAAAATACAGAGATTTTATTTTAAATTTATTAATTATTTTTCAAATATTAACTATATTAAATTATTTAAAAAATTATTTTTAAACTTATTTAACTTCAAAAATTCATATCTCCCTCATTTTAAATCGGATTTTGACGTATAATACCTTAAAATTTTTAGAAAAATGTGAATTTTAATTTAAAAATATTTTCTAGAATTAATTCTGTATTTTTTGGATTATTTTCTGTGCTACTTAATGATTTGATTATTTAATTATTTTAAATACAAAAATTATTTTTAAAATACAAAAGTATTTTATGCCTATGTAATGAATTATTTTGAATTATTTTATTTTCAAAAGCTATATGTTTTTTTTTTAATATTTATGTATTTTAAAATAATTTTAAAATTTCATATTATTTAAATCTTTTAATTATGAGAGATCCACTCTTAATGAAACTTTAAACCTAGGCTATTTATATGAAGAGCAATTCATGTGGGAGAAGGATTAGTGAATGATTGTGTCCCAATCATTCACTAATCACTTCATTAGGCTTCTTTACTTAGTATTTTTGTAGTCTTTGCATGTGTAGGTTGCACAAGCACATAGCCTATGCTCTCCTAGATCTAAGGACATGATTTGGTGTATTTATATTTGCTACATTTACCCTCTATGTTATGCGTAAGGGTTAGTTACTTTATTTTATTCCAATATAACGTAGTGATACGTTAAGGACAATAATTAAGGACTGTCTAGCGAACTTAGAATATTTCTAGGAGCTAGGATAGATCCCGAATTGCTATAAAATTTTAAACACCAGAACTTAGTGACATCTAAAATCCCCTAGAATTTTCTAGGAATTTTTTGGACCCTTTAAAATACTTAATTAGCAAACCCTAATTTACCCGTTAATTAAGCCTTTGAAACCTCAGAAAAATATAATAAATCCATTTTAAATCAGAAAAATACCTATAATATCTCAAACTCTCCAGAATTCAGTCTCCAATCTTAGATAATTAGGGATCCTTGATTAGACATTAATAAAGACTTTAATTAAATATTAATCAAAAATCACCTTTTGCCTTAATTAAATCATTAAAAATTATAAAAACTCTCAAATCTTCCTCAAACACTTGGGAACACCTTCTTAGGTCATTTCTGACCTTTGGAGGTGATTCCAATAAGTTTGGAGTTGATTTGGGCCAAAACCCCCAAAGTACCTCTAATTAGGCAATTTCGATAATTCATTTAATTACCCCAACTTCTAAAAATCATAACTAATTACAGAAAAATCTAAAATGGCCAAACTAAAATGCATTCAACTTTAATTAAGGTCTAGTATTTATTAAAAATATTAGGTGTCCAGAAATCAGTTTAAAATAAAAAGTCAACTTTTCGGTCAACCGTAACCTATAGTCTAGGGCCCGAAACTTCTAAAATTCATAACTTTGCGTAGGAAACTCTAAATCTAGTAAACTCAAAGACATTAAACTCACATTAGGGTCTAGTATTTATTAAAAATATTAAGATTCTAGAAATCAACTTAAATCAAAAAGTCAACAATCCGGTCAAATTTAGTTCAAAACGAGACCAAAACTTCGGAAATTCATAACTTTGGATAGAAGAATCCAAATTGGGCATGCTAACTGTCTAACTGATCGGGCTAAGGTCTAGTATTTTATAAAAATATTATTTATTCATAAATCTCTTTTAATCAAAAAGTTAATTTTGGACCCCTTAGTCTAGTGTACAGTGGACCCCGAACCTCCTAAAATTCACTAATGAAACTTAAACTCCAAACATCATTACTCTAAGTATTAAAACTGATCCACATATTAAATTAATTAAAATAGATACTAATTCACTAATATTTGAACTTTAAATAAAATCCCTTTTCAGACCTACAACTAACCTGAATAGTAGGCAACTTCAACTAACTACCCAGCTTATGATCTACCTCAGCCACACAGGCCTCTACACACACTGTAGAATTATTTTCTAGGGCACCACTTCTAGACTTAGGCTAGGCCAGTGTTTACTTTCCTACTATGTGCCAAGCTTTTCCGGATTTCACTGCATGTTGTGATTGAACCATTGGTGTGTTTGCTTACTTTTATTGCACTATAGGATTTGATGTGATTGCACGATAGACTACCCATAGGTTAGGATCGATTTTGATACTAACGATGTCTTCTGCAGGTGGCCATGCTCACGTAGCGCTAAATAAAAAGGGGGGCAATAATCATGATTTAAAAATACTAACGATGTTTTACGCAGGTGCTTCAGAAATTACTCAGCCCCCTTAAATAAATGAGGGCTAAATAAAATTATCATTATGAATTGCTACAGGTGCTTTAGAGCTTGCTTAGCCCTCAAAATGATTAAGAGCATGGCCAAATGTGGCTGTGATTGAGTACTTTTATTTTCCTATAACTGCTTGTGATATATAAAACTGTTTGGGATGATTTCTATTAGGATAATCTTACAGGAGAGTCTAGATTTACTGCTTTCATTTAATGTAATTGATTGTAATATTGGTTAAGAGTTGGGAAATTTTATTTTGAGTGGAGATACTGAGATCCAAAGGTTGGATCCCAAAGAGAAAAGGACACCCAATATGAGGATAGTCCTTTTCTATTTGGGAATCTAAAGTTGGATCAAGGAAGCTGAAATCCAAGGAGTCTAAGGAAGCTGAGATCCAAAGAGTCCAAAGAAAAGGAAAGCCAAGGAGTCCAAAGAAAAGGAGAGCCAAGGAGTCCAAGGAAGCTAAGATCCAAAGAGTCCAAGGAAGAGAAGATCAAGAAGATGAAGACCAAGTGTATCCCACACAAAATAACTTGCGTCTGTTCTAGGTATAGAAATTCAGGTTTGTTGGCAGTGGTGCCCGGCCACTTTATTTTCTACAGACCCTGGTTTGTAATTAAGGGCAGTTGGCCTATGGACATTTAATTGATTAATTTGGTTATTTATTATTATTTGATGTGATGATGATTGCGTATAGGTTGTATACTTTTCTTAGTTTTCAGGAGTCTTGCATGCCACTTTTGTTTTAGCATGGATTTCGTTAAGCTCTCTAAGGACTAAAACTTTTTCTACTCATAACTAATATTCAAAATTTTAAGGCTTAAATAATTTAGCAACTTAACGATATAGGGAATTACCGGAATCGTCCGGGGTGGCATGCATATTATTGTATTTCTCTCTTTCCTTTTGTAAGACACTTCCCCGCCTGCGGGTAGAGTCCGGATAATCTGACCTATAAGGATGAGATGTCGGACCTGGGGAAGCCCAGTCTAATTCTAAAAATTATTTTATAAGCCTTTTTAAAGTTCTATGCATACCTGATTTGGAAGCTTCAACTAACATGCATTGCATTAGAAACTAACTAAATCAAAATTTTAATTGCATTAGCTCTAGGAGCATTCACCCAACATCAGTCCGGGGGCCAATTAGGAAATCCTCTAGACGTCAGCCCTATTTTCAAGAACTATAACATACCCACCCATCTTTCATAAGTGACTGGACAGCATGGTTTTAAAGCGATTAGGTGGTTAGCTGGCTCCCCCTTTCAGGCCGGGGTAAGTCCAGGTTTTGGCATTGCATTAGCAAGGACACGGGTGTCAGTGTTACGTAGAACACTAAACCCATTAGATTTAGGATTCAAGGCTACTATCATTTTGTAGTACGCCTCATCAGTAGGTAGGTCTTCTGTCTTTCAGAGACCATAAACCCTATATATCCGCGTCACACGGATGACGCCACCTCCATCCTTCTCTCATGCATGCTCTGAGTGCATGACTTTTAGTTTCCCCAGTTTCTTCTCACTACCTTAGTCCCTCCGGGTGTTGATCTGAGCCGTGCATGTTGACTAAGCCTAATTGAACATTTCTTTCCCTTCGAGTAGGATTTCCTAGTCATCTCCCTATGTGTCAATCCCAATTTGAAAAGTATAATGTAGAATCCTTAATCGAGAGTATTATCAGGCCCTGGCTTGAGATGTAATTAACCACAGGGACTTGCGCCCGTGGGAAATCGAATTCCACTCTCAAATAAACCCCATTCGAGCTAATGTATCGGGTGGGGGAAACCCGTTGTGATTAGATCGTACATATTATTATCCATCGAGGTGTGCTGGTGAGAGCCACTATCCTCAATGGTTAATCATATGTGTGATCGAATCTGCCCTCCCATTGGCAACCAATACTGTCTCCCTTCACGGGGAGGCGGTGTTTTTTTGTGTCCCTTTCGGAGCCCACAGTTGCTTCTTGCTTCTCGAAGATAATATGAAAACATAAATGTCCTTACGAAATACCTTGTGTCTTCTTCTTCCTTGAGAAATTCGGCAGTCCATCCATTTCTTCGCACCTTGTGGCACCACTCAATATTTCTTCATGCACTTGGCAGTAGAGGTGCGAACTATCTTCCTTACAAGAGAGCAAGGCGAGATGAGGGGAATCGTGGGGCTCGAGGTTGTGCTGAACGCGCAAGAGGTGCTTATATCGCTGTGCACGTGAACACTGAAGGAGATCCAGGCCATGCCGGAGGACGAAGGGTACCATAAGGCTATCATAAGCTTATCCAACCATTAACTTCAGTTCTACTAGGAGGAGGAGGAATGAGAAGTGATCGGGAATGGCCTTCTCCAATGAAGTTCATCAATAAGCTCAAAGCAGATGTGAAGTAATAACCTAGATTTTAATTTAGAATTGTTTGTTTGTTATTATATAATTTAAAAAATTTTAACATTTATAATATTTTTTCATCTCAATATATATAAGGGTATCACGATAATTTGTTCGCATACAGCAGCAGCACACTAGCTTTATAATTATACTATCAAAATAAAATATAACGATTTATGTATAGCAACTTCAGAAAGCAGCTTTCTGTACAACAATTTCACAACCTATTTTATCAACAATTGCAGCCGTCCCAAACGGACCCCGAACCAAACGCAACTTAGAAGTGATCAATTCATCAGTTAGCTTTTGGTGAGCAATATTAACTCTTCCTTTGATGAAGTGCTTCTTCAACTTTGTCCAATAGCCACATACGTTATAGCTATCAACAAGAAGAATTGGAACAACAGTGCGAGCCTCTTTCCCTCTCACGCCTGCTCGTTTTTTTTATTAAGCAAGAATTGAAGAAGAAAAAAAAAATCTGTCCACTCAACTGCCACTCCTCACAGCACTTATTAATTTAAAAATGAGCGGGAGGAATTACCCTCTTTCCCCTCTACTTTATTTCAATACAAATGCTGACGTTTAAAATGATTGAATTTAAGAGATATGAGAATTGATTTTGATAAAACGACTCAATTAACCAAGCAAGTTTGGTTAAATTTGAGTTTGGGATGATTCGATTCTATTGATTTAATCTAATTAATCGATTTAATTTTGATTAACTCAGAACGAGTTAATTTAGGCTGATTGAAAATGTCGATTGTGAATTGAGCTCGAATCGAGTCGAATTGATTTGACAATGTTCGATTACACCATCTCATTTGTAATCGAATTGGTTTTGGTTAGACTAAGTTTGACTCCATCCAAATTAAATTTGAAAATGAGGGCAATTCTATTACCTGTTTAAGATCATCGGGGACAAAAAGGGTTAGTGGCTTTCTATATTTGGTCGACACAACGCCATTAGGAGATTTGTTTGGCTTATAATGTTAAGTTCTAGAGTTGTGGAATCATAGTCAATGTATTTGGCTAGGCATAACTGTATTTGGTCATGTAAGAGTTTCTCAAACCACAAAATTAAATATATTTGTGTGATTTTTCTTGTAACTCTACTTTTTTTCTACTACGATATCAAATTGTTTAACTTTTTATAATTTGCAATAAAATTTAATGCACTTGTTCTCCTGCCAACCCCTATTCCAAGGAAGAAAAGTTGATTATGCTCTTGATTTGAGTCACCAAAATCAAACATTATCCTTATGTTTTGAGACACCATTCCATGTGGACTTCAGTGCATCAACAAATACTTGACCTTAGGACACACTTTGCAAATATCCTAGCCACATTTTGCTTCTGCTTCCACAAGACCTGCCATTGCTAGCCCGTCGCTTGCCTCCTACGTGCCTTGGCCTTCCTTGCTACACACCATCTGTTGCGCATTGCTGATCAACGTTGATGTCGTTGGTCTCTATCATTGATGAATGCTAATAAGTCATCCGTCGTCACCGTAGGAAGCCAGCCATTGCCTTCAACTACAGGCTGCCACTCGCCGTCCCCACCTGCCACCTTCCTCCACCATTATCGAGCACCAACGACCATAATTATTTAGTTTTATACTACATTCATTTTACTTCAATAAAAACAAAAAAATAGTAATCACCATTTATTTACATGAAAAAAAAAATAATTTCAAATATTTCAAATATATTGTATTTATTTTACAATTTATTTTATTTTACTCTACAATCCCTCTTTAATAAACAAAACATCTCCTTAATATTACTCGAGTGTGGTCTAGGTTATAAAAAACTTTAACATAGATTTAATTGATTATCATATAAAATATAAAGTTTATTGTGAAATATGCTCTTTTAAGTATATTTCTAGAGTTTATTGTGAAATATGCTCTTTTAAGTTTTAATGTTACTCGAGTGTGGTCTAGGTTATAAAATAAAATGAATTAAATAATAATATTATTAAAATGTATTTAAATAAGCTAATAATAACAAATCAATACTAAATAAAAAATTGTAAAAATAATAAATAATGATATAAATGATAATAATAAAATGAAATTAAATAAATAAAATTAATTAAGTGATTAAAAAAGAATGCAAATAAAAAAATAATGAAAATAATAATAATATTTATTAAATGTTTCTCTCATTTCTATTATTCTCCCACACCTCCCATCTCAAGGCAAGAATTCTCCTTCCCTCTCTAAAATAAAATTGATAATAAATTATTTTCCTATTGATCCACTTCAGCACAGAAAAATAATTTTAATATTCTGATTTCTCCAGCAAGGCATAACTGCAGATTTTCACGCCTAATGGTTGGGCGTCCGTTGCTGGATCTATCTCGGTTCCACCACTCCACCATCCTCCATCTCCGCAGATTTATCAACTGTCATAGAAGCTGCGAGGAGTAAAAAGGGGAGGTAGCCACACTATATAAGCTGGCAGTAGAGATTTCTTTTCAAATGAAAATGGCCGGCTTTGGAGAATTATTTCTGCTCTTGCAACAGCTTCTCCATCAATTCCTTTACTGCCTTGTCGCCGCCGGCGTCATCGCGGGGATGATGGTGATAGTTTGTATGCAGGATAATTTCAATTGGGCTTCCTTCTTCTTCACATGTACATTAACGGCGCCATATATTTATGCCCCGGTGGAAGAGCGGGTTCTTGAAGAACGTGGCGTGGAGTTGCCGGAGCCAGAGGAGTTTGATCGGCAGAGGGCATGGCCGTATAATCCGCCACCGAGGAGGAGTGGCCGGAAGACGACGCATATTCTTCAGTCCAGGTACTGCTAGCTAGTTAATAATTATAAATTAACTGATAAGAAATCTATCAGCTCGCTGTTGCCGAGCTCAAATTAATTATCATTTATATGAATGATTATATTAGTTATTGTATGCTTATTGTTAGTGTTTTATCTCTTCATTTTAGCATGGCAGCTGATCCATTCAAAAAACAACTTTCTTGCTTGGAGGAGAATGGAGAAAGAAATACTCACACGGTTTCCTTACAGAGGAAACCTGCTTCTCTTTTTTGGTAATTATTTCTTGCCACTAATTATTTTATTTCATCTCTCATTTTAAATAATAATTGAGATAATACTATATAAACATTTTTGCATGCTTTGGCTATAATATATTAATTATATATTATAAATAATTAATTTTTATATATTTAATTATATGCATGAATTATATATATAATTTTATAATGTGAATTTGTTATTTAATTTATGTGTAAAAATTATATCTAAATATGTAACATAAATTAGTAATAGTTTATGTTAAATTTATGCTTTTATGTAAATTAAATTTTGATTAAAAATCAAATTTAAAGATTATAGATATTTAAATTTAAAGTTATAAAAATATCATGCTTGAACTCAATTTAATTTCCAACAAGATAAAGCCATGGGAGCTCATGGTGGTATGGGCGGTAGTTTTGGGCAGAGAGAGAGAGAGAGAGAGAGAGAGAGAGAGAGAGAGAGAGAGAGAGAGAATCATGAATATTATATTTTTTAAATATTATAGAAATTCTAAAAACAATAAGAGATTATTTATCTTTAGAATTTTAAAATAATAAGAAGGTTTCAAGGAATTCTATAAAAATAAAAATTTTAACTTCATTTATCTTGATGAGAGAAAATTGTATGATTCATTAAAAATATATAAATTATTTATACCGAAATTATATTATGATTAAACTATTTTTTTGAAGTTTGAAGTCATAAGAAAAAAAAGGAAAAATTAAATATTTTGATCAAATCTAAATTTAACAATGCATTTTTTCCTTAAATCACATATGAATTCCTCTTCATAATTTGACAAAAGAAAGTTCGACCATTTAAAAAATAAAATTAAATGTTCAAAATACTCCATCCATTATATATTATAAGTTCTCTATATATACAAATTACTTAAAAGTTTAATACAATATGTTATTTAGTTATTGTGTGCTTATTATTATTTTTGTATTCTTGTCATTTTAGTACTGTTGGTAAATTCAGAAGGCAATCTACTCAGTTAGAGGAGAATGGTCAAAAAAATGCTCCTATGATTATGCTAGAGAAGAAGTATGTCTCTCCTTCCAGGTAATTATATCTTGACGATAACAATTAAGTTCCATCTCTTATTCTAATAATAATTGAGATATGAATGAGCCTTTAGCTTTATTAATTTTGAAGTTAAAATAGTATTATATATAGATATACAATATCATTTCCGGCATTTTAATTAATGAATATAGAATCCCCTTTTTTTTTTTGAAACAAAAGAGAATTTATTCCAACAATAAAGGAAAGATACAAGCAAGTCCAATAATGAATCAAGCAATAAAGGCCTAAAAAGCCATGTTGAAACAACATAAACGAAGACATTAGGATAAAAGCCAGCCGATCTCAGTTAATGGCAAACTTTCTGCAATCACCCAAAACGTAGGCAGGGGCCATCCAGAGGAGGAACAAACATCTTGCTACATAGATGAAGTCACAAATTTGACAAGCAATGCCTCACATCCCAAACTAAGGCCACCAAGCAGACTACACTTACAATCATCCAGTGGTTGCCAACAAGCCAATAAGTTAGATTGGAGAGCAAAAAGCTGCCTCATCATTGCCCGGGCCATATAAACCCCCAGCACCACAATCCACACAACCAAAATCCAACCAAAATGCCAAGCAACCAAGAAGGAAACCCAATACCCAAAACTAACTGTAAATAGCAGCACCCAACCAGAAGAAAAAACCCAAAGCATTTTATTTGGATTTTCTTCTACGAAGCCTGCCAACACTAAGGGAGATAGCTTTATCAACAACATAACCCACCTACAAACTATATGATTCATGAAATTCATCAGGTGTATCATCCAAAATATCCCCCACACCCCTCCCCCAATATTAGAGGAAGCATCCATCCAATCAAAATGATCAATAGAGGAGTCAATCAACTTGCTAGCCACATGAGCTTTCAACACATCATTTGAAATTAGAGAGACCAGCACATCCACAAATTGAGCAGGCTCAAGCGCATCCAATGACGTATCCAAAACAATTAAAGGGGAAGTTTCAGATGTAATACCCAACTTAGAGGATCCATCACCTTATTAACTTAACATTGACCCAACAACACCTCCAACTGATTATCACCAGAGACAAAACCATTCTCAACAATAGTAGGTGAAACAACTAGGGAGCAACCCGCAGGAACAGGAACCCCCTCCAGAACATTCGTAGGAGGGTCAAAAACATCCACAACTGCCGCAGGAACCACCAAATACCCCAACTCAGAAACAGGCCGATGACCATTAGCATCGACAACAGGTGAATCAGCAACTATAAGAATTATTTCATCCACCTTATTTGAAACAGTAGGGGCTTTAGCCAAATGGGGGTGAAGGATATGGCATTCTAATTTCGAGTGCCCCAAAGACTTACAATGAGAACAATAAGAGGGAAATGCCTCCATAACCACTGATTGAATATAACCCAAATTATCTGGACCAACCCACACCTTATATGGAAATTTTTTGGTAACATCCAATTCTACCAGGACACTAGCAACTGAAGGCCTAAAGCCAGATGATTTTGCATGATCAATTTTAAGAGGACGACCAAACATGGAACCCAGCCCATGAAGAATCCTGGGAGAAAATATATGGGGTCTCAGGTTGGGAAATGAAACCCAGATAGGAATATCCAATATCAAATGTAGGAGTCCACTTAAAAACCTTCATGAAGCAGTTGTTCACAAAATAAGATCGGTGAGAAAACACACAACAATAGTCCAAGTCGTTAACAAGTTTGATCAACACATGCTTAGGATTTAGAACAGTAAACGAAAATTTACCATTGAGCTTGAGGTTGAAAAAAATTTGCGAATAGCCTCAAGCGAAGGTCTACGAGAAGGAAATTTGCCGACCAAAGTGAACTCAAAAGGAGCCGCTAGCGCTAAAATTTCATCTTCTGAAATCTACAACAAGGGCATCCTGCGATGAGACGAGATTCTGAGGTCCGGGAAAAGCAAAGAAGAAGAGCTACCAGATAATGCATCACGAAACGACCTAAAAGAGGATTTGCCAGCCAAAAACTGGGATCTACCAAGCGTTTGCCCTGCATCGACGACAAAAACAACCGAAATAGAACCCAAAAGTTACAAACAACACAAAAAATAAGGCCAATAATCTTCCCTGAGGAGAGAAGAGCCACCGGAGGCTATGTACAGGGCAACGAAGAAGGAAACTCCAAGCTAGGAGAAAACCCTAGTAGAGCACATAGCGGTAGGATGTCTATGTAGCAATTTGCGAATAGCCTGCCATGAACATAGCATCCCTTGAAACTGAGAATATGGTCTATCTTTATAAATGAGGAAAATGGTTTTATATTCTGAATTTCAATGCATTTTAGAGTTGTTAAAAATAAAATATAGCAAAATTCTAATAATTTGCATCTATGTTCTATCTATTCAAGATAAATAAATTTGATCACTTAGAATGGAATCTTATTTAATACATAAATATTTCATTTGTTCTAGTATATTTCATATTATTGGGGTGTATCAATTTGAGAACATGACAATTATATATATTATTAATGCAACACAACATAAGACAATAATATTATATAAAGGGATTATATTATTTGCATTAAATTTAAAAAAAAATTACATATATATGAATGAGATCCGTATGAATCGAAAACTGCTCATCTTATACATCAATTTGTTCGACTATAAATTTATTCTATTTATATTCATTAGTAATTGTATAACATTTAAGATCAAGAGTATTTTCATGTGTGATGAAAAAATTTATTTGTAAAATTATAAGATGTTTTTATTCTAAATTAAAAACCGTCGATCCGTAAGAATGTGTGATGATACAAAATAACTCATTGAGATTTTTAATAAGAGAAAATTGTATTTTTTTTATTCAAAAACTATAAATTAATTATATCAAAATTATATATATTGCATTAAGCTATTTTTTATATTATAAATACAACATAAGATTAGATAATATTGTGGTGCCGAATGTTGGCCATTAAAAGAGAAGCATATTACTAAGTTAAGTGTTGCAGAGATGAGGGTGCTCGGGTGGATGAGTCGCTTTACCCTTAAAGGTAGGATACATAATGAGAATTTACTTGAAAATGTTGGAGTAGCTCCAATGAAAGATAAGATTAGAGAGTCGCCTTAGATGGTTTGGTCACATAAAATGGCGGCCTTCCAATGACCTGGTTAGGGAAGTAAAGGTATTAGATTTGACTTATGCTAAGAAAGGTAGAGGTAGACCTAAAAAGACTTGGTTAGAAAATATTAGAAATGATCTTTCTTTATTAGATTTAAATGAGAATTTGAATTTTAACATGACATAATGGAGAAAAAGGATTCTTATAACTGACCCAACTAGTGGGACAAAGGCTTGATGATGTTGTTGTTGTTGTATAATATAAGATAATAATATTTTATAGGGCTTTAATTAGGCTATACTTTCTTATTACTCTCCCATAAGTTTTGCACCTAAACATGTTGAAACTAAATGCATTAAGATTAGCCATTTCTGAACCAATTTAAAACTCTAATTAATCTATAGTTTTTCGATGTTAATGAGGATTTGATCCTAGGTTATTTTTTATTTTATTTATAATATTTTCAAATAATTTTAATTGTGTGCTTATTGTTGATGTTGGGTCTATGTCATTTTAGCACGGTTGATCAATTCAAAAGAAAATATTCTTGCTTGGAGGAAAATAGTGGAAAAAATGTTTACAAGAGGAAACCTGATTCTCTTCCCAGGTAATTATTTTTTGGCACCAATTACTTTTTTTTCATCTCTTATTCAAAATATATATATCATAGGTTATTTTATATAGTAATTATGTGCTAATCATTGATGTTATAACTTATATTCTTCTCATTTTAGTGGGGTTGATCAGTACAAAAAACTGTCTACTCATGGTGAAAAAGAAGCAGGCATGGTACTGTTAGAGAGGAGAAATGTTTCTCTTTCTAGGTAATTATTTCTTAACACTCAAAATTTTGTTCCATTTCTTTTCCAAAATTATAACTAAGATTAGATTATATTAGTATTTATGTATTAATCATGCTTTCTAGAGTGTATATATATATTATTTATAATTTTATTTTATTTATTTATAAATATTAAATTTCTTGGGATCAAATATTATCCTCTAAGCATGCTAAATTTTTTTAAACTCCAAAAGTCTATTTTGATTTATTACCTCTTTTCTGTAATTATTAATTTGAGATTTATTTTTTCAATTTTTACAGCAGGAAATCTGTGCTGAAAAAGGAGAAGAAGAAGAAGAAGAATTCAATATATAAGGCTAAGGTTTTAAAGTTAAAAGAGAAAAGGAAGCGCTCGCTCTCGGCAAGCAGTGATTTTGAGTTAGATTGGTATCTAGGCTCTAAACGATTGAAGGTAGCAAATGATGTCTATGACACCACTACCTGTAGCAGAAATAATGGCGAGGAGAAGTGCAGAGGAGGGGTGGAAGAAGCAGCAGATTATATGGAAGTAGAACCTGTGATGCCTTGGGATTTGCTTATGGATGGTGTCACAAGATTGATGGACAGTTTGAGCCTAGTCGAGAACCTTCATTCAGATATGAGTGTTCATTCAGATATGAGTGTTGATGATATCACAAATCTCATGATGGATATGAATATGATTGATCAGATAGATCAGATAAACCTTCGTATGGATATAAGTGTTGATGACATCACAAATCTTATGACAGGTTTAAGCTTGATTGAGCACTCAGATCACAAAATGGATACATATATTGAGGATATTACAAATCTTATGAAGGTTTTGAGCTTGGCAGGTATCGAAGAGAGTGCTTCTGTATTGAGACTTAATTCATTGATCAGTACTAGATGCTGATTTTTTTTTATATTTGAAGGATAGAAAAATTTACATGTTTATGAAATTGTAATGTTAAATTGTATCAATAAAATATTTTTTTTCCTTTATACCTCTTCAGTTAGCTTTTAACAGCACTTTTGTATTCAATATGTGATTATATATGGTTTTTGAGTTTCAGCGACTTTCAAATAAATTTCACAGTAAGCTAAACAAACTTATTAGAATTCTTTCGATGGGATTTTCTCTTTCTTCATAATAAAATAAATCAATAAATGATTTATTAAACTTTAGCTTTTACTGATTTCTCTCGCTAATCTGATTGACATCTGAAATTGATCAAAAATGACGACAATGGTTCTAAGGAGGCAAATAGGAAGAGGGGAAGCCAATTGATCTCTTATAATCCATCAAACAAGCTACGCATATCGCTCTAGAAACCTACCTCATATTAAAGAAAGTAAGCCAATTCTTCCTATTTTTCCGATCACATTAGAGTATCATAATGAATATTAAAGAAAGTAAGCCAATCCTTCCTACCTCTAAAGTGCTTAAAAGATAGCAAACCGCCCTTAAAGAGTTGTTGAATTTTGAACGATAAGGAGGCAAAAACCCTTTGATGACACATTTTAATATAATTCCTCTCATCCCAAAGAAACCAAAACACCAATAAAGGAATGAGGGTGAAAATATGCCTTTTTTACTTTAAGATGATACCAACCATCTAAAAAATTAGGAATAGCCAAGTTATTAAAACCAATCTTAATTTGCAAACCTTTTTATAAAGCAGTCCAAACTTTAGTAGCCACACGCTCATTCAAAAAACCATGGCTAATAGTCTCAACATAATAACAACATTGACATTTAGAAACTAAATATAAACCTTTATCTTGTAATCTACTGTCAACAAGAATAAAACTTTTTAAAATTCTCCAAACTAACATAGAAGAAGAAGAAGTTAAAGGAGTAGAAGAATTCCAAATCTTATCAAAGGTAGGGATAAAATCTTTTTTATTTCTAATTAAATGCCACACTTTATTAAGACTAAAATTATCATTCTTAGATAACTTACACATAATTTTATAATTATAATTATTATTAATGGGGATATCACAAACCATATCCACCAAATTTTGAGGAATGCACTCAAGAAGATAATTTTTGGACCAAACATCATTACTGATGAACCAAGAAGCTTTCAATAAGGATGTTGAATGAGTATTGAGGTGGGAGTCCAAAGACCCCTCACCAAACCAATCATCCTGCCAAAAGAAAAATGAACCATTACGAATTTCTCATTGAATAATTGATTTTGCAAACCATTTAATGTTGCACAATCTTTTCCACCCCTGAGATTGACCTTGTTTAAAAGAGCAAGAGGTCGAATGTTTGTTATATAATATTTTTTATTCATGAGTTTGGCCCAAAGAGATTCATTATTCCTGAGTTTCCACCATAACTTGAAAGAAAATGTTTTAACCAAATCATAAATGAACTTGCAATCCAGCCACCCCTCTAAAAAAGGGCCAGTATAGGTACCCCAATTAGACCAATGCATCCTTTTAGAATTATTAGTGGAGCCCCAAAAAAATTTATTTAAGGATTTCTCCAAGCTATCACAAATGCCTAAAGTAGGATTAATGGTTTGAAGGAGATAGATAGACATAGAACACAAAACACTCTTAATGAGAATAAGTCTAGCCCCCATAGAGAGAAATTTAAATTCATAGGCAGAGAGCTTCCTATTAATGGTAGCAAACATATTATCAAACAAAAAAGACTTATTACAGCCTTTATACAAAGGAGTTATACAGTAACATATGGGTAAAACTTGATTGCAAAAGTTAATGCATAATTTAATATTCTCACAATGCACCAAAGACATACCTTTGCCACCAATGAAATAACATTTGCTATTATTAAAATTAAGAGCACTTTCCCTTTCAAAAGTAGAAAGAAACTTCTTGACCTTCTTAACACAATTAATAGAACCATTACAAAAGATGATTGATAACCCAAAGTCGCAATCCCTCTAATTAGACTCTAAGGTTGACCTCTATAATTCAAGTTTGCCTTCAACTCCCTCTCTAGTCTTATCAACAAGAAGAACATCATCAGCAAAATGTATAACTTCACAACAAAGCTCGACAATAGGGAGAGAATTTGGCAGATATACGGATTTAGCCGAAGAAGCGCAAAATGAAGAAAGATGGATACCTTCGCAACGACCAAGCTCCCGTCGGAGGTGAGAGAGGTGTGACTTCCGATGCGACAGAAGAACGACGAGGAGGTGTGACTTTGAATGCGACAGGAAGGAACGTCGTCGAAGGAGGCGATGCGATAGGAAGGAACGTCGTTGTAGGAGGCGAAGAAGTTATTTAGCGACTATAGCCGAGAATGCGCAGAGGTGAAGTCGAAGAAGAGTCGAAGGGCAGAGGAGAGAAGTCGAAGAATTAAACGAACAAATGAAACAAATGCACAATCAATCGGTTAAATAGGATAGTTTGCGTCGAATTTGCAGCGGAATTGCGACAGATTTTTCGCCGCAGATTTGCGGCAGAAATTCTGCCACAAAAAAAACGTAAAAAATTTCCATCGTAAATTTGTCACCATTTTTGACAAAAAATAATCTGCCGTAAAGTCCGCTGCAAATCCGCCGCAAATGCTAAATTTCTTGTAGTGAGGATTATTGTTTGGCGTAGCCGAGCAAACCAGAATCAAATTGGGATTTTGTGTCAATCATTATAAGTAATTGTTATTTATTATTGAATAAACGTAAACTTCTTTGTTAGAGGCATAATTTGTGTTATTTGTATCAAACTATTTGGATTATTTATTAGATCGTCAATCCTATCATTATTGTGAAATTTATTCATTATTTGCTAACACTTGTAAAGATTTTTTCATGCTCGTATGAACTAGCAAGTTTCATAAATAGATTATTCCTAATTTATTTCTGCATAACCTCATGTATATCATTTTTTATATTTTCATACACATGCTCTAATTGAAGGTAATAAATGTTATATTGGCAAATCATTCCTTATTATGAAATAACAATTGTCATATTGAATCTATAAACCTATTGAAAGTGCTTATGAATTTTTTTAGAAAACCATATGTTTGAATGCATTGAAGTGTACGTCGGTAGAACATTATTGGATATTGCTAGCTAGGACGATGAGCCCTCAAAGTGATGACTCTATAGGAAATCATTGGATTTTCTTGGGTTGGTGTTTACCTTCTTAGTGTTTGATATATGATAAACCGACTATAACTATATGCATATAAATGTGCTGATATATAATTGGATATGGATTGAAATTAAGGAATGACTGATAAGACATTTCGAGCTACGATGATACCTAGGCATTAATAGTAGTTTGGCACATACTTACATCATTAGCATTCTAGAGTCCGTTGGAGGAAACATGGCATGTGTCATTACTACTTTGATATAGTGATTATAGGCTGCTACACTCAACTTTTGGCTATTCATATTACATGCCTCATTTTTTTATCATTTATGCTTTGATAGATATGAGTTATTTGTTGAGTTTGATTTATCAAACTCACCCATTATCTTTTTTTCACAACAGGGGCGTGTTTAACAAACGGGCCGTTATCTCACGAGCAAAGTTATCAATAATAGATAATATTTTGGTATTTTATATTTTAGTATATTATTATATATTTATTTCGTGGGTTAGGCAGTTTCTTTCTTGTTATTTATTTTATTTACATTTCCTTTGTTTGTATCAATACTATGGCTCTGAGTGTTCTTCTATTTGAATTTCTATTAATGAAATGAATATTTAATTTCTTTTCCATTACTTACTCTGATATAATTGGTTATATTATTGATTTATGCACTTTTATCTTTTGTGAGTATAAAACAAATTTATCTATCATTTATAGTGTCCCGTGTTGCCGGGGTGTATCGCCTTTCGAACCGGGGGTGTGACATCGTGAACATCCCGCGTGGATCTTGTGAAGATCATTTGAGGATCTCTATGAAAATTTCTCATGGATCTCGTGAAATCCTGTAAAGATTCTTGCGAAGATTCGATAAGGATGAAGATCTTGTGAGGATCCCATGAGGGTCTTGTATACTATGATGTGTCACCTTAGTCTCAGCAATGATTGGACCAATACCTCACATGATTTTTATTTCTCTAAGAACATCTTATTCTAGCGTTGAGGATAACGATAAGTTGTTAAATAGTACTCTCTCGGCTCTTCTTACAAACTCTCAATATTTGTTATTGTAGCTTCATGAGTTTGTGAAGAATGTCAGAATTAATAAAATTATAATATTATCATTTTAATATTATAACAAATGCTTAATATGTTTTTAAAAATTAATAATTTTGATTTTTATTTCTCTAAGAAAATTATAATATTATCATTTTTAAAAATTCTTTTCATTGTATTCTTTTATTACACTATTCTCTTGCATATTTGTATTAGGCTTAGTTTGGGACGGCATTGTTATTGCTTCAAAAAGCAGCTTTTTAGTACAAAATTAAAATTTTTGTACTAAAAAAATTTATTTTAAGAAGCAGTAAGAAAGCCGTCCCAAACGAAGCCTTAGTCTTAGGATCGTTCAAATAAATAAAAAAATAGCCTTCTATGTTTTCTGCTAGAAATTAGTAGTGGTTCTCGGTTTCACTATGTGACTCTGTTTCATAGCCTTTGGCCTGTCAATAAGATGAGAAATTTTTTTGTGCGGTCACCAGACGGTCCGAACGTGAATCAGGATGTGCCACATCACCCGGTACACAGCACCGGTACACAACTAAAAGATGATGTGATGCATTCTGATTCTCATCCTGACGGCGTTCGTGACCTTAGAGAATAATTTCACCAATAAGATGTGCTATTTGAAAGTTAAGGACATCAAGTGTTGAATATTAACACTCTTTTTATAGTCTATGTGCATTATCCAGCTTGCATATAACAAAAAAATTTATATAAAAACTCATGTCATACCACGACATAATTAGGCATAATAATAAAAGCTCTTTTCAAAAAAAAAAAAAAAATTCTGCTCTCTGCTAAAAACTTACTGTTTTTGTGAATGTGAAATGCTCCAATAAAAACCTAAGGTATAAAAGACAGCTATGCATACCAGAGACACCGAAACAGAGTTCTAAAACCTGCTTCGATGACAACAATGGCAATGGCGCTTAGGTCAAAAGTATGAATGGTATATAATGTCTACTAGTTCTTCAACTTTTAAAGGGCAAGCCATCAAAACCACAAAAGTAACAATAATACCGAACAAAGATAGGAGCATTCACACGATTAATCTGTCTCTAGAGTCTAGAGGCAAAATTAATCCAGCTCCTCTCAATATCATTTAAATTCAGAGTTTGCTTAATGACAATAGAAACAATTTCAGTTGTTTACAAGCCCATCCCAATGCTGAAAGGGCCACGTGAAAAGAACACCAAGCTATAAACTAATGATATCAAACAACAGAAATTCATCTCAAACTGCTTCCTTGTCATAACAGAAATAATATCTAAACCTTGACAATTTATCAAAACTTGCTAATGTAAGATTGATGATCGCACTTTTTAGACTTCAGGATAATTCATCTGAGAAGTTAACAGCCAAATCCCAATAGTGAGGAACGCCAGCATCAGCAAACACTTTCCTGGCAGCAGCCTCACTTCTGCACTGGTGCACAAGGAATCTGTTAAAGCTTGGCTTAGCAGTACTGCCCTGCCATACTAGAACACACCTATTAAGACGAATGTCCTTGTCCTCATCTCCATTTTCATCATCACCGACAGCAGCAGCCCAGTTAATTCGTTTAAGCATCAGCTTACCATACCTTTTAATGGACTTCCGGACACCTTCAACAACCACGACACTTATACCATCCGATATTACGGAACATCCAGTGAGGCGGTTCTCCTGAGCATTCACATCAACCTTAAAGCGTGTTTGAGGATGAGAAAGGTCATCGATTCTATAGACTGAAACAAGAGTCTCAAGCATTGAGGGGTCCTCAAAGAGCTTCCTCTCTTTCTTCTCACGGCGCTCTTGTGGAGTAAGCTTGCGGGCAATATTTCTATCGATATGAGCTTGCTCACGCTCAAGTGCAGCAGCTTTAACTTCCTTTTCCATTTTGGTGGGATCCTGAGTAGCCTCGGAGGAAAGGACTTTCATAAGGTTGCTCATCTTTATTTTGGGTTTGGGGGGTTCAATCAGACCTTGCCTTATCATCTCCTGCCTATCTCTTTCTTTAGCAAGTCGTCTTTGTGTCCTAAGTTTCTTCTGCTCTTTCTTTGTTAACTTCAAAGGCTGGGGCGGTGGTGGAGCGGGCTCTGCTGGTGGTTCAACTGGGCGAGGATGTTCCACATAAATGGTTATCTTTTCTAAGTTCAAGTTATCTTCAGAAGTATCATGATAGGTACCAGATGGTAAGAATGGTTTGTCCCTGATCATAAGTTGCAACTTCAAATAAGAATATTTGTTTAACAAGAAAAGCAAAACTGCAATAAGAATTGGTAACTTACCACCACTCTATTTCAGGAACTTCATCTTTCTTTTTCTCCTTGAAAGTTCTCTCACCCACCGCAATTAAATTTGGGTTATCATCAGGTTCGGCCTTTGCCTTTGCAAGCTGTGATTGCTTTACTTTCAATTCCTTTGCTTGGGCTTCTCCAAATTGATTCTGTTAGGATGAGCACTACAATTAAGCTTATTAAAACAAGTTTCCAAGTAGTTCAAAAGCAACGACACAATGCTGACATTACCTTGATTTTCATAACCTCAGCCTGCTTTGACCATCTTCCCTCTTCCACAAACTGAAATGATGTCCTTTTAGGCCTCACCAGCTTTGCTTTATTGATACCTATGCCGGCATCAAAATGCGTGTTCAGCTCCGTATCAGCATCGAGTTCTGGTCTGAGTATCTGAAAAGCCTCTTTCTTCTGCTTATTTATATTGACCTGAAAAAAAAAAAAACAAATGTCAAGCTTCTTTCAAAAAAATGCCTGTGAATTATAATGAAAGAAATGGCTTTCTGCATACCTTCAAAGTACTAAGATTTGTCACCTTAGGCTTATTAATAACATTGCCATGCTCATCTATTTCTCTTCCCTGGGCATCTAATCTCAGAACTGGACCTTTGGTAGATTTCGGCATTAGCACAGCATCTGTTACAGATGAACCAGGAAACATATTTATCAGAGGTGCAAAATCAGGATCCTGATGAAATCCCATTTTTGCAGCAAGCTCTTGTGCACGCTTCACTGCCTCATAACTAGCTGCAGTTGCCAGGACAGGTATGGTACCGTCACCACCTGCAATTGATGCGTTCTCGGATGGTGCAGACCCAACAGCTATTTTTGGAGCAGATGGCATCATCTGAATAGGAGTTGAAGCAGAAAGAGATGAAGAAATAGAAGCACCATGTCTACTAGCTGCATCCAAAGGCTTCCAAGATTCTTTGTGCAAACTATCAATGGAACCTGCACCGGGCTGTTTATTTAGCTGTAAAGCAATACTGCATGAAGATTAGGCATCCCAAAAGTTTACAAAAATACTACATTATTTAAGTACAGTACGGTCATAATTACCACAGGAATCTTCTTTAGCTTCTCTGCCAATTCCTTCTGCATTTGTAAAGCTTTCTTAGCTTTTGCTAAAGCATCACGAGAGAAGCTGCCACTTTTGCCAGCAACTGAGGATGTTGTTCCATCTGTACTAGATTTTCCAGTAACCTCATCAGATCTGATAATACTAACTCCCTCATTTTCATTGGTGGCAGTAATTGAAGATACCTTAGTATGTATGGAATGAGAGTTGGACGAAGTCTTGGAAACATTTGGAGCTACAGCAAGTGGTTCCTCAGCAAAAGCCTGCAGGAACAAGAAATGCATAAATAGATTACAAAAAAAAAAAAATTAGAGAGACAGCAGTTATATATAGAGAACAGGTACAACTAAACAGCCCACAGTATTGACAGACATCATAAGACAATTTATAATTGAGGCCTAAGCACTTCTGAACGCTTCATGATTTGTAAAACTGTATCCATGCTACCCAACTATGATGCACCAACATACCTTCATAAGAGGGCATGCAGCGTCTGACACACAGACACGTGCCCAACAGGGCTGGGACACGTGTCGAACACGACAGAACCATGTTGAATTAAAATAATATTTAAATTAAAACAGACACGCGTGCCCTATTATTTGATAATTAAATTAATTTAAATTATCAAAATTTTACATTTTAATATTCAAACCGCATCTAACATCCCATATTCACATGTTAGTGGCGCCAATATGCTATGGGGTTTACTTTTCACGATCCTACTCCTTCGTCTTCTTCCTTTACGCGACCAGGCAAGTAAGGCGAGCAGACCGGGCGAGTGACTGTTCAATTAAAGCCCCGTTTCCTCAACGTCTTCGTTAGCCGTTCGTTTTCGACTCTTCGTCCATTCTGCGATGAGGTGAGGCCAACCAAGCAAGCAACTGCTCAATTCAAAGCCCGGTACGTCCGATTGAAGCCATTATCTCATCCTTCTCTTCATTTCTGAGCAAGCATATAACTCGTTCTTCTTCGCCATTTCCATAGGCACCGAGGGCATCGAAGGTTCTGACTCTCGTGTCTGCTCTATCAACGGCAGCGAGGAGACCTGTAAGTATAATGTCTCGAATAATTTTTTTTTCTTAATGCTAATTTCATGTAAATACCAATTTTGCTTTACTCTTTTCTTAATGCTAATTTCATCCAATGTTCCGACTCTTGCTTTACAATTTTGCTTTACTAATTTCATGCAAATACCCTACACGGCTGTTAATATAATCTTGTGTGAATAAAATCAGGTCCAATGTTTGGGACTTTTGGTATAAATTAACAATTTGGTGAAATTAAAATTCTTGTAAAACTCAACCCCTTTCATGTCTTATTCAATCTTATTCAATCGTTTGAACATAATTGATTCAATGAGATAGATTACTTATGATTGTGTTTACCTTTAATTCTAATTCTTATGTTTTAGTCTAAGCAAAAGTGTATATTTAAATGCTGTAGCATTAATCTTTTCATTAGTGTTATTATCTTTTAAATTTTTTTCAAGATCCTCATGCATCTAAATAAGTTGGAATAATGTAGGCTTCATTATGGGTTCATATTTGACTTGAAGCTACGTTTAAGGTCAACATAATTGTTTGCATATGATTGCCTAATGCTTATGTTTTATATGATTATCGGGAATGCTTGTTCTCAATTGGGTTAAACTTTAAATGTTTTACAATATGTCATCACCTAATTTGCTAAGACTTTATTTTTTCCATTCCATCAGTGTTTTAAAAAACAAAATGAGCTCTAGTAGTGGTGGATCTAGGAGTGGCGAAGGTTCACAGAGCCTTCTGTAGAAGCCAATAAGCCCTTATGGAATCATGTTACAAAGTTAGGAAAAACTTTTGAAAGTGGAGGAAATGTGTCATTCAAATGCAATTATTGTGTTGTCACCTACAAATGATCATATTCGAAGGTGAAAGCACATTTACTTAGAATTGCTATCCATAGAATTAAAATATGCCCTAAGATTACTACTTCGCAGTTAAATAAGTTGCACAGATAAGTTGGTGAAGCTGAAACGATCAAATGGGCACTACTTAAAGAGATACATTTGGCCTCAACTCATTCATCCCATATTGCTTCCTCCTTCGTTAGAGTTGATCATCTTGCTACTAACATTAATATTGGTTCATTTAGGAGTAAAGGATATGAACCTAAGAGAAGAAAATGTGTTGCTACTAGTTTTTTAGAGAAGACATTTAATATGCAGATGCGAGAGCAACTTGATGGTGAAATCGCGAAGATGTTTTTTTCGGCAAGACTTTCTTTCAACCTTGCTAGAAATCTTTATTATAAGAATACATTCACTTTTGCATGCAATAACAACTTTGTAAGTTATGTTCCACCTGGATACATTACAATAAGATCAAAATTATTGAAGAAGGAGAGAAAAAATACTTAAGACATTACTTGTACCTACAAAAATAAGCGTGGAAAGTGAAATGTGTTAATTTAGTGTGTGATGGTTGGACTGATCTCCAAAGAAGACCACCCATCAATTTCATGGTTGTTATAGATAATTACCCAATGTTCATCAAAGTTGCGAATTGTGAAGGGCAATCCAAAGATAAACATCTCGTTTCCAATTTTATTTAAGAGGTGATAGTGATGATTGGACCATCAAATATTGTTCGGGTTATCACTGATAATGCACCAGTATGTAAAACTACAGGACTACTGGTAGAGCAAATATATCTTCAAATCTTTTGGACTCCATGTGTTGTGCATACTTTAAATCTTGCTCTGAAAAATATTTGTGCAGCCAAAAATACTGAGGCAAATGAAATCATTTATAATGAATGTCATTGAATAACAATGATTGTAGGTGACGTTGTTTTGATTAGAAATTTCATCATGAACCACTCTATGAGACTGTCCAACTTTAATGATTTCTCATATTTGAGAATGTTAGCTATGGCTGAAACTCGGTTTACCTCTATTATAGCCATGTTGAGGAGATTCAATCATATCAAAAATGCTTTCCAATCCATGATGATCAGTGAGAAGTGGTCTTGCCATCGAGATGATGACATTGGAAAGGCAGGATACATAAAAGAGAAGATCTTATAGATGATTTATAGTGGAATGATATCGATTATATTTTTGGCCTTTACTGGTCCAATTTATGATATGTTGAGAGTGGCTGACACGAACAAATTATGCCTACACCTGATTTATGAAATGTGGGACACTATGTTAGCTGAAGTGAAAGAAGTTATATTTAGACACGAAAGAAAAGTACATGATGTAGACTCAAGTTTTTTTAGCGTTGTTTATATTATTCTTGAGGATAGGTGGCGCAAAAATAACACACATTTTTATTGCTTAGCTCACTCATTAAATCTAAGATAAATTTGAATATATCTTTTATAATTAATTTTTAATTTATTGAATAGTGATTCTCTAATTTTACTTTTTTGTATTCTTTGAAGATATTCAAGCAATGAATGTCTTCAAGAGACCCTCAACGTGTCTTTCCATAAAAAGATTTAGAAGTTTCAAATATGAGAAAGACATACTTGAAACGTTATTTTCCAAATGAGAAAAAGAGAAGAATAATTAATATAAAACTTGCAAAGTTCTTTGGATATTTAGAGAATTTTGATGATCAAGAATCTTTGGTTGATAGATGGAGGATGGATCCAAAGATGTAGTGCTTGGTCCATGGGGCTTCAACACCGCTACTTCAAACAATCCTTATAAAACTTATTGGTCAAGTTTTCATCTTCCTCTTATTGTGAGAGAAATTGGAGCACATACTCAATCATTCAATCAATGAAAAGGAATAAAATTACTCCACAACAGGCTGAAGATTTAGTTTATATGCATACAAATATTCGTCTTCTATCAAGAAAGACCTCACTTTATATGAAAGGTGATAACAAGATATGGGATATTGCTGGAGATGGGTTCGAATACTTTGATGATATGGGAATATTGGAGATGTAAATCTTTCTCTTGATGAACTAGAGTTAAAAGCAATGATATTCAATGATGATAATGTTGAAGATCAAAGACAAACCTCTGAAGTTAATCCTATTATTCCTTTTAATTAGTAGTTGAAGTTTGATGTTGTACTGAATGATTTTTTGCTTTTTTTTTGTTGCACTAGACATTTTATATTTTAAGCTAGACAAGTAATTATGATATTGATTTATTATTCTTTGACATTTCTAATGTGATGCTATATTAATTTCTATACATTATTTAAAAATTATAATGTCGTGTCTACGTCGTACACGTGTCCTATATTTTATATGATGGTTGTGTCCTGTGCCCCGTGTCGTGTCCGTGCATCATAGCTAGCAGTCTATCAGAGCTAGTTCCACATCGAAAGAGTTGGGGTGTCAAATGAAATCCCTCATTCCAGCATATTGTACCATAGGTAATTCTTCACATAGTGGATTTGTGGACCAAATGAAACCACTCGTAAACAAGGATTCAGTAAAACTCGGTTCTCCAAAATGGTGGTTAAATGAAGATAACAACACAGTATAGTTAAATTACAAATTTTAATCAACCAAAGAGTCTCCAAGGATTCGAAATTAACCCAGGCATAATGCTGCACTCCCAGAAAAATTCACACAAAAAAAATGAAGCCAAATCATTAGACAATAAATTGTGATATCATGCCAAAGATTCTTTCATCCCTCCTAGCACTTTTGTTAGATAGTTTTTAATCCAGATAAAAATTTTAGCAAATATAGGCTATCTTATTAGAATATAAGATGTTTTATAAACATATAAAATCGTTGATCCAAATATAAGGTGTTCGTACACATATAAGGCCTTAATCCCCGCCATAACACAGGACGACCCTTAAAAAAAAGAATAAGTAATATTTTCCCTTCTAAAAAAAGTATGGCAACAACTTTCTTATAATTGTCACGCTAGTAGATCTCTTTGTAGAAAACTATTCCCAACACAAAAATTTCTGAAAATCACTAAAAAAACTGTAACCAAGAAGAACTATGACAGCGCTTCAAAAATAAAATAATGAAAAAGTTATCCCAAGCATAAAATTAATGAGAGAAACTTTTGAAAAGCGCCTACTCAGCTGCATTGTTTAATCATCTTTCCCAAAGACAGCTTTTCTAAGTAAAATTCTAAAATAGATAGAGGAAAATTAACCAATTTTTTTTATCTTAACAGACACTAAATTTTTGGTTGCTGCTTTTACAATCACATAAAAAACCCAAACGAAAAATAAGAGTAAAGGGCATCCACAAAACTAGTCAACGAGGGAACTTGATAGCAAGGTAAAGGGCATCCCCCAAAAGATCTCATAAAAATAAGCCAACTTACTGAGTCAAGACCATCTCCTTAACTAGGTTCCCACCCTCTCAGATCTGTCATAGCTGTCTTCATTAATTAATAAACTCAATTTCTTCATTTTTGCTTTATTATATACTTAACAGGATATACATTCATGTTGTTTGGCAAAAACATTTTTAGTGCATCTATACTTCTACTTTCTAACATAAAAATGAACCAACGGCTTAAGCACTTGATAATGGAGACAACTTATTTAACAACACTACTTAACAAAAAACCAAAATCGCCTTTTAAAAGTAAATATATGGTGCATTGAATATGAAAGAGAAAAATGTAGCGGTCCATAGCAAATGAGACAAGTCTCCAGCAAATAACTTTGCCAATCATGCAATTGGGTAGATAACAAAGTGAGGGCAGATTTAACTAGAATCTCATTATGATTATATCACTGATTTACCCACAAAAATCCATTAATTAAGTTCCACACATGCCAGCTCCATCAAGCACAATAAACACTAATAAAGGATTTATTGATTTTTTTTATTTCTTTTGTTAACTTAATCTTCAGAGATATTATAGTCATTTTTAATGGTTCAAACATTGCCAGTTCTCTCAAAAGAACAAATTAAAATAAAACCCAGAAGTTGAGGATATAGTTAATATTTTAAATACCATCACAAAGAACAATAAATGTCATAGGATCAAATTGGTAAATAATTGCTCAGCAAGGCCTCTTTTCCCACAGCCTTTCACTGCATCTTCTTCCTCCAAATACTATGTCTTACTAAAATAAAACCAAGAACTTAAGGATATAGTTAATACTTAATATTTTAAATACCATCACAAAGAACAATAATGTCATAGGATCCACCAATTGGTAAATAATTGCTTAGCAAGGTCTCTTTTCCCACAGCCTTTCACTGCATCTTCTTCCTCCAAATACTATATGTCCTACTAAATTGTTCCTATCCGCTCACCCCCATCGCTCTTCCCTGGCATCATTCTCTCCTCCACCTTGCTAAAGTACAATGATCTACAATTATACTACATACTATGCATTGGCTTTTCACACTTCTCATAAAGAAACTCGTTTCATTGAAACTCTCTAAAGAAAATTGTGAAATCAACTTCAGCTATTGTCAAAACTAATTTCTGATGCATGTGCATTTGTGTTAATTTAAACATGAAAAAAATAATGCATTCTAAAAGCAAAGTAACAACCTAAGTCGGAGAGGAATCATGATTCCAATCTAAGTGCCGCTACCAAATTCTTTTAAATATTTTTGGAAATCACCTTTTATTTTTTTTTTTTTAAACATCCTAGCATCTAGTAGCACTTCAGTTACCATATCCCTGAAGTGAGCAACACATGCTCAGTCCTTATTCTTATTTTCTCTAAGCACAATTTACAGCTTTAGATTTGATTAGAAGACTTGCAGCAAATTATGTACATAACACAATTACACAAACCATACTATCCACAAAATAACAAAAACAATCGCATATAAATAATCATTGATCATATTATTAAAAACGTCGCACATAAATAATAATTGATCATATTAAAAACTCACTTTTGCTAGTGAACCGCTCGTGGGAGGAAACGCATTGCTTCGGTCACCATTAGCATTAGCCAAATGTCCAGTGTTCGATTCAACCTGGGATTTATCAGATGAAACAGAAGCTTTTGAGACCACAGACGTTTCCTGCTTCTCCTGCTTAAACTCATCTTTAAATCGCCGATCATTTCTAACAATTTCTTTTGCTTCTTCACCGTCTATCTTCTCTTCCTGCTCAGTATCGTCACGTGACTTTCTTCTATGTCTGCTACTCCCATTCATTTCTTGTTCCTCCTTCCGTATACGTTTCACATCATCTTCCGTAACCATCATCTCTTCTTTCCTTCTATCCTTAGAAGTCTTTCCCCTCCTAGCCTCCTTGCTATCCTCTGAAAACACCCTCACATCATCCAGATTCCTGTCTTCAACACGCCTCATTGATTTCCTATGCTCTGCATCAGAAACCCTAGCACGCTTGCCGTTGTTATTCTCAATTTCCTCACCATCACTATCCCTATTATCCTTCCTCTTCCTATGACGCCTCTCCGTGGACTCTTCATAAGAAAAACCTTCCCGCTCGACTGATCTCCTAATCTTATTGGACGACCTCTCGTGCTTGCGCTCTCCACCGTTCTCCAAATCCTCCTTGGAAGAGCGGCGATGGCGCCGATCCCCCTCTCGATCGCGCTCCACGGAGTCCCTAGCCCTAGGGTCGTCATCTGAGGGAGAATCCCCTCGTGATCTTTTGCGGCGCTCAACTGAATCCCTGAGCCGATCGGGAGAGCGATCGCGCCGACGAATATCGTATTCCGGCGGTGAATCGTCGATCGAGTGGTGCCGTCGTTCGGATTCGCCGTAGCGCTCGTGCCTCCGTTCCTCCCCGCTGTGGTGGTGACGATGCTTTTTCCGATCCCTTTCAAACTCCCGGTCGCGAAAGGAAGAATCCGCATCCCTATCCCGTTCGCGTTCTTCTCTGGTTTTCCGACTGGATCTGTCCCGCTCGGAAACCCTATCCATGGCTTACGTCTAGGGTTTTCCTGCTCCCCGAAGGATGAGTAGATTATGGGTCACGACACACTTTACAACCGGAGCCTGAGCTGAAAGCCGAGCCTTCCGCTATTTTAAGCTGCAGCAAGAAGGGTAAGGAGCGTGTACCTATAAATAAGGGGGCTTTACTATTTTGATAGTTATTATGAAAAAACTAAAAGTTTTATAATTGTTTTGTTTATTATTATTACTATTATTATTTAATTTGGATGAGGGATATTTGATTTTATATGCTTCATAATATTTAAAATTTAAAAATATATCAGCTATTTTATTTATAAAAAATATGTTAAAAATTCTTTGGACCAAAATACCCATTTTCATTTTGAACCACAAATTCTTATTATTATTTTTTAAATTAGCCTCAATCAAAATTAGTTTGAACTTAGAATTGTTGACCCTGATTTTCTCCTAGACCAAGGTCAAGGAGTTGACCTGGTCAAGTTTGACCAGACTAGACCCCAGAGCCCATCCCAATGGGTTCAGGGAGTCAAGCCAAGTCTGCTGAGCCCAGACCCAGGCCCTGAGTCAACCTGGTTGACCAGGTCAACTCAGGTTGACCCATTAGGCCCATATGGGTCTAAATCAAGTCCAAATCAGATCCAAGCCCAACCAAGGGCTTCAAGGCTCGACCCCTCCCCTCTTTGACCCATTTGACTAGGTTGACCAAGTCAACCCTTGACTTGGTCAACCCTAGCCTCTAATGGGTCTAAATGACCTATTAAGGCCCATTTAAGTCCTATTCAAGCCCAAATCCAATTCAAACCCTCTCTTAGGGCTCCAACCTCATCCCGTGGACTCCATTAACATAATGGACTCAAGTTGACCAAGTCAAGGTTTGACTTGGTCAACCCAAGCCTTAATAGGTCAAATTGACCTACTGAAGACCTATGAAAAGCCATTAAGGACCTTCCAAGTGATCTCTTGACCCGAGTCCACGGCCTAGGATGTCTAGAGCCCTCCTAATCAAACCTAGAAGCCATCCTAACCGTTCATCCTAAGGCTAGGGGTATAAATAGAGAGTTAGGGCTTCATTAGAAGGGACTTTTGGCTCTCGTTTTCACTCCAGCCTCCCTAAGTCAGAGAACTCTAGTGTGTGAGCTCTCTCGACCTCCCTCTGTCTCCCCCACTCAAATCCAACCGTCAAACGCTCGCCGGCGGCAGAATCTCCGGCAAACCGAGACTAGGAGTCTTCCAAGGCCATTTGCGCTCGATCCAGACGTTGGGAGCCCAAGGGACCTTCTACAATCTTATTCTTGGACAATCCACAAGTTCAACAAGCCCTCTTATGGTCCAATCCGTCCATAAACTAAGGTATAATCGTTAACCCTAGCTAGAAACACCTATATCTAAATAACTCTCTGCACATTGCGATTCAAGCCACGAGATTGTTCCCACACGATTTCTGTTCATGATGTTAGTATAGGTTTAAAATTTCGCTCGTTTTTGTTCACCAGATCGAGAGAAATCGCCAAAAAATGAGTTAGGGCTTCGGGTTACGGCTGCGTCCGCTGAGATTCAATCAGGACCGTTGATCTCGCGATCAACGGTCAGGATTCCATCCTCCAGCGGCTCGGGTTGACCGCGGACTTCGATCCCGCGGTTACGCCTGACACCTGGCATGATCTCGACCGCCCACTCAAACCGCGGGCGATCAAACGGCGGAGGGAGCTAGTCCTACGTGGCTAAGTGGCATCGACCGCGGCAATCATTGTCGCGGTCATTACGCGATGATTGCCCGCTGCGGCAATCATTGCCCCAGGACCGCGGGCCCAATCCGAGCCCGCCGCGTGTCCCAGCCAGCCGCCGTAGCGCGGTTCCTCTCCCCAATCATTGCCCGGGACCGCGGAGCCAGTCCCGGGCCGCCACGTGGCTGACCGCCGCCGCCGCCATTTTTATTTATTTTATTTATTTATTTTTTTTGTATTTATTTTAAAAATCCTTTATTATTATTATTTAGATAATAAAAAAAATCAGAAAAAATTTTTTTTAATCATTTTAAATAATAATATGATTATTATTATTTTTTTATTATTTTTATTATTTTATTATTTTATTATTATATTATTATTATTATTTTATTATTATTTTTATTATTATTTTATTATTATTATTATTATTATTATTTTGTTATTATTATTATTATAATTATTATTTCAATTCATTATTACTATTATTGTTATTATTAATATTATCATAATATTAATATCATTATTAATAATAATATTATTATTTTAATAATAATATTATTATGTTAATATTTATATTTTTATAATATTAATACTTATTATTATTAATATTATCATAATATTGATATTATTATTAATAATATTATTATTATTCTAATAATATTATTATTATGTTAATATTCACATTATTATAATATTATTATTTAATATTATTATAATATAAATACCATTGCTAATAATATCATTATTGTTTTAATAATATTATTATTATGTTAATATTTATATTATTATAATATTAGTATTTTTTATTATTATTATTATTATTATTATTATATTAATATTGTTAACTAATAATATTATTATTATCTTTAATAATAGTATTATTATGTTAATATTAATATCATTATAATATTAACATTTATTATTTTATATTATTATAATATTTTAATAATTATTATTTAAATTTATTTTAAAATACAGATCTGATTATATCTGATTTATTTTGAAATTATTTTCAAATATTAAATATTTTAAATTATTTTAAAATGACCTTTAAACCTATTAAACTTCAAAAATTCATAACTTCCTCATTTTAAATCGGATTTTGACGCACAGTATCTCGTTCTTTTCAGAAAAATATGAATTTTAATCTAAAAACATTTCCTGCATTTGAGTCTGTCCTTTCTGGATGCTTTCTGTATGACTGTGTCATTTAGCTATTTAAATATTATTTAATTAATATGATTAATTATTTTAAAAAATAAAAAAAATTATTTTAAAACCCCCTTGGTGGCTGGTAGACCTCCCATACTTATGAACTGAAGTATTTTCAATTATCTTATTTTTTAAATTTATATTATTATTATTTATAATATTTATGTATTTTAAAAATGATTTTTTAAAATTATATATTATTTAAATCCTTTAATTTTGGAAGGTTCACCTCTTATGAAACTTTAAACCTAAGACCTATATGTGAACAGAATTCATGTGGAAGAAGGATTAGTGAATGATTGTGTCCCAATCATCCACTAATCACTTCACTAGGTTTCTTTACTTAGTATTTTCGTAGTCCTTGCATGTGTAGGTTGCACAAGCACTTAGCCTAGGCTCTCCTAGATCTAAGGACATGGTTTGGTGTGTTTATACTTGCTGCATTTACCCTCTATGTTGTGCCTAAGGGTTAGTTACTTCATTTCATTCCTACATAACGTAGTGACACCTTAAGGACAACAATTAAGGATCGTCTAGTGAACTTAGAAAAATTCCAGGAATTAGGGTAGAGCCCCAAATGACTTGAAATATGAAACACTTAAACATAGTGACATCTGGAACCCTCTAGAATTCTCTAGGAATTTTCTGGACTCTCTAAAACACTTAATTAGCAAACCCTAATTTACCCGTTAATTAAGCCTTAGAAACTTCAGAAAAATATAATAAATCCATTTTAAATTAGGAAAATACCCATAATACCTCAAACTCTCCAGAATTCAGTTCCCAACCTTAGATAATTAGGGCCCCTTAATTGGACATTAATCTGGACTTTAATTCAACCTTAATCAAAAATCACCTTTTTGCCTTAATTAAATCATTAAAAATTATTAAAAATCCTAAATTTTCCCCAAACACTTGGAAACACCTTCTTAGGTCATTTCTGACCTTTGGGGGTGATTCCAATCAGTTTGGAGCTGATTTGGGCCAAAACCCCCAAAGTACCCCTAATTAGGCAATTTCGATAATTCCTTTAATTGCCCCAACTTCTAAAAATCATAACTAATTACAGAAAATTCCAAAATGGGCAAACTAAAAAGCATTCAACTCACATTAGGGTCTAGTATTTATTAAAAAATATTAAGATTTCATAAATCAACTAAAATCAAAAAGTCAACAATCCGGTCAAACTTAGTTCAAAACGAGATCAAAACTTTGGAAATTCATAACTTTGGACAGAAGAATCCAAATTGGGCATGCTAACTGTCTAACTGATCAGGTTAAGGCCTAGTATTTTATAAAAATGTTAGCTGGTCATAAATATCCTTTAATCAAAAAGTTAATTTTAGACCCCTTTTTTGCTTAGTGTATAGGTGGACCTCGAACCCCCTAAAACTCACTAATGCAATTTAAACTTTAAATATTATTACCCTAAGCATTAAAGCTGACCTACATACCAAATTAAATAAAATGGATCTTAATTCACTAATATTTATACTTTAATTAAAATTTTCTTTTAGACCTACAACCAACCTGGACAGTAGGCAATTGTAACTAACTACCTAGCTTAGGATCTACTTCAGCCACACAGGCTTTTACACACACTGTAGAATTGTTTGCTAGGGCACCACTTCTAGACTTAGGCTAGGCCGGTGTTTACTTTTCTGCTGTGTGCCGAGCTTTTCCGGATTTCGTTGCATGTTGTGATTGAACTATTGATGTGTTTGCTTACTTTTACTATACTCTAGAATTTGATGTGATTGCATGATAGACTACCCATAGGTTAGGATAGAGGTTGATACTAACGATGTCTTCTGCAGGTGGCCATGCTCATACAGCGCTAAATGAAAGGCGGGCAATAATCATGATTTAAATACTAATGTCATTTTACGCAGGTGCTTCAGAAATTGCTCAGCCCCCCTAAATAAATGAGGGCTAATTAAAATCATCATTATAAATTACTATAGGTGCTTCAGAATTGCTTAGCCCTCAAATAATTAAGAGCATGGCCAAGTGTGGCTGTGATGAGTACTTTTATTTCTATATAAATTGCTTGGGATAATATAAACTGTTTGGGATGATTTTCATTAGGATAACCTTGTAGGAGAGTCTAGATTTACTGCTTTCATTTAATGTAATTATTTGTAATCTGGTATAAAGTTGTGAAAGTTTATTTTAAGTGGGGATACAAGAATCCAAAGGTTGGATGCCCAAAGAGGAAAGGACACCCAATATGAGGATAGTCCTTTTCTATTTGGGAATCCAAATTTGGATTATTCTGCTACCCGAGGAGTCCAAGAAAGCTGAGGTCCAAGGAGTCCAAGGAAGCTCAGATCCAAGGAGTCTAAGAAAGAGAAGATCAAGAAGATGAAGACCAAGTGTATCCCACTCAAAATAATTTGCGTCAGTCTTAGGATTAGAAATCCGGGTTGTTGGCAGTGGTGCCCGGCCACTTTAATTTTCTGCAGACCCTGGGTTGTAATTAAGGGCAGTTGGCCTATGGACATTTATTAATTTGTTTGGATAATTTTGATGTGTTTTATGATTGTGTGCCTCAAGGATTGTTTGCTTTTCATAGTTTATTGGCGATCTGCATGCCGCTTTGGTTTTAGCCTGGATTCCGTTAGGCTCTCTAAGGACTAAAACATTTTCTACTCGTAACTACTATTTAAAATTTTAAGTTTTAAGCAATTTAGAAACTTAACGACCTAGGGAATTATCGGAATCGTCCGGGGTCGCATGCATATTAATGCATTTCTCTTTCCTTCTATAAGACACTTCCCCGCCTGCGGGTAGAGTCCGGATAATCTGACCTATGAGGATGAGGTGCCGGACCTGGGGAAGCCCAGTCTAATTCTAAAAATTATTTTATAAGCCTTTTTTTTAAAGTTCTATGCATACCTGATTTGGATACTTTAACTAGCATGCATTGTATTAGAAACTAACTAAATTAAAATTTTAATTGCATTAGCTCTAGAAACATTCACCCAACATCAATCTGGGGCCAATTAAGAAATCCTCTAGATATCGGCCCTACTTCCAAGAACCATAACCTGCCCACCCATCTTTCATTAAATGACTGGACAACATGGTTTTGAGGCGACTAGGTGGTTAGCTGGCTCCCCCTTCCAGGCCGGGGTAAGTCCAGATTTTGCATTGCATTAGTTAGGACACGGGTGTTAGTGTTACGTAGAACACTAAACCCATTAGATTTAAGATTCAAGGCTACTATTGTTTCGTAGTACGCCTCATCAGTAGGTAGGTCTTCTGTCTTCCAAAGACCATAAGCCCTACATATCCGCATCACACTGATGACGCCACCTCCATCTTTCTCTTCTGCATGCTCTGAGTGCATGATTTATTTATTTTTCTCCAGTTTCTTCTCACTACCTTAGTCCCTCCAGATGGTGATGTGAGCCATGCATGTTGACTAAGCCTAGTTGAACCTCTCTTTCCCTTCGAGTAGGACTTCCTAGTCTTCCCCCTATATGCCAATCCCAATTCAGAAAGTATAATATAGAATCCTTAATCGAGAGTATTGTCAGGCTCCGGCTTGAGATGTAACTAACCACGGGGGCTTGCGCCCGTGGGAAACCGAATCCCACTCTCAAATAAACCCCATTCGAGCTAATGTATCGGGTGGGGGAAACCCGTTGTGATTAGATCGTATATATTGTTATCCATCGGGGTGTGCTGGTGAGAGCCACTATCCTCAATGGTTAATCGTAAGCATGATCGAATCTGCCTTTCCATTGGCCAGATACTGTCTCCCCTCGTGGGGCGATGGTGTTTGTTGTTCCTTTCGGAGGTCCACAGGTTTCTGGCGACCACGGTGGGACAGGTTTCTCTCTCCATCTTTGGATTCTATATTATTCTTTCTTGTGTGTACTCCGGGATTGGTACTCCTTAGATTAGGTCCGTCCCACTCTTAGTTAGGGTCCTTCCTTAGTTAGGATCGTCCTTCTTTTTCTTAGTTAGGGTTTCCCCCCTAGCTATGTTTCTTTCTTTCCGTTCTTCTTAGTTAGGGTTTCCCCCTGGCTAAGCTTCCTTTCCTTATGACCTTCTAGGTCATTCCGTTCCCTATCTATCATTCATCTTCTCCTAATTTATTACTAATCATTTTTCAAATTTCTTTTCTTCTTCTTGGCAGACAGTGACATGGCTTCCTTCGTGCCTTCTGTTACTTTCAGTTTCGGTTCTGACGTGCGGGTGACACTTCCTGAGTCCCTGCTAGCCAGTCCTCCTGCTGGAGGAATCACTTTTGGTTCCTTCACTGACTCGGCCTTCGTTACTCTTGGCTGGCCGACCCCTGCTGAGGCTGCTGCCTACTCTCCTCCCCAGAGGAGAGCTCGCGCAGCCATGCGACCTTTTGGACGTCCAGTTGCTCGGCGGACAGCCCGGGCACCTGCTGGTCCTACCCCTGTTCGTGTGCAGCCGGCACACCCTGTGGTTAGGCAGCCAGTGCCTAGACCACTCCCAGTTCAGCCCACTCGTCCAGCGGTTAGGCGACCAGTGCCTACCGCACCTGTTGTTCAGACTGCCCCGGCCCCTCAGCGCCGGCAAGCAGTAGTTACCCCTGTTGTTACTCCGGCAGAGGCAGCTCGCGTTCGGGTTCCCCCTCCTTCTTCCTCCAGGAAGAGGGGTGCCCAGACCGAGGCTCCTTCGCCTTCCTCCCGTCGGGTTTCAGCTTTCGCTCGACTGTCTCACCCAGAAACCCTCGTGCAGACCCCGACACTTCCCGTACTTCCTGTTCCCCCTGCCACTCAGGTAGTGGGTTCAGATGTTACTTCTTCTTCCGCCTCCGGCCTTGGGAGAAGGGCCCGGAGGAATAGAAACCGTAGACTTCGGTTGGCTGCATCCGAGGCAGATAGACAGCGGATGTCAGATTCGTTGGCTCACCAGGAGCCAGTCCAGAGGAGAGTGGTCCCCAGGCAGCGGACACCACGACCAGTTGCAGTTTCCCCTATCCCGGACGTTACAGTTGCCCCTGAGATAGCAGCGGTTCAGGGAGGACGCTTATCTCCACTGACACACAGTGGTGATGAGGAGGATGTTGCTCGCATTGCGGCAGCCCCTCCTGTCACTACTACTTTACAACGCGCTAGGGTTCCTAGGGATGATGCTGCTCGAACCCTCTCTCAGAGGATTCGAAGCATTATCTACTTAGCGCGGGGTCGAGGCCCTGTCAGTCGGGAGAGGTTACTCCATCAGATTTCTCAGGCGTCCGTTCAGTTGTAGAGACAGACTGCTAGGCAGAGGTACAGGTGGCAGAGAGGACAGCCACCCAGGCAGCCTGTTAGTTCAGTTCCGTTGGCGAGACCACAGATAGTTACTCCAGTTGTTGGACGACGCCCACGTCATCATGGACAGAGGCAGCAGTTGGAGCCTCCCAGACCCCAGTTCCCTTCAGTTGTAGTAGCCCCGCAGCAGTCAATTGCCCCTACTGGGTCCCGTCGCAGTAGATGGGTGTGGAGACGACGACAGGCAGAGTCCCCTGTCGATGCAGTACAACCAGTTCAGGTAGTTGAGCAGTTAGAGGCAGTTGTTCCTTCCGGATCAGAGGCAGTTTCGATGGTCTGTGATGCAGCGACGGACGATGATGTTGCAGTTTCTCCTAGTGGTTCACCGGTTCGGGCAGAGCCAACCCTTAGCCCTTACGAGACTTCTTCCCCTTTGAGTCCGTATGCGGAGGACTTCCATCAGACCCTCTACGAGGATGATGCACTTGAGGATGACTTACTCGAGGAGGAGTCAGATGGAGATATACCGGTGCACAGAGTATGCGTGGTTACTAGACGTGGCCACTCAGACGAGCAGATAGAGGCAGATGATGATGATGAGCAGGGAGAAGCTGTGGTAGGAGGATCTCCCCGGTCAGTTGAGTCAGATACCACAGTGCTACAGTTACAGACTCAGATAACAGAGATGGTCAGGGCCATGGCAGCGATGACAGCTCAGTTGACAGCTTTGGGGGCGATGCCCCAGATAACGGGCGTAGGCACTCCTGCTACGTCCAGGGACGAGCCAGCAGCACCACCTGTAGTAGCACCAGGTCCTGTGGGAGTAGACAGGGTCCAGAGAGCAGTTCCAGTGGCACTTACAGCAGTTGCTTTTACTACCCCAGTCCAGAGTCAGTCAGTTCAGTTGTCAGCCGGACAAATTCAGGATCTGATTGCCCAGAAGGTCAAGCAGGCCATTTCCTCCAGGAAGTCTGGAGAGGTAGTTAGCAGGGGGCGTCCTTACCCAGTAGAGTATGAGCACGAGCCCTACCCCCTGGTTTTGTCCCTCCTAGGTTCAGAGTCTTTGATGGGTTTGGGAACTCAAGGTAGCACGTGGCCCAGTACCGAGCCATCTGTTGCAACATAGGAGGGAACGATGCACTGATGTTGAGACTTTTTTTCAGCAGTTTAGTTGGGGTGGCCTTTGCCTGGTACGCCGATCTCCCCAACGATTCAGTACGTACATTTGCAGAGTTGGAGCAGTTGTTTGTTCAGAGGTTTGTCAGTGCAGAGCACCGAGTTACAGTTGGAGAGCTAGTTGTGACTAGACAGCGACCCCGAGAGCCTCTCCCAGATTATATAGTCAGATGGAGGAACCCAGCCTGCAGTGTGAGCCCCAGTTACAGGAGCAGCATACAGTAGAAATTTTGTTGAAGAACATAGATGGTCCGATAGCACCTTATCTGAAGGGTTTCAGCATCAGATCCTTTCAGAAGTTGTTGACAAAGGTGATCAGTTTGCAGGACAGCATACCCGATGCAGTCCCTCCTAAGGTTGAGAGTCAACCTTCACGTAGACCTCAGCGGCAGGAGTCGTCAGGAGCACCTCCACCTAGGAGAGGGGAGGTACACAGTACTTATGGACCATCAGATAAGTGCAAGAAGCCCTTAGTCAGTTCAGCACCACCTCAGCAGTCTCACACACCGGGCCAGTCAGCAGTGCAGTCTAGACCCTCCCGTAGAACCCCAGAGAGTCAGCAGTACCTACGGGAGAAGCTTAGTAAGGAATATCCCTTTAAAAGGGAAAGTGTGATGAAGATCTTCAAGTTCCTTACTAAGAGAAACATCTTAACATTCCCAAACAACAATAGAGTGGAAGAGGAGGGACAGACAGAACACCCACTATATTGTCCATTTCACAGACATATCGGGCATGTTATAGAAGACTGCTATGTGTTCAAGGACAGAGTTGAGAAGCTCATAGCTAGTGGGCAGATCCACCTACAGGACAGTGACCTGGTTCAGCCCAAGGGCAAGACACCTCAGACAGTTCAGATGATCTCGGGCTCCAGTAGTTGTAGTGACAGCCAGAGTGGCGGACAGAGCAGTCGTAGCAGATCACCTAGAGGTTCTGAGGGAGAGTGGAAGCTAGCACTCTCTCGGAAGATGAAGCAGATGATCCGGCAGACAGTTTAGAGTTCAGAGGCAGTTGAGAGGAGGCCTACCCAGGCCAAGTCGACAGTTGCCAGCCCAGTTTCTTCGCCAGCACCTTTTTCTTCTTCTGTTGTAGTGCCTATTGAGTACATTTCTTTTCCTATTTTATGTAATAAAAAGATGTATGAAAAGGAAAAGTTTGTTGTAACTTCTGAGGGGAAGACGGGACGCCTTCCAGCACTTACGCTGAAGGATTTCGTTCTCCTTTCAACTGATGATGAAATAATAGAAGAAGGTGATTCTGGCTACTTCTGGTGTTCTGTTCCTGCTTTTATTTCTTCTAGCACTCGCACTTTCAATATTTTACATGTTTCTTGTGATGATTCTGTATGTGATGAAGAGTCTGAGTGTGATGAGGAACCGATCTTTATGATTCCGGAGGGTGGTTGTTACATGGATTCAGAAGATGAATCCGAGAACCCACTCCAGTCACTTTCCTTGGAGCCAACACATGCCATCACCGCTGAACCAAGTGAATCTCCTGTCAAAGATGACTCGATACAGGAAGTTCACTTGCGTTCAGGGAAGATTCTTCCACCTAGAATGACTAAGAATATAAAAGAAAAAGATAAGAACATTGTTACCCAGCAGGACGATCCTATCCCTTCCTCCCAAGAGCAGCCTAAGGAGAAAGGGAAAGGCCCTCAGCTGGAGGTCGATTACAATGTGTTGGCCCATTTAAGGAAAATTCCTGCCCTTCTCAGTGTCTATGACGCTTTGATGATGTCTTCTGACTTGAGAGAGACCCTGGTAAAAGCACTACTCGAACCAGAGTCCTATCAAGCCTTCTTTGCTTCCGAATCTGTTGGAGATGCATGCCTTTTGAGAGAGATGCCATACATTACCTTTTCAGATCGCGATCTCCTCTTGGGTACCTCTGACCACAATTGTCCTTTGTATGTCACCGCTGAAGTCAATGGTTATGAGTTGAACAGGGTCCTCATTGACCAAGGAGCTTCAGTAAACATCCTGAGTTATGAAACTTTGAAGAGCCTCTCCCTGGGTCATTTGAAGTTAACCTCTGATAAGATTATGTTGAAAGGCTTCAATGACCAAGGACAGCGTGCTCTAGGATCTATCACCCTGCCCCTGAAGTTTAGAAATTTCCTTACTGAGGCAAAGTTTCATGTAATCGAGGCCGATACTTCATACAGGGCTTTCCTAGGAAGGCCCTGGATTCATGAGTATGGAATGGTGCCCTCTACCCTGCACCAATGTATGAAGTATATGAGGAATGAAGTCGAGTACTCCATTCCCGGGGATACCCAACCCTTTTCCGTGCACGAGGTCTCTATTTACGATGATGTTGAGCATTACATACCTCGTAAGAAGAGTAAGCCTCCTTCTGCCCAGTCACCAGTGATACCTGCCAGTACTGTATAGGGTCCTGTACAGCTACCTGCGCGAGGTCCGTCACAGGTTAGTATTGAGGCAGACACCTCCATTGCAGATCCTGTTAGATCTTCTTTCCAGTACGCAGTTGGGCACGATGTTTCCCCTAGCAGAGGAAGGGGAGAGCGAGGTAGAGGTAGAGATAGAGGATCGACTCGCCCGTCTCGAAACTACGACACTCAAATTCCTCCTCCCTCATATCTTTACGCTTCTCCTTTGACTGTCGAGTTCGACTCCTCTGACGATGAGATGATCATTACCTCTCATCGCTCAGCTCCCTCACCAGCCCCGGACTTCACTGATTATAGTTCACTACCTACCTTTTGTAGGTACCTAATACCTGAGGGTGGTTTAGTTATTGACAGTGGTTCAGACGAGGAAGTAGACCTCCGACGTCAGACCACTAGTCAACAATCCCTTTCCCGTCAGATACGTGGAATAAGAGTTGAGGAGTCTCACCAAAGATCTTTTGTCACCCCCTCCACTAGTGATAGTGGTACACTACAAGTTAGAGGTCGCCCTCCACCTCCTCTGTACGAAACCTTTATGCCACCACGAGCTAGTGAGTGCGCCTCGTTATCCCATAGTGTAGGTGCCCCATTGGGTCCTGAGAGTCAGGGTTCAGCGGAGACCGCTATGGATAACAGGGTCACAACTGCCCCTTGTTATTTTTCCCCTTTCGTGGAAGACTGTGTAGAGCGGGGTGCAGTTATCTCGACTTGGTTAGATGAACAAGCTCTACGACAGGCTCGCGTTTGGCGGACTGATATGCCTCAAACTAAGCAAGGTTTAGGTTATGTCGAGCAAAGCTCACCTAGCCATGCTAACATTTGAGCGGTTTCCCACTCATACCCGGTTGTTTCTCTTACCGATAAAGAAGACCCGGGTGATGACGATGATAGAGTACTTGATGCTCCTCAAGAGTTTAAAGATGGCATCACTTCTGCCATGGATGAACTGTGTGAGGTAAACTTAGGCACTGAATCAGATCCTAGACCTATTTTTCATAGTGTCTTGTTATCTGACTCAAAGGCTCAAGAATACATCGAGTTACTCTCAGAGTTTAGGGATTGCTTTGCTTGGAACTACACTGAGATGCCTAGTCTAAACCCAGATGTAGCAGTCCACAAACTAGCCATTAAGTCTGATGCAGTCCCTGTTAAACAAGCACCTCGTAGGATGAGGTTAGAAATAGAACAACAGGTGATCGCTGAAACTAAGAAGCTTATAGAGGCCGATTTCATTCGTGAAGAGAAATACCCTACTTGGCTTGCCAACATTGTTCCAGTCCGGAAGAAGAACGGGCAGATTCATGTCTGTATCGACTTCCGTGATTTAAACAAGGCATGTCCTAAGGATGATTTTCCTCTTCCTATCCCCGAGCTTATGGTGGATATAGCATCGTCCCATAGCATTTTCTCCTTCATGGATGATTCATCTGGTTACAATCAGATAAAGATGGACCCCGAGGAGGAGAACTTTACTATATTTCGCACACCTATGGGTGTATTCTGCTACAAGGTGATGCCCTTTGGTCTCAAGAATACCGGGGCCACCTATCAACGTGCTATGATTGTTATCTTCGACGAGATGATACACGAGCAAGTTGAATGCTATGTGGATGATCTGGTAGTCAAAAGCAAGGTCCGTGGAGATCACATTCGAGATCTACGAATCATTTTTGAACGCCTACGCAAATATGATTTGAAAATGAATCCTCTAAAATGCGCATTTGGAGTTAGTGCAGAAAAGTTCCTAGGGTTTATAGTTCGCTACCGTGGCATTGAGATTGATCCTTCCATGATCAAAGTCATAGTAGATCTAAAACCCCCTAAAAGCCTTACCCAGCTGAGGTCTTTTCAAGGAAAGCTAGCCTTCCTGTGGAGATTTATCTCCAACCTGTCTGGTAGGTGTCACCCCTTTGCTGGCCTAGCAAAGAAAGACGCCCGCTTTCACTGGGATGAGCGTTGTCAGGAAGCCTTTAAGAGTATAAAGCGCTACCTGATAAACCCCCCTGTTTTAGTTGCACCCATCCCAGGGAGGCTGTTAATTCTCTACACTACGGCCCTGGATGAGTCCTTGGGTGCATTATTGGCTCAGGAGAATGAGGAAGGCAAGGAGAATGCCTTGTACTACCTTAGTAGACGGTTGATACCCGCAGAGCTGAAGTACCCCGCGATGGAAAAGCAATGTCTAGCTTTGATCTTTGCGGTACAGAAGCTTAGGCATTATATGCTTTCACATAAAATTAACCTAATATCTCGAGTCAACCCCTTGCAGTATCTGATGACCCGTCCGACCCTCTCAGGTCGTCTGGCACGATGGTCTATGATCCTACTGCAGTTTGACATCACTTTCGTCGCTCAGCGGGCCGTCAAAGGACAGGCTCTAGCTGATTTTCTTGCTGCTCACCCGATCCCTGTAGACTCCCCACTCAATGATGAGCTGCATGACGAGCTAATCATGAGTGTGGATGAGCAGGAGTCCCCTACTTGGGAGTTTTACTTTGACGGTGCGTCATTCGTTAGAGCCTTGAGCCCGAACGAAACTCCTATAGTTAGGGTAGGTCTGGGCCTCATTTTCGTATCCCCTGAAGGTCACACTCTGAGATATTCCTACAGTCTTTCAGAAGCTCGTACCAATAATGAAGCTGAGTACGAAGCTCTGATTTTAGGACTAGAGTTGACCATTCAGATGAATGTCATGCGGGTGAAAATCTTTGGAGACTCACAACTGATTATAAATCAAGTAGCAAGAATCTACAAAGTACTTAAACCTGAGCTCTTGCCCTATCACAACAAAGCAATGGAGCTCTTGTGTTTAATTCCTGAAGTGACCTTAGCTAAAATCCCTAGATCTGCCAATGGCAAGGCAGATGCATTAGCTAAGTTAGCAAAGGAACTGGCTGACCCAACTGGCAACCCACTGTCTATCGTTGTCCAGTGCCGTCAAGCCCTATGCCCCGCAGACCTGTCTTCTCCCGATCAGACCCTCATAGTGTTCTCAGTTGAGGAAGAATCAGACTTGAGAGTACCCTTTATAGAGTATTTGAAGCATGGCAGGCTTCCAGATGATAGATCTCTTGCTGTCCAGATCAGAAAGAGAGCTCTATCATTCACCTATGTGAACGATACCTTGTATCGACGCTCTTTCGACCAAATGTGGTTGCGTTGCCTCAACAATGAGGAGGCTCGCAAGGTCATGGGCGAGATACATGAAGGTCTTTGCGGTGCTCATCAGTCTGGACTAAAAATAAAAGGCAGAATTAAACGCCTCGATTACTATTGGCCGACTATGATCCGTGATTGTATGGAGCACGCTAGAAAGTGCCACCAGTGCCAAATTCATGGCATGGTAATTCACCAACCCCCTAATCCGCTGCACCCTACTGTATCATCTTGGCCATTCGAGGGCTGGGGCACGGATGTAGTGGGTCCTATTGACCCTCCTTCCTCTAAGGGTCATAGGTTCATTTTGGCTGCCACTGATTACTTCTCTGAGTGGGCAGAGGCTGTGCCACTTAAGGAAGTCAAATCAGAAGATGTGATGCGTTTCTTTCGTGATCATATTGTCTACCGTTTTGGTGTCCCGCGCCGTATCATTTCAGATAACGACCCGTCGTTTAGAAGCACCAAAATTGCCAGATTTGCCCGCCGCCATAACATCAATTGGCGATACTCTTCAATTTACTATCCCAAGGCCAATGACTTGGCGGAGGCATTCAATAAGACTCTCGTGCAATTAGTAAGAAAAATCTTGGTTGCAAACAAACGAGAGTGGCATGATAGACTTCCCGAAGCACTATGGGCCTATAGGACTACATACCGTACTCCTACTCAGTCTACCCCATATGTTTTGGCTTTCGGGGTCGAGGCCGTCCTCCCACTTGAGGTCGAGCTCCCCTCGTTACGTGTGGCAGTCAGCCACAATCTTTCCCACGAAGATAACGCCCGACTACGGATGGAAGAGCTTGATGGTTTAGAAGAGCTTCGCCTACAAGCTTATCAGAACCTCAAACTATACCAGGCACGTATGGCTCGATCACATGATCGCCTTGTCCGACCTCGTGCTTTTCGGGTTGGCTAGTTGGTCCTTATTCTACGCAGACCTATCATTTCGCGCCATCGCCGAAGTGGTAAGTTCGAGCCTGTCTGGGAAGGCCCCTTTGCTGTAGAGCAAGTTTATGAAGGTGGTGCCTACCTACTCATTGATGCCAATGGTGTTCACCATATGCCTGTCATCAACGGGCAGTACTTGAAAAAGTACTATGCCTGAGTTCGCTCTTCAAAAGGGAGGGGGTCTCCCTACCGCCTGCAAATACTCCACTGTATATGTACCCCCTTTGGAGGGGCTTCTTCACTTCTCGACAGTCTGTGTGGCCACGACGATTTGTCCTCTACCACACGATGTTTGTTACGAGAAGTATGAGGCTATCCTTAGGGGTGATGAGGTGAGATGATATGATTCGTACACTGACATAAACTCTAGACTCTATCATCTCCCTTGTCTGAACTCTTCTAGGCCAGATTGTGACCCATATCAGTCCAAATACAAATTCAAGTTCTATTTTCAATGGTGGGATCTTTAAATTAAATGTGCAAAGCTTCTAAAAGAAAGATTAATCTGAGAAAAGTCTGAGAGCTTAAAACACGAAGTGGACTTTTTAGAGAATTTTTCCTTAGAAAGTACAGAATTTATTTTTCCTAATGAAAGATTTACCCCTGTCTTCTTTAGAAAATTAAGTAATTGATGGTTGACTCCTCTAAACGCTTGAAGGACGATTATAATGATTCAAAAAAAAATGTATGCCTTCTCTCTCATCCCTTGCTTGGGATGATTTTCTATTTTGAACTAAAATCTATATCAAATTGGAATCAGATTTAGAGACACATATTTTCCCAATCATCTTACAGTTTTCTATCTCATAGGCATATTTCGCATGCTAATGAATCTATCTCATAATTTCCTCATTCAAGTGGTTCATTCTTATCATAGGATTGGATTTACTTTGTGGATTCTTCTTCCTTGCACGAGAGAGTGAGTTTTTTTCTCTCATGTTAGGAAGATAATCTTACAACTGAGAAAGTTTTTTTTTAGGGATTTGGAAAGGGAGCCAGTTACGAAATGACAGGTACACAAAGTGTATCAAAAGTGAAAAGATGCGCAGTGCGCCAAAATCGAAGATACACAAAGTGTATCAAAAGTGGAAAGTTGTGCAAAATGCGCCACAAAGTCAAAGATGCACAAAGTACATCAAGTAATTAAAAGATGCGCAGTGCACCAAATCAAGTTGAGGGGCTCAAAATGAGCCCAAAGTGGATAAGTAAATGACTTCCCTTTCTTGTAAATCTCTAAGTCTCAGAAAATCCATACCCTTTGATATTTGTGACACTTGAATTTAGAAATCATGATTCTAGATTCGTCATCGTGCAAGGATGTTCTATTAGATATAAAAATATTTTTATGCAAGAAGATTAAGAAGATTCAGTTTCTCTCTCTAATTTACACCCTTTTGAATTAGATATTTATTCAAAATATATAAGGGAGAAAGCCCAGCTTAGCTTGTAGGGAGCTTAAGCTGGGTTAGCAAAATTTAAATTCCTAACCTTCTCGGGTTTAGATGGAGTCAACCCATATTGCTAAACTTTCTGAACCTTTTCTAAGGTTCAAGATGATTAAGAGGTTAATTTTTCATTTCTAAAAATAGTCCTTTCACTCTCTGATGAAATTTTCACTCTTTAAGAAATGTGTGAATCAGACTTCTCTCAGATTGATTGGTAAGGGTTTAAACATCTCTTAGTGGTCCCACTATTGAGTTTGTTTAAATGCTTACCATATTCTTTTAAAAATTCGTGCACGAAAATATTTTGACCCCACCATCTGATTATAGATCATTCTTAAGGACTGATAAAAGTCTCGCATTTATTGTACCTCCCTCTTCTGAGTTCTGGTAATTTGGGAGTTTCCCCCTCTCTGTCCCCCAGTTTCACTTGGTGCTCCCAAGTGTGGTCTGGAATATCAAAACCAATTCAGACTCCTTTTGTACTGGGTCCATACCGACCTATATTAGCTAGGGATGGTAATGTTGATCCACTATCCTAATCTAAATTTCATTCACATATCAATTGTGTTATGGTTGTGCCCCCAGTTTTATTCATGTCGTGAATATGGCCTGGGTTATCAAAGCCAATCCTATCTCCCTCTTTGAGTTCCAATCATTAGAGGATGTTTCATACTAGGAGTAACACACGGATATGGTAAACGTTCCCTCTACCGGGTGTTATCTTCGACAGTACAAGACATATTTAGTCTGTGATTGTGAACATATAAAGAAAATATGCACCTATACAATAAAAGAGGGAAGCTCTCAGCAGAGCAAAACCGGTTGCCCTTGTCACAGGAGGAACCCGGTAATACTCTCTAAGAGCTCGAATTCCCCAAAGTTTTTCTTTTCTTCTCCTACGAAGCGTCTGAGTGATCGCTTCAAGGATGAGTTTACACTTGTGATTATTATGGTCTGTTACAACCATGATAGTCCTTGTTTGTGGTGTGATACATCTCTCTCAAGATGTTAACATCCCACCTTCGCAAGCTCTGATTTCCTAGCAGAAAGTCAGCTCTCTAGTTTCTTTTAGTGACCTACTTTTTCACCCTTACACTGCTCCCAACTACTAGAGCAGTCCTATGGGTCTGGTAGTGTTGCTCCCACCTCTCACAGGATCCCACCAGTCAGGGTGAGTGTTACCGCTGTGATGTTTGATGTTTATTGATTTTACTCATAAATCATTTTCCTCAGTTGCGAGTGTGTCTCCTCGCCATCTTGAGTTGTTTCCCCAGTAGTGTTGCAGTACGCCTGGTTATCGACGTTAGCATCACTGACTTGAGAGCTCTGATTTTCTAGCAGAAAATCAACTCATTTTCTACTTTACTCTCTCTCTCATTTGTACTCTACTCTCAGCTACTAGGGTAGCTCTACGGATGCACTGACATTATTCCACTTCCCACAGGGTCCCACCAATTTGTGTGGGTACCACCACTGTGAGCTTTTCATAAATATCATTCCTATGCAATCTTACTCCCCTTAGTGGCGAGTGTGTCCCCTCGCTACTCTTGTATGCTTTTCTGGTTGTGATGCAGTACATCAAGTCTCAAATGTTAGCGTCGCTTTTTAGTGAACTTTGATTTTCTAGCAGAAAATCATTTCACTTGTCTTGTAGTAACATACTTTCCCACCGTGACCCGACTCTTGGCTGTGGAGTGGTCCCTTGGATGTGTTTATGTTGCTTTCCGCCTCTACAGGGTCCCACTAGCTTATGTGAGTGTACCACTGTGGTCTTTTATGATTATTCCTCCATGATATAGTCCTTTTTTCTGTAGCAAGTGTGTCCTCCCTGCTACTTTAGCTACTCATTGGGAATGAGATTACCCCTCTCACACTTTGTTGAGGGCGTACCTTTCCCTATGGTCTCTCGAGGCATCATTCTGGTGCTTCCAGGTTTATATGATCATGGTTTCGCCTAGGCAGTTTCACTGGCATTTGGATACTCGTGGCCATGACGACTTGTCCTCTACCACGTTGTACCCAAAACACTAGTTTGAAACTCCTTAGACGATCCTTCTCTCTTTGAAATTTTCCATTTTTTACTCCTCTTCTCATCCCTACACATATGCGTGTTAGGGTATGGTTGAGATGACTTTCCCCTGATCGCTCTACTGCAGGCATATGCGCCGGGTAGGCATCAGACTTTACTTGGTTGAGAGTGCCCCGCAGAGTCCCTGGGAGGCATACCTCACCACCTCTTTTCCCTGATTGCTCTGCTGCAGGCATATGCGCCGAGTAGACATCAGGCTTTACTTGGTTGGGAGCACCCCGCAGAGCCCCTGTGAGGCATAGCTCACCACACATTTACTCTGGTTGTCTCGCCGCTCTGGTAGACATCAGACCTTTACCCTGATCGTCTTGCTCTGATCAAGCAGACATCAGACTTTACCCGGTTGAGTGGGAGCCCGACAGAGTCCCTGGGAGGCATTCCCCACCACCACTTTTACTCTGGATGTTTTGTAAAAGACTACGCAGACTCCAATTTCGTGGCTTATTTACTTTTATTGAGGTCAGGCAGAAGTATTGAGTCACCCCTATCCGCTGTTCCGAAAGGAGCAGGAGGAGACGGGATCCTTTCACCTTCTATTCTGTTGTTTGAAATGAACAGTCAGGTGGTTGGTTTTACTTACCGGTTGAGAGAGCCCGACAGAGTCCCTGGGAGGCATTCCTCACCACCCCTTTACTCTGGATGTTCTATAAAAGACTACGCAGACTCCAATTTCATGGCTTATTTACTTTTGTTGAGTTCAGGCAGAAGTATTGAGTCACCCCTATCCGCTGTTCCGAAAGGAGCAGGAGGAGACGGGATCCTTTCACCTTCTATTCTGCTGTTTGAAATAAACAGTCAGGTAGTTGGTTTTACTTACCGGTTGAGAGAGCCCGACAGAGTCCCTGGGAGGCATTCCTCACCACCTCTTTACTCTGGATGTTCTGTAAAAGACTACGCAGACTCTAATTTCGTGGCTTATTTACTTTTGTTGAGGTCAGATAGAAGTATTGAGTCACCCCTATCCGTTGTTCCGAAAGGGGCAGGAGGAGACGGGAGCCTTTCACCTTCTATCCTACTGTTTGAAATGAACAGTCAGGTAGTTGGTTTTACTTACCTGGTTGAGTGAGCCCGACAGTGTCCCTGGGAGGCATTCCTCACCACTACTTCTTCCCTGATTGTTTTGCTCTGATCAAGCAGACATCAGACTTTACTTGGTCGAATGAGCCTGACAGTGTCCCTGGAAGGCATACCTCACCACTCTTTCACCTTCTGTCCTGTTCTTTCGATACGGTCAGATGGATAGTTGGTTTGCTTTACAACCTTACTTTTTTGGGTTTTCTCTCCTCGGTTCTGCCCTCACTATAGGGTAAGGCAAAGAGAAGATCCCCCCCCCACTTTGTCACCTTTTGATGGCATGTTGCTACTTTCCTCTTCGTTCTATCCTTGGCTCTGCCCTCGCTATAAGGCAAGGCAAGGAAAAGTTTCCCCGTTTTTCTTTCTTTCACCTCTTTCGATGCTACATGTTCTTGGGTATCTAATCTACCTCTTCTGTTACATTTGGTCAACGCCAACACGAGCGGTTCACCAGTCTGTTCGCCACTCCTGTTGGGGGTCCGTTTGTTGACCCTGATTTTCCCCTAGAACAAGGTCAAGGAGTTGACCTGGTCAAGTTTGACCAGACTAGACCCCAGAGCCCATCCCAATGGGTTCAGGGAGTCAAGCCAAGTCTGCTAAGTCCAGACCCAGGCCCTGAGTCAACCTGGTTGACCAGGTCAACCCAGGTTGACCCATTAGGCCCATATGGGTCTAAATCAAGTCCAAATCAGATCCAAGCCCAACCAAGGGCTTCAAGGCTCGACCCCTCCCCTCTTTGACACATTTGACTAGGTTGACCAAGTCAACCCTTGACTTGGTCAACCCTAGCCTCTAATGGGTCTAAATGACCTATTAAGGCCCATTTAAGTCCTATTCAAGCCCAAATCCAATTCAAACCCCCTCTTAGGGCTCCAACCTCATCCCTTGGACTCCATTGACCTAATGGACTCAAGTTGACCAAGTCAAGGTTTGGTCAACCCAAGCCTTAATAGGTCAAATTGACCTACTGAAGACCTATGAAAAGCCATTAAGGACCTTCCAAGTGATCTCTTGACCCGAGTCCACGGCCTAGGATGTCTAGAGCCCTCCTAATCAAACCTAGAAGCCATCCTAACCGTTCATCCTAAGGCTAGGGGTATAAATAGAGAGTTAGGGCTTCATTAGAAGGGACTTTTGGCTCTCGTTTTCACTCCAGCCTCCCTAAGTCAGAGAACTCTAGTGTGTGAGCTCTCTCGACCTCCCTCTGTCTCCCCAACTCAAATCCAGCCATCAAACGCTCGCCGGCGGCAGAATCTCCGGCAAACCGAGACTAGGAGTCTTCCAAGGCCATTTGCGCTCGATCCAGACGTTGGGAGCCCAAGGGACCTTCTACAATCTTATTCTTGGACAATCCACAAGTTCAACAAGCCCTCTTACGGTCCAATCCGTCCATAAACCAAGGTATAATTGTTAACCCTAGCTAGAAACACCTAGATCTAAATAACTCTCTGCACATTGCGATTCAAGCCACGAGATTGTTCCCACATGATTTCTGTTCATGATGTTAGTATAGGTTTAAAATTTCGCTCGTTTTCGTTCACCCGATTGAGAGAAATCGCCAAAAAATGAGTTAGGGCTTCGGGTTACGGCTGCGTCCGCTGAGATTCAATTAGGACCGTTGATCTCGCGATCAACGGTCAGGATTCCATCCTCCAGCGGCTCGGGTTGACCGCGGACTTCGATCCCGCGGTTACGCCTGACACCTGGCATGATCTCGACCGCCCACTCAAACCGCGGGCGATCGAACGGCGGAGGGAGCTAGTCCTACGTGGCTAAGTGGCATCGACCGCGGCAATCATTGCCGCGGTCATTACGCGATGATTGCCCGCTGCGGCAATCATTGCCCCAGGACCGCGGGCCCAATCCGAGCCCGCCGCGTGTCCCAGCCAGCCGCCGTAGCGTGGTTCCTCTCCCCAATCATTGCCCGGGACCGCGGAGCCAGTCCCGGGCCGCCACGTGGCTGACCGCCACCGCCGCCATTTTTATTTATTTTTTTATTTATTTATTTTTTGTATTTATTTTAAAAATCCTTTATTATTATTATTTAGATAATAAAAAAATCAGAAAATTTTTTTTTAATCATTTTAAATAATAATATGATTATTATTATTATTATTATTATTTTATTATTATTATTATTATTATTATTATTATTTTATTATTATTTTTTTTATTATTTTATTATTATTATTATTATTATTATTATTATTTTATTATTATTATTATTATTTTGTTATTATTATTATTATTATTATTATTATTTCAATTCATTATTACTATTATTGTTATTATTAATATTATCATAATATTAATATCATTATTAATAATAATATTATTATTTTAATAATATTATTATTATGTTAATATTTATATTTTTATAATATTAATACTTATTATTATTAATATTATCATAATATTGATATTATTATTAATAATATTATTATTATTCTAATAATAATATTATTATGTTAATATTCACATTATTATAATATTATTATTTAATATTATTATAATATAAATATCATTGCTAATAATATCATTATTGTTTTAATAATATTATTATTATGTTAATATTTATATTATTATAATATTAGTATTTATTATTATTAATATTATTATAATATTAATATTGTTAACTAATAATATTATTATTATCTTTAATAATAGTATTATTATGTTAATATTAATATCACTATAACATTAACATTTATTATTTTATATTATTATAATATTTTAATAATTATTATTTAAATTTAAAATCCAGATATAATTATATCTGATTTATTTTGAAATTATTTTCAAATATTAAATATTTTAAATTATTTTAAAATGACCTTTAAACCTATTAAACTTCAAAAATTCATAACTTCCTCATTTTAAATCGGATTTTGACGCACAGTACCTCCTTCTTTTCAGAAAAATGTGAATTTTAATCTAAAAATATTTCCTGCATTTGATTCTATCCTTTCTGGATGCTTTCTGTATGACTGTGTCATTTAGCTATTTAAATATTATTTAATTAATATGATTAATTATTTTTAAAAATAAAAAAAATTATTTTAAAACCCCCTTGGTGGCTGGTAGACCTCCCATACTTATGAACTGAAGTATTTTCAATTATCTTATTTTTTAAATTTATATTATTATTATTTATAATATTTATGTATTTTAAAAATGATTTTTTAAAATTACATATTATTTAAATCCTTTAATTTTGGGAGGTTCACCTCTTATGAAACTTTAAACCTAAGACCTATATGTGAACAGAATTCATGTGGAAGAAGGATTAGTGAATGATTGTGTCCCAATCATCCACTAATCACTTCACTAGGTTTCTTTACTTAGTATTTTCGTAGTCCTTGCATGTGTAGGTTGCACAAGCACTTAGCCTAGGCTCTCCTAGATCTAAGGACATGGTTTGGTGTGTTTATACTTGCTGCATTTACCCTCTATATTGTGCCTAAGGGTTAGTTACTTCATTTCATTCCTATATAACGTAGTGACACCTTAAGGACAACAATTAAGGATCGTCTAGTGAACTTAGAAAAATTCCAAGAATTAGGTTAGAGCCCCAAATGACTTGAAATCTGAAACACTTAAACATAGTGACATCTGGAACCCTCTAGAATTCTCTAGGAATTTTTTGGACTCTCTAAAACACTTAACTAGCAAACCCTAATTTACCCGTTAATTAAGCCTTAGAAACTTCAGAAAAATATAATAAATCCATTTTAAATTAGGAAAATACCCATAATACCTCAAACTCTCCAGAATTCAGTCCCCAACCTTAGATAATTAGGGCCCCTTAATTGGACATTAATCTGGACTTTAATTCAACCTTAATTAAAAATCACCTTTTTGCCTTAATTAAATCATTAAAAATTATTAAAAATCCCAAATTTTCCCCAAACACTTGGAAACACCTTCTTAGGTCATTTCTGACCTTTGGGGGTGATTCCAATCAGTTTGGAGCTGATTTGGGCCAAAACCCCCAAAGTACCCCTAATTAGGCAATTTCGATAATTCCTTTAATTGCCCCAACTTCTAAAAATCATAACTAATTACAGAAAATTCCAAAATGGGCAAACTAAAAGGCATTCAACTCATATTAGGGTCTAGTATTTATTAAAAAATATTAAGATTTCATAAATCAACTAAAATAAAAAAGTCAACAATCCGGTCAAACTTAGTTCAAAATGAGACCAAAACTTTGGAAATTCATAACTTTGGACAGAAGAATCCAAATTGGGCATGCTAACTGTCTAACTGATCAGGTTAAGGCCTAGTATTTTATAAAAATATTAGCTGGTCATAAATACTATTTAATTAAAAAGTTAATTTTGGACCCCTTTTTGCTTAGTGTATAGGTGGACCCCGAACCCCCTAAAACTCACTAATGCAATTTAAACTTTAAATATTATTACCCTAAGCATTAAAACTGACCTACATACCAAATTAAATAAAATGGATCTTAATTCACTAATATTTATACTTTAATTAAAATTTCCTTTTAGACCTACAACCAACCTTGACAGTAGGTAATTGTAACCAACTACCTAGCTTAGGATCTACTTCAGCCACACAGGCTTTTACACACACTGTAGAATTGTTTGCTAGGGCACCACTTCTAGACTTAGGCTAGGCCGGTGTTTACTTTTCTGCTGCGTGCCGAGCTTTTCCGGATTTCGTTGCATGTTGTGATTGAACTATTGATGTGTTTGCTTACTTTTACTGTACTCTAGAATTTGATGTGATTGCACGATAGACTACCCATAGGTTAGGATCGAGGTTGATACTAACGATGTCTTCTGCAGGTGGCCATGCTCATGCAGCGCTAAATGAAAGGGGGGCAATAATCATGATTTAAATACTAATGTCATTTTACGCAGGTGCTTCAGAAATTGCTCAGCCCCCCTAAATAAATGAGGGCTAATTAAAATCATCATTATAAATTGCTATAGGTGCTTCAGAATTGTTTAGCCCTCAAATAATTAAGAGCATGGCCAAGTGTGGCTGTGATGAGTACTTTTATTTCTATATAAATTGCTTGGGATAATATAAACTGCTTGGGATGATTTTCATTAGGATAACCTTGTAGGAGAGTCTAGATTTACTACTTTCATTTAATATAATTATTTGTAATCTGGTATAGAGTTGTGAAAGTTTATTTTAAGTGGGGATACAAGAATCCAAAGGTTGGATGCCCAAAGAGGAAAGGACACCCAATATGAGGAAGTCCTTTTCTATTTGGGAATCCAAATTTGGATTATTCTGCTACCCGAGGAGTCCAAGGAAGCTGAGGTCCAAGGAGTCCAAGGAAGCTCAGATCCAAGGAGTCTAAGAAAGAGAAGATCAAGAAGATGAAGACCAAGTGTATCCCACTCAAAATAACTTGCGTCAGTCTTAGGATTAGAAATCCGGGTTGTTGGCAGTGGTGCCCGGCCACTTTAATTTTCTGCAGACCCTGGGTTGTAATTAAGGGCAGTTGGCCTATGGACATTTATTAATTTGTTTGGATAATTTTGATGTGTTTTATGATTGTGTGCCTCTAAGATTGTTTGCTTTTCATAGTTTATTGGCGATCTGCATGCCGCTTTTGTTTTAGCCTGGATTTCGTTAGGCTCTCTAAGGACTAAAACCTTTTCTACTCGTAACTACTATTTAAAATTTTAAGTTTTAAGCAATTTAGAAACTTAACGACCTAGGGAATTGCCGGAATCGTCCGGGGTCGCATGCATATTAATGTATTTCTCTTTCCTTCTATAAGACACTTCCCCGCCTGTGGGTAGAGTCCGGATAATCTGACCTATGAGGATGAGGTGCAGGACCTGGGGAAGCCCAGTCTAATTCTAAAAATTATTTTATAAGCCTTTTTTTAAAAAGTTCTATGCATACCTGATTTGGATACTTTAACTAGCATGCATTGCATTAGAAACTAACTAAATCAAAATTTTAATTGCATTAGCTCTAGAAACATTCACCCAACATCAGTCTGGGGCCAATTAGGAAATCCTCTAGATGTCGGTCCTACTTCCAAGAACCATAACCTGCCCACCCATCTTTCATTAAATGACTGGACAACATGATTTTGAGGCTACTAGGTGGTTAGCTGGCTCCCCCTTCCAGGCCGGGGTAAGTCCAGATTTTGCATTGCATTAGTTAGGACACGGGTGTTAGTGTTACGTAGAACACTAAACCCATTAGATTTAGGATTCAAGGCTACTATTGTTTCGTAGTACGCCTCATCAGTAGGTAGGTCTTCTGTCTTCTAGAGACCATAAGCCCTACATATCCGCATCACACTGATGACGCCACCTCCATCCTTCTCTTCTACATGCTCTGAGTGCATGATTTATTTATTTTTCTTCAGTTTCTTCTCACTACCTTAGTCCCTCCGGATGCTGATGTGAGCCGTGCATGTTGACTAAGCCTAGTTGAACCTCTCTTTCCCTTCGAGTAGGACTTCCTAGTCTTCCCCCTATGTGCCAATCCCAATTCAGAAAGTATAATATAGAATCCTTAATCGAGAGTATTCTCAGGCTCCGGCTTGAGATGTAACTAACCACGGGGGCTTGCGCCCGTGGGAAACCGAATCCCACTCTCAAATAAACCCCATTCGAGCTAATGTATCGGGTGGGGGAAACCCGTTGTGATTAGATCGTACATATTGTTATCCATCGGGGTGTGCTGGTGAGAGCCACTATCCTCAATGGTTAATCGTATGCATGATCGAATCTGCCCTTCCATTGGCCAGATACTATCTCCCCTCGCGGGGCGATGGTGTTTGTTGTTCCTTTCGGAGGTCCACAAGAATATAAATTGAACAAGATTTGAGTAATCTTCGTTCAAGAATAAAAATTAATATGGCAAATGTTAATATTAATTACATAGATATATTAATCTCAAACACAAAAACTAATAGTGGCAGATGCTAATATTCAACACATATATAACATTAATCTCAAATTGTTTAATACTTTTTTTCTATCACACTCTCAACTCTATATATGATGCATCTTTATAAGTACAGTTAAAGCAGATATATGCATATCTATATTACTATTATAAAAAGGGCTTGAGTTTCCTTCCACAGTAAATTATGGCCATCCCTTTTAATTAATTTTAATTATTCAAATCAAATCTCAATCTTTCATTTTAATTATTATAATTAATTAATAATTATAACTTTATTTGATGTATTAATAAACACCTCTTGTGATCCTGTTTCACGCATCTATATCTAAAATAAATGCCTCGCTGCCCCGCGCCTCGCGTCCCTTCGAATACCGCCTCAACTAAGGCTTTAAGGCTTCGCGTGAAGAAAGAGTCACTACTTGTTCGCCTTCATTGGTCCTATCAGAGTCGTTGCTTCTTGCTTCGCTTCTTGGAAGTCGCCTCGGGAGTTCATTGTGAAGGTAATGATCTTTGTCAAGCCTTCTTTGTTCCTGTTCCTGTTGGCTCAGAAGTTGCGACGAGAGTTCGCTGCGAAGGTAACATTCTTTTTCTCCATTTTCTCCTTACGCACTTCTTTAATTGTCGGAGTCGCTGCTTCTTGGCCTTCGTTACTTAGAAGTCTGCGTCGAGAGTTGGCTCCGAAGGTAATGATCTTTGTCAAGTCTTCTTTGTTCATGTTCCTATTCACACCATCTAACATATCCACTTATATTATTATCCTCTTCTATTGCTATATTCTCTATGTTTGTATGCTTCGGAGTTTTGATTTCTAACATGAGAGTGCTTAAGTTCTTCTCCAAGAATCGAGTGGAGGAATGTTTGTTGGAGGGATTTTTGTGCCCTTTTGAAGACTTAAGGTGTTGTTGCCTGAGGGGTTTTTTGTTGAAAGGTTGTTGGGGGATTTTTTAGGGTTTGACTTGAAGCATCAACAAAGGGAGGTTCATATCTTCTTTAGCTATTTTAAGTACATAAATTTTCTACTATATGTGAATATAGGTTTTGGCCAAGCACAAAATGTGTGGCTTCTTTGAAAGTTGTAGTTGTTGTTTTAACAAATGGTATCAAAGCTCCATAAGCTTTAGATTAGGAGGAAGAAGTAGAGAGAAAGACAATGCTAATTGTTAATGTTGAGAATGATAAATTCACCAGTCTTAAAGATTTCAACTTTTGGACGCTAAAAATAGAAGCATACCTTGTCTATACATATGCTTCTTGCTATGGTAGGACAATTTTACATGCATCTTAGCAAATGAATTTTAAAACATTTTTGCTGCATGAAGGAGACTGTTTACTTGTATCAACCTAAAGGTTTTGCTAAAATTGAAACTAATTTTGATGTATCTATCAAAAAGATCATTGTATGAGTTTAGAGAATCTCCAAGAATATTGTAAAAAAGATTTGATTAATGCATGCTTGATATCGGTTTCACTCACTACAATTATGATTCGTATGTGTATATGAAATCTGAAAAGATTAGTGGTACAATCTATCTTTTACTCTCAATTGATGATATATCACTAGCAATTTTTGTTTCAAAAGAAATCACGATATGGAAAGCTTTTCTTTAGATGGAGTTCTAAAAAATATCTTAGGATGCCAAGAAAATTCCTGTAGTGGAGATCATCGAGATAAAAAAAAAGTTTGTTCTTCTTATAAGGAATATACATCAACAAGATTATTGATAGGTTTGGTATGACAGCTTCTAAATCAGTTTTTACACCTCTAGCACGACATTTTAAGTTGAGCAAGGATCAAGCACTAACTTATGATAAGGAAAGGACATATATGAAGAAGGCTTCCTATTAAAATATTATGATTGGTATCATGTATGTTATGATTTATTGTATGCAATATTTGGCTTATTCACTTATTGTTATTTGTCATTTTTTATCAATGGAAACATTATTGGGAAGCTACAAAATAGTGCTGGTTTAAATGCAACCAGTTCTATGGAATTGAGGTATGAAAAATCGGATTCAGTAAATGGAGTGATTACAGGGTATGCAGAGTCAAAATTTCCTAGCTTTATTATTAGCTATTTTAAGTACATAGATTTTCTACCATATGTGATTATAGTTTTTGGCCAAGCACAAAATGTGTGCCTTCTCTGGAAGCTGTTGTTGTTGTTTCAACAAGTGGTATCAAAGCTCCATAAGCTTTAGATTAGGAGGAAGAAGTAGAAAGAAAGAAGATGTTGATGGTTAATGTTGAGAATGATAAATTCATTGGTTTTAATGATTTCAATTTTTGGACGCTAAATATAAAAGCATACCTTGTCTATAAATATGCTTCTTGCTATAATAGGATAATTTTACATGCATCTTAGCAAATGAATTTTAAAGCATTATTGTTGCGTGAAGGAGACTGTTTACTTGTATCAATCTAAAGGTTTTGCTAAAATTGATAGTAATTTTGATGTGTCTATCAAAAAGATCATTATATGAGTTTAAAGAATCTCCAAGAATGTTGTAAAAAAGATTTGATTGATGCATGCTTGATATCTTCTTCACTCATTACAATTATGATTCTTATGTGTATATGAAATCTGAAAAGATTAGTGGTACTATCTATCTTTAACTCTCAATTGATGATATACATCACTTGCAATTTTTGTTTCAAAAGAAATCACAAGTTGGAAGGCTTTTCTTTAGATGGAGTTCTAAAAAATATCTTGATATGCCAAGAAAATTCTTGTAGTGGAGATCATCGAGATTAAAAAAAAGACTTATTCTTCTTATAAGGAATATACATCAAGAAGATTATTGATAGGTTTGATATGGCAGCTTCTAAATCAGTTTTTACACCTCTAGCACAACATTTTAAGTTGAGCAAGGATCAAGCACCAAGTTATGATAAGGAAATGTCATATATGAAGAAGGCTTTCCCACTTTTGTGGCAAGTCAATTGAGCTTGCCGTTATTCAATGATCTATTTAAATTATGTAATAGATTTTCAAGTATTAGTTAATTATTTTAGTTATACTTATGTGATATTTTTCTTTTTTCCACTAAGAATATGCTTAAAACTTTAAACATTTTTAAAAGCCATTAAACTACTATTCTTTGGCTTCATTAGGTACTCAACAATTATCCTTTTATATACATTATTCATGTTTATGTAATACCTAATTTCTGATTTTTTTATGAAATTATATTTACCTTAGATGGGCTCACCTGAAAGATACGATCATATTTCTTGGGTTGATTTATCTAAAAAACAAGAGATTGAAAAGAACAGGAAGAAGAATACACAGGAATTTGTAGCGGAGGAGAAGGTCGAGTCGAATCCGAAGAACACCAAACTCTACATAGAAGAGAGAAATCAACGAGTCTTTACAGGCTTCAGCAGGAAAAAAGATAATGTTTGCCTTAGAAGATTTGTACATATTTTGGATGGCCTAGAATTGCACATGGACATTTTTAATTCTATGGAACAAAAAAAAATTGTGCAATTTATTTATGATTTGCAAAATAGATGAAGGAAGAATGAACTTGGAGGTCTATTCAAAATTGTTTATTTTTTCTTTTACGTTCATTTATAAAATTATTTTATATATTTTTATTATATTTGTAACATCATATTTGAAGCTACTTATATGAACAAATATTAAACTATGAGTTCATATTCATATTTATTTGAGTTTTGGCATATATAGTTGCTTATGCTTTCCTTAATTAGTTCCCTGATTAATCTGTCTAAAAGTATAACATTTACTTTTCTAATCAAATGATAGCTAACTTCATTAGCCTTCTTGAATCATTTAATTAATTGAATGTGTATTTTAAGGATTCTTACCAAACAAATCTGGGTATGTAAATATCGTAATTAAGAGCTTTAACTTTTTTTTTCAATTTATACTAGAAAAAGAATCTGATTTATGGTGAACATCATTGATTATCTGAATATCATGAATAATAAAATCATTTATTTACATTAGTTGAATTCATATCCTATGATTTTGGAAATTTATTTTTTTAAAATTATATGCATAGTAAAGTTCAAATTCTTGAGAACTTGTTAAATATCACAATAGGTTGCTTAATCATTTAGCTTCTTGACAAAATTTGTTTAATATGACTTCATAAATTCCCTGATTGGTACTCTCCACATGTTATCGATAATTGCTTAATCCAGATTCAGTAACAACATGCCATTGAGATCTATATTGCTTTTGGTCTCCATTGCTTTCTTATGTTGTTTTGCTTTCTCTAAGAATTTGATAGTTTAATGAATAAAAAAGTTGTATTAATATTGTGCCATCAAGATCTATATTGCTTTTGTAATACTTATCTAAGCATATTAGATGTTTATATTCTTAGTCATTTCTTTAGAATTTTATCTTTTCTTATCATTTACAATAGTTGATAAATTTTAAGATTTTTTTAGAGCATACATATTCAGAACCAAAAAAATGGATGCGAAGCAAAGAACAGGTTACAATACAATTCGGATGTTGTTATAACTATGCGGTTGTAATTTGAACTTATTTATTTTTTCTTTATTCATTTTAAATAAATATAAAACTAACAATGAAGTTAGTTACAGGAAAAGAGCAGGATCCCTATTGGTATCCTTCGTAATGTGATTGTTGATCCTATTCAAAATCTTTTCAAGATTATGATAAAACGATTAATTACATCGCATGTTCTGCCTATTAATTGTGTACTTGATAGTTGCATTATTAATATATATGAACCTGGTGACTGCATACCGTCTCATATTGATAGTCATGATTTTGTAAGGCCATTTTCTATCGTGTCATTTTTAAGCGAGTGTAATATAATGTTTGGACATAAGCTAGAAATTGTTGGACCGGGCGAATTCATTGGATCAGCTTCAATTCCTCTTCCAGTTGGGTAAGTATAAGATATTATTTTTCGTCCTATCATATATTAATATTTTTTTAGTAAGTTATATAGTAAACTCTTATATGGATATTAGATAATTTCATATCATCTAGATTCTTAACTTCAAATATCAAATATTCAGATCTGTGCTTGTCTTAAATGGCAATGGAGCCGATCTTGCTAAGCATTGTATCTTGCAGTTTCCTGCAAAAGGTTTCATAATTTAACCTCATTTTACGTCTATCTTGAATTCCTAATGTACTTAAATGAAATGACATTATTTATAGCTGACAATATATACTAGTAGAATCATTTCAACTCTGTCATGCCCCGCATTTTTACTGTAAAAACGCTTGCATCTCTTATAACTTTTATTTTATCTGTGTGTGCCTTGAATAATCATACAAAGTTATGATATTAAATTTCTCTATTGCTGAGACTTATGTGATGAGTATGATGACATCTAATAATAATAATAATAATAAAGATTTATATGTCCTTAAAAAACTCACCTAATGAAGTATGAATTCTGACATAAATATGCATTTCTTAAAAAGTACAAACATTTAAGTAAGAATCTTTCAAATTTGAATTTGGGCTACTGAAGCTTTATTTTTAACAAAATTTAGCTAAAGCATATGTTTTAATGAGAAAAACCCAATAACACCAGTGATGTTTTAGGCTTCATTTGAGCCAGTTCTATACCACTATTTTTTCTTGCTTTCAATAGATTTTTGCATTAAAAAATAGTTTTACAAAACAGTAAGAAAGTCGTCTCAAATAAAGTCTTAATCCGAGTTCAAATGGGCTTCAATAAAACACCTAACATTATAGTTGAAAACTTAACAAGATTCTTTGAGCCGCCAAACGACTAGTCATCTTCATAGACTTGCAGTTAAAAAAAATGTCTTGATAAGATGAATCTAACAAAAAATTGCTCAATTTTGATATCATTGAAGTATCAAGGTGTTTAATTAATATTGTACAATTAAGGGGGATCATATAAATTATTTGATACCGTGTTCTAATTTTTAATCAAAATGAGCAATAAGTCTGTCCTCATAAATTTATAAAACAAGTCATACTTCCAACACGTGATATCTTTCATTGCCAATAAAGTTAACCTTCATTTTCACTAATAAGATTAATGCATGTTGTCACAATATAAAAGAATTCAAAGCTTTTACGTCGCTACCAAGTTTTTCACATAAAAAATATCATGCCTTTTATGAACTACTCTCAACTAATTTAGATGTGTGCAAGTTTTTTTATATATTGCTAATATGATAAACACTTTCTTTCTCTATTGTCAAAAATATTTAAACAAGAAACAAATTTTATTTTAATATGATATTAATTTTATTATAAGTACACACCATTATATTAGCTCATATTTCTAATTAATTTTTTTTTTATCATTTACTTGAATCCCGACATAAATATAAATGTGAGTTATTCATATAAATTTATTCAAACAATAATGATTTTCCCTTAACAAACATTGAATTTCATAAAGTTTTGTAGATGACCACTCTAAAATGATTTTTTATTAAAAAAAGAAAAATATTAGAATTAACGGACATATTTTTATGAGAATGAAAGGTCAAAAGAATAATATTTGAATACAAATATTAAAAGAGATAAAGGTCATATAAATAGAAATAAGAATAATAAATTATAAAAAAATAGTTTTAGTACTTGTAATTTGGAGCATTAATTTTAAAATTGTAATAATTCTTATTAGATAAAATTTCAGCTAATTTTGTTCTAGCGGTTTAAAAATTGCTACACATCCGTTGTATTTGTTCTTGTTAGAATTGACCAGTGATTTTTAAACCGCTGCTACAGATGGAGTTTTGGCCGCTTTTTTTATAGAAGTCTACTAGAGTGGAGAAATTATTCCGTTGTCCGGACGTCCGGATTTAGATGTACGCACTGTGTATAAACAATGTGTACAAAATTGTACACGCTGTTTATATACAGTGCATACATCGCAATCCGAACGATCCGAACGCCGGACAGAATAATTTTCCAATAGAGTGGCTGTGCATATAAACACACAAGTCATTAACTGGGACAAGCTCAATCGTAATTTATGACCAAATCAACTGTTTATGACCAAATTAACGGGCAATCATGATTTTGCAATGCCAGAAGTGGTGTAGAATCACAAGTACGAGTGAAGAACATAGATGTGCTTCCGGACATATATCCCCAAAAAGAACAGAAGAATTCTTGATCAAAGAAGCATGGAATTCATTAATAGAGAAGCAGGTGAAGAAAATATAGCCATGACTATTAATGTGTTCTTTGCCTGCTCTTGTTTTTTTTTCTTCAAATTGTTTGAGGGTGGGAATTACTTGTTGCGTCCTGGAATATTCACGGCGGTAGAAAAATATAAAGTTTAACGTCTTAGCTTTGTACGAAGATCCAGCACATAAACAGATGAAAAAGAGATGATGCAGTATTCATAAGAGACATCAAGATTTTTACGTGGAAACCCCAAAAAAGGGAAAAAAACCATGGGGCTTAGCCTAGTTTAAATGAATCCACTAATGTTTGTAAATGAATACAAATGAGTCCCTTCCTTAGGAGGAAGGTCTTAGCTCGACGTAGTATATATACATCATATAAAGTGAATTATACGGCGGGAGTTGGAAGAATCAGTGTTGATATGTTCGTTTGGGCGGCAAGATCATAGTCAACGAGCGATGTAGGTCAGAAGGACCATAGTCGGATGACGGTGGTCGAAAGGACCGTATTTGGGATACGACGGAGGTCAATAAGACTGTAGTCGATGGGCGACAGAGGTCAGAAGGATCGTAGTCGACGACAGTGGGCAGAAGAACTGTAGTCGGCGGGCGGCGATGGTCGGAAGGACCGTAGTCAACTGGCGACAGAGGTTGGGAGGATCATAATCGGCGACGGTGGTCGGAAAGGCCGTAGTTGGCGGACGACTGATGTCAATAAGATTGTAGTAGTCGGCGGCGATGGAGGTCGGAAGGACCGTTATCAGTGAAAAGTGGTCGGAAGGACCGTAGTCGGCGGGCGACAGAGGTCGGAAGGACCGTAGTTGAAGTTCGACGGTGATCGGAAAGAACTCCAACGGTGGTCGACGAACGAGAAAAAGTTCGGTGGACGGGCGGACAAAAATTCGGCGGTGGTTGGGAAGAACTCTAGCGGTAATCGGTGGATGGGCTGAAGTCCGGCGGTGGTTGACGACTGGGCAGTGGTCTGACGAACGTTGGGAAGAAGTCCGGCAGCGCTCGGCGGTCGGGTGGAAGTCCGGAGGCGGTTGGCTTCCAGGCGGTGGTCCGACGACAGTCGGGCTGAAGTCCGACGGCGGTTGGCAGTAGGGTGGAAGTCTGGCGGTGGTAGGCGTCCGGGCGATGGTCCGACGACGATCGGGCTGAAGTCCGACGGCGGTCTGCGGCCAAGTGGAAGTCCGGCGGGGTCGGCGGCCGGGTGGAAGTCCGGTTGCGGTCGGGCGGTGGCTCGACGAAGGTTAGGCTGAAGTCCGGCGGCGGTCGGCGGCCAGGTGGAAGTTCGGCCGCGGTCAGCGGCTGTACAGTGGTCCGACGAAGGTCGGGTTGAAGTCCGATGGCGGTCGACGGCCGGGTGGAAGTCTGGTAGCCGGGCGGTGCTCCGACGACAGTCAAACGGGGGTTCGTCGGCGGTGGCGCTGGAGCTCCTAAAGCCTTAGCGCTCTCTCCAATCTCCAGCCAAAGGTCCTCTTCATGTAAAGAGTGGGGGTCTATTTATAGATTTTCATGAGTGTCACACCCCGTAAATATAGAGAAGATCCGGGGCAGGTTCGGAGTGCTTCATCGGATGGCTTGTATTGATTCCCCCAATCATAGAGATTTTTTCAACTATTCAGGTGCCTTAATGGTGTCGAAAATAAGCGATCTTGGGCTCGTTGGATTCGTCTCGTCGAGCTGCTCGTTTTGACTATAAGCATGCCATATTTGGATACCATTTCATCATCCAAATAATGCTTTGAACCTTCCAGATTGGTTCGAGCCCCCGATTTGGGCTTGGGTCGGACCGATTTTAGTGTTGTTAGGTTCGCCTTTTTGAGATGTTCAGTTTGACTATAAGTTTACTGAAATTGGAATTCAGATGATCCCAAATTTAATTTTGAAAGTTTTTAATTTGAATATGCCTCGAGATTCATGCTCGATCAAAACAATTTTCGATGACGTATCACTACTATATTCCAATAGTTCTAATGGATAAAGCAAACCCAATTAAAGTTGAAAGAACTGTGTGTATAAAATTGATAACAGTTCAAATGCAAAATCACTTCATTAATTTTATCAGGGCAATTATTAAAATATCATACAAACATGAACCAACAGAACCAAAAGAACCAAGCTTTAAATCTCTTATTAAATAATTTAAGCATCCGTCAATTGCTGCGCCGGATAGATGAAAGAACCAAGTTTGAAAAATGCATGAGATGATCTGTCTCTATTCGACTCCTCCCCTTATCCAGCTTCATTTCACGCGCCCTGTAGCTCTACACTCCTCCCCTCCTTACTCCACTGCAGCAGCCCGCCACCCCAATGCATCTCCTCTTCTCACCCGTGCATAACAGCAGACCTCCACCTCTTCTTCCTATGCCAAATCATCCTGCAGTTGCTGCCTCAAAGCCCATCACTGGCCAGCCCATTTCCTGCCAGCACACTGCTCTTAAAGATATATGAAATAACTCACTTAGAATGTCGTGTATGATAAAAAGTGAATGAAAATATATACTTTAGGTGTTACCCAAGGTGCTCTTGCGGCTTAGGGGGGCTGCGCTCTAGCTTCTTTTGACGGCAGATTCGACGGTGACGGTGGCTTTGGCGGCGGCGGCGGGTTTAGCAGTAGCGATGGATTCAGTGTCGGGACGAGTGGCTTGGTCTCGGATGCTCGCCGAATGTAGCTATCAGACGGGAAGAGGAATCGCAGAAGGAAGCTACGCACGCACAATAGAATGAGAGAATGGGTCGATTAGGACAGGAATTGAGTAAATAGGCTTATTTTTAGCGGCAGTGAAAATAGCTATAGCACCGATTTATAAACCGCTTATAATAAATGCTGCGCAAATTTCATAGTTTTGATAATGTGAGGAAGTTATGATAGGATCTCGTTGAAGAGCAGAAGGGTATGACATTGACATTGATAATATCAAATGACATGTGTATCTTGTTGGAGAGCGACAAGAAAATCATCAACTGAACAAAACTACGGCAAAAGATATAATTTGAAGGAAGTTAAGGACATTTTTATAATTATGTAATATTTATGTGCTACATGTGTTAATGATATAATTTAGATTATTTTTTTAAATTTTGAGTAAATTAAAGTTTCGTTTGGGAAAGCTTTTAGCCACTACTTTTTTCCAGTTTTCAAGAAATTTTTGTAATAAAAAATTATTTTATTAATCGGTAAAAAAATTATCCCAAATAAAATTTAAATTACAAACTCACCCATCATATATAAAGCTTTATTTGGAAAAACTTTTAGCCGCTACTTATTTCCAGCTTTCAAGAAATTTTTGCAATAAAAAATTATTTTATTAATCATTAAAAAAACTGTTCGAGCCTTAAGCCCTTATCTTTTTGCTCTAGTCATGGATGTTCTTACTAGACATTTGCAAGAGGATGTACCATAGTGTATGTTTTTTGTTGATGATATTCTTCTTGTTGGTAAGACTAGAGAGGGAGTTGAAGGTAAATTCAAATTATGGAGGTCAACCTTAGAGTACAAAAGTTTTCATTTGAGTAGATCTAAAATCGAATGCATTGAGTGTAATTTTAGTAGCAATAGATCTAGTGAGGGGTTTGTGACTTTGAGCGATCAAGTCATTAATAGGTGTACTAGTTTTAGATATCTTGGGTCTATTGTTCAGAGTGATGGTGAAATAGATGGAGATATTATTAGTAGAATTCAAATTGGATGGTTGAAGTGGAGGAATGCTTCGGGTCTATTGTGTGATAGAAAAGTACCACTCAAATTTAAGGGAAATTTTTATAAGATGGTGGTGAAACATACAATGCTTTATGGCGCAGAATGTTGGCCATTAAAAGAGAAGCATAATATTAAGTTAAGTGTTGCTGAGATGAGGATGCTCAGGTGGATGAGTTGATTTACTCTTAGATATAGAATACAAAACGAGTATATCTGTGAAAAGGTTGGAGTAGCTCCAGTAACAGATAAGATTAGAGATAGTCGTCTTAGATGGTTTGTTCATGTAAAACAACAGTCTTTCGATGACCCTAATAGGAGAATAGATGTATTAGATTTAGCTTATGTTAAGAAAGATAGAGTAGGATTAAAATTCGTGCTAATTAAAATTATACAATAGCCGTAAACTCGTAAAGCAGCGGAATAAGCGAGTTGTCATCGATCTACACATCGGGATCTCCTACCCCAACTCGAGAGTTCATGGTGACAAAATGGCGCCCGGCATTTACGGCAGCGTTGTCATCCAGTGTCAATCATTCTCGTCGATACATTCACCGTTGAATTTCTTTTGAGTTGCTGAGGCTATTCCAAATCAGTGGCTCGTTCGCAATCAAATCTCCATTTGAGGCGATGACGTCCTTAGTTCAAAACCCTCACCGTGGTCAAGCAAGGCGATACAGCCTCTGTGTCGTCCGGGATTTGGACCCGCTGGCTCCGAATGTGGTGTTCTCGTCAACCATTTTCGCGCCGACATCGAGGAGAAGGCTAGTTTTCAATAGAAGGTATTCATGCTCTTGATAACTTATATTTGTGTTGATTGTAGAGTAATTTATAGTAGGTGCTTTCTCTATCATCGGAAGTTTTGGAGTGTCCCTTTTCTTCAAAACTTCATTTTGCGCTGCTTGTTTTGATTATCCCTGTTTCAGTTTAGGATGCTTAATCCTATTTAGGGGCTGTTTGGCAACAGGATTTATGCAGGATTTGAGCAGGACCAAACGGGATTTGAGCGCCCCGTAAATCTCACGGCGGAATAAATCCTCGGTTTCCCTCTGTTTGCCATAAATCCTGGATTTACTAAATCCTGCAGTTCGGCGGATTTACGGGATTTGGCTGAAGAAGCGCGCGAAAGGGAGAAAATGGTTACCTTCGCAACGAGCGAGCTCCCTCCGATCCAACAGAAGAACGGCGATCTGTCGTTACTTCCAATCCAACAGTAAGGAACGTCGTCGAAGGAGGCGAATAGGCTCGTTCAAAACTTTTACCTCTCAAGCGAAGCACAGATGACGTAGAATTAGGAGGTGCAAATGAGTCTAGTCAAACTTGAGCCATAGGTAGCTCCAGTCGAGCTAGTTTTTTTAGGTGGCTCGAACTCTAGCTCGACTCTTTTGTCCTAATACCATGCTCGAATTCGGCTCGTTAGCTCGAGCTCGGCTCGAATGCAGGCTCGATTACAGGCTCAAATTAAAGGTTTTTTTATGAAATTTTCATCATAAGAAAATGAAAGATGCACCAATAGTATTCATATCTATTTTTCTTTCATAAAAAAATGAACATATTTAATGGCAGAGAGTATTATGTACACAAATCAAATCATATAACTTTATTTAGTGGACATGAAAGCATAAAATCCTTTAATTAAATATAAGCTTGCAAAATGAGGCTTTGATAAATTATGGTAGCAAGGTGCTTGTACAACCACCACTAAAATGAATTGTCCAAAAACCTTTTGAAGCACTTAGCCAACATACAAAACTTGAAACATAAAGCAATCAGGTCAAAGTAATTTTTTGATATTAATACAAAACACAAACTACAACCAAGACATAAACTACAACCAACCAACCAAGAAAAACAACAACAAATACTCATAATCTTCAAATTACATATACGAAACTAGAACATTATAAAGAAAAACAATTTCTCCATGCTTACTTCATCTTTGATAACCTACAATTGATAACATGAGCATTAGAATGCTTGCCTAAATTTAAATATAACCAAGAATGCATAAAAGAAATAAGTTCACTTCTCCAAGCCTTTAGCATCCTCTCATAAATTTTGGTGTCAATCTACAAAATTTTTGATAACACATTAATGAATGGCTTGTATAATTAGCATCATAAGAAACTTCTAAAAACTGAATCATTATATGTTAAATAAGATTGAATTTATCGTGAAAATTATCTTAAGTACAAGGAATTGGTATTTCAATCTTCTTATTGTCTTCCTTCTCCTGCAAAGTATGATAGTGATAAAATAAACATTCAACAAATCACTAAAGCATTACAAATGAATACCTTTGTCCTGCCCTTCAATCCATAATGACCACGAACTCAATTTGACCCGCATATTAAAGCCTGTACTGTTTCAATGCCCAATTTAGAACGATACATATCTACCACTCTTTCGTCCATGACCTCTGGTGGAAGCAAGAGCAAGTTGGTGTTCCGTGCCTGAAGAGGAATAAGTAATGTTAAGATCTTTTGCTGCTTCAGTAGCCAGATTAACTTCTTCACTGCATAGAAGGGAATAGAGGCCATCAAGGTTGATAGATTTGAGTTTTGTACTGATTGAGGTTTTGAAGGCTTGATAGTTTGCTGGTAAACCATTAAGAATATACATAATGATGTCTTATGTGTCTTTTGAGCCTCCAGCAGCTATGATGTTATCCACGAGATGCTTAATAGTGGAGAGGTATTCAGCCATTGATTGGTTTTTCATGGAGATTGAGTGCAGCTCATTTTTAATTTGTATAACTCTTGATCAGTTGGAAGAATGGAGCCGTCGTTCAAGCGTAGACCGGATGGATGAGCTGGAGTCTAGGTTTAATATGTGGGGTAAGATTGAAGAAGAGATTGTAGAGAAGAGAGCAACAACAAGATTCTAGTCAATGAGGACCCACAGGCTATATTATGGTTTAAAGAGGCTTTTCCATTGTCTGAAATAATGTGTTTTGGTGGACAAATAGTTGTTCCGTCAAGATAACCAGAGAAATCATTTGCTGTGAAGAGTTTGTAGATTTGTGCTCGCCATGGGGGGTAATTTTCCGAAGCAAGTTGAATAGGGAGGGAGGAATAGAGACATCGGTTGTAAGATTGGTAACTGCAGCTGGTGTGTTGGTAGAGGAACTTGTTGACTCGGCCATGAATGCAGATTTACGCTGTTAAGCTTTCGGTTCTGATACCATGTTGAAAGCAATTGATTCTGTAACTTGTAGAGAAGGGCAAAAGCAAAGAAAAATAAAGCAGAAGAAAGGAAGACGTAGAAGACGGGATAGCTGGAACTTTGCTAGTATTCAAGCCAAGTTGATTTGTGATACAGTATGTAGATATATACACAAGAGAAGCTGAGTAAAAATACTAAATTGCCCAGGGTTGTCTCCTGAAGATGATACAGCGGTAGAGGAGCAGAGACTAGTGGCTGCATATGCGTCAGATAGTGGAACAGAGAAAATAATAATAAGAAGAGGTAATGTGGAGGAGAGAAAAATTCAAGCAGCTGAGGCACTAGCTAGGCAGAGCCATTAGGAGCAGCTATATTTGTAGAGACTTTATTAGGAAATGACTATTTACGTATTAATCATGCATGAAGGTTGCAACTTGATTCACACTCCTTTCATGAATATCATGTTTTGTCATCATTGCCATTGGTGTCGTTCTAGCCATCAAAATTTCCATTCTGTACCTTACCTGATTGGATTCCCTAGGCTTACTTGTTTGATGAGAGTTAAGCTAATTATGCTCTTCTCAATGTATTGGCAGAGGTTTTTCAGATCTAAGATCACAGAACCCATATTCTTACGAGTTTTTAATCATCTTCTGAAATCCTTGTTTATAATTATCTTCTAACATTCCATTTTTCTTTGTTTATTGATTATATAGTTTAAAATTGATACTATGGTGAAGTCTAGAGATAGACTCTGATTCTTGATGAGGAAAACAATTGAGCAGCTTTGTGATTTGCATCTTGTTTGGTATATACCTGCGTATGATGGCCAGTGACACAATATATTTTACACTGTCGAAAAACTTAAATTGAAATTAGAAATTTTACGTTAAAATTAAAAAACATTAGTAAGAGTTCCCTAAGAACTTTTTTGCTTAATGTTATGCTTTATTTTTTGTACTTATTTTCAGGTTTTCAAATTACGTACTGTTTGGTATTTAATTCTTCTACAGAGCTGAGAAAAAAAATTTAACTTTTCTATATATCTCGTTGGCCATGATCTTTGATTTGTAAACTCTGAACCACTTTTTCTGGGGGACACAGGGGGATTGCCCCAGTGAGACTATACAAGCTCCGAATGTGGTGCTGAGGGAGCAGCCATTTGAAAAAGCACTTGAATAATTCAACTATTTTTTATGTTTATTTCATCTTGAGATGTTGCTTTGATTCTTTGCAAGTTCTTTGGGCTTCTTCTCGTTGTTATCTTACAATCTCAAGGTCATTATTTTTCTCAGGTATCTTTGTTCGAAGATAATAGTGGTTTCGGGGTTTAGAGTTTTTGAGAGGTTATTTCCAAAGTCTAGGTACCAGTGCAGATGTGATTTTATTTGAACGTTGGTAATCAAATTTCCTTGGTGTAATATTTAGTTAAGTTTATTTTTGTGCTATTTTGTTTTATCTTTTACTCGGTTGATTTTTTTAGAGCTATAAGAGAATTCATTTATTAATAGAAGAAAATCTACATACAAAAAAGATTGAACTTATCATTGATCCAATGATAAACTGCCAACGTAACTTAAATTAAAATCCCAATTGAAGAATTGAACCTCACTGAATTCCAAAAAAAAAAAAGTGTGCACGAAGATAAGACTCTATTGATGTATAAATACAATGAAGAATATGAAAATCTTGAAGAACCCCATCAATGCAAAAATCAATATAGATTCATGCATCCCTTTGCGCCAAATAGTTCATCCAAACCTTCAAATTTTTTATCAAACCTACAAAAGAGAATAAATGACCTTAATGTAATGTCACATTAAAAGATCTAATATACTTACCATAACCAATTATTAAAATGTATAAACCATGCCATCAAATAAAGGAGATCATACTTCTAAACATGAATTTGTTAAGAACAACATAACATATCCAACTGCAATTAATAGCATATGTAGAAAAAGCAATTTTACTCATGGTTGATCATTTGGGCACTTTGTCATGATTTATGTTACCTTTGCTTTGGTTTTGAAGATTCAACGCCATTCTATGAGTCTTAGAGACTTTGTATTTCAATTTCTTGATATTGAATCCCTGGCTGATGGTCTGTGAGAAGATCAACGAATTAAGGCATTGATATTGCTTCTTTTAGTTTTTTTGTATGTGTTGTTTCATCTTGTTAGAAGATTAATGTGCTGCCTTATTAGAACATAGCATATGTGACTGTCGGACCTTTTGGAAGATAAGCCCTTTTATCTTTGTTAATTGTTTTATATTACTTGCATTTCTAGTAGAGACGACACTAAAAGGAGTCGAGGTGGAAGCAGCTTACAACAAAATAGTTATAAAATCAAATATCTTACCTTAGTGCCTGCTAACTAGTTGGTGTATGTTGTTTTCCTTATTGGATCTTAACTGTAGCTTTTGTTTGGACTCCCATGAAGCTGCTAGTTTATCTTAGGCTCCCATGCTTTATTAGTATTCTTTGTCCAGCTATACCCTTGATCAACATCAGTTGACACCTGATAAAAAAATGCATTTGTGATCAACCATGGCCCATATAGTTGATCGAACATCTATCGTTGAATACTTCAAACTAAACCTTCTTGTAATCTTATTGTTGCTTCTACGCCTTGCATAAAAGCTGGTAGTGATAGCATGCCAATAAACCTGCTAATGGAGGTTCTGAGTTCTCTCAGCAACTTGTTTACTTTTTGTTTTCTTTTTGTATGCTAGTCCATATATATCAAAGTAACTTGTAATTCAGCTCGGATCACACAGCTTTGCAATTTAGTGACCATGTAGAATTGTGAAAGTAGGGAGTTATGGTCAGAAATTGAAAGGCAAGGAAATATAAATTTGAAAACAGCTCAAGAGCGAAAGGAGAGCATTACGGAGGTTCAAGAAGTTTTTCTTTTTAAGCTCATTCCTTTATTTTAGTACTACACATTCATTAGGAAAAATGGTGCATGCTACAACTCGATTGCTCTTCCATTTGGTTAACAAAGTAATTATAGCGATAAGCATGCAAAGGAATTTCGCGCTACTCTTTCTCAAAATCTCACCTCTGTCGATCATGCTCAAGTTCTTCCTCGTACTATTAATGTCATGTACTCATAAGAATTAATGTTGCACGATGATTTTTGGTACTACATTTGATATATTCATCAATGAACATTGGTTTCAGTGATTTAAATCCCTAAATGCTTAGAAAACCTTGGTCTATTGGCCATGAGATTGTACACATGAAGCTTTTATCCAAAGGGTTGTTCTATGAATTAGTTCCATTGGATTCATAGAAATTTTCTCTTATTTTATCCGAACATTAAGTGAATAATAAACAGTTACTTATATTTCTTTGATGCAATAGTGTGTTATTTCACCCAAAAAAGTGAAATGTCTGAATCTTAGGACATCATAAATGACACTTACCTCAAAAAACAAGTAGTGATCATTCAATATGTTGCTTAGAACCATTTAAAAAAATAAAACTCTTTTAAAATCCGAATAAAAAGCTTTAAGACATAAAATAAAATCACTCTTGGAACTAAATTAAATATCTTTTTATTTCACAATAAAATAACACATCAAATAACAATATAATGAACTCGCAAATCAGCACACAATATCTGCACAATACTTTAGGTACCCAAGATTAGGATTTCCATCTCTTGCTTGTGATTGTGATTGTCTAGTTGAAATATTTGTTTGATGATTGTTTGTGTTGTGAGCCCTTGCCTTTAAGTATTAAGGTAGATATATATGTTTCACCTAATGCCCAAAAGTGATGATCAAAATAATTGTCTTTGCTGGTAGGTGTTGCTTTAAATGCTAAAGCCTTGAGTAAGTATGACCAACTCTATAGTTGTGTCAGATGACCGACATTATTGATCATTGTCAATTATCATTGTCATCACCCTCCTACTTATGGTCGTCTGATCGTTGTCACCTGATTATTGTTATTTGACCACTATTATTTGATTACAGTTGCCCAAATATCTTTGTTCATCCATCATCATCTAACCGTTGTCACTAGCTAACATCATCAGACCTCTATTATCATCTATCGTCCTTCCACTATATCTCCAATATTCTCTAGCACATTCTCAAGAAGTTAAGCCTGTATTATATATTTTACAATCATCTCTCTCTAGTTGAGAAGAAGAGTGGATTCATGTAACCTTATTAACATAGTTGATTATTTTAAATCGGTTAGGCCCTATGATTTTTTTTCTATTTATAGGTTTTCCATGTTAAAATTCCATTGCCTTTTTGTATTCTTTTTTTTTAATGTTTATTTATGTTGTGTGCTTAAAATATTGAGTTGGTAGAGTATACATTTCACGTCTCAGCGTTGTACAAAAATTCAGCATGCCCAGATACAAGTAGTAAGAACATAATTTTCTTACACGAAAAACCCGAAAAAGGGAAAAACCATGGGGCCTGGCCCAATTTAAAAAAACTACTATATAGTAAGTGATATAAGAACCCTCCTTTCTTCACAGTTGAAGAAGAGAGGGTTTAAACAAAAGGCTGATTTTTTTTTCTAATGGAGATTATAGAAATTAAGTATACATAGAGGGACAGTAAAAATCCAACAACATAGCTTGATTTTTTCAATAGGAATTATAAAAGGCAGATGTCCACAGGAGGACAGATATACCCAACAACAGGGTTAAATCTTGTGATGTCGATCGTCGCTGGCGATGGTGGTTGTTGGCAACAATAGCTGTTGGTGGCCATCGCGGTGAGGACTGGAAAATGTAAGATAGCTCTCTCTAGTTCTCTCTATTCTCCCCCCTCTCATTTGGAGAATGAGCTCTATTTATAGCTTTTTTAGATGGGCATTTTGGTCATTTGAACCAGAATCCAAAACACTTCATCATACATCACATATTGATTTTCTTGATCATGAAGCATTTGTTCAGCATTTAAGTGCCTTAATGATCTCTGAATTAAGTGATCTTGGGCTTATTGGATTTGTCTCGTCATACCGCTCAATTTGACTAAGACAAATTGGCATGATTGGAGTGGGCTTTCCTAAGATAATTCATCTTATTTTAGGAAAGGAATTTCAAATTCAAATAAATTAAAATCTGAATTTAAACATTCCTAATTTAAGAGGCGTCAAATAGGGAAATGAGCAATTCCTTGATTTGAATTTTGGGGTGGGGTGGGGTGGGGTGGGGTGGGGGGGGGGGGGGGGGGGGGGGGGGGAGGACTTTCTTTAGATATTTAATCTTATTTTAGGAAAGGAATTTCAAATTCAAAATAGATTGAAATATGAAATTAAGACCTTCCTAATTTAAAATGCATCATAAATGGAAAGTATCAATTTTGTGATTTGAAATTTGGAGGCAAGAGGGGGTGATGTGGCTGATGGCTAGGAGAAGGGGAAGGGTTTTAGGGCCGGCGGCTCGGAGGGGTTTGGAGGGTTGGGCCGACGTTTAGAAGGAGGAGAGGAGTATTTGGGCCAGCGGCTAGGAGGAGGAGAGGGGTGGTTTTGGGTCAGCAGCTAGGAGAAGGAGAAGAACCACGAGCTCGGACGCTTCCTGCGGCTGATGTGTAGTGCTTTGCCCTCACCTACGGACTTCAAACTCTCCAAGAATTCTCACAAGAACTTTCCTAAGATATTTAATCTTATTTTAGGAAAGGAATTTCAAATTCAAAATAGATTGAAATATGAAATTAAGACCTTCCTAATTTTAAATGCATCATAAATGGAAAGTATCAACTTTGTGATTTGAAATTTGGAGGCAAGAGGGGGTGATGTGGCCGACGGCTAGGAGAAGGGGAAGGGTTTTAGGGCCGACGGCTAGGAGGGATTTGGGGGGTTGAGCCGGTGGTTAGAAGGAGGAGAGGGGTTTTTGGGCCGGCGGCTAAGAGGAGGAGAGGGGTGGTTTTGGGTCGGCGTCTAGGAGGAGGAAAAGAATCACGAGCCCGGACGCTTCCTGCGGCTGATGTGTAGTGCTTTGCCCTCACCTACAGACTTCAAACTCTCCAAGAATTCTCACAAGAACTCTCAAGCTCTCAAACACAAAGTGCAGAATTTTCTTTTCATAATAATCATCATCCCTCAAAAAGAAGAGGAGGGGGCTATAAATAGCCAAAATACAATAAAAAATTAAATGACAAAAGTGCCCCTTGTGGTCATATAAGCCTACTCCCTCAAGTGAGGATAAAAATAAAAAAGATGCATAAATAAATCAAATACAAATAATAACTCAAAAATAAAGTGGTCCAATCATGGTCGTAGATATTTGACTCCTTCTCTGATAAATTTTTCACGGTCGGATGTCCTCATCACAAGTTATAATGCAATTCTACGAAAGCATTTTACCTTCTATCTCTTGTTTCATGAAGCTTTAATTGTACATATATAACAGTGACATTTGTTTATAATTGGCATTGACATTCATGTTCATCAATTGAAGTTTATTTTTAATTCAACATGTTCCCAACTCTCATATTTATGTTGCATGTTGCTACATTCTACTTCGCATTCCCTCCATATAATATGTAATTTTGTTGCATTTATGTTCAAATCATGTGGTAGGAAAATATTTGATCTTTTCATCACAATAAAAAGGTTCTTTGCTTCACTATATGTCTTTTTTTTTCATTTAAAAGGCTTACCAACTTTATCTTGTTTGTTAGAGCAACTTTAATTTGTTTTAACTTTATTGTGAGATTACATTCTATTTTTCTATCTTCTATGAATAACAAATGGTGATGCCAGGAATAACAAATGGCAATTTCAATTTATAGAAGGAGCTAAACCGCTACATTCCAACTACAATTGTATTTGGAGGTATGTGCATTCGAGCTTTGACAGTTTTTGCAAATTTCATGGGAGCAATAGGTTCTGGAACCGGTATTCTTTTTGCGGTAACTATCATGTATCAATATTTTGATAACTTAGTTTCTTTTGTCTATGAACTCTGCCAGCAAGTTTGATAGCCTCAAAATACTGAACCCTATTTATTACTTTTCCTTGGCGAACCAGTTAGGCAACATAGATCTACAACCTTTTAACATGATGTTAAAATGATGTGTAGAATTATTGCAGCTTTATTTCATTATTGTAAGCAATTAATTACTCTTATTAGTACTGTTGATTTTATTAGCTTTACATTTATGCAAGTTATTTCATATTGTTGACACAATGGGTGTATCTCAAAGCTATTTGATGTTCCAACTTTTTGGTATTTCCTTTAATTGTTGAATTATTACTTGTTTATAGCCATCACCATTTTTTTACATTAGGATAATTGAATATGGTCTTTATTTGAATTGTTATAAACTCACTGATTGTATGGCCATGAAAAGGTATTGGTTTTAGCAAGTTTACTTTTGAACAATGCTGATATATCACCAAAAAATTATCTTGATCGGGCACGAATCTCGAGGAAAACTCAAGTTGGAAACTTCAAAAATTAATTTAGAGACCATTTAAACTCTGATTTCAGCAAGCTTATAGTCGAACTGAGCGTCTTGGAAATATGAACCCAACGACACCAAATTCGACTCAACCCGAGCCCAAATGAGTCCAAATCAAGTACCCGAAGCGCTGTTGGAAGCCTCGAACAGCAATTTGAGTTACCAAACGGTCTCCGATTTTGACGAGCTTATAGTCGAATCGAGCGGCTCGACGAGATGAATCCAACGAGCCCAAGATCGCAGAATTCTGATATCATTAAGACCTTAAAATGCTCAATAAACGGTTCACGATCAAGGGATTCAATATCAGCCGTTCATCCGGATCACTCCTTATTTGCCCCTGATCCCTCATCTATTTACGGGTTATGCCACTCTAGAAAAACTATAAATAGCCCATCTTTTCTCTTAAGAAGGGACCTAAGCCAAGAAGAGAAGAAGAGAAGAGAAGTCTAGGAGGGAACAACTCCTCCTCAACCACCGCCGGAACACCGTCGGAACTTCGCCAGAACTCCGCCGGAACACCACCGGAGCATCGCCAGAGCACCACCGGGTGCCCGAGGGACGCCGGAGCTCTACCCAACGTCAGAGTAATGTCAGAATTCTGCCCGACGCCGGAATTCTACCTGACGCCCGAGTGACGCCAGAATTCTTTCAAAGTGACGCCGAAATTCTACCGGACACCCGAGTGACGTCGGAACTCTGCTTGGCCTTGTAACTGATACTCATTGTAATCTGATCGTCCTAAATTTAAAGGACGAATCAGCCTCGTGTATTTCATACAACACTAGTGGAACTTTTTCAACTGGGCGTGGCCCCGTGGTTTTTCCCTTTTCCAGGGTTTTCCACGTAAAAATTCTGGTGTTATTTCATTCTTCTGTTTGTGTGCTGGATATACGTACAACGCTGAGACGGAAATTTAAATTCTATCGCCGCGTATATTTGAGTCCGCAACAAATGTAATCATTTTATTCTATTAAGATGGTAATGTAACATTAATTGAAAACTATGTCTTGAGTAATTTACATGTTTGAGTTATTTTTTAAGTTTTACATTCCTTTTGCGGCTTTGCTTGATCTTTTGAGGGAAAAAATAGAAATAGTTGAAATCAATATTTTTATGTCAATTGACCCATATGTTAGTTGAACTATATATGTGATTTTCATTCTTTCCCTACCCCTCAACTGTCCTTCAATCTAAATAAAGCTTGAACTTGACCTGCAATTTAAAACATTGCTCAAACATATTTATCAGTTTAACTTAGGTCATAATTTTAGTTTTATTTGAGCATAATAAATTAGACTTTTGATCTAAATGATTTAAATATATACTCCTACTATGAGATATAATTGAATTTATAAAATTTAATCAAAATTTATATAAATAATTAGATATCATTGTTTTGATACTTTCATCTTGTTTATAGTCCAAATAATTATTTAATAAATTTCATAATAAAATTGATACAAAATATCAGATAAGCCATTCTATATAAATTTTTTTTAGAGTTTTAAGCAAATATTTATTAAATAATAAATTATTATGTTCTTGAACACAAATGAGTAGGTGAGTATGTGATTAAATTTGTTTATTTATATGAGAAAGTTATTAAATTATGCTTAAGTTTTAAATGAATTAATAAATATAAATAAGTTTTATATAAATGAATATGAAGTTATTTATTGAGTGCACTTATGATGTTGTGATAATTTTTCTATTGAATTAGCTTCTATCTTACAATATATACATATATTTTTACTTCAGAGCTCTTTTGTTATCCTGTCACACTATTATTAAAATATTGTGTCACAAAATTATTTTCATTATTTACACATTTCTCTTCATTGTTCATCATTAAAAATTTTGATAGGATTAGGGTTTCGTTTGGGACGGCTTTCTCACTACTTCTTAAAGTAGTTTTCTTGTATAAAAAAATTTAATTTTTTATTAAAAAATTACTTTAAGAAGCAGTAAGAAAGTCATCCCAAATAAAGTCTAAGTGTATATTTATTTGCTTCTTTTATGACATAATTGCATTATCTACATGTATTTTCAATAACATATATTTTATGCACGTGTATTTATATTTGTATCTTATAATTGAAGTTGTGCTAATTTATATATGTTAACATACTCCTTTTTCTGACATTATATATTATATATGAATTTATGATTCTCGCATCATTTCGTATTTGGTGCTTCAACCTTCTATAGCATTATATAAACTCGATCAACATTCTTATAATAAGAATTTCATCTCTTAGGAAAATATTATTTTCACCTGACAGTCTGATCGAAATCGTGTATCTTCTCGCAGCAAGCCTGTGACACCTCCTCGCAGAATATCATCAAATCCAACGGGCTCACCAATTTATTAGCGCATTAATGGCAGAACACAGGGCTATGCCATCATTATTTGCATCTTGTCGGCGCATTAATTGCCCCAGTAAGCTATCTATCTCTTCAGTTTGCCCATAATCGGCAAGTATCAATAACTCTCATCCATCAAGCTAAGCCCCTAGGCATACCCACGATCCTATAGATTCTTCTTAGCCTCAATGCCTCGTTGAATGCACCGGCATGAAGGAAAATTATTCTATGTGGATGTCAGATGTAGCTCTATATTCGAATGTTATGGTACCAAGTGATATTGAGGATCAGTATCGAATAGTACTTAGTCTCAGTACAGTTAAAACATAACGTGACATATTTTTATTAGCCTCTAAACGAACCGCACTTGCCAAAACTATTACCGCTCGCTTGTTTGAAAACTTAGATTTTTTTTTTCTTAATTTGGGTCTATAGGAATTTCATCAAAATTCAATTCTAAACAAGCTTATTTGGATTTCATATTATTATCATCACAAATATTATCATATACATCGGCTTCATTTTTTTTTTAAATCCCTCTCTATATCTAATACGAATAATGAACTATTTAATAAATTTCATACAAAAAAATTTTGATTTCATCATACCCAAAAAAGATGGTTAAAAATAAAAGCTTATCTTAATCAAAGATTGCAATCCTCCCAACAGAGCCCATGACTTCAATATGGTAGTATCACTTTTATAAACTGCTAGCTTATGAGCAAAAAAGATTTAAATGTGATAATCAGTTTAATTCAATAGCAAGTATTGTAATTTTAATTATAAAGCAATATTATGATCCATCATACAGTAAAACTTACAAAGTAAAACTTTGACTTTCAACCATATTTCAGCATTATAAAAGAAGATTATAATGGGCCTCAACCTGTAAGTTTTAATTAAAATAATAGCATCAACTACAACTCAACAAGAGGTTTGTTTATTTGATGCCGACAAGAAAGAGGCTGAAAAATAGAACAAATCATTTATTCATTTTCAGTAAGAGAGACCAAGACTTGCGAGATACGACGCTTCCAAGTTCCGAGTAGATTTTGGAGTGCGGAGGAGAATCAGGGCTCTGCCATAGGGAAATTTTAGGATCCAACAATAAATCGCGAAATCTGAAGTGTGTTTAGGTTTAGAGCACGCTGTTTGGAGAGTTGGGCGAAGGTCAATGGCGGTCAGGTAGAGGTCCGACAGAGGTCGATGGCCGGGTGGTGGCCCGATAGCGATCGGCGGCCGGGCGTTGGTCTGACCGTTGAACAGAAGTCCAACAGAAGTCGGCGGCTGGGCGGTGGTCCGACGACAGTCGGGTAGAAGTCCAGCGGCGGTTGGGAGCCTTGCGGTCATCCGATGATGGTCGGGCGGAAGTCTGGCGGCTGTCGGCGGTAGGATGGGAGTCTGGCAACTGTGTTGGCCGGGCGGTGGCTTGACAATGGTTGGGCGGAATTCTGGCTGTGGTCGGTGGCCGGGTGATAGTCCGGTAAGGTGGTGACGGTCGGCGGGCGGGCGGTGGTTCGATAATGGTCGGGTATAAGTCCAACGGCGGTTGACAGCCGGATGGAAGTCCAGCGGTGGTCGAGGGCCTGGTGGTGGTCCGACGACAACCGACGGAGGTTCGCCACCAGTGGTGCCGAAGCTCTTAAAAGTCCAAGATCTCTCTCCAATCTCTAGCCAAAGGTCTCCCTTCATGTAGATGTTGACTTACAGGAAAATAGAAAACAAACAGAGAATAGAGAAAGGCTAAGTATGCAGAGCAAAGAATTCTATGTATTCCATCATCATAATGTTAATACAGTAAGGATATATATATATATATATATATATATATATATATATATATATATATATATATATAGCTATCTTAGTAACAGAAGGTTGTTATCGAGGAAGAGTCCAGATGCTGATCACGTGGGATGGAATCTTGGCGCATGTTGGATAACGGATTGAGAGTGGCAAATATCCCAACTGGTGGTTGTAACATGTCCCCTCAAACGGATGCTGTGGTAGCAGAAATCAGTTTGCTGGAAAGAGCTTTGAATCGTGAGATTGGTAAAGCTTTAGTGAATAAATCCGTGAGCTGATCCTGGGTAGAAACATGATGTACAATAATTTGCTGATTTTGAACACAATCATATATAAAATGGCAATAAACCTCTATGTGTTTTGTTCTAGCATGAAACACCGGATTATGAGCTAAGGCAATGGCAGAGGTGTTATCACAATATAATATAGTAGGAGTGGTAGGAGCAGCATGAAAATCCGAGAGTAAGCGACGTAGCCAAATAATTTCAGATGCTGCAGCAGCTAACAAACGATATTCTGCCTCCGTAGAAGAGCGAGCAACTGTTTGTTGCTTTTTAACTTGCCAGGAAATCAAAGATCAACCTAAAAAATTACAGTTACCCGAAATAGATTTACGATCGGAAGCATCACCAGCCCAATCTGAGTCGGCATAGCTGTGTAGGCTAAGAGAATCTCGATATAATGGTAAGCCATGAGATAACGTGCCTTGAATGTAACGTAGAAGACGTTTAAGAGAATCAAAGTGAATGTGAAGTGGCTTATGCATATGTTGGCAAACCTGTTGAACCGAGAAAGCTATATCCGGACGAGTAAGGGTTAAGTATTGTAGGGAGCCTGCCAATTGCCGATAAAGAGCAGGATTGGAGAAATTTGTAGTAGAAGCTGGTACCGAAGTCTTCTTGGTGGAAGTAGGATTTGCCACTGGTTTAGAGTTTTGCATGCATACATGAAATAGGATGTTCTGTGCATATTGAGTTTGATTCAAATGAACACCATAAGTTGTAGAAGTGACCTGTATACCAAGAAACTGAGAAAGAGATCCAAGAGTTCTCATGGAAAATCTGTTTTCAAATTAGCGAGAAGCTGATTAATGGTAGATTGATCATTGCCGGTGAGTAAGATATCGTCCACATTAATGTGAATGTACATAAAAGCAGAACCAGAATGAAATATAAGAAGTGACGGGTCAGCCGCACTAAATTAGAAACCAAAATGTTGAAGATAGCTTGATAGGGTAGCATAACATTGCCAAGGAGATTGCTTTAGACCATATATGGCCTTCTTGAGGCGACATACATAGTTAGGGTGAAGAACATCGGTGAAGCCGGGAGGTTGGTGCATAAAAACAGTATCTGTTAAGTGACCATGGAGAAAAGCATTTGATATATCTAATTGGAGAATAGGCCACTGATGGTGCAATGCAACAAGGATGAAAACATGCATTGTTGGCATCTTAGCCACAGGACTGAATGTTTCATTATAATCAAAACCATGCTCTTGATTAAAACCTTGAGCGATTAGGCGGGCTTTGTAGCGATCCACTGAACCATCCGAGTTCAGTTTGGTGTGATATATCCACTTGCAACCAAGAATATTCTGGTCAGAAGATGGTGGAACCAGCTCCCATGTGCCTTGGGATTGAAGGGCCTGAAATTCTTGAGACATAGCCCGTCGCCACTGATCAGATTTAGAAGCTTGGACATAAGAAGTCGGATCAACCGAGCTTAAAACATGAGACAAATTAAACATTTGTTTTGGTTTAGTAATACCACTCTTAGATCGGGTCATCATAGAATGAGAGGGTATTACAGGTGGCAAGGAAGTAGTGGTTGGAGACGGTTTAGTGGGTACAGAAACTGGAGAAGTTTCAGTTGGTACAGAAACAGGAACATAACCGGTTTGTGTAACCAAAGGTGAATGTAATTCAGATGGAGTTTGTAAGCTCGGTGGAATAGAAGATAATGACTGAGGTAAGCTGGAGGCTGGAACTACAACCAGTGGAGGTGGAGAATGCGAAGCGGTGGAGTCGGATGGATGAGAAGACGTATGAACGAAGGGATAGACAGCTTCGTTGAAGACAAAATGGCAGGAAGTGTAGACTTTGTTGGTAGAAGGATCAAGGCAACGATAGCCTTTTTGAGCTGTAGCATATCCAATAAAGATACATGGTCTAGAAAGGGGAGACAATTTGGTAGTACTATAGGAACGAAGCCAAGGGTAACATAGACAGCCAAAAACACGAAGATGGGTATATGTGGGGGAATGACCATAGAGAAGGTCATAGGGGGAATGATAATGATTATTGCGTGAGGGAAGACGATTTATGAGATATACAGCGGTGAATAAGGCTTCAACCCAAAGATGTGGAGGTAAGTTTGCTTCGATGAGAAGAGAGCGTAGTGTTTCAACAATGTGACGATGTTTACGCTCAGCAATTCCATTTTGAGATGGAGTGTAAGGGCATGTGAACTGATGAAGAATGCCACAATGCTTTAGAAAAAGAGTGAAGGCAATATTGATAAACTCACCACCACCATCTATTCTAAGAATGCGTATGGAAGCATTAAATTGACATTCAATCATCTTTTGTGAATTCAAGAAATTTAGAGAACGCATCAGATTTCTTAACTAAGGGATAAATTCATGTAAATCTGATAAAATCATCAATAAAAGATATGTAATAATGAAAATCAGAGTTTGAGGGGGAGGGAGATGGTCCCCAAATATCGAAATGAATAACAGCAAAACGAGTATTATATTGAGAACTAGATCTGGAAAAAGGAAGTCGGTGGCTCTTAGCTAACCGACATGCATTACATAAAATAGAGGTACATAAATACAAATAGCTGGATTGCTTTTAGCTAAACGAGAGAGTGTAGTAAATGCCGGATGGCCCAATCTATGGTGCCAAAGATCGGGTACAGGTTGAACCGAGACGAGAGCAAAAGGAGATGGAGACGATGAGGTGGCGAGCGGAACACGAAGTGGATACAGGCCATTAATACATGGTCCCTGAAGAAGAAGCTGTTGAGTCTTCTCCCGCACGCCTTCCTCCGACTCTAGTCTCTTCTCTCCATTTCTCCCTGTTAAGATTAGGGTTCTGATTTAAATATGGGTTGCGATCACCAGCATCAATCGCGGCTCTTAGATTAGTTGTCTCCCCACCTTTTTCTCTCCTATTTGTTGCCGCCATCGCTGCAGCTCAGCGTCGGAACTGTCGCCTATCGCTGGCCACGCTGCTCACAGATCTTGCGGACTGGCTTCGCTTTGCTCCTCGTCGGTACCTCGTTCGCACTCATACTCTGTGGATTCGTCACCTTTGTGCTTGGTTGCATCATGTTTCCATGGGTTATGGGCTTTGTTATGGTGCTGTACTTTGTAGGAATCATCTCGAGTCTCTCAGACATCGGCAAGGCAATCCTCTGCTTTGCTGTGATCGAGCCATCACTGGCCTCACCCAAATATGTCTGAAGTTTGTTTTATTGGAGGAACATTTTCAAAATTTTATTTGTAAATAATATATCTCGAATTTTGTCCAAGGACTACTTATTTTATAAAAATTGGTAAAATTATAATTTAGAAATGTTAGTTTGTTACTATATACATTTTAAAAAAAAATTGAAATATACATATTTTTTTTTCAACTCAATATATATAAGGGTATCAAAATAATTTGTTCACATACAGTTGTAGCAAAGCAGCTCGATAATTATATTTTTCAAATAAAATATAATGATTTATGTATAACAAATTTAAAAAACAGCTTTTTATACATCAATTTTATAGCCTACTTTGCCAATAGTTGCAGCCGTTTCAAACGCACCCTAAATCTCACTCGCCTTCCCCATCATCTGGATCATGAATTGCACTCGACAACAAGCAGGTGCTTCGCATGCCGTGAATGAGGATGGAAAAGAACTGAAGAAATTGCTATGGCTTTAATGCTGAAAGCACCTAATATAATATTACCACTAGTATTCTTCTACAGCTCCGCTACAAGATCCTTAACTCCACTAATTTATTCCAAGTTGCACGCAGCCAGTACATGGAAATTAAAGTGGGATGGCTATAGTAAAGCATTTATTAAATGAATTCAATTTGACTTATAACTTATAAGTGGGCTGCTATATAAAAAGAAAAAAATAATAATTTACTGTTTGCTGCTTTACATTATAGTGCATATGCCTTGAATGCAATTATGATTAGTGAAATAAAAAAAAACTATTTGATGTGTCATCAAAAAATTATTTTGATCGGACACGAATCTCGGGGCAAAATCAAGTTATAAACTTCAAAAATTAAATATGGGACCATCTGAACTCTAATTTCAGCAGACTTACAATCGAACTGAACGTTTCGGAAATACGAACTCAACGACACCAAATTCGACTCAATCTGAGCCCAAATGGGTCCAGATGAAGGACCCGAAACGCTGTTGGAAGGTTCGAACCACAATTTGGATTACCAAACAGTTTCCAAACATGACGTGCTTATAGTCGAATCAAGCGGCTCGACGAGACGAATCCAACAAGCCCAAGATCATTGAATTCTGATATCATTAAGACCTTCAAATGTCCATCAGACGATCCACGATCAATGGATTCAATATCAGCCGTCCATTCAAACCACTCCTCAATTACCACTGCTTTTCCTCCTATTTTCGGGCCATCCCACTCCTAGAAATCTATAAATAGAGCCCCCTCTCCTCTTAAAAAGGGACCCCTAATCCTAAGGTGAAAAGAGAGAGATCGGAGATCGCTCTTGCTTCCTTGCTCCTCCTCGACCACCGACGGAGTTCAGCCGGACCACCACCTGAGGCTTGCACTTCTGCCGGACCACCACCTGAGGCCCGGACATCTGCCGGACCAATACCTGAGAATCGCACTCCTGCCAGATCACCACTTGAGGCCCAGAAATCTGTCTTAGCACCACCTGAGGCCCGCACTCCTGCCGGACCACCACTTGAGGCCTTGACATCTGCCGGACCACCACTTGAGGCCCTGAGCTCCGCCGAACCACCACCTGATGCCTGCACTCCTGCTGGACCACCACCTGATGCCCACACTCATGCTGGACCACCACATGAGGTCCGCACTTCTGCCGGACCACTACCTGAGGCCTGGACATCCGCCGGACCACCACATGAGGTCCGGAGATCTGCCGGACCACCACCTGAGGCCCGGAGATCTGTCGGAGCACCACGTGAGGCCCACACTCCTACCATACCACCACATGAGGCCCGCACTCCTTCCATACCACAACCTGAGGCCCGCACTTCTGCCGGACCACCACCTGAGGCCCGCACTTCTGCCAGACCATCACCGGAGGCCCGCACTTCTATCGGACCACAACCCGAGGCACACACTTCTGCCAGACCACCACTTAGGCCCGCACTTCTATCGGACCACCACCTGGCGCCCAGACATTTACCAAAACCTATACATGGTCATACTACGGTCCTTCCGACCTTCATCGCCAGGCAATGGTCTTTCTGAACCCTACCTCCTGCCGACTATGATCCTTCTGACCTCCATCGCCAGGCAATGGTCTTTTTGACCCTTTCCTCTTGCCGACTACGGTCCTTCCGACCTTTATCGCTTGGCAACGATCTTTCTAACTCTTGCCTCCTGCCGACTATGGTCCTTCCGACCTCCATCGCCAAGCAACGGTCTTTCTGACCCCTGCCTTCTGCCGATTATGATCCTTCCGACCTCCGTCGCCTGACCAACTAAGGTCCTGCCGAACTTTTTCATGAGACTACGGTCTTTCTGACCTCCAACGCCAGTCGACTACGGTCCTTCCGACCTTCATTGCCCAACCAACTAAGGTCCTCCCGACCTTCGTCATCATACTACAGTCTTTCTAACCTCCAATGCCAGTCAACCACGGTCTTTCCTACCTCTGTCGTCTATCGACTATGGTTCTGCCGACCCAACAAACATGTATATGATGATTATTGTAATTCCTACTATGTAATGCGCTCTATATGATGTATATTTGTGACATCTAATCAAGGCTTTCTCCCAACAGAGGGCCTCATTTGTAATCGACCGCAAATACTAGTGGATTCATTTAAACTGGGCCAGACCCCGTGGGTTTACCCCTTTTTAGGGGTTTCCACGTAGAAATTCTAGTGTCTCGTATGAATGCAACACCCTCTCTCTTATCTGACTACGTGATAGATCTTCGTACAATGCTAAGGCGCTAAGCTTTATATTTCTCTACCGTCGTGAATATTCCAGGACACAACACTATTAATACAATTAGATTAATAATTTAAATATATTGTTATATATCCAAATGCTCGAAATTAAAAATAGAATTTAATGAAAATAAACTAACATTTAGAGGAAGTTGATGCTTACATTATTTTGAATATTTTGAGGGCTTTACAAGAGGCCGGTGAACGAGCTGTGGTTCTGTGATGGTCGACGGAGGTTCATCTGCGGTGGCGCCGGAGATCTTGAGCCTCAGAGCTCTCACCAATTTGTCACCAAAGGCCCTCCTGTCATGTAGAGAGTGGGGATATAATTATAGATTTTTGTGAGTGCACATTCCGTAAATATAGAGAAGATCCAGGGCAGGTTCGGAGTGCTCCATAGGACAGCCCGTATTGATTCTCCCAAGCATAGAGTGTTTTTCAAGTTTTTAAATGCCTTAATGATGTCGGAATTCAGCGATCCTAGGCTCATTGGATTCGTCTCGCCGAGCCGCTCAATTCGACTATAAGCATGCCATATTTGGATATAATTTATCACCCAATTAATGTTTTAAACCTTTCAAATATGTTTCGAACTCTTAATTAAGACCCATTTGAGCTCAGATTGGATCGATTTTGTTGTCGTTGGGTTCGTCTCTTCGATACGTTTAGTTTGACTGTGAGTTTGCTGAAATTGAAGTTCAGTTAGCCTCGCATTTAATTTTGGAAGTTTTCAACTTAAATATGCCTCGAGATTCGTGCTCGATCAAAGTGATTTTTGATGACGTATCATATATAAAGATAAAATGGAAGAAAAAAATTATGAGGTTTAACCTAATTGAGGGGCTATTTGGTTGGCTATAAAAGTGGTGTAAAGTATTCCAAATGCACTGTAAATTTTAGTTGCATTTGGAATTCATCCTCTCGTTCGTTTTTGTGTGTGTGTGAAATTTATTAGATTTAGGTGATTTTTAAATATACTAGAAATTCATTGTATTTGTTGTAACCTGACCGCCCACTGCTGGCCAGCACCACCACTGGCCACCACCGCTGCAGCCGGCCACCACAGTCGCAGGTCGCTCGCCGTCGACCACCATCGCCGCCCATTGCCACCAATATCGGCCATCAATCACTACCACTTTTGCATTTTACTTGCATTCATTTTATTTCAAATCAAATAAAAAAAGTAAACTCATGCCTTTCCTTTACACTCATCTAAATAACTCTAAAGATTTACAATTATAATCATTTTAAGCTGTATTTCTTTTATATGATGATGATAAGACAACACTCGGATGATGATGATGATAATAGTGAATGGATTATGAAGGGTGTACGACGGTGATCTTGACAGTGGTCTGACGATAATAATAGAGCAACATTGGGCAACGACAACAATCAAACAATGACAATTGTTACTGATGATCGCCACACTCCTCCAAGGTATATGAGCAATTTTTTTTTTTGAAAATAGCATGATTTTATTTTATAGTAATACTTTGATATAAAATTATTTTACATAAAAATATATTTACATTATTTTTTTCATAATAAAATCATAGAATAGAAGTGGGAGTTCATCATATAAATTTTGTTCATACCAAAAATGATAAACAATAATATTGTTGGCCAGCAGTAAATAACCGAGGTTGGAGGGATCCTACCCAACTCTTAAATGTTTCATTTTTCTTCGCTACGAAGCAACTATCGGAAAAAGTCAGTCAATACTATATTGAATAGTCCAAAAACACCCATATGAATCATGCTGAAACCTAACTGTTCTTTTTTTTATTGAGGCTAACAAAGTAATCTACCAAGTCAGCGTGACCCTCTTGCGTCATACTCGTGTCGTCATCCCGACGATCCGCAGGCCCATCATACACTTTACTTAATCAGGTGGAGCATACCTCCTCCTTCTACATACCTGACAAAAGAAACATAAAATCAAATATTATTAAAATTAAAATTTATTTTAAGATAAATAAATAAATATTTTTAATAATATATTTATTTTAAGGGGTTTTTACATACATGACACCCAAAAGTAGCTTATTTACTCATATAACATCTAAACTTGTGTATTTACAAGCATACCACCGTAAACACGTTTAGGATTTATCATATACCACTCCGTCTTCTACTCCCGTCAAAACCCTATCCATACCGCACAATTCGTTCGCGAATCTTCCTCCTCGTCCGCAAGCTCTCGGCTGTTCGCAAGAAATTCCAAGGGAGAACTCATTTCCTTTTCTCTAACGCCGGTCGCCAGCCCTCGCCGAGATCGTCGACCTGCCCTAGCCGCCGGATCTCCTTCTTTGCAAGGTTAACTCTCCTCATTCATCTCTTTTCCTCATCCCTAATCTTCTCCCTATTATCTGTTCGCAAGAAATTCCAAGGGAGAACTCATTTCCTTTTCTCTAACGCCGGTCGCTAGCCCTCGCCGAGATCGTCGACCTGCCCTAGCCGCCGGATCTCCTTCTTTGCAAGGTTAACTCTCCTCATTCATCTCTTTTCCTCATCCCTAATCTTCTCCCTATTATCTGTTCGCAAGAAAGTCCAAGGGAGAACTCATTTCCTTTTCTCTAATGCCGGTCGCCAGCCCTCGCCGAGATCGCCGACCTGCCCTAGCCGCCGGATCTCCTTCTTTGCAAGGTTAACTCTCGGCTGTTTTGAAATCGTTCTAATTTCTGTTATGATTTTATCTATGATAAGAGTATCTATTTGCTCTGTATTACTCTTCACAGTTAGCCCAAATTTTTAACACCATTCCGCCAGATCTCCTTCTTTGCATGGATGATTGTCTATAGTAATCATTAAAATGTGAATTCTGATTCGATTGGATTACTTTATTATGTATGATTTAGTCATTGGTTTACTTTATTTTATATGATTTACTTGACTGCATTTACCTATTTGAAATTGTTTTGTAATTATAGATTTCTGACATGAGTTCGAGTCGCTCCAATCAATCACCGAGAAGCCTGGATAATCCAATCTATTGTCGTTGCAATCTGCAATGTAAAATCTATACTTGCTACAAAACTAATAATCGCGGAAGAAAGTTCTATAGATGTCCCCGAAGCAGATCGGAAGATGATTGTAGATATTTTCAGTGGCTTGATGAAGTAAATGATGAAGCAGAAGATACAAATCGCTTAAGGAGTGCAAATGCATCAGAAGTTAATTCGAAGGATTTAGTTTCAATTACATTTGAGTTACTTCAAATTAAACTCTTGTTGCTTATCCTTATTGTGCTTGTTGCCATTGGTGTCAATTCTTCATCAAAGACTTGTCAAAAATGATTGTAACTTAAAATATTGTGTTTAAGGTATTAATTACATTCTAAGGTGTTACCTGTTTTGTATCTAAGGTATTATCTGTTTTGTATCTAAGGTGTTACCTGTTTTGTAATAAGGATGACTTTGTCGCTGCTTGCACTGACCTTTCACTCAGTTCCTCTTTGTTTTGCTTCGTTAATAGTTGATAGTGAAGTATATTTGTGTTCTATATTAAACCTTAAAGCTGTCTCATAAAGGAGCTTTACCGCAGCAGCTTCTCAACTTCATTTATGAAATTGACCACCCATACTGCTAGAGATTTTATGGCTTGCTTAAAATTCAGATAAGCAACTTTTATTGAAATCAAATACATATATTTGATTATAATTTTTATCTACTGCTTAACGTAAAAATGATGATCCAGAATTTTTTACAGGTTCCTGCTGCAAGTGAATGAGCCTTGAACCAATTTGATATTCAGGTTGAGAGGTTTTACGTAAAATTAACATTGGAATTTGGTTTTCAGCTAAATACAAAGTTGGTATATTTTGTTCAAATTCTGTATCAATTGATCCATTGCTGTTTCAACTAGTTGACTGATTAATTCTGTATCAATTGATCCGCTGCTTGCAAAATAATTGTTCTTCAAGCCAGGAAGCAGATTATAAATAATATGAGAAGCAGATCTCTAAACATTAATATACTTCCAAAAATTCTCCAAACTGTTCCAAAAATAAATTTCCCAAAAATCCTCAAAACTGTTAAACATAATGATGGAATCACAAAAAGATGGAACAAAAAAAAAATATTCTTTCATTTAATTCAGCTTAGACTAAAGTTCTGCTCGCCGTATGGGTTGCTTTGCACTTAATGTAGACTGAATATCTTCTCCTTCAATGCTTATAGGCTCCTTGCAAGTGCTTCTATGGTGACCCCAAGAGTTGCAACGTCCACATTTATGGCTTGTTTTTGACTTCTTCCCCACTTCTAAGAAGTTCTTAATTCTTCTTTTCTTTGGTCTGCCGCGAGGTTTAGGGTTTAGGGTTTAGGGTTTAGGGTTTAGGGTTTAACATCAACACTAAAAGCTTCTGCCAAATTGATCAAAAACCACTCCCAAGTTTTCTTCGATTCAGATTCTGCAATGGCGAACGCAATAGTGAAAAGACCATTGTTCCCATCCAAACAATTTGCGGCCAAGAGCACACCTAAATACTTCGACTTCAAATGACAAGCATCAATGCCGATTAAATATCGACATCCAGCAAAGAAACCATCAATGCAAACTTTGAAACTAACAAAGAACCTCTTAAATGAATGATTTTGGTTATCACATAGGTATGTAATATGCGAACCAGGATTCCTCTTGATTAGCTCTGACTTCAGTGTGGGCACCCAACTGTAATTTTCATCTATTGAACCAAACATTTGATCTCTTGCTAATTCCCTTGAACGCCAAATTTTCATGTATGGCAAAGACAACCCAAAAGTGGTTTCTAAGTTATTGCTTATATCCTTTGGTGTGATGTCAGGATTCCTTTTTACAAGATTCTTGATTTCATTAGCAATCCAGGTTGTTGTTGCTTGCTTGTTTCCAGCTCTGTTTACCCCCGGACATAAATGTGAGGCATTTAATTTTCTAACTTCGAATGAATGACCATCTGAACATAACGAAGCACGTATTCTCCATGGACATCCACGGTATGTGCATGTAGCAATAACTCTTGATTTGTCACTAGCTTTAATCTTTAAACCAAAGTTTTGCAAAATTGCATTGGAACGAATAGCTTGTTTAAAACTGGTTGAATCCTCAAAACGCGAACCAATACATAAAGATTGCTGCTCTTCAACCTGACCCACAAATCCACCATCACACAACCCATCCATTATAATGTCATTGTTCACTCTACTAATCTCAGTTAAATCTTGCATATCACCATCTTGAATGTTATCTGCATTACTGATATATTCATCAAACTCTTTCACTACAACCACCACCTCAACTTTATTTTCATTGCTGGAACATCTAAGCATGTCCATTACATCTCTATCATTATTAATCGGCATGTAAACTTTAGGTGATGTTCCATTAAGATGATAGTGTAGGTCATATGCTTGACCCCGCAGCCACCGGCAAAGTGATTCGGTTTGTTCTTTCAATAGTAACAAATTAATATCACCTCTCTCAAATTTTAAAGTTTTCTGACTTCCACCGACATATTTCTTTCTGCTTTGGCCCTTCACAACAACCCAATATCCTCCATATTTGAATACAATGGAACACAAATTGTTGGAGTTCATTTCTGCAGCCCAATATGTCCTATAAAATAAAATGGCAATAATATGGCAATAATTACCTCATTCAGAACCTCATTCAGAAATAAGATTGAAAAATGCAGGATTCAGTTGATCATTAAAGTTATTAGCAAACTTAAATAACTTAAAATTCGAGTATTCATGTACTAGAACTCTAGAACACCATATAATCAAGAAAAAAAAACAGTAAAATGTCTTAAGCAATCTTAAGCAAATGTGAGCTGCAACGTTAATGATCTGCAGGCAAGGCGAATATGAGCCGGCGGTGACCTCAGAACTAGCGGTGACCTCAGAACCGGCGTCGGTCCAATAGGAAGGAGGGATACCTGAATATAAACGGCGGAGGTCTGTCTGCACCGTCGTCGGTGTAATGGGAAGGAGGGATGCTGCGCTGCAACTTCGTCCGTCCAACGATCAGCACCGGCGTCGGCAACACGACTGGTGCGAGATGAGAGAGTTGCAGGCAACGTGAGAAAGCTACTCTGTTTCCCGCGCACGAGAGGATGTATTCGCGACGTTGTTTTCACGGGAGACGAACGGAGTGTTAATTTTGATGAGGATTAGGTCATTACGGTGGTATGCTTGTAAATACACAAGTTTAGATGTTATATGAGTAAATAAGCTACTTTTGGGTGTCATGTATGTAAAAACCCCTTATTTTAAATAAATTCAAAATTTTTAAATTTTATTTATTCTTTGATTGAAATTCTTTTAATAAACTATTGCAGTTCTCCGTTCTGTGCAATCGCCGCGACAAAGGCACAAACCGTCACTTTCCTTCGTAAGGATTAATCTTCCTCAAGAAGTATGGGAAAGTAATCCACCTAGTCAGTACGCCCTTTCGGCGTCATGCTCGTACTGTCGTTGCCCACTTTCCAGATTCTTTACTTAGCCATGAATAAGTGAATAGCTGCTCCCATCAGAAAAAATGAGATCTGGTTACCGACCCAAAAAATGTGCATCATATTAAAATAAATGAGCTTGCATAAAAATAAAATAAATTAGGCATAATTAATAAATTAATCTAAAATTCTTTTAATTAAAATTTTTTTCTTTTAAATGGAACGGTGTAATTTATAATTTTCTTCTTTAATCACCACATCACGATGACTGTTTCGCATGTTAGCGGCTTTATTTTATTCTTAATTTTTTTTAATTTATTATATCTGATTAAACTTTTGTTATTGTTACACCATTTTCAATCTATTTTCTGCTTTAAATTATTTATCAAGATTTTAATATTAAACAAAAATATTTAAAGAATAATTAAAAGATTTATTTTAATCTTTAATTATTTAAGTTTTTAGTACACTTAAAATTCTAAAATAGATTAAATTATTGTTTTATATCTAATGTAATAATAACAAAAGTTTAATCAGATATAATAAATAAAAAAAATACTAATTTTAAGAATAAAATAAAGCCGCTGACACGCGAAACGAGTCGTCGCCGAGCGGTGATTAAAGAAAGAAATTACAAATTACACCATTCGATTTAAAAGAAAAAAAAAAGCAGGTCATGAGTCTTTTTTTATTGGGAAATTATCAGTCTTTTTAACATCAGCTGGGAAGCTGTTCGGCCTGTACGCCCTCGAGGCTTCTTTAACACGCTATCTCACGACGATTTAGTGCCCTCAATCGACACAGATCGCCTCGTCGTCTGTTCTGCCCGAAGAGTGGTTTGATGTCTAGTCGCGGCGGTGGAAGACGTGGAAGCCGCGGCGGCGGCGGCGGTGACGCCCATTATGGAAGGGATATGCAGCATCAGCCATCGCACGGGGAGCGTGGCGGTAGAGGACGAGGCAGGGGAGGCGGTGCGCCTCCTCATTATCAGGAGAGAACGAGGGCTTCTGATTTACCGGAGTCTTCGTCAAGTACTCTAAGTAGGGAGTTAGAAGAACGGCTTCATATCAGTGGATCCTCCGGCCGTCAGGCGCCTACGCCGGGAACCCCATCCGGGACTCCTGTGGCGGATCCCTCAGTGCAAGCGTCTGTGGCTACCGGCACTTCACTCCCGCCGGCGTCGAGCAAGGCTCTGGTTCATACGCCTCGTCCGGGGTTTGGAACAGCCGGGATGAAATGTAAGGTTCGCGCTAATCATTTCGTAGTCCGCGCCGCGGATAAGAATATATCTCAATACGAGGTGAGGCTGCTCTTTCCTATACTTGTTTTATTAGTGTAATGCAGGGTAGTGAAAGTAGTTATTGCGGGTGCTTTGTTGTCGATATGTCTCTCGTTTCCTATCAGCGGCACTCGTTTTTTTTTTTCTCTTTTTCATTGTGTTATTCTTTTGATATTTTAATTAATTTCTTATACTACTTGATTTGATTATTTTTGTTATTTTTTTTCTGTTTGAGTTGCTTATTTCGATATGTAGCGATATTTATTTGTTTCTCCGTTTGTTTTAGTCTCTGATGATACATAGAATTGGTGATTGAATGTAGGAGAATACTTACTGATTTTCTCATTCGTAACTAATGTTTTGACGACTTTCTGGCTAGTCACTGTTATGGTTAATCTTACTTTAGTACTCTTTTGATTTTTAATCCTTTTAATACGTTTTGGATTGATAATAACTCGGAGCAGATAAAGAGATTTAGAACTATTGGGGGTTTTTTTGATGCAGGATTTAGCCTAAATCCTGTCAAACAGCAAAAATGTCAAACAGCAGAAATTGTAGAAATAGACATACAATGATAGAAAAAATATTGTAAATATATGTATAATAAGTATAATTTTATTAATTTATTTAGGATTAATAAAAAAATTAATTAAAAATTGTATTTATTAGTTTAGTAATTTATTAATCAATAATTAGTTTGGATATTAATATATAATAAGTATGGTTCAGTATGATTTAATTAATTTCATAATAATTATGTAATAGGTATTAATTTTATTATCAATAATTACTATTAAAATCTTATTTTAGCTAATGTACTTAAGTCATGAAATAAGTATACAAATAATTCATCAATATTTAATTAAATTTAAGCTCTACAATACCAAATAGTTTATAGGATTCAACACCCTCTGGATTTACTAAATTCTACTTGAGTTAAATCTTACCTATGTCCAAACAACCCCTAATAACTCCTGCATAAACTTAAATCCCGTTCCTTCTTTGTGAGAATAATGAAGCAAAATGCAATCCGATAGTTTTGCACGAAAGGTGAAGCAACATGCTATGGAAGAGTTTTGCACAAAAGATGATTTTAGGAGATGCGGTTCTCCAATTAATATTGTTGAATTTATATAAGTTTTACATAGGGGATAATTAAGGATTCTAGATGCAAAGTAGGAAAATGTTCTAAATACGTTTTCATGAATTAAGGTCAAATAAATCTAGAGTAGGATATCTAGCCGTTTCGCTGCTAAAAGTGATGATGAATATGCGTGATCTTTGCTTTTTTATTTTATTTTATTTTTTATTTCTAACAATATGAGGGAAATATATTTTCATTTGGTTGAATGAGTATGGAGAAAAATAAAGGTTAACTACTTTACGTTGAGTGCTGAAAGATTTCTTATGGTCCTTTTGTTTTTGATAGTTTTATATGCCCACATTTGAGGTGGCTGTTATTAGAAGCAACTTGTTAGTGTTCTTAGAAAAATATGAAAATTTCCAAGTGTTTTGGTGGAAGTCTCATGGCAAGGAAAATTTAAATTGTGAAGTGATAAATCATATGAAGCTAGTGGTTTTTTTTCTTAAATTACTAATGATCTTGTTCTAAAGCTATAGTATTTCCGTCTTAATTATTCTTCTTGTATGAAAATATTTAATTACATTCTGACATTATATTGTTCTTTGCTTTATTGACCAAGTAGTTCAAAATTCATCCTGAGGTGAAGTCTAGAGCAATAGGCAGGGCCTTGATGAAGAAATTGACTACGCAATTTGGCGATTCACACCTTGGTCAGCGTATGGCTGCATATGATGGTTGTAATATCTTTTACACTGCTGGATCACTTCCATTTTCGTCAAAAGATTTTGAAATAATTTTGTCAGATAGAGATGGGTAAGAGTTTAGTTTAGTTTCATTCTTTTGTGATGTCCAAATTGTTATGCTTATTCATATGGTATTAAATAAACTTTTTTTTTTTATGATTTGATTTGAAAATAGAGGAGCATGTTGGGCATCTCCTACCCATACACACCCCACATATTCCACATCTTATTCTATATGTGTATTATGCTTCTCCAATAATTTCTTTCCAATGGCATAGGCTCTTGCCTATACACACCCCTACACAAATCTTATTCACACCTATGCAGACCCCACTTATTCCACATTTTATTATGTATGTGTATTATGCTTCTCCAATAATTTCTCCCTATGTGCATAGGCTCTTGCCAATGCTTAGTCAGTAGTTTGTTAATTTTCATGTTTTTTATTTAATGTCGTATAATTTTGTACAGTCGAGACAAAACTTACAGAATTTCTATCAAATTTGCAAAAGCCTTTGATTTGTATTCTCTAAAGCAATTTCTGAGGGGGGAGCAGAGAGAATGCCCTTATGATATCATAGCAGCTCTAGATGTGGTCTTGAGAGAGTCTCCTTCAAGCAAGTATTGAAATAATTCAAACTATCTTCTGATTTTTTTTTATGTCTGTATTTTTTTAATTAAAATTATCTGGTATTCTTGTAACAGCTATGTTACAATCTCAAGGTCATTCTATTCACCCGAGTTTGGGTCCAATAATATTGGCGAGGGTTTAGAATGTTGGAAAGGTTATTTTCAAAGTCTTAGACCAACACAAATGGGATTGTCTTTGAACGTTGGTAATGAAATTTTTTTTTTGAAGTTTTAATTAAGCTATATCTTCTACATGCTCGGTTTATCTTATGGTTTATTTTATGTTGTAATTTTGTCATGATAAATGTGGCCTTTGCTTTGAATTTGCAGATATTTCAGCAACATCATTCTACAAGCCTGTAAATCTTCTAGACTTTGTGAAGGAGTATCTTAATATTGAATCTATCCCTCGGAGTTTAACGGAAAAGCAACGACTTGAGGTATTAGTTTCTATTTTGATTTGAGTAGTTTTGCTTTTCCGTTTGAGTCATGTGGTTTCATTTATTTTATTCAAATTGCATATTTTTTTTTCTTTTTGCTGCTAATATCATTTAGCATATACGAGTAGTATACCTGTGCAAAATAATTTAGTTTTATCTTAGTTATTTATTTTAGGTTACTTGTATGACACCTTTGGAATTTCAGTTACAAAGGGCATTAAAAGGAGTTCGTGTCGAAGCAACTCATAATCAAAAAATATGCAGACGCTATAAAATCACAGGGATTACATCACAGTCTGCTAGTCAGTTAATGTATGTTGTTTTCTTGTTTATTTTTGTCATTGTTTTTCATATCCTAAAAAAATGTTTGATTTTTCAGCTTATCTGGCCATTTTTAGTCGTTAGTTTTCTTCAACAGGTTTACCCTTGATGAACAAGAAGGAGCTACGAAGTCTGTGGCCCAATACTTCAGAGAAAAATACAATTGTATTCTTGTGTATGATTCACTACCTTGCATAAAAGCTGGTAGTGATAGCAAACCAAAATACTTGCCAATGGAGGTTCTTTTTAACTACAATACAAATTATTTGCTTCCAATTTTTGTTCCGTTTTGACCCTATAGCTCTCATTACTTAGGCATGCAAAATTGTGGATGGACAGAGGTATATTAAGAAGTTGAATGATCGACAAGTAACTCAAATATTGAGATCAACTTGCAAGCGTCCAGCTGAGAGGGAACAAAGCATTTTGCAAGTTGGTGCATTTGATTTAAATCTACTGTAGAACTTTATTATGTTATGAAATTTTAGTCTTATGGATCGGCTACTTTGTTGATGCTTGAACCTTGTTCTTAACTTTGTTGATTCTAGAATTTCTTATACTGATATCTCAATTGTTCTTTTAGTTGGTCAGGAAAAATAATTATAACATTGATAAGTATGCTAAAGACTTTGGTATTGTGGTTGAACCTAATCTTACCACGGTTGAAGCACGAGTGCTACCTACCCCAAGAGTAAGTAGCTTACCTTGTCATTATTTTTATTATTTCCTAGTCAGATCAAATTAATCTCTTAGAAGTGTTTTCTTATATTTAGCTGAAGTATCATGATAGTGGTCGTGAGAAGATGTGTCAACCCAGTGTTGGGCAATGGAATATGATTAATAAGGTGACTTTGGTCTTTAATTGATGCATTAAATTCCTCTGGATCATTCTTAGCTGCAATGAATTTAACCAATCTCTATATTTTTTGTTTTAAATAATTGTTGTATTATTGACATAGCTTTAAAGGAATCCTTGTTTTGCTTGTGCAGCGAATGTTTGTTGGTGGTACTGTTGATGCTTGGGCATGCATAAGCTTTTGTCGTCACAATAGAGATATTGTTCATAATTTCTGTCGCGACCTAGTTTCTATGTGCAACAACATTGGAATGGTCTTTACATTTAATTCCTTCTGTCTTGAATTGTGGTTATACCCTACCATTCGTGGGAAGCTCATTATCATTTAAATGTAGGTTTTTAATCAAAATCCTGTAGACATTTATTCCCGATCACCAGCACAAATAGAAAATAGCTTAAGGGAATTGCACCGTCAGTCTATTGAAGTCTTGAAGCGACAGAACCAGAAGCATAAGCAGCTTCAGTTGCTAATTGTTGTTCTTCCAGATGTTAAGGGTTCATATGGTATATGCCCAGTCTAGAGCTTACTTCTTTTATTTCTAATTCTTCACTTTGAATTCTTAAATTTTATTTAATTATCTATCTTTTGATCTTTTTGTTTCACAGGAAGGATCAAAACAATCTGTGAAACTGAGCTTGGTCTTGTTACTCAATGCTGCCAGCCAAAACACGTATTCAAGTCAAATAAGCAATACCTTGAAAATTTAGCTTTGAAAATCAATGTGAAGGTTTGTAATTGTTTCAGTTATCTTTTGCAGGAATGTTATTCTTATGCTGCTTTTTAACTTTCCCTTCAATGTAACAGGCTGCTGGTTGTAACACTGTTCTTGAAGATGCCGTTTATAAACGAATCCCTCTCATATCCGATGCACCCACTATTATATTTGGGGCTGATGTGACCCATCCAGCCCCAGGAGAAGACTCGTCCCCATCCATTGCTGCGGTGTGTTACTTTGTGTCTAATAATGTTGGTGGCTCTGTAGTCATTCTATTTTTTTTACCTCGTTGGATTATCCTCTAGGTTGTTGCTTCTATGGATTGGCCTTGGGTAACCAAGTATAGGGCTCTTGTATCTGCCCAGCTGCACAGACAAGAAATTATAGAGGATCTCTTTAAAATTGCCGCAGATCCCCAAAAGGGCAATGTTCCGGGGGGGATGATAAGGTCAGCCTAGCAACAATGGACAGTTACTTAAGAGTAGAGTTTGAATTTTGAACTATTAATGTATATTTTTTAATATCAACAGGGAGCTGCTTTTAGCTTTCTTTAGGGAGACAAAACACAAACCTCATCGCATTATATTCTATAGGTTTGTTATGTGAAAGTATTTTAAGCTTCTTATACTATATTTAAGGATGCATAGCTAGTAAATCAAGGAAAATGTGATTATTTATTGCAGGGATGGTGTTAGTGATAGCCAATTCAACGCTGTGCTTTTGTTAGAAATGGAAGCTATACGAAAGGTTATTTAGTGGTTATAATTATTATAATATGTTCTAAATTTTGCTATTTATAATATAGCTGAACTGATCCTTCTATTTAAATCATTGATTCAAACAACTGATTTATATAGGCTTGTGCCTCTTTAGAAGAGGGGTATCTTCCACCTGTTACCTTTATAGTGGTGCAGAAGAGGCACCATACTCGTTTATTCCCTGAGGTACATGGTAATCGAAATACTACTGACAAGAGCGGGAATATATTACCAGGTACTGTTAATTACACGGCTCAAGTAATTTTATGTTGCAGCATCTCATGTCATTTTTGTTCTTAGGCACGGTTGTTGATAAAAATATCTGCCATCCCACCGAGTTTGACTTCTACCTTTGCAGTCATGCTGGTATTCAGGTAAAATTTATTTATTGTATTTAACTTTAAAAAGTAGGGTTCTGCTCGTACGGCTGCTTTGAATGACCAAGACTTGCAGGGCACAAGTCGGCCTGCTCATTATCACGCTCTCTTTGATGAAAACAATTTTTCTGCTGATGGACTGCAGATATTAACCAATAATTTATGCTACACGTAAGGGTGTTATATTTGCTACTATTGAGTTATTTTTTTTTGTTTAAACTTATTGTAATATTATTTTTTTGTACAGATTTGCTCGATGCACGCGCTCTGTATCAGTAGGTTGTTATCGTCAACTATTCTTTCCATACTCTTGATTTTTGTGTTTGACTTATTTATCAACATTATTAATCTTGTTTTGCAGTTCCTCCAGCATACTATGCACACCTTGCAGCTTTCCGTGCACGGTGCTACATGGAAGGAGAGAGTGAATCTGGATCAACTCAACATAGGGGAGTAACACGCCAGCGAACTGCGGCTATTTCAACGCTTCCAGCAATCAAAGAAAACGTCAAGGATGTGATGTTTTATTGTTAAAGATAAGCCGGGGATTATTTAAAGAATTATTACCTTTTAGGTTTTTTGCTGATTTAAAGAATTATTACCTTTTAGGTTTTTTGCTGTGGTGACAGGGATATAGTTTGGGCGCTAGTACACGTAGCAATACTTGGATGTTGCAGATATCAAGTCTTTCATTATTTTGAGTTTGCGATACATACATTTTGGTTTGAATCTCTCTGTTCTTATATTGTATAAACTATTATGCTCCTTGTTGTAATGTTATGAGTTTGTGGGGGCATGTTAAGAGTTATTAGTATTAATATTGTTTTGTATATTCAGATATTGATTATGAATTTATAATATTTATTGGGATTCTCTTTTATTATATTTATAAGCTGATTATTATTTTTGCCTTATATAGTCATGATTGCATTAGAATTAATAAAAAAATATAAATATCAAGACTTGTATCGTTTTAGCTCTCCGTGAGATTGCAGTGCAGGCTTCTTTTTTTTTTTAAGTTCAATGATTTCAGTTCTTTTTTTTATAAATCAAATATTAAATGGTATGCTGGTAGGGAACATCTATAGGTAAAGGAAGGTAAAGGCTATAACTGTAAGTTGTTGCAATTTAAACTTCAAATCTGCGAGATTGTCGTTGTTACTAAGCATCCGTTTGTGGCCAAAATTGCTATGTGGAGTTCTTGTCATGATATTAAACATCTTATTATGTGAGGGTGATTTCATTGGAGGAATTGGGTTAGGTGCTGGTGCACCTGCTGGACGGTATGGTATCATTTGGCTGGATGGATTTTTACTTGTATTGTTTCAATTGGCTGCGTGGATGGCCATCTCCGCATAGTACTCATCTGGGTTTGTTGTTGTTGGCACTTGGCTTTGTTGACGGTTCTGAGCCTAAGATGTTTGTTTGTTGTTTCTCTTATTCTGGTGGTGGTTGGAAAGTCTGGATTTTTTTTTTGCTACGGGTAGTACAGTACAATTTTTTGGGCCTGTTTTGCTCTAGAACTGCCTTACTTTTTCTATTATCTTATTTTTGGATTGGTTTTGTTCCTGGTTGCAACTTCATTAAGCTGATGTTTTTTCAGCTCCAGAATTTATTTTGGCTTATGGGGAATTGGATAATGATGAATGGGTTACATTCGTATTTTGTCTCTTGGACAGTTGCACCAACAACCAACTCTGGTTTTCGATAGTCGTCTCTAGCAATCAAGGGGGCTTATCCTGATCGAGTTTTAATCTGGCGTTTTGGATGTCCATTTTGAGTTCATTTTTGGACTCTTTTCTTTTCCGTTCTTGGTCCTTTTATTTTTTGCTATGCTTTTGGCTTTTCGCTAGGTTACAAGAATGGCAAGTTTTTTCTTTTTTATCTTTTTTTTTACTCTCCTACTGGATTTTAGTTACACACGTAACTTTTTTATAGATTAATGAAAAATTGGCGATGCCCTAATTCTCCAAAACAAAAAAAAAGAAATATCAAGTAATCGTTTGAAAGACGCATTCCAGTTTCTTTATTTTACCAAAAATCAAGCGAATTTCTCTGGTAATTGATGTACGCTGCATACTGATATTTTGGTATATTGGTATCTTCTGGATTAAGAAGATTAGTTGAGTTTTTTTTAATGTGCTTTTTAGTTTTATGCATCAATAATTATTTTGTAATATGGTTAATTTATTACATGTTGTAATTAAAAGGTAGGAGTTTGGCTTGTTGAAAAAAAGGAATGCAAAGGAATATTTTGGTATTATTTGGATGAATGTGAAATAAATATAAGTGAATGTTTTTTTTTTTTTGAAATTTGGTTTGAAGTAAAATGAATGTGAAGTTCAAAGATGGTGATGACAATGGTTATATTAGTTGTGGCTATTAGTGGTGGAGATAATTGTGGTGGTTTGTGGCATTGGTCATCAATGGAGGTGGTGGCAATTGTTGAGTGGCGGGGGTAGTGGCGATTGGGGGCAGTGTTGAGTAAGATTGTTTGCGGTGAAAATAATTTTTATCTAAAACTAGGAGTGTACTTGTGATCTCAAAAATAAATTAAAATGTTTTGCACTGCGTGCAATATTTTCAAAGCCCATATAATTAGAATTTTATAGCATTATCTGTCATCTTTTAGTTATGTATTCACTTTATCAGTTTATCCTATATTTTGCATTGTACACGGTATAGTTGGACCAAATGTCTAAACAACAAAAAAAAATTTCATCCTTTTCAAAATAAATTTTATAAACTTGTGTATAATATATTATAATTCTGTTTCTCTAATAGAGGAAGGTTGGATTCTTAAATTTGTTTTAACATAGTTGATTATTTCAATTAGACTAGACTATAATTTCTCCCTCACTAGATTTTCTATGTTAAAATTTTAAAGTTTTTTGAAAATATCTCTCCATCTCAACAAATTTGTAGCACATGACAATATTGCATGGTATCTAATAAGAAGGTTGATAAGCTGCCAGGCTTAACAAGCAGACGGCTCATTGCTCCATTTTTCCATACATAGTACGTTGCACCTTTTCATAGCTGAATACTCTTAGCCGTTTGATCTCTAACTAAATTTTCTAACCATCTGATTATAATTGCATTGTATCTTCTTCCTCACAATATATATGTTGGGATTACTGTAGAACTAGATATACAGGAAACTATTTTCCTTTGAGCTAATGAGATAAGTTCTGTTGAGCTCTCTACATTTCTACTATTGCATTATTCTTACTTGCAATCTGCAGGTTTGTTTTTTAATTCTCATCGTGGTATCAGAGCTTTACGGTTGATTTGTTTTTTCTCTGGCCTATCCGTCATCATCACCTATGGTTTCTTCATCTTCCACCATGCCACCCTCTGTTCAAACTCTCATCACTAACAGTGATGTATCTATACCCTCCCAACTCACATTCTTCATGGCAAATGTTAAAAACATTGTCTATATTCAACTAACGGTTGATAATCATCATATATGGAAGTCCCAACTTCTCAAACTGTTCTCTACAAACGGCTTTGATGGCTAACATACTGGCGCAACTCCAAAACTCCCTAAAAAAATCTTATCTGATGACGACACCATTGTTCCTAACATGATCTACCAAACATGGACCTTCATTGATCAAAACATGTATGCTGCGGTATATTCTACTATTTCCCCTTCTCTATTACCATACGCCCTGAACCTAGACTCTACTTTCGACATCTGGCTGACATTAGAGCGTCGACTTCAGTCCACGAATAGATCGTGAATTCTGCAACTTAAAAAATGAGTTGAATCAACTTCAACTCAAAAACAAGACTATGGTTCAGTATCTCTCTGATATCAAGCAGAAAGTCGGTGCTACCTCCGCTGCAGGATCCTCTATTGACGTTGAAGACATTATTCTATATACCTTAGCCGGCTTGCCCTCAGCCTATTAGTCTGTTAAAACTGCTATACGTACTAAATTGCATCCAATCAATTTAGACGACTTTTATGCTATTCTTTGTAGTGAAGAGCTCAACATTGCCAGCAACTTGCTCGTGGTTCCCCCCTCCTACAGTCACAAACACGCCATTTGCTCTTGCTGCCACTCGTGGGCGCCCTCGTGGCCGTGGACATTTTCCTCCCTCTGGTCGTGGACGTAATCAGTCTTCATCCTCTATATCATGCGGTGGTCGTTCTTCCATTCCATTCTCTCGCGGTGGTCGGCAATCCTATTAGTATCTTGAATACCAGATTTGTGGAAAGGGTGGTCATTCGGCTATCTCATGCTAGCATTGTCACGACACCTCCTTTCAGAGTTCACCCCAAGCTTATATTGCCTATAATACAACTTCAATAGCTGATTGGTTTTTAGATTCTGTCACAACAGCACATCTAACGTCCGATGGGGCTCAATTATCCAATCCATAACCATACAGGTTCCACTCAGATACAAGTAGGCAATGGTCAGCTGCTGCAAATTCAACAAACAGGACAAGGTGTTCTTCCTACTGCTACTAGTAAGCTCCATCTTTCCCATATACTTCATGTTCCTAATCTTACCCATAAACTTATCTCCATTAATAAACTAACATCTGATAATCTATGCTATGTTATTCTTGATGCTAATGACTTTCTTCTCAAGGATTTACTGACCCACAAGACTCTTCTCCACGGGTACAGTCATCGCGGTATGTACCCTATTAACCACTCCTCTGCTTCATCAGCTTAACCATCCACATCTTCAACGATGCCCACAACACTTGTCTTTGCTGCTCCCTCCTCCGATCCACCTTCTTCATTGGATATATGGCACCAACGGCTTAGTCATCCAGCCTCCTCCACTTATCAGCTTTTTCGGAATTTACTTCCTCAAACTTTTCTTGTATCTACTTTGACTCACTGCTCTGCTTGTGCTCAATCATTTGCCATCTTTACTTTCTTCTACTTCCTCTACACATTGTCTTCAACTTATTCACACTGATGTATGGGGACCTTCCCCTATTTTATCAATGAAATCTTACAAGTATTATCTTCTATTTGTGGATGGATTTAGTAGATATTGCTGGGTGTATCCTTTATATTTAAAATCTGATACATTTTCTACCTTTTTGAAATTTCAATGACTTGTTGAAAATCAATTTCATAACACTATCAAAATTGTGCGCCCTGACAGTGGCTCCAAATATGTTATTCCAATTTTAAACTACATTTTCAAAAGTGTGACATTCTTCATCAAACAACCTGCACTTACACACCTCAACAAAATGGTGTGGTGGAACATAAACATTGCCATCTCCTCGAAACTGTTCGAGCTCTCCTCTTTGCAGCAAATCTTCCACCAAAATTTTGGGCTGGCACTTTACTTACTGTTGCCTATCTTATTAATTAAATGCCTCTTTCAACCTCCCCTTCCTCTACACCATATCAATCTCTCTTCAATCGTCCACCGTCTTATCTTCATCTTAAAACATTCGGTTGACTTTGCTATCCCTGGTTTCCCACCAAATTATCTCACAAATTGTCCCTACGCTCGGCTCCTTGTGTTTTTCTTGGCTATGCCACTCAATCCAAAGGTTATAAATGTCTCAATTTATCAACCAAACGTCTTCATATTTTGCGCCATGTTCGGTTCTATGAAACTATCTTTCCATTCAAACAATCTCTCCCACCCAGTCTTACTAATACCTCATCTGAAAATCCCCTCCATCACTTCTTGTTATGGCCTCTTCCACTTCACATCTATCTTTCTCAACCTCCAATAACACTTCTACTACTACACCACTTAATGTGACTCCTACTTCCTCCACTACATCTATGCCTCCACCAAATGTACCTGCTGCCTCATCCTGCTCTGTCTCGGATGCTGATGTTCCTGCCCAGGACTTTTTGCCTACTTGACATTTTATGGTAACAAGGTCACAGACTGGTGCTCTCAAACAAAAGGTCATTTTTGATCTTCAACACCTTCATATTCCAACCACTCCCACCTCTTTCTCTTAAGCCAGCAAGTTCTCTGTTTGGCAGGCTGCTATGAGTACTGAATTTTAGGTTCTACAAAATCAAGGCACTTGGATTTTGATTCCGCGCTCTTCAGATCAAAATCTGCTAGGTTGCAAGTGGATTTTTAAGACCAAATACAATTCCAATGGGGTTGTCGCTCGGTATAAGGCTCGACTTATTGCTCAGGGATTTAAACAAGAGCCTGGACTCGATTATATAGATACATTCAGTCCTGTTGCCAAGTTCTCCACAAATCGTGTATTTCTCACCATTGCCACCACCTTTGCTTGGTTGATTCTTCAATTAGATATTTCTAATGCCTTTCTCCATGGTGTTTTAAATGAAACAGTGTATATGACTCAACCTCAAGGATTTTGTTGACTCCTAATATCCCATTTATGTCTGTCTTTTAAAGAAAGCTTTGTATGGCCTTAAACAGGCTCCTCGACAGTGGTTTGCAATGTTCTATGATTATCTTGTCTTCTATGGTTTTATTATAAGCACGTCTGACTCATCTTTCATGTGTTATACTTACGGCACTTCAAAATTATATATATTTGTCTATGTTGATGATATTATACTATCAGGAAATGATAACCGTGCTATCCAGACTCTTTTGTAAGCCTTAGCGGATCAGTTTCGCATGTGCAACCTTGGTCCAGTTATAGATTTTCTTGGTATTCATGTTACCTATACATCTACAGGACTGCATCTAAATCAATCTTGCTATGCTACCGACCTTCTCCACAAAGCCGACATGCAGGATTGTAAACCTCTTGCTACATCGCTGCCATCCAAACTGCCTACAATCCTGGATGACTCTCCTCTGTATATGCAGCCCACTCACTATCGTCAACTTGTTGGTGCTTTGCAATAACTAACTCAAACTCGCCCGGACATTCTATTTGCCGTCAATTATTTATGTCAGCATATGCATTGCCCCTATCTTCTCCATTTTCATTTATTAAAGCGAGTTCTTCGTTACTGTTGACCCTAATTTTCCCCCAGACCTAGGTCAAAGAGTTGACCTGGTCAAATTTGACCATGCTAGACCCTAGGACCCATCCCAATGGGTTCAGGGAGCAAAGCCAAGTCTGCTGAGCCCAGACCCAGGTCCTGGGTCAACCTGGTTGACCAGGTCAACCTGGGTCGGCCCAAATTGACCCATACACCTTTCACTTGATTTCAAATCCAATCTAGGGCTCCCTAAGCCCAATTCTCTCCTCCCTTGGGTTCAATGGGTCAAACCCAACTCATTGGGCCCAAACCCTGGTCCTGGGTCAACCTGTGTTGACCCATTAAGCCCTTAATGGGACAAATCAATTCAAATCAAATCCAAGCCCATTCCTTGGCTCAATCCACCCCTCCTTAGACCTATTTGACTGGGTTGACAAGGTCAACCATTGACTTGGTCAACCCAAGTCTTAAATGGGTTAATTTGACCCATTAAGAGCCTTTTAATATATTAAATTCTTTCCTAATTCTTCCTTAACCCAAGCCACAGCCAATTCAACTTGGTTTCCCTCTTAATTAACCCTAGGACCGATCCTAGCAGTCCACAATAGAGTTAGGAGTATATATAGTCTAATTAGGGCTCTTTTGAGGGGATCTTGAGCAATTATTTTCCCCAAGAGCCTCCTAAGCCCGAACCCTCTGGTGTGTGAGTTCCTATAATCCCTCTCCACATTCCCCAAGTCGAACCCGTCGCCAAAGCCCCGCCGGCGGCGAGATCTCCGGCGAACTGAAGCTAAGAACCTCTCAAGGGCGTCTGCGATCGATCCGGGTGTTGGGAGCCCAGGGTGTCTTCTACGACTTTGTGCATGGACAGTCAACAAGTTTAGAGAACCCAAGATCGACTGGATCCATTCATTGGATCAAGGTAAAACTCAAACCCTAGCGTAGATCACTTAGGGTTAATTAGCAGAGTCATTAGTGCATATTAAGCCAAGAAACCTATCCCACATGAATGCTCTTCAGGATAAGGGCCTAGGGTTAAAATTTTGTGCGATTTGATCCATCGGATCGAGAGAACGAAGCAAGAAAATGGATATAAGGCTCGGTTTACGTAAACCGAGCGTTACGTAAAATCCGGACCGTTGATCTCGCGATCAACGGTTCAGATCCGCTCGTTCCGCGATCTCCGTCCGACCGCGGATCCGATCCGGTTGACTCTAGCTTCGTCCGGCTCGATCTGGAGCGTCCGTTCCAAATGGTAGAGGATTGAGTGGCTCCCCGCGGCTGCTGACGCAGCAAGTGAAGCCGCGTTTCGCAGTTTCGATTGCCGCATGATTGCGGCAATCATTGCCTGCGACACAATCATTACGCCGCCAGGCAATGATTGGCCTGCGGTCCGTGGGTCCTATTCCGCTCCAACACCAGTCCCGGGCCGCTGCCGCCTGAGGATTTAATTAAATTAATCATTTTAATTATTTTAAAACCTTTTTAAATCAGAATTATTTAAAAAAAAATGATTTAAACTTAATTCTAATATTTAAAATATATATGTGTTAATTATAATTAAATTTATTATTATTATTATTATTATTATACTAATAATGTTATTATATTAATAATATCATTTTGAGATTTTTATTATTATGTTAACATTATTATTATATTAATAATATTATTATTATGTTAATATTAATACTATTATTTTAATAATGTTATTAATTTAATAATAATATTATTATGTTAATATTATTATCATAATAATATTATCATCATGTTAATATTAATATTATCATAATAATATTACTATTATTCTAGTAATAATGTTGTGATTAAAAATAATATTATTATATTAATAATATTATTATTTTAATAATATTATTATTATATAAATAATAATATTATTTTAATAATAATATTAATATGTTGATATTATTATTATTATATTAACATTATTATTACATTAAACATAATATTATTTTAACATTATTATTATTATTTCTTTATTATATTATTATTATTGTAATTAGTTTTAATATTTAATATTATTAATATTATTATTATTATTATTCTAGTATATTAAATTTCAAACAAAAATTATTATCTTTTATTATTTAATTAATTATTCCCTTTAATTATTTTAATTAATTAAATTATTTAAGTTTTCTAATTAATTAATAATTAAATAATTAATTTAAATTATCTCTTAACTCATAATAATAATTATTTTATTTGATTATTTAAAATAAAAAAAAGTTTAAATATCATTCTCTGTATTTTATTTATTAATTACTAATTATTCACTTATTTTAAACCTTTTTTACCAATTAATTATTTAATATTATTTAATTGATAAAATAATTTAAAACCTTTTTTTTATTAATTTTTTTATTATATTCTAAATTATTTTAAAATTTTAGAAACTTTAATGTTTATTTTAATTTCATTTATTTATTTATTATTATTTTTTTAAAATCTTAATTATTTTAAAATTATTTTAAAATTACTTTTAATTATTTTAACTTTAATAATTCATAACTATTTCTTTTTTAATCGGATTTCTGCGTATAATACCTTGAAATTTTCAGAAAATTTTGAATTTTAATTTAAAATTATTTCCAGAAGTTGAATTTTACTTTTCTGACTATTTTCTGTATTGTTGAATTATTTGGTTATTTAAATAATATTTAGATAATTAATATATTGATTATTTTGAAATAAAAATTATTTTCAAAACCGTCTTGGTGGCTAGTGGATCTCTCATGCCTATAAATTGAATTATTTTCAATTACCTTACTTTTAAACTTATGTTATTATATATCCTAATATTTATGTATTTTAAAATTATTTTAAAACTATATATTATTTAAATCCTTTAATTATGAGAAATCCACTACTTATGAAATTCTAAACATAGGCTAAGCTTATAAACAGCATTCATGTGGTGAGGATTAGTGGATGATTGGGTCTCAATCATTCACTAATCACTTCGTTAATCTTATTTTTCTTAGTGTTTCGTAGTCATTGCATGTGTAGGATGCACAAACACTTAATTTAGGCTCTCCTAGATCTAAGGACATAGTGTGTTTATGTTTTGCTGCATTTCTCTCATGTTATATCCAGGGTTAGTTAAGACATCGATTTAAAACCTATCTAACGTAGTAACACCTTAAGGATAATGATTAAGGACCCGTCTAGCGAACTTAGAAAAATTCTAGGAGCTATGATAGATCCTCGATTGACTTGAAACTTGAAACACTCAAACTTAGTGACATCTTAAATCCCCTGGAATTTTCTAGGAATTTTTAGGACTCATTGAACCTCTTAATTGATCAACCCTAATTTACTCGTTAATTAAGCCCTAGAAACTTCAGAAAATTCTAATAAATTCATTTTTAGACCAGAAAAATTACCCATAATATTTCAAACTCTTCAGAATTCAGTCCTTAATCTAAGAAAATTAAAACCCCTTTAATTGGACTTTAATCTAAACTTTAATTTAATTTTGATTAAAAATTACCTTTTAATTAAATTAAATAATTTAAAATTATCAAAAATTTCAAATTCCTTCCAAACACTTGGGAACACTTCTTTAGGTCATTCCTGACCTTTAGGGGTGATTCCAAGCAGTTTGGAACTGATTTGGATCAAAATCCCTAAAACAGCCTTTAAATAAATAATTTCGATAATTCATTAAATAACCCAAACTTTGAAAATTCATAACTAATTCTAGAAAACTCCAAATTGAGTAAACTCAAAGGCATTCAACTCACATTAGGGTCTATTATTTATTAAAAATATTAGAATTCTAGAAATTAACTTAAATTAAAAAGTCAACAATTTGGTCAAACTTAGGTCAAAACGAGGCCAAAACTTCAACAATTCATAACTTTGGATAGAAGAATCCAAATTGGAAATGCTTATAGTCTAACTGATTAGGTTAAGGTCTATTATTTTATAAAAATATTAAGTGATCACAAACCCCCTTTAATCAAAAAGTCAATTTTGGACCCCTTTAACCTAGTGGATAGGGTGACCCCGGACATTCTGAAAATCACAGGCTTAACTTAAATTTCAGAGAATATTGCCCTTAACTTAAAGCTAACATACTAACATAATAATAAATAAATTAGTATACCCTTTTTTTAATCTTCAACTCACTAAATTAACTTAATCAACCCATGATTGCTACTAGGTAACCCAGGCCTATGCGGTTATTGACTTAGCCCCAAGGAAGGTGAAATAAACTTCACGGCCTCGGTGTGAAACAAATGTAGTAATCACAAAACCCTTAAAACATACCTAATTTGATCCTTAACACATTAATATTTAAACTCAAACCTAAACCTCTCCTGGAGACCTTCGACAAACCTGAACACTAGATAATTTCAACTAACTACCCAACTTAGGATCTATTTCAGCTTCACAGCCTTTTACACACACTTAAATGATTTGCTAGGGCACCACTTCTAGACCTAGGCTAGGCCGGTGTTTACTTTACTGTTGTGTGCCGAGTTTTTCGGGTTTTCACTATATGTTGTGATTGAAATGATGTTGATGTGTTTGTTTACTTTTATTGCACTCTGGGAATTGATGTGATTGCACAATAGATTACCCATAGGTTAGGATTGATTTTGATACTAATAATATTTTTTACAGGTGGCCATGCTCATGCAGCGCTAATAAAAGGGGGGTAATAATCATGATTTAAATACTAACGCTATCTCATACAGGCACTTCAGAAATTGTTCAGCCCCCCTAAATAAATGAGGGCTAAATAATAAATCATCATATAACTGCTACAGGGGCTCCAGAACTGTTTAACCCTTAAAATAATTAAGAGCATAACCAAGTGTGGCTGTGATGGGTATTTTTATTTTTCATATAAACTGCTTGGGATGATTTTATTAGGATAACCATGCAGGAGAGTTCAGATTTTCTTGCTTTCATTTAATGTAAATTCTCTATAATATTGGTATTGAGTTGTGAAAGTGCACATTTGAGTGGGGATACATGGATCCAAAGGTTTGATTCCCAAAAAAAGAAAGGACACCCATTATGAGGATAATCCTTTTTTTATTTAGGAGTCCAAACTTGGATCACTTCAATACCTAATGGGGAGAGTTTTCATATCCACCCTAGGTATCTAGTTATAACAAATCCAAGGAGCTCGAAAAGGAGGAGATCCAGGAGTCCAAGGAAGAGAAGATCAAGAAGCTGAAGACTAAGAGTATCCCACTCAAAGTCACTTGCGTCTGTTCTATGATTAAAAATTTGGGTTGTTGGCAGTGGTGTCCGACCACTTTAATTTTTTGCAGACCCTAGTTTATAAATAAGGGCAGTTGGCCTATGGATATTTAATTGATTAATTTGATTATTTATTATGTTTGATTTGATGATTGATTGTGCATAGGTTACATGCTTTTCTTAATTTCTTGGCAATTTGCATGTCGCTTTTATTTTAGCCTGGACATCGTTAGGCTCTTTAAGGACTAAAATATTTTTCTACTCATAACTAATATTTACAATTTCAAGGTTTAAATAACATAGAAACCTAACGACCTAGAAAACTGCCAGAATCATCCGGGGTCGCATGCATATTAATGCATTTCCTCTCTCCTTCTATAAGACACTTCCCCGCCTGCGGGTAGAATTCAGATAATCTGACCTATGAGGATGAGGTGCCAGATCTGCAAAAGCCTAGTCTATTTCTAAAAATTATTTTTTATAAGCCTTTTTTAAAATCCATACATATCTGATTTGGATACTTTAACTAGCATGCATGGCATTAGAAATCAACTAAATCAAAATTTTAATTGCATTAGATCTAGTAGCATTCACCCTACATAAGTCTGGGGCTAATTAAAAAACTCTCTAGACGTCGGCCCTATTTCTAAGAACTATAATCTACCCACCCATCTTGTATAAAATGACTGGACTCATGGTTTTGAAGCGACTAGGTGGTTAGCTAGCTCCCCAATCCAGGACGGGGTAAGTCCAAGTTTTGCATTACATTAGCTAGGACACGGGTGTTAGTGTTACGTAGAATACTAAACCCATTTTAGACTTAGGGTTCAAGGCTACTATTATTTCATAGTATGCCTCATCAGTAGGTAAGTCTTCTATCATTTAGAGACTATAAACCCTACCTATCCGCGTCATACGGATGACACCACCTCCATCCTTCTCTCATGTATGCCTTGAGTGCATGGTTTATTTCTTTTCTCCAGTTTCTTCTCACTACTTTAGTCCCTCCGGATGCTGATCTGAGCCGTGTATGTTGACTAAGCAAATTTGAACCCTTCTTTCCCTTTGAGTAGGATTTCCTAGTCTTTGCCCTACATGTCGATTCCATTTAGGGAAGTATAATGTAGAATCCTTAATCGAGAGTATTCTCGGGCCCCGGCTTGAGATATAATTAACCACGGAAGCTTGCGCCCATGAAAAATCGAATCTCACTTTCAAATAGACCCCACTCGAGCTGATGTATCGGGTGGGGGAAACCCGTTGTGATGATAAGGTCACATATATTGTTACCCATTTGAGTGTGCTGGTGAGAGCCACTATCCTCAATGGTTAATCGTATGTGTGATCGAATCTGCCATCCCATTGGCGATACTGTCTCCCCCCGCGGGACGGCGGTGTGTTGTCCTTTCGGAGGTCCACAGTTACATTAATGACACAATTTCATATGGCTTACCCATCTCTTGCTCAACATTAGAACTGCAACCTTTTGTCGATTCAGATTGGGCGGCTGACTATTCTGATCGACGGTCTATCACTAGGTATTGTGCTTTTTTGGGATCTACACTCATTTTATGGAGTGTTAAAAAGCAAACAACTGTTGCCTGATCCTCCACTGAAGCTGAGTATCGAGCTCTCTCCACAGCCTCCTGTGATCTACTCTGGCTTCACAGTCTTCTTTCGGACTTTGCCTTAGACATCTCTTCTTCAACAAAACTATTTTGTGACAATGTGTTTGCGCTTGCTCTCGCCAACAATCATGTATTTTATGCTCGGATCAAGCATTTTGAAATTGATGTTCACTTTCTTCAGGATTGTATAAGGCGTGATCAAATAGCAGTTCATCACATTTCCTCCATTGATCAACCAACTGATTTCTTCACCAAACCGCTCTCTCATGTCCGATTTGGTCAACTTAGAGACAAGTTAACAATTCAACCAATTGTCAACTTTAGGGAGGCTATTAAGAAGGTTGATAAGTCGCCAAGCTTATCAAGCAGTCAGCTCACTGTTCCATTTTCCCTGCCATAGTTTGTTGCACCTTTTCATAGCTGAATACTCTTAGCCGTTTGATCTCTAACCAAATTTTCTAACCATCTGATTATAACTGCATTGTATCTTCTTCCTCACAATATATATGTTGGGATTGTTGTAGAATCAGATATTGCATTATCCTTACTTGCAATCTGCAGGTTTTTTTATTCTCATCAGTATCACATATAGTGTTTTTATATCATAAGTTGTCTTTCATGATATGTAAATAATCTATTTTTCTTAAATTATGATTTCGTTTGGAACGACTTTTTTACTGCTTCTTAAAACAAATTTTTATTACAAAATTAAAATTTTGGTACAAAAAAGCTTCCCAGACGAAGCCTATGTCTTTTTTGCAAAGTTTGTTTATATTTATGCCCACATACCCATAAATATCTTATAATTGATATTGTTGTAATTTGTCTATGTTAACATGTTCTTATTTCTGCCATTATCTATTACGATCCATGCATCAAAATATTCAAAACTGGGTCTGTTAACCATATTTTGTGCCTTTACATTCTTTCAAAAATATCTGATAATAAATAGTACAAATTCGATCAATATTCTTATAATTTAATCTACACTTTGAGCTATGAACAAAATTAAATCACCAAAATCATAATCTCAGCAAATCTTGAAGTGAGCATCAATTTGAGCGAAAATTATAGAAAATTTAATTTTGAATTCTTCTGTTTTATTAGAATTGATCATTAACGATTCAGTGGGCTTCGAAATTACTAAAGTTTAGTTAAAAGTAATAAAAAATGAATAACTGTATTTGGGCTCAAAATTAGATCTTGATTGATTCGGAGATAGTTAGTCGGCTAATGTCATCGGCATCTGTTGGAGCCTGTATTTCAGAACTCAAGAAAAATATTTTATTTTATTTTTAAATATCATGATTTTTATTTTAAAGTTTTATATTTTTAGTAATAATTTAATATAAATTATATTTTACATAAGAAAATTTTGATATTGTATTTTTTCAGATTAAAATCCTATGTCCTCCTAACATAGGGAGTTCATATTTAAATTTTGCCTATAAAAAAAAAAATAATGTTAACTTATTCCGCTAATTAAAATAGGAACATGCAGCGATGGATAACTGATGTAACAGAGATATTTCTACCAAAATTTTTAAATATTTCATTCAGAAAAATCACAAAAACATCTCTCCGCCACGTGGCAAACTATAGAAAAATGGCAGTCAAATGTATTGAATTGATCAGCCCAAAGATGGGGAAGTTTTTAAAAGGATCACTGTTTAAAATTGTATTAGCGAAAGGAACCTAATAAAAATTTAATTTAAAAAGGATCATACATGTGAACAGTAATACGTTTTGTAATAAAACACAATAAATATTTGCGTTTTAAAGAAAAACGCACATAAAAATAGCGTTTTCATGAAAAAAGAAAACATCTTCTGCGTTTTCAATAGAAGCAGAAATTTTTAATAAATTTTTTTGGATTTTTCGACTTAGAGAGATGGAGAGAGAGAGCAGAGGGAAAAAAATTAAGAGAGAGAAATGGATAGAGACAAAGAGAGAGAGGGAGCTGGACGGAGAGGGAGAAAGAGAAAGAGACGCAGAGAGAGAAATGGAGAAGTAAAATTTTTAAATAATTTTTTTGTACATTTTAAAATTCAAAGAAATTAAAAAAAAATAAAAATTTAAATAAGATAATTGATAAAAAAATTAAGAATTATTTTACACAATTAATTTATTAATTTTGAATTATATTTATATTAAATTAATTTTAATATTAAATATTATTAAATATATCAATTTTAATATTAAATTAAATACTATTAAATTATATCAATTTTAATACTAAATTAAATATTATAATTATGATTTAAAATTTAATTTTTAAATTTAAATAAATATTTAAAATATAATTAAATGACTTCATTTAAACTTTATATTAATAAGTAAATTAATTAATTTTAAGTTATATTCATATATAAGTGTATTAATTTGAAGTTAAAAATTAATTATAAGTTATATTTTAGAGAAATTTTTTTAGAAATATTAAATATATCAATTTTGATATTAAACTAAAGATGATTTAAGTATATCAAATTTAATACTAAATTAAAATTTTTTAGAATATACCAAATTTAGTAATATTTAAAAGCATATTAATTAATAAAGTATATTAAATATATATCATTTTATATTTAAGTTAATGAAAAATACATCATTTAAAACTTATATTAATAAGTAAATTAATTAAATCTGAACTATATTTATATATAATTTTTACATATTTTTAATCTATTAATTTTTTAATTTTTAAATATTTTTTATTCATTTTCTATTAATGTTGAATTATATTTATATTAAAATAATTTAAAAATTAAATATTATTAAATATATCAATTTTAATATTAAATTAAATATTATTAAACTATATCAATTTTAATACTAAATTACATATTATAATTATGATTAATAAATTAATTTTAAATTAAATTTATATTTAAGTTAATAAAAATTACATTGTTCAAAATAAATATAATAGTTATAATATTCATCATGTTAAATTTTTTTAATATCTTACATTAATTTTATTAAATATTTTTTAGTAACTATTTAATTATATCTTAACTATTTATTTAAATTTAAAATTGATTTATTAATCATAATTATAATATTTAACTTAGTATTAAAATTGATATAATTTAATATTATTTAATTTAATATTAAAATTGATATATTTAATAATATTTAATATTTAAGTTAATTTAATATAAATATAATTCAAAATTAATAAATTAATCGTGTAAAATAATTCATAATTTTTTTATCAATTATCTTTTTAAAATTTTTATTTTTATTTTTAAAATTTCTTTAAATTTTAAAATGTACAAGAAAAGTATTCAAAAATTTTACTTCTCCGTTTCTCTTTCTGCGCATCTTTCTCTCTCTCGCTCTCCGTCCAACTCCCTATCTCTTAAAAATTTTACTTCTCCATTTCTCTTTCTGCGCATCTCTCTCTCTCTCTCTCTCTCCGTCCAGCTCCCTATCTCTCTTTGTCTCTATACATTTCTCTCTCTCAATTTTTTTCCCTTTGCTCTCTCTCTCCATCTCTCTAAGCCGAGAAATAATAAAAAAAAAAAAACTAAAAATTTCTGCTTCTATTTAAAACGCAGAAGCTGTTTATATTTTTTATGAAAACGCTATTTTTATATGTGTTTTCCTTTAAAATGCTAATATTTATTGCATTTTGTTACAAAACACAATCACTATTCACGTGTATGATCCTTTTTAAATTACATTTTTATTAGGTTCCTTTTGCTAATACAATTTTAAACAGTGATCCTTTTAAAAATTTCCACCTCAAAAATTTCCTCAATGATCGTTCCAAAACCTATCTGTTCTTTTTCTAATGAGGCTAAGAAAGCTATTTATTTTAAATTAAAATTTAAACTTTAATATTTTAATTTATTTTAAGATAAATAAATAAATCATTTTAATATTATGTTCATCTTAAGATAAATTTAGAATTTTATAACAATCAAAATATTTTAATCCATTTTTTCCTAAATAGGTTAAGATATTTTAAGATAAATATAATATAAGAATTAAACAATTGATTAAATTTTAAATTCATTTTAAATTAAATTTAACAATAATTAATTATTTATAGATACACAATTTTTCTAAAGTCTTAATTGTTTTAATACGTCATTCTACGCAAAATTTCTCCTAAAAAATAGTCGTAGACAAATGTGTCCCCTCTCAAGTAACTAAATAAATATTATTAACTTATTTACTAAAAAATAGCCGTAAAATTTCTTCTAAAATATTAAGTATTATTAACTAAATAATCAAACACTCTCACACACACACACACATAATAACCTAAGGAATATTTTAAGCTAGAAAATCTAGAGAATCCTAGAAGATTCTAGAAACTTGTAACAAACTAAATAAAATAACCTAAGGAATATTTTAAGCTAAAATGCTCTGCATCATTCTCCCCTTGCATCAAAAGACATCGACTCCATTGAGGCTTGTTATAGGGAGGGAGATGAATGTAGAAATTATAATAAATCCTCTTGGGTCGAAGACTTTGCATCATCGATGCATGTCCACAAACTCGTTCAGATGAGTCCAGGATAAAAGTATAGCAGACAAGAAATCTTCCTCCTCCATTCGAGTAAAGAGATCCAAAACTCACTTTTTTCATTACATTGATTGCACTATGTATGCAGTCACATTTAGCGTTCATATCAATCAGCCCATCTCCAATGTCGACGTTCCCCCTAAATTCATTTTTCTCATAATATAAATGGATCCATCTTCCATGTCGAGCATACCCTCCTATCAACCCATTCCATGAGAATTTCCATGAGAACACATTCTTATTAGGTATGTGTAGAAAAGAACTGTCTGAGAGCAGTTCTTGAATCCTAGAAGAGGAGAAGAGAAAGTATACAGAGAAGAAAGAAGAATCTTATTTTCATGTTTCATCCACAGGTATACATCAGTTTTTATAGACTACACATCAGGCATACACACATCAGCATCAGGAGGAAATGCAAAGTGAGCTGACGTGTCTATATATTATGTTTTTGTTTTATTGTTGTGTTCTAATACACCCCGACAAACTGATGGATCTTGGATAACCATCAGTTTGTGTTTGAGATGTTGAAAATGATTTGTAGATAACGGTTTGGTAAGTATGTTGACAACTTGATCAATAGTGCTGATGGGTAACAGCATGATGTTGTTATTGTGTATGTGATCCTGAATGAATCATTGATCTATTTCAATGTGCTTTGTGTGAGCATGGAACACCGGGTTGTTGGCGATGGTAATAGCAGACATGTTGTCACAATATACATCAGTTGGTTGGTCCATTGGGATGCCGAAGTCGGTGAGAACCTGACGAAGCCATATGACATTTACGGTGAGTGCTGCAAGAGCCATGTACTCTGATTCAGTGGAGGAACGTGCCACTGTATGTTGGTTTTTGACTGTTAAGGAAATGATTGTATAACCGAGGAAGGAGCATTAGCAGGAGGTATACTTTCTGGAAACCAGGTCGCCCACCCCGTCAGCATCGGAGAAGGATCATAAAGATAGATTATTCTTGGTGATGGGAATACCAAAGTGCAGAGTTCCTTTGATATAATGAAGGAGTCATTTAAGGATGTAAATATGGTGAGACAGAGGATTTTGCATATGTTGAGAGAGATGATTGATAGAGCATGCAATATCAGGTATAGTAATAGTGAGATATTGGTGAGATCCAATGATTTTCTGGTAAAGAACTGGATCGGAGAGCACAGGATCAGGGGCGATGTCTTGAGGAAGTTTGGTACATGTGGGGTTGGTAAGAGGATTACAGTTAGTAAGGTTGGCCAGCTTGAGTATAGAGTTGGCATAATGCGGTTGAGAGCGAAAGTACTGATTGGGGAAAAAATGGATTTGGATGCCGAGGAACGAGTGGGCAGCACCCAAATGCTTCATGGCATATGTATTATTGAGCTAATGAATAAGATTAGAAATAGCCGACTGATCATTTCCTATTATTAAGATGTCATCAACATACATAAGGAGATATATATATATATATATATATATATATATATATATATATATATATATATATATATATATATATATATATATATATATATATATATAGATTTAGAATGAGGATAGACGGGTCAGATTTACTATGAGTGAAGCCGAGTGAAAGAAGAGAGGAAGTGAACATGTTATACCATTGTCAGGGGGCCTGTTTTAGTCCATAGATTGCTTTGTAAAGAAGATAAACATAATCCGGATGAGATGAGTCCTCGAACCCTTTAGGTTGAGTCATATACACATTTTCAGTGAGATTGCCATGTAGAAACGCATTTTTGACATCAAGTTGTTGAACTAGCCAGCCACGATTGAGGGCAATGGTTAGAAGAAGGCAGATTGTGGGAATTTTGGCCACCGGACTGAACATTTCAGTGTAGTTAATACTGTATTCTTGGTGGTTATCTTGTGCAACCAGTGTAGCTTTGAGTCGAGCTGTAGAACCGTTTGCATGATATTTCGTTATATAAGTCCATTTACAACCGAGAATAGATGCTTTGAGGGGGATGGAACAAGGCTCCATGTGCCCTATTTTTGAAGAGCAAAGAATTCTTTGGCTATGGCTTGACGCCATTCAGGATGTTTGGAGGCCTCATTGTATGTGGTAGGGTCATATTCGGTGGTAGGGATGTGCTGTTGATGAATTAGATTCAGTATTTGGCAAGGTTTTAAAGAGCCCGTCAGAGTTCGGGTGATGAGGAGGGACATAGCGAGACATTGAGATGGTTGTGGGAGGTAACGTGGAATTAGTAGAGGGGGAGCTGGACGAGAGTTGAGTTTGATCAGGAAGAGAGGAAGTAGAAGTGGCAGCAGACACTTGTTGAGTATGAGAAAGGTTTTGGGTGGCAGATGTGGGAATGAGTATAGAGGGAGTAATATGGGTCGAAGATGTAGCAGGTAGGACAACCGGCTTGTGAAAGGGGAAGGAATTTTCAATAAATGTGACATGTCGCGAGATGTGAATTTTGTTGGTCGTGAGATCGAGACACTTGTAGCCTTTATAAGATTCAGAGCATCCTAGGAAGATGCAGGACTTCACTTTGGGTTGAAGTTTATGTCTGAGATGAGAGGGAGTTAGAGGAAAACATTCACATCCAAAGGTGTGAAGATGAGAGTATGATGGAGGAGTGTTGAACAAAAGTTGAAACAGAGAGGATTTATGAGTGGTCTTGGACGGCATTCGATTTATAAGGTAGACAATCGTGAGGGCTGCTTATGACCAGTGATAATAAGGAATAGATGTCGTATGAAGAAGTATTTGAGTGGTGTCAAGATTGTGATGATGTTTGCGTTCCGCCAACCTATTCTGTTCAGGTGTGTAGGGACAGGAGATCTGATGATGAATGCCGTTCTTTTGTAAAAAAAATAGATATGTTATGATTTAAGTATCCAGTTCCACCATTCATTTGCAGGCATAAAATTTAATGATAGAGCTATTTCTCAATTAGAGTTTTAAATGAAATAAAAATTGAAGCAACTTCAGATTTATGTCTCATAAAAAATATCCATGTAAACCAAAAAAATCATCTACAAAGACAACATAGTAATTATATCCTTGGTAAGACATAACTGAGGACGAACCCTAAACATTTGAATGAATTAGAGCCAGAGGTTTACTTTGCATATGAGTAGAATTTTCAAACACAAGTTTGTTGCCTTTCGAGGCTTTACAAGATGTGCAAAGAGATGAAAACACAGGTATATGAAGAGTTGGATTGCTCTTGGAGATCATAGTCAGAACGATATTATGAGGGTGTCCCAGCCTCTTGTGCCATGTGTTGGAGTGGAGATTAATGGCAAAAAGAGCTGAAGTAGACTAGTTGGTGGTGGAGTATTGTATGGGATAGAGTCTTTCACGACACGGACCACTTAGAAGCGTATGATGAGTCTTGAGATCCTTGAAGGTGAAGCTGCGAGGAAAAAAATAATATAGATGTTATTGTCTTTCGTTAGTTGCAAAATAGAAAGAAGATTATAATGAATGTTAGGGAGATGAAGAAGTTTGGATAAGTGCAGCTTACGAGCTGATCTTGGTAATATGCCTTCACCGGTGTGAGCAATAGGAACAGTTCGTCCATCGCTGATAGTGATCACATTCGAACCTTGATATGAATTTGAGGTGGACATCTTGTCAAGAGAGTGGGTTATGTGAGAAGAAGCCCCATAGTCTAGATACCAATTGATGAGAGGTGGTTGAGACGTGGCAGCGAGCACCTTGGTGGATGTCGTAGTAGAAGGCGGAACGTACTGCAAGTTCTGACGATGCCAACATGCCGATGCCAAATGGCCTTTCATGTTGCAAATTTGACTGACAATGGGTGAGGAGGAGCATGTTGCAAATCTGGTTTTGATGATGACAAACATGTTTCCAGTGTGTTTTGCTTGGCTAATCTGTTTCAGGCACAAAAGACCGCGAGCCACTCAAGCCAACTCAAGATCGGGTCTAAGTGTGTCAAATGTATGATTTTTCTTTTTATTGAGTCAATTGTAATGTAACTGATCCCCTAGCTAAGTAACCTTGCACACACACACTCAGGGGGAGAGCTTGAGTGAGTTAGAGTTTCTGTTCAAAATTTGTTCAGATCGTCCTGGACGATATACACATCGTCCTGGACGATCCAGTTAAAACAGAAACCCTAATTAGGGCGACTAAGTTAAGAAGGTCTGATTAAGCAGATCGTCCTGGACGATCTTTGGATCGTATGGGATGATATTCTCAAATCAGAAATTCCCAGCCGCCAGATTAAGTTAGGCAAGTTTTATTTTAAGTATTTTGGTCTGATCGTCCCGGACGATACGTGTATCGTCCTGGACGATTCACTATAATCATGCCTAAATTAGTCTGGTAATTAAGGAAAGCAATTAATGTTTAATTGATACGATCACATCGTCCCGGACGATCGCAGGATCGTCCTGGACGATCGTGATCGTCTTGTGCATTTCAGCTGTACGTCCAGAACTATGTACAGGACGATTTGGGGCCTTTTTGAACTAATCGTACCGGACGATTACCCTATCGTCCGGGACGATCAAGTCATTTTTTGGTCGTCCAGCACAGATTTCTCTGGACGACCCGAACTGTCTTCTGGACGATTTCCTTCAATTTGAACTAATCGTCCCGGACGATCGCAGTATCGTACGGGACGATATGAACAACTTTTTCTACTGATCGTCCAGAAGAGCCTAATCGTCCAGGCTGAAACAGCTGAATTTGAACTGATCGTACAGGACGATCTACCGATCGTCCTGGACGATCTTGGCCGACATGTTGAGATTTAGGGCAAATTTTAAGCCCTCCTTTAAAAAGAACTTTTTCTAATTTTTGGGAAAATCTTTTGCTGCCTTCCTTCCCTGAGAAACCCTAGAGAGAGAGAGAGAGTTGGGAGAGAGAGAGAAGATCTTGTGAGGGGGAGTTAGTGAGGGATTCACTAAGGTTGCTCCGAGCACGGATCAGAGTCGTCTTCTCCGCTCGTCGTCTTTCGTCTAGTCAGTGTTCGTCGTGGGAGGATCGCTCGCAAGAAGATCCGGGTTCTCTGCCCGCTTCAGGAGGAAGCGAAAGGAGTTCGTAGGTTCTCTGCCTGCTTCAGGAGGAAGCGAAAGGAGTTCGAAGGTTCTATGCCTGCTTCAGGAGGAAGCGAAAGGAGGTCGGGTTCTCTGCCTCACCGTGTGGTGAAAAGGAGATTTTTGTACAGGCTTCTCCGCCTTGCTGTGGGAGCAAAAGGAGAGACACTTCTGTTTAGTGCAATACCCGGAGGGGAGGCTCCGGGGAGTGGACGTAGGTCAAGTTGACCGAACCACTATAAAATCTGGTTTGCTTTTCTGATTCAGTTTTGCATTTTACTTTTTAATATAAACTGCTTGGGTGAATATCGTTGGTTGATCTTTTCGTTATTGTTTACTTGTTTCCGCTGCTAAGTATCGAAAAGATTTTTGTAGTTATCGTGAAATTTTTAAATAACCAATTCACCCCCCCTCTTGGTTAGCCTCGGGACTAGTTCACTAGGGCTTAACATCCCTTTCGAACTTTCAAGTGGTATCAAAGCGGGATTCAAAATTTCTGTTTAAAAACTTTTGAATTTGATCCAATGGCTAACTGTAACAATCGTAATACTGCTGAAGGTTATTCTATTACCAGACCACCATTGTTTGACAATATTCCTTTTGATTTTTGGAAAACACGCATGTCTACTTTTCTGCAATCTATTGATTATCGCATGTGGATGTTAGTTAAGGACGGATACGAACCACCTTTTCGAATGATTAACAATGTGAAAACTGAATTGCCATTTGCTGATTGGACGTTTGATGATCGTGATTTAGCACAGTTGAATGCAAAATGTTTGAACTGTTTCTTTTGTGCTTTGAAATCTGAAGACTATATGCGTGTTTCTACTTGTACAACGGGAAAGGAAATCTGGGATAGGTTATGTATAACATACAAAGGTACAACTGAAGTCAAACAATCTAGGTTAAACATCTTGTTACATGATTACGAACTTTTTCGCATGAAACCTAGTGAGACTATTTCAGAAATGTACACAAGGTTCACTCAGATTGTTACCTCTTTGCATGCTTTAGGTAGAGAACTTACCAACTACGAAAGAGTGAACAAGATTCTTAGATGTTTGCCTGCTTCTTATGATGCTAAGATTACTACTATTACTGAATCCAAAGATTTAAATACTTATTCTATTGACAGCTTACTTGGATCACTCATTGCTTATGAGCAAGGGGTAAACCAAAGGCAACTTGATGCAGGTGAACGCAAGAAAGAGAAGACCGTGGCACTAAAGGCCAAAGATTTAGATGCTAGTACTTCCGGGTCTGATAGCGATGAAGTTGCCTTAATCACAAGGCAATTCAAAAGCTTTCTAAGGAAGAAACATAAGAACTATCAGAAGTGGAACAAGGGTAAGTTCAATAAAAACTTTAAGGGTTCATCTGAATCGGTTTGTTTTGAATGCAGGAAGCCTGGACACATTAAGGCTGATTGTCCAACACTTAAAGCTCACCCAAGCAAGGAGAAGGGTGAGGAGAAACCAAAGTTTAGAAAGGACAAGAAGCGGATTCAGAAGGCGTTCTGGGCAGACTCTGCATCCGACTCTTCTGAGACTGAAGCTGAAGAGGAGGAAACAAACTTGTGTCTGATGGCGGATGATCACCCTGGTCAGTCGGACCAGGAAGAGGTATGTGAGCTTACTTACGATCAGTTATTTGAAGTTTCTGAAAAGATTCATACATCGTATAGGAAGCTTAAGAAAACCCATGCTAGTTTGAAATTAGATTATTTGACTTTACAAAAAGAGCATGATTCTGTAGTTAAAGATTATTCCACACTTGATTCCAATCACATGTCTCTGCTTGATGAGTTTGATGAATTGAACAAAAAATATTCTGATTTAGTTTCTGAGCATGATTCTTTGAAAACCACGCATGTTGATTTAGAAAAAGCTTTTAAAGAGTTAGATACAATGACATGTGAAGTAGAAAGTAGCAAGGGAACCTTGAAATTTGAAATTGCCAGTTTAAAGAAAGAAAATGAGTTTTTGAAAGTAAAGATCAGTGCTTTTGAAAAGAACAAAACACCGCCTACTTTTGAACAGTTTTATGCACCGCCACCTTTTAAAAATTCTGTTGCAAGTTCATCAAAGCATGTTTCATACACTACTAGGAAGAGGCACTATCACTCACGACGTTTAGTTAATCCTTTTCCTGGTGTTAGATGTTTTTCATGTGGCATGTTAGGACACATATCACACACTTGTACTGTTCACCGTAGTACACATTGGGTGTGGAGACCCAAACTGCCTGTTTCACAGCACAACACGCATGCATCGCATTCTTCTTTTCATAAGAAGGAACCCAAACCTGTTTGGGTTCCTTAGACTGACATTTGATGATTTTGTAGGTGTGCTCTCACACAAGATCTCATGAGAGCATGTGGTACCTGGACAGCGGATGTTCTAGACATATGACTGGAGATGCAAATCAGTTCATTTCGTTGGAGGCCAGAGCTGGAGGCAAGGTTACACTTGGAGATAACACCACCAGGAAGGTGGTAGGCACAGGTATGATTGGTGATTCAAAGAATTTTGTGATTGATAATGTTTTGCTTGTAGATGGACTGAAATACAACTTGCTGAGCATTAGTCAACTCTGTGACAAGGGATACAGCATCAAATTCCTGCCCACTGGCTGCATTTTAAGCTTAAATGATGAAGTTATTTTGCAGGGGCAAAGGATCAACAACGTCTACAAGCTGGATGTAAGTAGCATTAAATCTGATAATTTAATTTGCTTAAAAACTGCTGCTGATGAGTCTTGGTTATGGCATAGGAGATTGTGTCATGCCAGTATGAAAACCCTTAGGAGAGTCACCCAAAAGGACTTAGTTAGAGGTGTGCCCAAGCTTAAGTTCACTAAGGATCACCTGTGTGATGCCTGTCAGTTGGGGAAGCAAGTCCAGTCCTCTTTTCACTCTGTTAAGGACATTAGCACCTCTAGACCTTTAGAAGTTCTTCACATGGACCTCTTTGGACCCATTAGCACTGCCAGCTTAGGGGGGAGAGTTTATGGTTTTGTGATTGTAGATGATTATTCGAGGTTCACTTGGGTTAAGTTTTTGTCACATAAATCTGAGTCATTTGATGAGTTTAGATCTTTCTCTACTTGGATTCAGAAGAAGTTAGGATGTGAGATTATTACCATCCATAGTGATCACGGAGGGGAGTTTGAAAATGAAAGATTTGGAAGTTTTTGTGAGGATCATGGGATTAGTCACAATTTTTCAGCTCCTAGGACCCCTCAGCAGAACGGGATAGCTGAAAGGAAGAACAGGACCTTAGTGGAAGCCGCTAGAGCCATGCTTGCCTAGTATTCACTTCCAAAATACTTTTGGGTTGAAGCGGTGAACACTGCCTGTTATGTGCTGAATAGGGTGAATGTGAGAGTCAAACTGAACAAGACACCTTATGAGATCATTAAGGGTAGAACACCAAATCTGACCCACCTCCATGTCTTTGGCTGTAAGGTTTTCATTCTAAACAACGGGAAGTCACCCTTAGGAAAATTTGACCCCAAATCTGATGAAGGAGTGTTCTTAGGATATTCAAGTGTGGGGAAATCCTTTAGGGTGTTCAATAGGAGGACTTTGGTGGTGGAAGAAACAACCCATGTAGTGTTTGATGAATCTGATCCTAAGGAGTCTAGATCTGAAGTATAAGATGAAGAGATTGTTGAGGTTACCCAAGGAGTTGGAAATACAAATTTGGAGGAAAGGGTAGAACCTCAAACAGAGTTGCCTAGAGATTGGAGATATTCTTCGAGTAATCCTAAAGAACTGATCTTAGGAGACCCTTCTGAAGGTGTTAGGACTAGGCATGGACTTAGGAAGGAAGTAAACCATTCTGCCTTTATCTCAATGACTGAACCCACCAACATCAATCAAGCCTTGTCGGATGAGTTTTGGATTTTAGCTATGCAGGAAGAATTGAATCAATTTGTAAGGAATGATGTTTGGGAGTTAGTAGAAAGACCTAGAAACTAAAGTATTGTGGGAACCAAGTGGATCTTTAAGAATAAGATGAATGATTCTGGTGTGGTGGTGAGAAATAAGGCAAGATTGGTGGCTAAGGGGTATAATCAGATAGAAGGGATTGATTTTGAGGAGACTTTTGCCCCTGTAGCTAGATTGGAAGCCATTAGAGTGCTGCTAGCCTTTGCCTGTTATAAGGGATTTAAGCTGTTTCAAATGGATGTCAAGAGTGCCTTTTTAAATGGGGTAATTAAAGAAGATATTTTCGTAAAATAACCCCCAGGTTTTGAGAGTTCCCAATATCCAAATCATGTCTATAAATTAAAAAAGGCCTTATATGGATTGAAACAGGCACCCAGAGCTTGGTATGAGAGGCTTAGCACATTCCTGTTAGAAAGAGAGTTTGTTAAGGGGAGCGTAGACACCACCCTTTTTCTGAGGAGATTAGGAGATGACTTACTCATTGTCCAGATCTATGTTGATGATATAATTTTTGGATCTTCTGATAAATACTTATGTGAAGAGTGTTCTAAAACAATGAGTAAAGAGTTTGAGATGAGTATGATGGGAGAATTGTCCTACTTTTTGGGGTTTAGCATAAGGCAAACGGATGATGGAACCTTTCTCAATCAATCAAAATACACTAAGGACATTTTGAAGAAATATGAAATGGACAAAGCCAAGCCAATCAATACTCCCATGCCCTCCTCAGTTCAGTTAGATAAGGATTCAAATGGAAAATCTGTTGATCAGAAGAAGTATAGAGGGATAATAGGGTCACTGCTTTACCTGACTGCTAGCCGACCTGATATCATGTTTAGTGTCTGTCTTTGTGCTAGGTTTCAGGCTGATCCTAAAGAGTCCCACCTGACTGCTGTTAAGAGAATTCTTAGATATCTTTTAGGGACCCCAAACCTAGGAATTTGGTACCCTAGGCACAGCACCTCTTTTGAGATCATTGGATATTCTGACTCTGACTTTGCGTGGTGTAGGGTGGATAGGAAGAGTACCTCTGGGACTTGTCAATTCATAGGACAGTCGTTAGTCTCCTGGTCCAGTAGAAAACAGAACTCAGTTGCACTTTCCACTGCTGAAGCTGAGTACATTGCCTTAGGAAGTTGTGTGGCCCAAGTTCTTTGGTTGAAACAACAAGTCTTGGATTTAGGAGTACCCGTTGGCACAATTTCTGTTCTGTGTGATAATACCAGTGCCATCTGTATCTCTAAGAATCCAATCCAACATTCTAGGACCAAACACATTGACATTAGGCATCACTTCATTAGGGACCATGTTACAAAAGGGGACATTGAGCTACATCATGTAGCAACTGAAAATCAGCTGGCTGACATATTCACTAAACCCCTGGCCTTTGACTCATTCAGCATTTTGAGAACCAGATTAGGAGTGCTTGATATAAATGCTTGATTCTGATGACTGCTGATTTATGATCTTTCTGATTGGTATTCTGATTTCTATTAGTTAGGTTTAGTTTTTTGATTTCTGATTTCTGTTAGTTAGTTTTTGCCTTGATTATTTTATTTTCAGTTGATTTTATTTCTTCTGCTGATTTCTGTTTTAGCCTTACTATTAGTTTGATTTGAGTATTTACTTTGGTGTGATTTTCTACCTGCTTGTATTCACTAGTTCATATCTCGCACTTACTATTTTTATATTTTTCAAAATCTGATCACCGCTCCCTATTTCTGAAAATCTGAATTTCTTACTGGGAGTTTTTACCTTGTTTTGGTTTGGAAGCTGATAAGCAGTGATTGACTTCGCTGAATCTGTTAAAGGGAAGAAACATTGATAATTGTTTCTCTTCCTCTAACTCCTTTACTGGTGTGTAGTTTCTTTTGAATAAAAATCCTTTTCAAAATTAAAATATTAGTTTTTGAAATAGAGATTATTTTATCTTCCTACAGTAATCTGCCTCATATCAATAGTGTTTTTCAAAGTCTTGAGTCATTAGTTTGATTTTCTAAACCAAGTGATTGCATTTATCATATGTTGTATGAATTTTGTTTTGTGAATCGTTCTTCCTTACTGCAGAGAGTCATCTCCTATGTCTGGAAGATAATCTCACAGATGAGACTCTTTAATGATTATGAAAAGGAGAAGGCTTATAAAAGATGCGCAGTGCGCCAGATAATTTGAAAAAGAGGCATAAAATGAGCCCAAAACTGAAAAGATGCGAAATTGCCAAATTGGATACACAAAGTGTATCAAAAATCAAAAGATGCGTAAAGCAACAACCAATTTGAAAAAGAGGCACAAAATGAGCCAAAAATAAGCTTTCTTTCCTTTCAGATTGTTAAATGTCTTAGAGGAATCTGTGCGCCACTTAATATTTTCAAAAGCTTGAGTTTTGAAAATCATGATTTCTGATTTTTTTACTTTGTAACACTATTATATCAGATATTTTTCTGGAACGAGGCTTGAAAGGATTTCTTTTCAAATCTAATGTCTTTTATTCTGAATCGGATTTTTGTGTTGAAAGAGGTTTGCATCGATAAGGTGCCCGGGGTCGGAGTTACGAAAGTTGATTATTTCCAACCTTTTTTGGATTTCAGCGCTGTCAATTGTCCTGTCATTAGTTTTTGAATCTAAAATCAATATGTTTTATTTTATGTTTTATTTCCGTGTTATGTTTTTCGCTCCTCCTTTTTGTGATGTCAAAAGGGGGAGTCAGTTGTAGTCGTGTCTGTTTCTATTTTCTGAGTCATGTTTCCTGTATTGTTTTAGCTGTTAAATGAAAATTTAAAAAAAATGTTTGTTTGTTTGATCTCCTAATTTACTTTTACTGTCAGACTACTTTACAAATATTTGCCATCATCAAAAAGGGGGAGATTGTTGCAAATCTAGTTTTGATGATGACAAACATGTTTCCAGTGTGTTTTGCTTGGCTAATCTGTTTCAGGCACAAAAGACCGCGAGCCACTCAAGCCAACTCAAGATCGGGTCTAAGTGTGCCAAATGTATGATTTTTCTTTTTATTGAGTCAATTGTAATGTAACTGATCCCCTAGCTAAGTAACCTTGCACACACACACTCAGGGGGAGAGATTGAGTGAGTTAGAGTTTCTGTTCAAAATTTGTTCAGATCGTCCTGGACGATATACACATCATCCTGGACGATCCAGTTAAAACAGAAACCCTAATTAGGGCGACTAAGTTAAGAAGGTCTGATTAAGCAGATCGTCCTGGACGATCTTTGGATCGTACGGGATGATATTCTCAAATCAGAAATTCCCAGCCGCCAGATTAAGTTAGGCAAGTTTTATTTTAAGTATTTTGGTCTGATTGTCCCGGACGATACGTGTATCGTCCTGGACGATTCACTACAATCATGCCTAAATTAGTCTGGTAATTAAGGAAAGCAATTAATGTTTAATTGATACGATCACATCGTCCCGGACGATCGCAGGATCGTCCTGGACGATCGTGATCGTCTTGTGCATTTCAGCTGTACGTCCAGAATTATGTACAGGATGATTTGGGGCCTTTTTGAACTAATCGTACCGGACGATTACCCTATCGTCCGGGACGATCAAGTCATTTTTTGGTCGTCCAGCACAGATTTCTCTAGACAACCCGAACTGTCTTCTGGACGATTTCCTTCAATTTGAACTAATCATCCCGGATGATCGCAGTATCGTACGGGACGATATGAACAACTTTTTCTACTGATCGTCCAGAAGAGCCTAATCGTCCAGGCTGAAACAGCTGAATTTGAACTGATCGTACAGGACGATCTACCGATCGTCCTGGACGATCTTGGCCGACAAGTTGAGATTTAGGGCAAATTTTAAGCCCTCCTTTAAAAAGAACTTTTTCCAATTTTTGGGAAAATCTTTTGCTGCCTTCCTTCCCTGAGAAACCCTAGAGAGAGAGAGAGAGTTGGGAGAGAGAGAGAAGATCTTGTGAGGGGGAGTTAGTGAGGGATTCACTAAGGTTGCTCCGAGCACGGATCAGAGTCGTCTTCTCCGCTCGTCGTCTTTCGTCTAGTCAGTGTTCGTCGTGGGAGGATCGCTCGCAAGAAGATCCGGGTTCTCTGCCCGCTTCAGGAGGAAGCGAAAGGAGTTCGTAGGTTCTCTGCCTGCTTCAGGAGGAAGCGAAAGGAGTTCGAAGGTTCTCTGCCTGCTTCAGGAGGAAGCGAAAGGAGGTCGGGTTCTCTGCCTCACCGTGTGGTGAAATGGAGATTTTTGTACAGGCTTCTCCGTCTTGCTGTGGGAGCAAAAGGAGAGACACTTCTGTTTAGTGCAATACCCGGAGGGGAGGCTCCGGGGAGTGGACGTAGGTCAAGTTGACTGAACCACTATAAAATCTGGTTTGCTTTTCTGATTCAGTTTTGCATTTTACTTTTTAATATAAACTGCTTGGGTGAATATCGTTGGTTGATCTTTTCGTTATTGTTTACTTGTTTCCGCTGCTAAGTATCGAAAAGATTTTTGTAGTTATCGTGAAATTTTTAAATAACCAATTCACCCCCCCTCTTGGTTAGCCTCGGGACTAGTTCACTAGGGCTTAACATCCCTTTCGAACTTTCAGAGCAGGGCGTATTAGCAGAGTTTGGTGGAAAGCAGCCTCGGTTCCTTCAGCCACGACTCCTAGATGAATAGAGAACGGAAGAAGTGAAGACCTAAAGAACATCCCATTCTCAAAAGTCAGACAGACTGAGGCATTTTTGAAGCGTTTCAGATTCCCAAAATGTCTCATACCTCTCCTCCGTTGACCTCCAAAAATAAGTGCTCAAATTTGACCTAATCCCTATTGAAATTCTAATATCACTCCTTTGACATTACTCCTTGAAAATTTTAAAAAAAATTATGTTATTATTTTAATCGAGAGTTTTTATAGGAAACTCAGGTTTCCTATGATGTAATTAACTATGAGAGTTTGCGCTCGTAGGAGATTTAAATACCCCTTATCAATTTATAAAAGCCAATTAACTCTCTTTAGGAAAATCAAAATTAACGACAATCATTATCATCATATTCGGATGATCGATAATAAATGATATTTTCTTTCCTAGGGAGATATATCATTTATTATCATAACTTTGAATATGAAATTAATGATATTTCATTCAGAATATCATAGTCAAATACTCAATCGAACATCATTTTAATCTTCCGGGGTCATATGTAGTTCTTCTCTGAATTTGACTATGATAATCATGATGAACTCACAACTTTGTTGTCTGAACCCATTAAAGAATGATGTTCTGACCTCCCGAGGTGATATATCGTTCATAATGACGTGTTCGATTACAAAATTAAAATTTTCATAAATTTAATATTTCTAAAAAAAATTTAATTCTAATTTGCTTTGTATCTTTCCAATGCAAAGCAAAGCTCCTTTTCAAATATCAACAATGCTATGAATAATTAGAAGGGTATAGGATGGGAATGATATCAATATATCACAAAAATATCTTTGCCACTCTTCGCATGCTAACATAATATAATAATTTGTGTTTATACATACCATATGTAATATAAGAGATTAAATGATATTCGCTTGATTATATTTATGCATACATAAATATATAGCAAAAAATCCCTAGCTAGCTCGGTTAGAAAGCAATTAATATAGTTTCTTATATATCTTATCTCTGTAACCCTTTTAATAAAAATGAATAATAATTATATAAGGGTACAATTAAGATGGAAATTAATATAATCAATATATCCAAAAGTATTTCAACTACTCTTGGCATGTTGATAAAATGTAACAATTTGTATTTATACATACCATTTTTAGCTACTAGGAGAGATTAAATGATATCAATATAAAGCTTCCATATGTGTCATGTTTCTCATGTATATAAAACATCAAAATTCTATTAAAAATTCATTCAAGAAACAAAATTATTGATTCATAATTATCTCTTCTCTTTGAAGCTTATTTATTTCTTCACACCTTGAATACCAATGTGTTGTAATTTTCACTTTTAAATTTTTTTAATGACTCGATCATTATGTTCATCAATATGATATCATATTATCATGCCATCCTTGAAGAATCTTATTGGTGATTTAAGCCTTTTTTTTTTGCATATTTTTATAGAAGATTGATTTTATTAATATTAGAAACCTAACAAATATTCGTGTTACCTAATTCTATCATTTTCCCCTCCTAATTTTATCTACTATCTAATAAGTATATGTTCCATCCTCTATCTATTATATATGTTTGAATTAGGAATCATCCAATATATTTTCAATTATATTCAATAAATGTAATCAAACATTTTCTTTTATATAGTTATTTCGTAAAAGGTGAGGACTATTACATATGAGGAATGCATTCCACTTGTGGCATTGCTTTTTAGATAGAGAGAATCTTTTTTTATGGGTTGTTTGGTTAGGAGAATTAGGAATGTGGTGTATTCTGTTCACATTCCTTTTGAAACTTTTATTTTTTTTGTATTTGATTTAAAGTAGAAGAAATGCAAAGTAAAGATTTGATTTTATTTAGTACCTCAGGCACCATATTTGTCCTCCACTGGAAAATCGCCGTCATCAGTTGATTTATACCTTGCCAATCGCGTCTTCATCGCTTTCCTACTCTTGACCTTTAAAACATATCAGCTAATTTTGAAGAATTAAGTGGCATATTTTTATTACTTTGTCTAATATAAAAATCAAAGTGTGGCGATGAGGACTATTCAATAAAAGCATTTGTGACGTATCCAAAAATTTTTTTCTTCAAAATTTCTACTTATAAGAAAATAATAACGTAGATCAAAATTATACAAATGTGCCAATTAATTCGAGTTGATTTATCATATAAAATGTCAGCTTTTTTATGATCAGATTGGGAGAGGGGATGAATTAGATATGACCTATATTAAGAAATATAAAGGTCAATCTAAAATAAAAAGAGGATTAAAAGCCTTGTCGCCACATTTTGAGGGACCGATTTGAGGCAACTTGATATTGAATTATTTTTACTCAGTTTAATTTCATTTAGAATTTAATTCAATCAACTAACTTTGTTTTAAATTAATCTAAATTCTCTTCAATCAAATTTTAGTATATCTAATACAAGTAATTATAAATTACACAATTCCATTTAAAAGACAAAAAAGGCAGGTCATCAGCCTTTTTTCATTGAGAAATTGTCAGTCTTTTAAACATAAGCTAGGAAGCTGTTCGGCCTGTGCCCCCTCCAGGCTTCTTTTTATTTTTTTGGATAAATTTGGGCTTAGCCCTACATATTGAAAATGAAGAGATTATAAAAAAATTAGAAAAATTGAAAGCCCTACAAAACTAAGGGGCAGAATCAACATAGCCCAAAAAATAGGAATGTGATGTATTATGTTCACTTTCCTTTTGAAACTTTTATTTTTTTTGTATTTGATTTAAAGTGGAAGAAATGCAAAGTAAAGATTTGATCTTTTTTTGTATTTATCCTCCACTGGGAAATCACCGTCATCGATTGATTTATACCTTGCCAGTCACATCTTCATCGCTTTTCTACACTTGACCTTTAAAATATATCAGCTAATTTTGAAGAATTAAGTGACATATTTTTATTACTTTGTCTAATATAAAAATTAAAGTGTGGCGATGAGATCTATTCAATAAAAGCATTTGTCACGTATCCAAAAACTTTTTTCTTCAAAATTTCTACTTATTAGAAAATAATAACGTAGATCAAAATTATACAAATGTGCCAATTAATTCGAGTTGATTTATCATATAAAATGTCAGCTTTTTTATGATCAGATTGGGAGAGGGGATGAATTAGATAAGACCTATATTAAGAAATGTAAAGGTCAATTTAAAATAAAAAGATGATTAAAAGCCTTGTCGCCACACTTTGAGGGACCGATTTGAGGCAACTTGATATTGAATTATTTTTACTCAGTTTGATTTCATTTAGAATTTAATTCAATCAACTAACTTTATTTTAAATTAATCTAAAATCCCTTCAATCAAATTTTAGTATATTTAATAAAAGTATTTACAAATTACACAATTCCATTTAAAAGACAAAAAAGGCAGGTCATCAGCCTTTTTTCATTGAGAAATTTTCAGTCTTTTAAACATAAGTTAGGAAGCTGTTCGGCCTGTGCCCCATCCAGGCTTTTTTTTATTTTTTTGGAAAAATTTGGGCTTAGCCCTGGATATTGAAAATGAAGAGATTACAAAAAAATTGGAAAAATCGAAAGCCCCACAAAACTAAGGGGCAGAATCAACAGAGCCCAAAAAATAGGAATGTGATGTATTATGTTCACTTTTCTTTTGAAACTTTTATTTTTTTTGTATTTAATTTAAAGTGGAAAAAATGCAAAGTAAAGATTTGATCTTTTTTTGTATTTGTCCTCCACTGGGAAATCGCCGTCATCGATTGATTTATTCCTTGCCAGCCACGTTTTCATCGCTTTTCTACTCTTGACCTTTAAAGCATATCAGCTAATTTGTAAGAATTAAGTGGCATATTTTTATTACTTTGTCTAATATTAAAATCAAAGTGTGGCGATGAAGACTATTCAATAAAAGCATTTGTCACGTATCTAAAAATTTTTTTCTTCAAAATTTCTACTTATTAGAAAATAATAACGTAGATCAAAATTATACAAAAACAACAATTAATTCGATTTGATTTATCATATAAAATGTCAGCTTTTTTTATGATCAGATTGGGAGAGGGGATGAATTTGATTTGACCTATATTAAGAAATATAAAGGTCAATCTAAAATAAAAAGAGGATTAAAAGCCTTGTCGCCACACTTTGAGGGACCGATTTGAGGCAACTTGATATTGAATTATTTTTACTCAGTTTGATTTCATTTAGAATTTGATTCAATCAACTAACTTTGTTTTAAATTAATCTAAACTCCATTCAATCAAATTTTAGTATATCTAATACAAGTAATTACAAATTACACAATTCCATTTAAAAGATAAAAAAAGGCAAGTCATCAGTCTTTTTTTATTGGAAAATTGTCAGTCTTTTAAACATAAGCTATGAAGCTGTTCGGCCTGTGCCCCCTCCAGGCTTCTTTTTGTTTTTTTGGAAAAATTTGGGCTTAATCCTGCATATTGAAAATGAAGAGATTAAAAAAAAATTGGAAAAACCGAAAGTCCCACAAACTAAGGGGCAGAATCAACAGAGCCCAAAAAATAGGAATGTGATGTATTATGTTCACTTTCCTTTTGAAACTTTTATTTTTTTTGTATTTGATTTAAATTGGAAGAAATGCAAAGTAAAGATTTGATCTTTTTTTGTATTTGTCCTCCACTGGGAAATCGCCGTCATCAGTTGATTTATATCTTGCGAGTCGCGTCTTCATCGCTTTCCTACTCTTGACCTTTAAAACATATCAGCTAATTTTGAAGAATTTATTGGCATATTTTTATTACTTTGTCTAATATTAAAATCAAAGTGTGGCGATGAGGACTATTCAATAAAAGCATTTGTCACGTATCCAAAAACTTTTTTCTTCAAAATTTCTACTTATTAGAAAAATAATAACGTAGATCAAAATTACACAAATGTGCCAATTAATTCGAGTTGATTTATCATATAAAATGTCAGCTTTTTTATGATCAGATTGGGAGAAGGGATGAATTAGATATGACCTATATTAAGAAATATAAAGGTCAATCTAAAATAAAAAGAGGATTAAAAGGCTTGTCGCCACACTTTGAGGGACCGATTTGAGGCAACTTGATATTGAATTATTTTTACTCAGTTTGATTTCATTTAGAATTTAATTCAATCAACTAACTTTGCTTTAAATTAATCTAAACTCCCTTCAATAAAATTTTAGTATATCTAATACAAGTATTTATAAATTACATAATTCCATTTAAAAGACAAAAAAGGCAGGTCATTAGTCTTTTTTCATTGGGAAATTGTGAGTCTTTTAAACATAAGCTAGGAAGCTGTTCGGCCTGTGCCCCCTCCAGGCTTCTTTTTATTTTTTTGGAAAAATTTGGGCTTAGCCCTGCATATTGAAAATGAAGAGATTACAAAAAAAATGGAAAAACCGAAAGCCCCACAAAACTAAGGGGCAGAATCAACAGAGCCCAAAAAATAGGAATGTGATGTATTATGTTCACTTTCCTTTTGAAACGTTTATTTTTTTTGTATTTGATTTAAAGTGGAAGAAATGCAAAGTAAAGATTTGATCTTTTTTTGTATTTGTCCTCCACTGGGAAATCGCCGTCATCGATTGATTTATACCTTGCCAGTCACGTCTTCATCGCTTTTCTACTCTTGACCTTTAAAGCATATCAGCTAATTTTGAAGAATTAAGTGACATATTTTTATTACTTTGTCTAATATTAAAATCAAAGTGTGGCGATGAGGTCTATTCAATAAAAGCATTTGTTACGTATCCAAAAACTTTTTTCTTCAAAATTTCTAGTTATTAGAAAATAATAACGTAGATCACAATTATACAAATGTGCCAATTAATTCGAGTTGATTTATCATAAAAAATGTCAGCTTTTTTATGATCAGATTGGGAGAAGGGATGAATTAGATATGACCTATATTAAGAAATATAAAGGTCAATCTAAAATAAAAAGAGGATTAAAAGCCTTGTCGCCACACTTTGAGGGATCGATTTGAGGCAACTTGATATTGAATTATTTTTACTCAGTTTGTTTTCATTTAGAATTTAATTCAATCAACTAACTTTGTTTTAAATTAATCTAAACTCCCTTCAATCAAATTTTAGTATATCTAATACAAGTAATTACAAATTACATAATTCTATTTAAAAGACAAAAAAGGCAGGTCATCAGTCTTTTTTTATTGGAAAATTGTGAGTCTTTTAAACATAAGCTAGGAAGCTGTTCGGCCTGTGTCTCCTCCAGGCTTCTTTTTATTTTTTTTAGAAAAATTTGGGCTTAGCCCTGCATATTGAAAATGAAGAGATTACAAAAAAATTGGAAAAATCGAAAGCCCCACAAAACTAAGGGGCAGAATCAACAGAGCCCAAAAAATAGGAATGTGATGTATTATGTTCACTTTCCTTTTGAAACTTTTATTTTTTTTGTATTTAATTTAAAGTGGAAGAAATGCAAAGTAAAGATTTGATCTTTTTTTGTATTTGTCCTCCACTGGGAAATCGCCGTTATCGATTGATTTATACCTTGTCAGTTACGTCTTCATCGCTTTTCTACTCTTGACCTTTAAAACATATCATCTAATTTTGAAGAATTAAGTGGCATATTTTTATTACTTTGTCTAATATTAAAATCAAAGTGTGGCGATGAGGACTATTCAATAAAAACATTTGTCACGTATTCAAAAAACTTTTTTCTTCAAAATTTCTACTTATTAGAAAATAGTAACGTAGATCAAAATTATACAAATGAGCCAATTAATTCGAGTTGATTGATCATATAAAATGTCAACTTTTTTATGATCAGATTGGGAGAGGGGGTGAATTAGATATGACCTATATTAAGAAATATAAATGTCAATCTAAAATAAAAAGAGGATTAAAAGCCTTGTCGCCACACTTTGAGGGATCGATTTGAGGCAACTTGATATTGAATTATTTTTACTCCGTTTGATTTCATTTCGAATTTAACTCAATCAACTAACTTTGTTTTAAATTAATCTAAACTTCTTTCAATCAAATTTTAGTATATCTAATACAAGTAATTACAAATTACACAATTCAATTTAAAAGACAAAAAAGGCAGGTCATCAGTCTTTTTTCATTGGAAAATTATCAGTCTTTTAAATATAAGCTAGTGAGCTGTTCGGCCTGTGCCCCCTCCAGGCTTCTTTTTATTTTTATTGGAAAACTTTGGGCTTAGCCCTGCATATTGAAAATGAAGAGATTACAAAAAAATTGAAAAAATTGAAAGCCCCACAAAACTAAGGGGAAGAATCAACAGAGCCCAAAAAATAGGAATGTGATGTATTTTGTTCACTTTCCTTTTGAAACTTTTATTTTTTTTTGGTATTTGATTTAAAGTGGAAGAAATGAAAAGTAAAGATTTGATCTTTTTTGTATTTGTCCTCCACTGGGAAATCGTCGTCATCGATTGATTTATACCTTGTCAGTCACTTCTTCATCGCTTTTCTACTCTTGACCTTTAAAGCATATCAGCTAATTTTGAAAAATTAAGTGTCATATTTTTATTACTTTGTCTAATATTAAAATCAAAGTGTAGTGATGAGGACTATTCAATAAAAGCATTAGTCACGTATTCAAAAACTTTTTTCTTCAAAATTTCTACTTATTAGAAAATAATAACGTAGATCAAAATTATACAAATGTGCCAATTAATTCAAGTTGATTTATCATATAAAATGACAGATTTTTTATGATCAGATTGGGAGAGGGGATGAATTAGATATGACCTATATTAAGAAATATAAAAGTCAATCTAAAATAAAAAGAGGATTAAAAGTCTTGTCGCCACACTTTGAGGGACCGATTTGAGGCAACTTGATATTGAATTATTTTTACTCCATTTGATTTCATTTAAAATTTAATTCAATCAACTAACTTTGTTTTAAATTAATCTAAACTCCCTTCAATCAAATTTTAGTATATCTAATACAAGTAATTACAAATTACACAATTCCATTTAAAAGACAAAAAAGACAGGTCATCAGACTTTTTTCATTGGGAAATTGTCAGTCTTTTAAACATAAGCTAGGAAGCTGTTCGGCCTGTGCCCCCTCCAGGCTTCTTTTTGTTTTTTTTAGAAAAATTTAGGCTTAGCCCTACATATTAAAAATGAAGAGATTACAAAAAAATTGAAAAAACCGAAAGCCCCACAAAACTAAGGGGCAGAATCAACAGAGCCCAAAATAGAAATGTGATGTATTATGTTCACTTTTCTTTTGAAATTTTTATTTTTTTTATTTGATTTAAAGTGGAAGAAATGCAAAGTAAAGATTTGATCTTTTTTTGTATTTATCCTCTACTGGAAAATCGCCGTCATCGATTGATTTATACCTTGCCAGTCACGTCTTCATCGCTTTTCTACTCTTGACCTTTAAAGCATATCAGCTAATTTGTAAGAATTAAGTGGCATATTTTTATTACTTTGTCTAATATTAAAATCAAAGTGTGGCGATGAGGACTATTCAATAAAAGCATTTGTCACGTATCCAAAAACTTTTTTCTTCAAAATTTCTACTTATTAGAAAATAAAAATGTAGATCAAAATTATATAAATGTAACAATTAATTCGAGTTGATTTATCATATAAAATGTCAGCTTTTTACGATCAGATTGGGAGAGTGGATGAATTAGATTTGACCTATATTAAGAAATATAAAGGTCAATCTAAAATAAAAAGAGGATTAAAAGCCTTGTCACCACACTTTGAGGGACCGATTTGAGGCAACTTGATATTGAATTATTTTTACTCAGTTTGATTTCATTTAGAATTTAATTCAATCAACTAACTTTGTTTTAAATTAATCTAAACTCCATTCAATCAAATTTCAGTATATCTAATACAAGTAATTACAAATTACACAATTCCATTTAGAAGACAAAAAAAGGCAGGTCATCAGTCTTTTTTCATTGAAAAATTGTTAGTCTTTTAAACATAAGCTAGGAAGCTGTTCGGCCTGTGCCCCCTCCAGGCTTCTTTTTATTTTTTTGGAAAAATTTGGGCTTAGCCCTACATATTGAAAATGAAGAGATTATAAAAAAAAAGGAAAAACCGAAAGCCCCAAATAACTAAGGGGCAGAATCAACAGAGCCCAAAAAATAGGAATATGATGTATTATGTTCACTTTCCTTTCGAAACTTTTATTTTTTTTGTATTTGATTTAAAATGGAAGAAATGTAAAGTAAAGATTTGATCTTTTTTTGTATTTGTCCTCAATTGGGAAATCGCCGTCATCGATTGATTTATACCTTGCCAGTCACGTCTTCATCGCTTTTCTACTCTTGACCTTTAAAGCATATCAGCTAATTTTGAAGAATTAAGTGACATATTTTTATTACTTTGTCTAATATTAAAATCAAAGTGCGGTGATGAGGACTATTCAATAAAAGCATTTGTCACGTATCCAAAAACTTTTTTCTTCAAAATTTCAATTTATTAGAAAATAATAACGTAGATCAAAATTATACAAATGTGCCAATTAATTCGAGTTGATTTATCATATAAAATGTCAGCTTTTTTATGATCAGATTGGGAGAGGGGATGAATTAGATATGACCTATATTAAGAAATATAAAGGTTAATCTAAAATAAAAAGAGGATTAAAAGTCTTGTCGCCACACTTTGAGGGACCGATTTGAGGCAACTTGATATTGAATTATTTTTACTCAGTTTGATTTCATTTATAATTTAATTCAATCAACTAACTTTATTTTAAATTAATCTAAACTCCCTTCAATCAAATTTTAGTATATCTAATACAAGTAATTACAAATTACACAATTCCATTTAAAAGACAAAAAAAGACAGGCCATCAGTCTTTTTTCATTGGGAAATTGTGAGTCTTTTAAACATAAGCTAGGAAGCTGTTCAGCCTGTGCCCCCTCCAGGCTTCTTTTTATTTTTTTTGGAAAAATTTAGGATTAGCCCTGCATATTGAAAATGAAAAGATTACAAAAAAAATGGAAAAACCGAAAGCCCCACAAAACTAAGGGGCAGAATCAACAGAGCCCAAAAAATAGGAATGTGATGTATTATGTTCACTTTTCTTTTGAAACTTTTATTTTTTTTATTTGATTTAAAGTGGAAGAAATGCAAAGTAAAGATTTGATTTTTTTTTGTATTTATCCTCCACTGGGAAATCGCCGTCATCGATTGATTTATACCTTGCCAGTCACGTCTTCATCGCTTTTCTACTCTTGACCTTTAAAGCATATCAGCTAATTTGTAAGAATTAAGTGGCATATTTTTATTACTTTGTCTAATATTAAAATCAAAGTGTGGCGATGAGGACTATTCAATAAAAGCATTTGTCACGTATCCAAAAACTTTTTTCTTCAAAATTTCTACTTATTAGAAAATAAAAATGTAGATCAAAATTATATAAATGTAACAATTAATTCGAGTTGATTTATCATATAAAATGTCAGCTTTTTTACGATCAGATTGGGAGAGGGGATGAATTAGATTTGACCTATATTAAGAAATATAAAGGTCAATCTAAAATAAAAAGAGGATTAAAAGCCTTGTCACCACACTTTGAGGGACCGATTTGAGGCAACTTGATATTGAATTATTTTTACTCAGTTTGATTTCATTTAGAATTTAATTCAATCAACTAACTTTGTTTTAAATTAATCTAAACTCCATTCAATCAAATTTCAGTATATCTAATACAAGTAATTACAAATTACACAATTCCATTTAAAAGACAAAAAAAGGCAGGTCATCAGTCTTTTTTCATTGGGAAATTGTTAGTCTTTTAAACATAAGCTAGGAAGCTGTTCGGCCTGTGCCCCCTCCAGGCTTCTTTTTATTTTTTTGGAAAAATTTGGGCTTAGCCCTGCATATTGAAAATGAAGAGATTATAAAAAAAAAGGAAAAACCGAAAGCCCCAAATAACTAAGGGGCAGAATCAACAGAGCCCAAAAAATAGGAATATGATGTATTATGCTCACTTTCCTTTCGAAAATTTTATTTTTTTTGTATTTGATTTAAAATGGAAGAAATGCAAAGTAAAGATTTGATCTTTTTTTGTATTTGTCCTCAATTGGGAAATCGCCGTCATCGATTGATTTATACCTTGCCAGTCACGTCTTCATCGCTTTTCTACTCTTGACCTTTAAAGCATATCAGCTAATTTTGAAGAATTAAGTGACATATTTTTATTACTTTGTCTAATATTAAAATCAAAGTGCGGCGATGAGGACTATTCAATAAAAGCATTTGTCACGTATCCAAAAACTTTTTTCTTCAAAATTTCAATTTATTAGAAAATAATAACGTAGATCAAAATTATACAAATGTGCCAATTAATTCGAGTTGATTTATCATATAAAATGTCAGCTTTTTTATGATCAGATTGGGAGAGGGGATGAATTAGATATGACCTATATTAAGAAATATAAAGGTCAATCTAAAATAAAAAGAGGATTAAAAGCCTTGTCGCCACACTTTGAGGGATCGATTTGAGGCAACTTGATATTGAACTATTTTTACTCAGTTTGATTTCATTTATAATTTAATTCAATCAACTAACTTTATTTTAAATTAATCTAAACTCTCTTCAATCAAATTTTAGTATATCTAATACAAGTAATTATAAATTACACAATTCCATTTAAAAGACAAAAAAAGACAGGCCATCAGTCTTTTTTCATTGGGAAATTGTGAGTCTTTTAAACATAAGCTAGGAAGCTGTTCGGCCTGTGCCCCCTCCAGGCTTCTTTTTGTTTTTTTTGGAAAAATTTAGGATTAGCCCTGCATATTGAAAATGAAGAGATTACAAAAAAAATGAAAAAATCGAAAGCCCCACAAAACTAAGGGGCAGAATCAACAGAGCCCAAAAAATAGGAATGTGATGTATTATGTTCACTTTCCTTTTGAAACTTTTATTTTTTTTTGTATTTGATTTAAAGTGGAAGAAATGCAAAGTAAAGATTTGATCTTTTTTTGTATTTGTCCTCCACTGGGAAATCCCCGTCATCGATTGACTTATACCTTGCCAGTCACGTCTTTATCGCTTTTCTACTCTTTACCTTTAAAGCATATCAGCTAATTTTGAAGAATTAAGTGACATATTTTTATTACTTTATCTAATATTAAAATCAAAGTGTGGCGATGAGGACTATTCAATAAAAGCATTTGTCACGTATCTAAAAATTTTTTTCTTCAAAATTTCTATTTATTGGAAAATAATAACGTAGATCAAAATTATACAAATGTGCCAATTAATTCGAGTTGATTTATCATATAAAATGTCAGCTTTTTATGATCAGATTGGGAGAGGGGATGAATTAGATATGACCTATATTAAGAAATATAAAGGTGAATCTAAAATAAAAAGGGGATTAAAAGCCTTGTCGCCACACTTTGAGGGACCGATTTGAGGCAACTTGATATTGAATTATTTTTACTCAGTTTGATTTCATTTAGAATTTAATTCAATCAACTAACTTTGTTTTAAATTAATCTAAATTCCCTTCATTCAAATTTTAGTATATCTAATACAAGTAATTACAAATTACACAATTCCATTTAAAAGATAAAAAAAGGCAGGTCATTAGTCTTTTTTCATTGGGAAATTATCAGTCTTTTAAACATAAGCTAGGAAGCTGTTCGGCCTGTGCCCCCTCTAGGCTTCTTTTTGTTTTTTTGGAACAATTTGGGCTTAGCCCTGCATATTGAAAATGAAGAGATTACAAAAAAATTGGAAAAATCAAAAGCCCCACAAAACTAAGGGGCAGAATCAATAGAGCCCAAAAAATAGGAATGTGATGTATTATGTTCACTTTCTTTTTGAAACTTTTATTTTTTTTATATTTGATTTAAAGTGGAAGAAATGCAAAGTAAAGATTTGATCTTTTTTTGTATTTGTCCTCCACTGGAAAATCACTGTAATCGATTGACTTATACCTTGCCAGTCACATCTTCATCGCTTTTCTACTCTTGTCCTTTAAAGCATATCAGCTAATTTTGAAAAATTAAGTGGTATATTTTTATTACTTTGTCTAATATTAAAATCAAAGTGTGGCGATGAGGACTATTCAATAAAAGCATTTGTCACGTATCGAAAAACTTTTTTCTTCAAAATTTCTATTTATTGGAAAATAATAACGTAGATCAAAATTATACAAATGTGCCAATTAATTCGAGTTGATTTATCATATAAAATGTCAGCTTTTTTATGATCAGATTGGGAGAGGGGATGAATTAGATATGACCTATATTAAGAAATATAAAGGTCAATCTAAAATAAAAAGAGGATTAAAAGCCTTGTCGCCACACTTTGAGGGATCGATTTGAGGCAACTTGATATTGAATTATTTTTACTCAGTTTGATTTCATTTATAATTTAATTCAATCAACTAACTTTATTTTAAATTAATCTAAACTCCCTTCAATCAAATTTTAGTATATCTAATACAAGTAATTATAAATTACACAATTCCATTTAAAAGACAAAAAAAGACAGGCCATCAGTCTTTTTTCATTGGGAAATTATGAGTCTTTTAAACATAAGCTAGGAAGCTGTTCGGCCTGTGCCCCCTCCAGGCTTCTTTTTGTTTTTTTTGGAAAAATTTAGGATTAGCCCTGCATATTGAAAATGAAGAGATTACAAAAAAAATGGAAAAACCGAAAGCCCCACAAAACTAAGGGGCAGAATCAACAGAGCCCAAAAAATAGGAATGTGATGTATTATGTTCACTTTCCTTTTGAAACTTTTATTTTTTTTGTATTTGATTTAAAGTGGAAGAAATGCAAAGTAAAGATTTGATCTTTTTTTGTATTTGTCCTCCACTGAGAAATCCCCGTCATCGATTGACTTATACCTTGCCAGTCACGTCTTTATCGCTTTTCTACTCTTGACCTTTAAAGCATATCAGCTAATTTTGAAGAATTAAGTGAATATTTTTATTACTTTATCTAATATTAAAATCAAAGTGTGGCGATGAGGACTATTCAATAAAAGCATTTGTCACGTATCTAAAAATTTTTTTCTTCAAAATTTCTATTTATTGGAAAATAATAACGTAGATCAAAATTATACAAATGTGCCAATTAATTCGAGTTGATTTATCATATAAAATGTCAGCTTTTTATGATCAGATTGGGAGAGGGGATGAATTAGATATGACCTATATTAAGAAATATAAAGGTGAATCTAAAATAAAAAGGGGATTAAAAGCCTTGTCGCCACACTTTGAGGGACCGATTTGAGGCAACTTGATATTGAATTATTTTTACTCAGTTTGATTTCATTTAGAATTTAATTCAATCAACTAACTTTGTTTTAAATTAATCTAAATTCCCTTCATTCAAATTTTAGTATATCTAATACAAGTAATTACAAATTACACAATTCCATTTAAAAGATAAAAAAAGGCAGGTCATTAGTCTTTTTTCATTGGGAAATTATCAGTCTTTTAAACATAAGCTAGGAAGCTGTTCGGCCTGTGCCCCCTCTAGGCTTCTTTTTGTTTTTTTGGAACAATTTGGGCTTAGCCCTGCATATTGAAAATGAAGAGATTACAAAAAAATTGGAAAAATCAAAAGCCCCACAAAACTAAGGGGCAGAATCAATAGAGCCCAAAAAATAGGAATGTGATGTATTATGTTCACTTTCTTTTTGAAACTTTTATTTTTTTTGTATTTGATTTAAAGTGTAAGAAATGCAAAGTAAAGATTTGATCTTTTTTTGTATTTGTCCTCCACTGGGAAATCACTGTAATCGATTGACTTATACCTTGCCAGTCACATCTTCATCGCTTTTCTACTCTTGCCCTTTAAAGCATATCAGCTAATTTTGAAAAATTAAGTGGTATATTTTTATTACTTTGTCTAATATTAAAATCAAAGTGTGGCGATGAGGACTATTCAATAAAAGCATTTGTCACGTATCGAAAAACTTTTTTCTTCAAAATTTCTATTTATTGGAAAATAATAACTTAGATCAAAATTATACAAATGTGCCAATTAATTCGAGTTGATTTATCATATAAAATGTCAACTTTTTTATGATCAGATTGGGAGAGGGGATGAATTAGATATGACCTATATTAAGAAATATAAAGGTCAATCTAAAATAAAAAGAGGATTAAAAGCCTTGTCGCCACACTTTGAGGGATCGATTTGAGGCAACTTGATATTGAATTATTTTTACTCAGTTTGATTTCATTTATAATTTAATTCAATCAACTAACTTTATTTTAAATTAATCTAAATTCCCTTCAATCAAATTTTAGTATATCTAATACAAGTAATTATAAATTACACAATTCCATTTAAAAGACAAAAAAAGACAGGCCATTAGCCTTTTTTCATTGGGAAATTGTGAGTCTTTTAAACATAAGCTAGGAAGCTGTTCGGCCTGTGCCCCCTCCAGGCTTCTTTTTATTTTTTTGGAAAAATTTGGGCTTAGCCCTGCATATTGAAAATGAAGAGATTACAAAAAAATTGGAAAAATCGAAAGCCCCACAAAACTAAGGGGCAGAATCAACAGAGCCCAAAAAATAGGAATGTGATGTATTATGTTCACTTTCCTTTTGAAACGTTTATTTTTTTTGTATTTGATTTAAAGTGGAAGAAATGCAAAGTAAAGATTTGATCTTTTTTTGTATTTGTCCTCCACTGGGAAATCGCCGTCATCGATTGATTTATACCTTGTCAGTCACGTCTTCATCGCTTTTCTACTCTTGACCTTTAAAGCATATCAGCTAATTTTGAAGAATTAAGTGGCATATTTTTATTACTTTGTCTAATATTAAAATCAAAGTGTGGCGATGAGGTCTATTCAATAAAAGCATTTGTTACGTATCCAAAAACTTTTTTCTTCAAAATTTCTACTTATTAGAAAATAATAACTTAGATCACAATTGTACAAATGTGCCAATTAATTCGAGTTGATTTATCATAAAAAATGTCAGCTTTTTTATGATCAGATTGGGAGAAGGGATGAATTAGATATGACCTATATTAAGAAATATAAAGGTCAATCTAAAATAAAAAGAGGATTAAAAGCCTTGTCGCCACACTTTGAGGGATCGATTTGAGGCAACTTGATATTGAATTATTTTTACTCAGTTTGATTTCATTTAGAATTTAATTCAATCAACTAACTTTGTTTTAAATTAATCTAAACTCCCTTCAATCAAATTTTAGTATATCTAATACAAGTAATTACAAATTACATAATTCCATTTAAAAGACAAAAAAGGCAGGTCATCAGTCTTTTTTCATTGGAAAATTGTGAGTCTTTTAAACATAAGCTAGGAAGCAGTTCGGCCTGTGTCTCCTCCAGGCTTCTTTTTATTTTTTTTAGAAAAATTTGGGCTTAGCCCTGCATATTGAAAATGAAGAGATTACAAAAAAATTGGAAAAATCAAAAGCCCCACAAAACTAAGGGGCAGAATCAACAGAGCCCAAAAAATAGGAATGTGATGTATTATGTTCACTTTCCTTTTGAAACTTTTATTTTTTTTGTATTTAATTTAAAGTGGAAGAAATGCAAAGTAAAGATTTGATCTTTTTTTGTATTTGTCCTCCACTGGGAAATCGCCGTTATCGATTGATTTATACCTTGTCAGTTACTTCTTCATCGCTTTTCTACTCTTGACCTTTAAAACATATCATCTAATTTTGAAGAATTAAGTGGCATATTTTTATTACTTTGTCTAATATTAAAATCAAAGTGTGGCGATGAGGACTATTCAATAAAAGCATTTGTCACGTATTCAAATAACTTTTTTCTTCAAAATTTCTACTTATTAGAAAATAGTAACGTAGATCAAAATTATACAAATGAGCCAATTAATTCGAGTTGATTGATCATATAAAATGTCAGCTTTTTTATGATCAGATTGGGAGAGGGGATGAATTAGATATGACCTATATTAAGAAATATAAATGTCAATCTAAAATAAAAAGAGGATTAAAAGCCTTGTCGCCACACTTTGAGGGATCGATTTGAGGCAACTTGATATTGAATTATTTTTACTCCGTTTGATTTCATTTCGAATTTAACTCAATCAACTAACTTTGTTTTAAATTAATCTAAACTTCTTTCAATCAAATTTTAGTATATCTAATACAAGTAATTACAAATTACACAATTCCATTTAAAAGACAAAAAAGGCAGGTCATCAGTCTTTTTTCATTGGAAAATTGTCAGTCTTTTAAATATAAGCTAGTGAGCTGTTCGGCCTGTGGCCCCTCCAGGCTTCTTTTTATTTTTATTGGAAAACTTTGGGCTTAGCCCTGCATATTGAAAATGAAGAGATTATAAAAAAATTGGAAAAATCGAAAGCCCCACAAAACTAAGGGGAAGAATCAACAGAGCCCAAAAAATAGGAATGTGATGTATTTTGTTCACTTTCCTTTTGAAACTTTTATTTTTTTTTGTATTTGATTTAAAGTGGAAGAAATGAAAAGTAAAGATTTGATCTTTTTTGTATTTGTCCTCCACTGGGAAATCGCCGTCATCGATTGATTTATACCTTGTCAGTCACTTCTTCATCGCTTTTCTACTCTTGACCTTTAAAGCATATCAGCTAATTTTGAAGAATTAAGTGTCATATTTTTATTACTTTGTCTAATATTAAAATCAAAGTGTAGTGATGAGGACTATTCAATAAAAGCATTAGTCACGTATTCAAAAACTTTTTTCTTCAAAATTTTTACTTATTAGAAAATAATAACGTAGATCAAAATTATACAAATGTGCCAATTAATTCAAGTTGATTTATCATATAAAATGACAGATTTTTTATGATCAGATTGGGAGAGTGGATGAATTAGATTTGACCTATATTAAGAAATATAAAGGTGAATCTAAAATAAAAAGAGGATTAAAAGTCTTGTCGCCACACTTTGAGGGACCGATTTGAGGCAACTTGATATTGAATTATTTTTACTCCATTTGATTTCATTTAAAATTTAATTCAATCAACTAACTTTGTTTTAAATTAATCTAAACTCCCTTCAATCAAATTTTAGTATATCTAATACAAGTAATTACAAATTACACAATTCCATTTAAAAGACAAAAAAGGCAGGTCATCAGTCTTTTTTCATTGGGAAATTGTCAGTCTTTTAAACATAAGCTAGGAAGCTATTCGGCCTGTGCCCCCTCCAGGCTTCTTTTTGTTTTTTTTAGAAAAATTTGGGCTTAGCCCTACATATTAAAAATGAAGAGATTACAAAAAAATTGGAAAAACCGAAAGCCCCACAAAACTAAGGGGCAGAATCAACAGAGCCCAAAATAGAAATGTGATGTATTATGTTCACTTTTCTTTTGAAACTTTTATTTTTTTTATTTGATTTAAAGTGGAAGAAATGCAAAGTAAAGATTTGATCTTTTTTTGTATTTATCCTCTACTAGAAAATCGCCGTCATCGATTGATTTATACCTTGCCAGTCACGTCTTCATCGCTTTTCTACTCTTGACCTTTAAAGCATATCAGCTAATTTGTAAGAATTAAGTGGCATATTTTTATTACTTTGTCTAATATTAAAATCAAAGTGTGGCGATGAGGACTATTCAATAAAAGCATTTGTCACGTATCCAAAAACTTTTTTCTTCAAAATTTCTACTTATTAGAAAATAAAAATGTAGATCACAATTATATAAATGTAACAATTAATTCGAGTTGATTTATCATATAAAATGTCAGCTTTTTTACGATCAGATTGGGAGAGGGGATGAATTAGATTTGACCTATATTAAGAAATATAAAGGTCAATCTAAAATAAAAAGAGGATTAAAAGCCTTGTCACCACACTTTGAGGGACCGATTTGAGGCAACTTGATATTGAATTATTTTTACTCAGTTTGATTTCATTTAGAATTTAATTCAATCAACTAACTTTATTTTAAATTAATCTAAACTCCATTCAATCAAATTTCAGTATATCTAATACAAGTAATTACAAATTACACAATTCCATTTAAAAGACAAAAAAAGGCAGGTCATCAGTCTTTTTTCATTGGGAAATTGTTAGTCTTTTAAACATAAGCTAGGAAGCTGTTCGGCCTGTGCCCCCTCCAGGCTTATTTTTATTTTTTTGGAAAAATTTGGGCTTAGCCCTACATATTGAAAATGAAGAGATTATAAAAAAAAAGGAAAAACCGAAAGCCCCAAATAACTAAGGGGCAGAATCAACAGAGCCCAAAAAATAGGAATATGATGTATTATGTTCACTTTCTTTCGAAACTTTTATTTTTTTTGTATTTGATTTAAAATGGAAGAAATGTAAAGTAAAGATTTGATCTTTTTTTGTATTTGTCCTCAATGGGAAATCGCCGTCATCGATTGATTTATACCTTGCCAGTCACGTCTTCATCGCTTTTCTACTCTTGACCTTTAAAGCATATCAGCTAATTTTGAAGAATTAAGTGACATATTTTTATTACTTTGTCTAATATTAAAATCAAAGTGCGGTGATGAGGACTATTCAATAAAAGCATTTGTCACGTATCCAAAAACTTTTTTCTTCAAAATTTCAATTTATTAGAAAATAATAACGTAGATCAAAATTATACAAATGTGCCAATTAATTCGAGTTGATTTATCATATAAAATGTCAGCTTTTTTATGATCAGATTGGGAGAGGGGATGAATTAGATATGACCTATATTAAGAAATATAAAGGTTAATCTAAAATAAAAAGAGGATTAAAAGTCTTGTCGCCACACTTTGTGGGACCGATTTGAGGCAACTTGATATTGAATTATTTTTACTCAGTTTGATTTCATTTATAATTTAATTCAATCAACTAACTTTATTTTAAATTAATCTAAACTCCCTTCAATCAAATTTTAGTATATCTAATACAAGTAATTACAAATTACACAATTCCATTTAAAAGACAAAAAAAGACAGGCCATCAGTCTTTTTTCATTGGGAAATTGTGAGTCTTTTAAACATAAGCTAGGAAGCTGTTCAGCCTGTGCCCCCTCCAGGCTTCTTTTTGTTTTTTTTGGAAAAATTTAGGATTAGCCCTGCATATTGAAAATGAAGAGATTACAAAAAAAATGGAAAAACCGAAAGCCCCACAAAACTAAGGGGCAGAATCAACAGAGCCCAAAAAATAGGAATGTGATGTATTATGTTCACTTTCTTTTGAAACTTTTATTTTTTTTATTTGATTTAAAGTGGAAGAAATGCAAAGTAAAGATTTGATCTTTTTTTGTATTTATCCTCCACTGGGAAATCGCCGTCATCGATTGACTTATACCTTGCCAGTCACGTATTCATCGCTTTTCTACTCTTGACCTTTAAAGCATATCAGCTAATTTGAAGAATTAAGTGGCATATTTTTATTACTTTGTCTAATATTAAAATCAAAGTGTGGCGATGAGGACTATTCAATAAAAGCATTTGTCACGTATCAAAAACTTTTTTCTTCAAAATTTCTACTTATTAGAAAATAAAAATGTAGATCAAAATTATATAAATGTACAATTAATTCGAGTTGATTTATCATATAAAATGTCAGCTTTTTTACGATCAGATTGGGAGAGGGGATGAATTAGATATGACCTATATTAAGAAATATAAAGGTCAATCTAAAATAAAAAGGGATTAAAAGCCTTGTCGCCACACTTTGAGGGACCGATTTGAGGCAACTTGATATTGAATTATTTTTACTCAGTTTGATTTCATTTAGAATTTAATTCAATCAACTAACTTTGTTTTAAATTAATCTAAACTCCCTTCATTCAAATTTCAGTATATCTAATACAAGTAATTACAAATTACACAATTCCATTTAAAAGACAAAAAAAGGCAGGTCATCAGTCTTTTTTCATTGGGAAATTGTTAGTCTTTTAAACATAAGCTAGGAAGCTGTTCGGCCTGTGCCCCCTCTAGGCTTCTTTTTGTTTTTTTGGAATAATTTGGGCTTAGCCCTGCATATTGAAAATGAAGAGATTACAAAAAAATGGAAAAACTGAAAGCCCCAAATAACTAAGGGGCAGAATCAACAGAGCCCAAAAAATATGAATATGATGTATTATGTTCACTTTCTTTCGAAACTTTTATTTTTTTTGTATTTGATTTAAAGTGGAAGAAATGCAAAGTAAAGATTTGATCTTTTTTTGTATTTGTCCTCACTTGGGAAATCGCCGTCATCGATTGACTTATACCTTACCAGTCACGTCTTCATCGCTTTTCTACTCTTGACCTTTAAAGCATATCAGCTAATTTTGAAGAATTAAGTGACATATTTTTATTACTTTGTCTAATATTAAAATCAAAGTGCGGCGATGAGGACTATTCAATAAAAGCATTTGTCACGTATCCAAAAACTTTTTTCTTCAAAATTTCAATTTATTGAAAATAATAACGTAGATCAAAATTATACAAATGTGCCAATTAATTCGAGTTGATTTATCATATAAAATGTCAGCTTTTTTATGATCAGATTGGGAGAGGGGATGAATTAGATATGACCTATATTAAGAAATATAAAGGTGAATCTAAAATAAAAAGAGGATTAAAAGCCTTATCGCCACAATTTGAGGGATCGATTTGAGGCAACTTGATATTGAATTATTTTTACTCAGTTTGATTTCATTTATAATTTAATTCAATCAAGTAACTTTATTTTAAATTAATCTAAACTCTCTTCAATCAAATTTTAGTATATCTAATACAAGTAATTATAAATTACACAATTCCATTTAAAAGACAAAAAAAGACAGGCCATCAGTCTTTTTTCATTGGGAAATTGTGAGTCTTTTAAACATAAGCTAGGAAGCTGTTCGGCCTGTGCCCCCTCCAGGCTTCTTTTTGTTTTTTTTGGAAAAATTTAGGATTAGCCCTGCATATTGAAAATGAAGAGATTACAAAAAAAATGGAAAAACCGAAAGCCCCACAAAACTAAGGGGCAGAATCAACAGAGCCCAAAAAATAGGAATGTGATGTATTATGTTCACTTTCCTTTTGAAACTTTTATTTTTTTTGTATTTGATTTAAAGTGGAAGAAATGCAAAGTAAAGATTTGATCTTTTTTTGTATTTGTCCTCCACTGGGAAATCCCCGTCATCGATTGACTTATACCTTGCCAGTCACGTCTTTATCGCTTTTCTACTCTTGACCTTTAAAGCATATCAGCTAATTTTGAAGAATTAAGTGACATATTTTTATTACTTTATCTAATATTAAAATCAAAGTGTGGCGATGAGGACTATTCAATAAAAGCATTTGTCACGTATCTAAAAACTTTTTTCTTCAAAATTTCTATTTATTGGAAAATAATAACGTAGATCAAAATTATACAAATGTGTCAATTAATTCAAGTTGATTTATCATATAAAATGTCAGCTTTTTATGATCAGATTGAGAGAGGGGATGAATTAGATATGACCTATATTAAGAAATATAAAGGTGAATCTAAAATAAAAAGGGGATTAAAAGCCTTGTCGCCACACTTTGAGGGACCGATTTGAGGCAACTTGATATTGAATTATTTTTACTCAGTTTGATTTCATTTAGAATTTAATTCAATCAACTAACTTTATTTTAAATTAATCTAAATTCCCTTCATTCAAATTTTAGTATATCTAATACAAGTAATTACAAATTACACAATTCCATTTAAAAGACAAAAAAAGGCAGGCCATCAGTCTTTTTTCATTGGGAAATTATCAGTCTTTTAAACATAAGCTAGGAAGCTGTTCGGCCTGTGCCCCCTCTAGGCTTCTTTTTGTTTTTTTGGAATAATTTGGGCTTAGCCCTGCATATTGAAAATGAAGAGATTACAAAAAAATTGGAAAAATCAAAAGCCCCACAAAACTAAGGGGCAGAATCAATAGAGCCCAAAAAATAGGAATGTGATGTATTATGTTCACTTTCTTTTTGAAACTTTTATTTTTTTTGTATTTTATTTAAAGTGGAAGAAATGCAAAGTAAAGATTTGATCTTTTTTTGTATTTGTCCTCCACTGGGAAATCACTGTAATCGATTGACTTATACCTTGCCAGTCACATCTTCATCGCTTTTCTACTCTTGACCTTTAAAGCATATCAGCTAATTTTGAAAAATTAAGTGGTATATTTTTATTACTTTGTCTAATATTAAAATCAAAGTGTGGCGATGAGGATTATTCAATAAAAGCATTTGTCACGTATCTAAAAACTTTTTTCTTCAAAATTTCTATTTATTGGAAAATAATAACGTAGATCAAAATTATACAAATGTGCCAATTAATTCGAGTTGATTTATCATATAAAATGTCAGCTTTTTTATGATCAGATTGGGAGAGGGGATGAATTAGATATGACCTATATTAAGAAATATAAAGGTCAATCTAAAATAAAAAGAGGATTAAAAGCCTTGTCGCCACACTTTGAGGGATCGATTTGAGGCAACTTGATATTGAATTATTTTTACTCAGTTTGATTTCATTTATAATTTAATTCAATCAACAAATTTTATTTTAAATTAATCTAAACTCCCTTCAATCAAATTTTAGTATATCTAATACAAGTAATTATAAATTACACAATTCAATTTAAAAGACAAAAAAAGACAGGCCATCAGTCTTTTTTCATTGGGAAATTGTGAGTCTTTTAAACATAAGCTAGGAAGCTGTTCGGCCTGTGCCCCCTCCAGGCTTCTTTTTGTTTTTTTTGGAAAAATTTAGGATTAGCCCTGCATATTGAAAATGAAGAGATTACAAAAAAAATGGAAAAACCGAAAGCCCCACAAAACTAAGGGGCAGAATCAACAGAGCCCAAAAAATAGGAATGTGATGTATTATGTTCACTTTCTTTTTGAAACTTTTATTTTTTTTGTATTTGATTTAAAGTGGAAGAAATGCAAAGTAAAGATTTGATCTTTTTTTGTATTTGTCCTCCACTGGGAAATCCCCGTCATCGATTGACTTATACCTTGCCAGCCACGTCTTTATCGCTTTTCTACTCTTGACCTTTAAAGCATATCAGCTAATTTTGAAGAATTAAGTGACATATTTTTATTACTTTATCTAATATTAAAATCAAAGTGTGGCGATGAGGACTATTCAATAAAAGCATTTGTCACGTATCTAAAAATTTTTTTCTTCAAAATTTCTATTTATTGGAAAATAATAACGTAGATCAAAATTATACAAATGTGCCAATTAATTCGAGTTGATTTATCATATAAAATGTCAGCTTTTTATGATCAGATTGGGAGAGGGGATGAATTAGATATGACCTATATTAAGAAATATAAAGGTGAATCTAAAATAAAAAGGGGATTAAAAGCCTTGTCGCCACACTTTGAGGGACCGATTTGAGGCAACTTGATATTGAATTATTTTTACTCAGTTTGATTTCATTTAGAATTTAATTCAATCAACTAACTTTGTTTTAAATTAATCTAAATTCCCTTCATTCAAATTTTAGTATATCTAATACAAGTAATTACAAATTACACAATTCCATTTAAAAGACAAAAAAAGGCAGGTCATTAGTCTTTTTTCATTGGGAAATTATCAGTCTTTTAAACATAAGCTAGGAAGCTGTTCGGCCTGTGCCCCCTCTAGGCTTCTTTTTGTTTTTTTGGAACAATTTGTGCTTAGCCCTGCATATTGAAAATGAAGAGATTACAAAAAAATTGGAAAAATCAAAAGCCCCACAAAACTAAGGGCAGAATCAATAGAGCCCAAAAAATAGGAATGTGATGTATTATGTTCACTTTCTTTTTGAAACTTTTATTTTTTTTGTATTTTATTTAAAGTGGAAGAAATGCAAAGTAAAGATTTGATCTTTTTTTGTATTTGTCCTCCACTGGGAAATCACTGTAATCGATTGACTTATACCTTGCCAGTCACATCTTCATCGCTTTTCTACTCTTGACCTTTAAAGCATATCAGCTAAATTTGAAAAATTAAGTGGTATATTTTTATTACTTTGTCTAATATTAAAATCAAAGTGTGGCGATGAGGACTATTCAATAAAAGCATTTGTTACGTATCGAAAAACTTTTTTCTTCAAAATTTCTATTTATTGGAAAATAATAACGTAGATCAAAATTATACAAATGTGCCAATTAATTCGAGTTGATTTATCATATAAAATGTCAGCTTTTTTATGATCAGATTGGGAGAGGGGATGAATTAGATATGACCTATATTAAGAAATATAAAGGTCAATCTAAAATAAAAAGAGGATTAAAAGCCTTGTCGCCACACTTTGAGGGATCGATTTGAGGCAACTTGATATTGAATTATTTTTACTCAGTTTGATTTCATTTATAATTTAATTCAATCAACTAACTTTATTTTAAATTAATCTAAACTCCCTTCAATCAAATTTTAGTATATCTAATACAAGTAATTATAAATTACACAATTCCATTTAAAAGACAAAAAAAGACAGGCCATCAGTCTTTTTTCATTGAGAAATTGTGAGTCTTTTAAACATAAGCTAGGAAGCTGTTCGGCCTGTGCCCCCTCTAGGCTTCTTTTTGTTTTTTTTGGAAAAATTTAGGATTAGCCCTGCATATTGAAAATGAAGAGATTACAAAAAAAATGGAAAAACCGAAAGCCCCACAAAACTAAGGGGCAGAATCAACAGAGCCCAAAAAATAGGAATGTGATGTATTATGTTCACTTTCCTTTTGAAACTTTTATTTTTTTTGTATTTGATTTAAAGTGGAAGAAATGCAAAGTAAAGATTTGATCTTTTTTTGTATTTGTCCTCCACTGGGAAATCCCCGTCATCGATTGACTTATACCTTGCCAGTCACGTCTTTATCGCTTTTCTACTCTTGACCTTTAAAGCATATCAGCTAATTTTGAAAATTAAGTGACATATTTTTATTACTTTATCTAATATTAAAATCAAAGTGTGGCGATGAGGACTATTCAATAAAAGCATTTGTCACGTATCTAAAAACTTTTTTCTTCAAAATTTCTATTTATTGGAAAATAATAACGTAGATCAAAATTATACAAATGTGTCAATTAATTCGAGTTGATTTATCATATAAAATGTCAGCTTTTTATGATCAGATTGAGAGAGGGGATGAATTAGATATGACCTATATTAAGAAATATAAAGGTGAATCTAAAATAAAAAGGGGATTAAAAGCCTTGTCGCCACACTTTGAGGGACCGATTTGAGGCAACTTGATATTGAATTATTTTTACTCAGTTTGATTTCATTTAGAATTTAATTCAATCAACTAACTTTGTTTTAAATTAATCTAAATTCCCTTCATTCAAATTTTAGTATATCTAATACAAGTAATTACAAATTACACAATTCCATTTAAAAGACAAAAAAAGGCAGGTCATTAGTCTTTTTTCATTGGGAAATTATCAGTCTTTTAAACATAAGCTAGGAAGCTGTTCGGCCTGTGCCCCCTCTAGGCTTCTTTTTGTTTTTTTGGAACAATTTGGGCTTAGCCCTGCAAATTGAAAATGAAGAGATTACAAAAAAATTGGAAAAATCAAAAGCCCCACAAAACTAAGGGGCAGAATCAATAGAGCCCAAAAAATAGGAATGTGATGTATTATGTTCACTTTCTTTTTGAAACTTTTATTTTTTTTGTATTTTATTTAAAGTGGAAGAAATGCAAAGTAAAGATTTGATCTTTTTTTGTATTTGTCCTCCACTGGGAAATCACTGTAATCGATTGACTTATACCTTGCCAGTCACATCTTCATCGCTTTTCTACTCTTGACCTTTAAAGCATATCAGCTAAATTTGAAAAATTAAGTGGTATATTTTTATTACTTTGTCTAATATTAAAATCAAAGTGTGGCGATGAGGACTATTCAATAAAAGCATTTATCATGTATCGAAAAACTTTTTTCTTCAAAATTTCTATTTATTGGAAAATAATAACGTAGATCAAAATTATACAAATGTGCCAATTAATTCGAGTTGATTTATCATATAAAATGTCAGCTTTTTTATGATCAGATTGGGAGAGGGGATGAATTAGATATGACCTATATTAAGAAATATAAAGGTCAATCTAAAATAAAAAGAGGATTAAAAGCCTTGTCGCCACACTTTGAGGGATCGATTTGAGGCAACTTGATATTGAATTATTTTTACTCAGTTTGATTTCATTTATAATTTAATTCAATCAACTAACTTTATTTTAAATTAATCTAAACTCCCTTCAATCAAATTTTAGTATATCTAATACAAGTAATTATAAATTACACAATTCCATTTAAAAGACAAAAAAAGACAGGCCATCAGTCTTTTTTCATTGAGAAATTGTGAGTCTTTTAAACATAAGCTAGGAAGCTGTTCGGCCTGTGCCCCCTCCAGGCTTCTTTTTGTTTTTTTTGGAAAAATTTAGGATTAGCCCTGCATATTGAAAATGAAGAGATTACAAAAAAAATGGAAAAACCGAAAGCCCCACAAAACTAAGGGGCAGAATCAACAGAGCCCAAAAAATAGGAATGTGATGTATTATGTTCACTTTCTTTTTGAAACTTTTATTTTTTTTTGTATTTGATTTAAAGTGGAAGAAATGCAAAGTAAAGATTTGATCTTTTTTTGTATTTGTCCTCCACTGGGAAATCCCCGTCATCGATTGACTTATACCTTGCCAGTCACGTCTTTATCGCTTTTCTACTCTTGACCTTTAAAGCATATCAGCTAATTTTGAAAAATTAAGTGACATATTTTTATTACTTTATCTAATATTAAAATCAAAGTGTGGCGATGAGGACTATTCAATAAAAGCATTTGTCACGTATCTAAAAACTTTTTTCTTCAAAATTTCTATTTATTGGAAAATAATAACGTAGATCAAAATTATACAAATGTGTCAATTAATTCGAGTTGATTTATCATATAAAATGTCAGCTTTTTATGATCAGATTGAGAGAGGGGATGAATTAGATATGACCTATATTAAGAAATATAAAGGTGAATCTAAAATAAAAAGGGGATTAAAAGCCTTGTCGCCACACTTTGAGGGACCGATTTGAGGCAACTTGATATTGAATTATTTTTACTCAGTTTGATTTCATTTAGAATTTAATTCAATCAACTAACTTTGTTTTAAATTAATCTAAATTCCCTTCATTCAAATTTTAGTATATCTAATACAAGTAATTACAAATTACACAATTCCATTTAAAAGACAAAAAAAGGCAGGTCATTAGTCTTTTTTCATTGGGAAATTATCAGTCTTTTAAACATAAGCTAGGAAGCTGTTCGGCCTGTGCCCCCTCTAGGCTTCTTTTTGTTTTTTTGGAACAATTTGGGCTTAGCCCTGCAAATTGAAAATGAAGAGATTACAAAAAAATTGGAAAAATCAAAAGCCCCACAAAACTAAGGGGCAGAATCAATAGAGCCCAAAAAATAGGAATGTGATGTATTATGTTCACTTTCTTTTTGAAACTTTTATTTTTTTTGTATTTTATTTAAAGTGGAAGAAATGCAAAGTAAAGATTTGATCTTTTTTTGTATTTGTCCTCCACTGGGAAATCACTGTAATCGATTGACTTATACCTTGCCAGTCACATCTTCATCGCTTTTCTACTCTTGACCTTTAAAGCATATCAGCTAAATTTGAAAAATTAAGTGGTATATTTTTATTACTTTGTCTAATATTAAAATCAAAGTGTGGCGATGAGGACTATTCAATAAAAGCATTTATCACGTATCGAAAAACTTTTTTCTTCAAAATTTCTATTTATTGGAAAATAATAACGTAGATCAAAATTATACAAATGTGCCAATTAATTCGAGTTGATTTATCATATAAAATGTCAGCTTTTTTATGATCAGATTGGGAGAGGGGATGAATTAGATATGACCTATATTAAGAAATATAAAGGTCAATCTAAAATAAAAAGAGGATTAAAAGCCTTGTCGCCACACTTTGAGGGATCGATTTGAGGCAACTTGATATTGAATTATTTTTACTCAGTTTGATTTCATTTATAATTTAATTCAATCAACTAACTTTATTTTAAATTAATCTAAACTCCCTTCAATCAAATTTTAGTATATCTAATACAAGTAATTATAAATTACACAATTCCATTTAAAAGACAAAAAAAGACAGGCCATCAGTCTTTTTTCATTGAGAAATTGTGAGTCTTTTAAACATAAGCTAGGAAGCTGTTCGGCCTGTGCCCCCTCCAGGCTTCTTTTTGTTTTTTTTGGAAAAATTTAGGATTAGCCCTGCATATTGAAAATGAAGAGATTACAAAAAAAATGGAAAAACCGAAAGCCCCACAAAACTAAGGGGCAGAATCAACAGAGCCCAAAAAATAGGAATGTGATGTATTATGTTCACTTTCTTTTTGAAACTTTTATTTTTTTTTGTATTTGATTTAAAGTGGAAGAAATGCAAAGTAAAGATTTGATCTTTTTTTGTATTTGTCCTCCACTGGGAAATCCCCGTCATCGATTGACTTATACCTTGCCAGTCACGTCTTTATCGCTTTTCTACTCTTGACCTTTAAAGCATATCAGCTAATTTTGAAGAATTAAGTGACATATTTTTATTACTTTATCTAATATTAAAATCAAAGTGTGGCGATGAGGACTATTCAATAAAAGCATTTGTCACGTATCTAAAAACTTTTTTCTTCAAAATTTCTATTTATTGGAAAATAATAACGTAGATCAAAATTATACAAATGTGCCAATTAATTCGAGTTGATTTATCATATAAAATGTCAGCTTTTTATGATCAGATTGGGAGAGGGGATGAATTAGATATGACCTATATTAAGAAATATAAAGGTGAATCTAAAATAAAAAGGGGATTAAAAGCCTTGTCGCCACACTTTGAGGGACCGATTTGAGGCAACTTGATATTGAATTATTTTTACTCAGTTTGATTTCATTTAGAATTTAATTCAATCAACTAACTTTGTTTTAAATTAATCTAAATTCCCTTCATTCAAATTTTAGTATATCTAATACAAGTAATTACAAATTACACAATTCCATTTAAAAGACAAAAAAAGACAGGTCATTAGTCTTTTTTCATTGAGAAATTATCAGTCTTTTAAACATAAGCTAGGAAGCTGTTCGGCCTGTGCCCCCTCTAGGCTTCTTTTTGTTTTTTTGGAACAATTTGGGCTTAGCCCTGCAAATTGAAAATGAAGAGATTACAAAAAAATTGGAAAAATCAAAAGCCCCACAAAACTAAGGGGCAGAATCAATAGAGCCCAAAAAATAGGAATGTGATGTATTATGTTCACTTTCTTTTTGAAACTTTTATTTTTTTTGTATTTGATTTAAAGTGGAAGAAATGCAAAGTAAAGATTTGATCTTTTTTTGTATTTGTCCTCCACTGGGAAATCCCCGTCATCGATTGACTTATACCTTGCCAGCCACGTCTTTATCGCTTTTCTACTCTTGACCTTTAAAGCATATCAGCTAATTTTGAAGAATTAAGTGACATATTTTTATTACTTTATCTAATATTAAAATCAAAGTGTGACGATGAGGACTATTCAATAAAAGCATTTGTCACGTATCTAAAAATTTTTTTCTTCAAAATTTCTATTTATTGGAAAATAATAACGTAGATCAAAATTATACAAATGTGCCAATTAATTCGAGTTGATTTATCATATAAAATGTCAGCTTTTTATGATCAGATTGGGAGAGGGGATGAATTAGATATGACCTATATTAAGAAATATAAAGGTGAATCTAAAATAAAAAGGGGATTAAAAGCCTTGTCGCCACACTTTGAGGGACCGATTTGAGGCAACTTGATATTGAATTATTTTTACTCAGTTTGATTTCATTTAGAATTTAATTCAATCAACTAACTTTGTTTTAAATTAATCTAAATTCCCTTCATTCAAATTTTAGTATATCTAATACAAGTAATTACAAATTACACAATTCCATTTAAAAGACAAAAAAAGGCAGGTCATTAGTCTTTTTTCATTGGGAAATTATCAGTCTTTTAAACATAAGCTAGGAAGCTGTTCGGCCTGTGCCCCCTCTAGGCTTCTTTTTGTTTTTTTGGAACAATTTGTGCTTAGCCCTGCATATTGAAAATGAAGAGATTACAAAAAAATTGGAAAAATCAAAAGCCCCACAAAACTAAGGGGCAGAATCAATAGAGCCCAAAAAATAGGAATGTGATGTATTATGTTCACTTTCTTTTTGAAACTTTTATTTTTTTTGTATTTTATTTAAAGTGGAAGAAATGCAAAGTAAAGATTTGATCTTTTTTTGTATTTGTCCTCCACTGGGAAATCACTGTAATCGATTGACTTATACCTTGCCAGTCACATCTTCATCGCTTTTCTACTCTTGACCTTTAAAGCATATCAGCTAAATTTGAAAAATTAAGTGGTATATTTTTATTACTTTGTCTAATATTAAAATCAAAGTGTGGCGATGAGGACTATTCAATAAAAGCATTTGTTACGTATCGAAAAACTTTTTTCTTCAAAATTTCTATTTATTGGAAAATAATAACGTAGATCAAAATTATACAAATGTGCCAATTAATTCGAGTTGATTTATCATATAAAATGTCAGCTTTTTTATGATCAGATTGGGAGAGGGGATGAATTAGATATGACCTATATTAAGAAATATAAAGGTCAATCTAAAATAAAAAGAGGATTAAAAGCCTTGTCGCCACACTTTGAGGGATCGATTTGAGGCAACTTGATATTGAATTATTTTTACTCAGTTTGATTTCATTTATAATTTAATTCAATCAACTAACTTTATTTTAAATTAATCTAAACTCCCTTCAATCAAATTTTAGTATATCTAATACAAGTAATTATAAATTACACAATTCCATTTAAAAGACAAAAAAAGACAGGCCATCAGTCTTTTTTCATTGAGAAATTGTGAGTCTTTTAAACATAAGCTAGGAAGCTGTTCGGCCTGTGCCCCCTCTAGGCTTCTTTTTGTTTTTTTTGGAAAAATTTAGGATTAGCCCTGCATATTGAAAATGAAGAGATTACAAAAAAAATGGAAAAACCGAAAGCCCCACAAAACTAAGGGGCAGAATCAACAGAGCCCAAAAAATAGGAATGTGATGTATTATGTTCACTTTCCTTTTGAAACTTTTATTTTTTTTTGTATTTGATTTAAAGTGGAAGAAATGCAAAGTAAAGATTTGATCTTTTTTTGTATTTGTCCTCCACTGGGAAATCCCCGTCATCGATTGACTTATACCTTGCCAGTCACGTCTTTATCGCTTTTCTACTCTTGACCTTTAAAGCATATCAGCTAATTTTGAAAAATTAAGTGACATATTTTTATTACTTTATCTAATATTAAAATCAAAGTGTGGCGATGAGGACTATTCAATAAAAGCATTTGTCACGTATCTAAAAACTTTTTTCTTCAAAATTTCTATTTATTGGAAAATAATAACGTAGATCAAAATTATACAAATGTGTCAATTAATTCGAGTTGATTTATCATATAAAATGTCAGCTTTTTATGATCAGATTGAGAGAGGGGATGAATTAGATATGACCTATATTAAGAAATATAAAGGTGAATCTAAAATAAAAAGGGGATTAAAAGCCTTGTCGCCACACTTTGAGGGACCGATTTGAGGCAACTTGATATTGAATTATTTTTACTCAGTTTGATTTCATTTAGAATTTAATTCAATCAACTAACTTTGTTTTAAATTAATCTAAATTCCCTTCATTCAAATTTTAGTATATCTAATACAAGTAATTACAAATTACACAATTCCATTTAAAAGACAAAAAAAGGCAGGTCATTAGTCTTTTTTCATTGGGAAATTATCAGTCTTTTAAACATAAGCTAGGAAGCTGTTCGGCCTGTGCCCCCTCTAGGCTTCTTTTTGTTTTTTTGGAACAATTTGGGCTTAGCCCTGCAAATTGAAAATGAAGAGATTACAAAAAAATTGGAAAAATCAAAAGCCCCACAAAACTAAGGGGCAGAATCAATAGAGCCCAAAAAATAGGAATGTGATGTATTATGTTCACTTTCTTTTTGAAACTTTTATTTTTTTTGTATTTTATTTAAAGTGGAAGAAATGCAAAGTAAAGATTTGATCTTTTTTTGTATTTGTCCTCCACTGGGAAATCACTGTAATCGATTGACTTATACCTTGCCAGTCACATCTTCATCGCTTTTCTACTCTTGACCTTTAAAGCATATCAGCTAAATTTGAAAAATTAAGTGGTATATTTTTATTACTTTGTCTAATATTAAAATCAAAGTGTGGCGATGAGGACTATTCAATAAAAGCATTTATCACGTATCGAAAAACTTTTTTCTTCAAAATTTCTATTTATTGGAAAATAATAACGTAGATCAAAATTATACAAATGTGCCAATTAATTCGAGTTGATTTATCATATAAAATGTCAGCTTTTTTATGATCAGATTGGGAGAGGGGATGAATTAGATATGACCTATATTAAGAAATATAAAGGTCAATCTAAAATAAAAAGAGGATTAAAAGCCTTGTCGCCACACTTTGAGGGATCGATTTGAGGCAACTTGATATTGAATTATTTTTACTCAGTTTGATTTCATTTATAATTTAATTCAATCAACTAACTTTATTTTAAATTAATCTAAACTCCCTTCAATCAAATTTTAGTATATCTAATACAAGTAATTATAAATTACACAATTCCATTTAAAAGACAAAAAAAGACAGGCCATCAGTCTTTTTTCATTGAGAAATTGTGAGTCTTTTAAACATAAGCTAGGAAGCTGTTCGGCCTGTGCCCCCTCCAGGCTTCTTTTTGTTTTTTTTGGAAAAATTTAGGATTAGCCCTGCATATTGAAAATGAAGAGATTACAAAAAAAATGGAAAAACCGAAAGCCCCACAAAACTAAGGGGCAGAATCAACAGAGCCCAAAAAATAGGAATGTGATGTATTATGTTCACTTTCTTTTTGAAACTTTTATTTTTTTTTGTATTTGATTTAAAGTGGAAGAAATGCAAAGTAAAGATTTGATCTTTTTTTGTATTTGTCCTCCACTGGGAAATCCCCGTCATCGATTGACTTATACCTTGCCAGTCACGTCTTTATCGCTTTTCTACTCTTGACCTTTAAAGCATATCAGCTAATTTTGAAAAATTAAGTGACATATTTTTATTACTTTATCTAATATTAAAATCAAAGTGTGGCGATGAGGACTATTCAATAAAAGCATTTGTCACGTATCTAAAAACTTTTTTCTTCAAAATTTCTATTTATTGGAAAATAATAACGTAGATCAAAATTATACAAATGTGTCAATTAATTCGAGTTGATTTATCATATAAAATGTCAGCTTTTTATGATCAGATTGAGAGAGGGGATGAATTAGATATGACCTATATTAAGAAATATAAAGGTGAATCTAAAATAAAAAGGGGATTAAAAGCCTTGTCGCCACACTTTGAGGGACCGATTTGAGGCAACTTGATATTGAATTATTTTTACTCAGTTTGATTTCATTTAGAATTTAATTCAATCAACTAACTTTGTTTTAAATTAATCTAAATTCCCTTCATTCAAATTTTAGTATATCTAATACAAGTAATTACAAATTACACAATTCCATTTAAAAGACAAAAAAAGGCAGGTCATTAGTCTTTTTTCATTGGGAAATTATCAGTCTTTTAAACATAAGCTAGGAAGCTGTTCGGCCTGTGCCCCCTCTAGGCTTCTTTTTGTTTTTTTGGAACAATTTGGGCTTAGCCCTGCAAATTGAAAATGAAGAGATTACAAAAAAATTGGAAAAATCAAAAGCCCCACAAAACTAAGGGGCAGAATCAATAGAGCCCAAAAAATAGGAATGTGATGTATTATGTTCACTTTCTTTTTGAAACTTTTATTTTTTTTGTATTTTATTTAAAGTGGAAGAAATGCAAAGTAAAGATTTGATCTTTTTTTGTATTTGTCCTCCACTGGGAAATCACTGTAATCGATTGACTTATACCTTGCCAGTCACATCTTCATCGCTTTTCTACTCTTGACCTTTAAAGCATATCAGCTAAATTTGAAAAATTAAGTGGTATATTTTTATTACTTTGTCTAATATTAAAATCAAAGTGTGGCGATGAGGACTATTCAATAAAAGCATTTATCACGTATCGAAAAACTTTTTTCTTCAAAATTTTTATTTATTGGAAAATAATAACGTAGATCAAAATTATACAAATGTGCCAATTAATTCGAGTTGATTTATCATATAAAATGTCAGCTTTTTTATGATCAGATTGGGAGAGGGGATGAATTAGATATGACCTATATTAAGAAATATAAAGGTCAATCTAAAATAAAAAGAGGATTAAAAGCCTTGTCGCCACACTTTGAGGGATCGATTTGAGGCAACTTGATATTGAATTATTTTTACTCAGTTTGATTTCATTTATAATTTAATTCAATCAACTAACTTTATTTTAAATTAATCTAAACTCCCTTCAATCAAATTTTAGTATATCTAATACAAGTAATTATAAATTACACAATTCCATTTAAAAGACAAAAAAAGACAGGCCATCAGTCTTTTTTCATTGAGAAATTGTGAGTCTTTTAAACATAAGCTAGGAAGCTGTTCGGCCTGTGCCCCCTCCAGGCTTCTTTTTGTTTTTTTTGGAAAAATTTAGGATTAGCCCTGCATATTGAAAATGAAGAGATTACAAAAAAAATGGAAAAACCGAAAGCCCCACAAAACTAAGGGGCAGAATCAACAGAGCCCAAAAAATAGGAATGTGATGTATTATGTTCACTTTTCTTTTGAAACTTTTATTTTTTTTGTATTTGATTTAAAGTGGAAGAAATGCAAAGTAAAGATTTGATCTTTTTTTGTATTTGTCCTCCACTGGGAAATCCCCGTCATCGATTGACTTATACCTTGCCAGTCACGTCTTTATCGCTTTTCTACTCTTGACCTTTAAAGCATATCAGCTAATTTTGAAGAATTAAGTGACATATTTTTATTACTTTATCTAATATTAAAATCAAAGTGTGGCGATGAGGACTATTCAATAAAAGCATTTGTCACGTATCTAAAAACTTTTTTCTTCAAAATTTCTATTTATTGGAAAATAATAACGTAGATCAAAATTATACAAATGTGCCAATTAATTCGAGTTGATTTATCATATAAAATGTCAGCTTTTTATGATCAGATTGGGAGAGGGGATGAATTAGATATGACCTATATTAAGAAATATAAAGGTGAATCTAAAATAAAAAGGGGATTAAAAGCCTTGTCGCCACACTTTGAGGGACCGATTTGAGGCAACTTGATATTGAATTATTTTTACTCAGTTTGATTTCATTTAGAATTTAATTCAATCAACTAACTTTGTTTTAAATTAATCTAAATTCCCTTCATTCAAATTTTAGTATATCTAATACAAGTAATTACAAATTACACAATTCCATTTAAAAGACAAAAAAAGACAGGTCATTAGTCTTTTTTCATTGAGAAATTATCAGTCTTTTAAACATAAGCTAGGAAGCTGTTCGGCCTGTGCCCCCTCTAGGCTTCTTTTTGTTTTTTTGGAACAATTTGGGCTTAGCCCTGCAAATTGAAAATGAAGAGATTACAAAAAAATTGGAAAAATTAAAAGCCCCACAAAACTAAGGGGCAGAATCAATAGAGCCCAAAAAATAGGAATGTGATGTATTATGTTCACTTTCTTTTTGAATTTTTATTTTTTTTGTATTTTATTTAAAGTGGAAGAAATGCAAAGTAAAGATTTGATCTTTTTTTGTATTTGTCCTCCACTGGGAAATCACTGTAATCGATTGACTTATACCTTACCAGTCACGTCTTTATCGCTTTTCTACTCTTGACCTTTAAAGCATATCAGCTAATTTTGAAGAATTAAGTGACATATTTTTATTACTTTATCTAATATTAAAATCAAAGTGTGACGATGAGGACTATTCAATAAAAACATTGGTCACGTATCTAAAAACTTTTTTCTTCAAAATTTCTATTTATTGGAAAATAATAACGTAGATCAAAATTATACAAATATGCCAATTAATTCGAGTTGATTTATCATATAAAATGTCAGCTTTTTATGATCAGATTGGGAGAGGGGATGAATTAGATATGACATATATTAAGAAATATAAAGGTCAATCTAAAATAAAAAGGGGATTAAAAGCCTTGTCGCCACACTTTGAGGGACCGATTTGAGGCAACTTGATATTGAATTATTTTTACTCAGTTTGATTTCATTTAGAATTTAATTCAATCAACTAACTTTATTTTAAATTAATCTAAATTCCCTTCATTCAAATTTTAGTATATCTAATACAAGTAATTACAAATTACACAATTCCATTTAAAAGACAAAAAAAGGCAGGTCATTAGTCTTTTTTCATTGGGAAATTATCAGTCTTTTAAACATAAACTAGGAAGCTGTTCGGCCTGTGCCCCCTCTAGGCTTCTTTTTATTTTTTTGGAACAATTTGGGCTTAGCCCTGCATATTGAAAATGAAGAGATTACAAAAAAATTGGAAAAATCAAAAGCCCCACAAAACTAAGGGGCAGAATCAATAGAGCCCAAAAAATAGGAATGTGATGTATTATGTTCACTTTCTTTTTGAAACTTTTATTTTTTTTGTATTTGATTTAAAGTGGAAGAAATGCAAAGTAAAGATTTGATCTTTTTTTGTATTTGTCCTCCACTGGGAAATCACTGTAATCGATTGACTTATACCTTGCCAGTCACATCTTCATCGCTTTTCTACTCTTAACCTTTAAAGCATATCAGCTAATTTTAAAAAATTAAGTGGTATATTTTTATTACTTTGTCTAATATTAAAATCAAAGTGTGGCGATGAGGACTATTCAATAAAAGCATTTGTCACGTATCTAAAAACTTTTTTCTTTAAAATTTCTATTTATTGGAAAATAATAACGTAGATCAAAATTATACAAATGTGCCAATTAATTCGAGTTGATTTATCATATAAAATGTCAGCTTTTTTATGATCAGATTGAGAGAGGGGATGAATTAGATATGACCTATATTAAGAAATATAAAGGTCAATCTAAAATAAAAAGAGGATTAAAAGCCTTGTCGCCACACTTTGAGGGATCGATTTGAGGCAACTTGATATTGAATTATTTTTACTCAGTTTGATTTCATTTATAATTTAATTCAATCAACTAACTTTATTTTAAATTAATCTAAACTCCCTTCAATCAAATTTTAGTATATCTAATACAAGTAATTATAAATTACACAATTCCATTTAAAAGACAAAAAAAGACAGGCCATCAGCCTTTTTTCATTGGGAAATTGTGAGTCTTTTAAACATAAGCTAGGAAGCTGTTCGGCCTGTGCCCCCTCCAGGCTTCTTTTTGTTTTTTTTGGAAAAATTTAGGATTAGCCCTGCATATTGAAAATGAAGAGATTACAAAAAAAATGGAAAAACCGAAAGCCCCAGAAAACTAAGGGGCAGAATCAACAGAGCCCAAAAAATAGGAATGTGATGTATTATGTTCACTTTCCTTTTGAAACTTTTATTTTTTTTTGTATTTGATTTAAAGTGGAAGAAATGCAAAGTAAAGATTTGATCTTTTTTTGTATTTGTCCTCCACTGGGAAATCGCCGTCATCGATTGACTTATACCTTGCCAGTCACGTCTTTATCGCTTTTCTATTCTTGACCTTTAAAGCATATCAGCTAATTTTGAAGAATTAAGTGACATATTTTTATTACTTTATCTAATATTAAAATCAAAGTGTGGCGATGAGGACTATTCAATAAAAGCATTTGTCACGTATCTAAAAACTTTTTTCTTCAAAATTTCTATTTATTGGAAAATAATAACGTAGATCAAAATTATACAAATGTGCCAATTAATTCGAGTTGATTTATCATATAAAATGTCAGCTTTTTTATGATCAGATTGGGAGAGGGGATGAATTAGATATGACCTATATTAAGAAATATAAAGGTCAATCTAAAATAAAAAGGGGATTAAAAGCCTTGTCGCCACACTTTGAGGGACCGATTTGAGGCAACTTGATATTGAATTATTTTTACTCAGTTTGATTTCATTTAGAATTTAATTCAATCAACTAACTTTGTTTTAAATTAATCTAAATTCCCTTCATTCAAATTTTAGTATATCTAATACAAGTAATTACAAATTACACAATTCCATTTAAAAGACAAAAAAAGGCAGGTCATCAGTCTTTTTTCATTGGGAAATTATCAGTCTTTTAAACATAAGCTAGGAAGCTGTTCGGCCTGTGCCCCCTCTAGGCTTCTTTTTGTTTTTTTGGAACAATTTGGGCTTAGCCCTACATATTGAAAATGAAGAGATTATAAAAAAATTGGAAAAATCAAAAGCCCCACAAAACTAAGGGGCAGAATCAATAGAGCCCAAAAAATAGGAATGTGATGTATTATGTTCACTTTCTTTTTGAAACTTTTATTTTTTTTGTATTTGATTTAAAGTGGAAGAAATGCAAAGTAAAGATTTGATCTTTTTTTGTATTTGTCCTCCACTGGGAAATCACTGTAATCGATTGACTTATACCTTGCCAGTCACATCTTCATCGCTTTTCTACTCTTGACCTTTAAAGCATATCAGCTAATTTTGAAAAATTAAGTGGTATATTTTTATTACTTTGTCTAATATTAAAATCAAAGTGTGGCGATGAGGACTATTCAATAAAAGCAATTGTCACGTATCCAAAAACTTTTTTCTTCAAAATTTCTACTTATTAGAAAATAATAACGTAGATCAAAATTATACAAATGTGCCAATTAATTCGAGTTGATTTATCATATAAAATGTCAGCTTTTTTATGATCAGATTGGGAGTGGGGATGAATTAGATATGACCTATATTAAGAAATATAAAGGTCAATCTAAAATAAAAAGAGGATTAAAAGCCTTGTCGCCACACTTTGAGGGACCGATTTGAGGCAACTTGATATTGAATTATTTTTACTCCGTTTGATTTCATTTAGAATTTAACTCAATCAACTAACTTTGTTTTAGATTAATCTAAACTCCCTTCAATCAAATTTTAGTATATCTAATACAAGTAATTACAAATTACATAATTCCATTTAAAAGACAAAAAAGGCCGGTCATTAGTCTTTTTTCATTGGGAAATTGTCAGTCTTTTAAACATAAGCTAGGAAGCTGTTCGGCCTGTGCCCCCTCTAGGCTTCTTTTTATTTTTTTGGAAAAATTTGGGCTTAGCCCTACATATTGAAAATAAAGAGATTACAAAAAAATTGAAAAAACTGAAAGCCCCACAAAACTAAGGGGCAGAATCAACAGAGCCCAAAAAATAGGAATGTGATGTATTATGTTAACTTTCCTTTTGAAACTTTTATTTTTTTTGTATTTGATTTAAAGTGGAAGAAATGCAAAGTAAAGATTTGATCTTTTTTTGTATTTGTCCTCCACTGGGAAATCGCCGTCATCGATTGATTTATACCTTGCCAGTCAAGTCTTCATCGCTTTTCTACTCTTGACCTTTAAAGCATATCAGCTAATTTGTAAGAATTAAGTGGCATATTTTTATTACTTTGTCTAATATTAAAATCAAAGTGTGGAGATGAGGACTATTCAATAAAAGCATTTGTCACGTATCCAAAAACTTTTTTCTTCAAAATTTCTACTTATTAGAAAATAATAACGTAGATCAAAATTATACAAATGTAACAATTAATTCGAGTTGATTTATCATAAAAAATGTCAGCTTTTTTATGATCAGATTGGGAGAGGGGATGAATTAGATTTGACCTATATTAAGAAATGTAAATGTCAATCTAAAATAAAAAGAGGATTAAAAGCCTTGTCGCCACACTTTGAGGGACCGATTTGAGGCAACTTGATATTGAATTATTTTTACTCAGTTTGATTTCATTTAGAATTTAATTCAATCAACTAACTTTATTTTAAATTAATCTAAACTCCCTTCAATCAAATTTTAGTATATCTAATACAAGTAATTACAAATTACACAATTCCATTTAAAAGTCAAAAAAAGGCAGGTCATCAGTCTTTTTTCATTGGAAAATTGTCAGTCTTTTAAACATAAGCTAAGCAGCTGTTCGGCCTGTGCCCCCTCCAGGCTTCTTTTTGTTTTTTTGGAAAAATTTGGGCTTAGCCCTGCATATTGAAAAGGAAGAGATTAAAAAAAAATTGGAAAAATCGAAAGCCCCACAAAACTAAGGGGCAGAATCAACAGAGCCCAAAAAATAGGAATATGATGTATTCTGTTCACTTTCCTTTTGAAACTTTTATTTTTTTTGTATTTGATTTAAAGTGGAAGAAATGCAAAGTAAAAATTTGATTTTTTTTTGTATTTGTCCTCCACTGGAAAATCGCCGTCATCGATTGATTTATACCTTGCCAGTCACGTCTTCATCGCTTTTCTACTCTTGACCTTTAAAGCATATCAGCTAATTTTGAAAAATTAAGTGGCATATTTTTATTACTTTATCTAATATTAAAATCAAAGTGTGGCGATGTGGCTATTCAATAAAAGTATTTGTCACGTATCCAAAAACTTTTTTCTTCAAAATTTCTACTTATTAGAAAATAATAACGTAGATCAAAATTATACAGATGTGCCAATTAATTTGAGTTGATTTATCATATAAAATGTCAACTTTTTTATGATCAAATTGGGAGAGGGGATGAATTAGATATGACCTATATTAAGAAATATAAAGGTCAATCTAAAATAAAAAGAGGATTAAAAGCCTTGTCACCACACTTTGAGGGACCGATTTGAGGCAACTTGATATTGAATTATTTTTACTCAGTTTGATTTTATTTAGAATTTAATTCAATCAACTTACTTTATTTTAAATTAATCTAAACTCCATTCAATCAAATTTTAGTATATCTAATACAAGTAATTACAAATTACATAATTCCATTTAAAAGACAAAAAAGGCAGGTCATCAGTCTTTTTTCATTGGGAAATTGTCAGTCTTTTAAACATAAGCTAGGAAGCTGTTCGGCCTGTGCCCCCTCCTGTCTCCCTCAGTGCAAAAGATAAAAAAAGGCAGGTCATCAGTCTTTTTTCATTGAGAAATTAAAACGTTAAGAAGATTTAAAATTAATTTAGAAAGAGGATTATATAAATATCATTAAATTATGTAAATATTAATTTTTTGATTTATTAATTATTTATAATATAATGGATGGTAAAGATAATTTAAGAAGAAATAAAATGGATGATCAAAATTTGCTAGGGGTGGAAACTCAAGCCCCTTTTATAATAATAGTATAGATATAAGTCTAAGTAACTTAATTTTAAAAAACAAACAAACAAAAACTTGAAGAGAAACATGTTCAAATTTATGCCAGCAAAAAAACTCGTCAAAATGGCCTCTGAAGTCATTTCTTGTGATATTTGAGATAAAAAACTTCAAAGCCTTTTATTCTCTTATATTGTATTAATTCTATGAAACCCAGACATAACTATTTGAACCGGAATTCTACATCTCAAAAATATGATCAAATATCTTTCATTCATAAACTTTGGGAAATGTATTACCAAGCAGCAAATATGATAACATTAAATACTATAATATTCGCAAATCACTGAAATTATCAACATATTATGAATAATTCAGCACCCACATGTTAATTACACTGATAGCAACAATGCTCATGAATATAATTCTATAAATATAATTCCAAAAATCTAATTATCTATCACTGAAAGGCAAATATAAGAAATACAGATTCAAATTCTATCAAAATCTTCACACAAAAAATGAAAAGATCAGAAATCAACCTTTATATGGAGTGTGTGCCGCCACAGGGTGAATTACTCTTATTATAAAAATTCATCTACGCATTGTTGAAAAAAAAAGTGCCATTCGGTTCAAACTGGTCTCCTGCGCGCCGCCGCAGAATGAATTGCTCTTACTATGAAACTTCATCTATGCAATGTTGAAAAAGCACGTGCCTTCCGGTTCAAATTGGTCTCCTGTGAATAGACGACACCAATAAACGTCGTGAAGAGGTCAACAGTGTTGTAAAGTGAATGGAGGATCGACCATGAGATAGAATGTATTTGACATGCTCAGGCTGTAGATTTGAGTCTATGGGCTTCTACTGAAAAAATATTAACATAACGGGGATCTGGTGGCTTGCTCTAAAGCTTTTTAATCAATCACAATGAGAAAAACAAATATATAACACTTACGCAAATTGACTGTGTAGAGACTATATGTTTCCTCAACATTTATACATAAAGCTTTGGATTGCATACCACATCAAATGAATCTTTAAAAGGAGCCAATATCTCAAATTTTGTATGTGTACATAGAATAACATACGGATAAAAATGAAACTAAAATAATAATGGGTAGCAGTTCTTTTAATTAAATGGATCGAAATCATTATGACTACTAAATTTGGTAGGTCTAAAAAGAATTCTAGCGGAGCCATTCTTTATTTACTTATAATTTCTGGAAGATTAGAATGATAAAATACACTTAAAGATAAAACCAACTTCCCTTATCATGTTATTTTCCTTCCCTATCTGAAGAAAGGAGAAAACTCTAAATAGTTGCTGGCTTTGATGTTTAGGAGAAGAAAAGAACGGATTCCAGCAACTATCATTTGATTTATGGAAGAAGAAAAAAATGGAATAAATCTCCATAATATTTTTATTTGCTGTGGAGAAAAACGGCTGAGAATTTCTTACGATTCTTGATTGCAAAAGGAAGAATCTTCAAGACCAGATGTTCTCCGTGTGTGTGTACATATATATATATATATATATATATATATATATATATATATATATATATATAGTAGAGAAAGATTAAGAGAAACGATGTTTATAATTATTAAGAGAAACAAAGAGGCATTTCTTTGCATTCATTGGTTGCAATTAAGAGAAATGAAGTTTTATTTAAGAGAAATGAAGAGGCGCCATCCGAAAAGGTGTTCCTTTGCAATAATTTTAATTTGATATAGTATAAATTAGGAGGAGAGTTGAGTTTGATCAGGAGGAGACGAAGTAGGAGTGGCAGCAGACACTTGTTGAGTATGAGACGGGTTTTGGGTGGCGGATGTAGGAATGAGTAGAGAGGGTGTAATATGGGTCGAAGATGTAGCTGGTAGGACAATCGGCTTGTGAAAGGGGAAGAAATTTTCAGCAAATGTGACATGCCGCGAGATGTGAATTTTATTGGTCGTGGGATCGTGACAGCCTTTATAAGATTTAGAGTATCCTAGGAAGATGCAGGACTTCGCTTTGGGTTGAAGTTTATGTCTGAGATGAGAGGGAGTTAGAGGAAAACATTCACATCCAAAGGTGTGAAGATGACAGTATGATGGAGGAGTGTTGAACAAAAGTTGAAACAGAGAGGATTTGTGAGTGATCTTAAACGGCTTTTGATTTATAAGGTAGATAGTCGTGAGGGCTGCTTATGGCTAGTAAGTATAAGGAATAGATGTCGTATGAAGAAGTATTCGAGTGTTGTTAAGACTGTGACGATGTTTGCGTTCCGCCAATCCATTCTGTTCAGGTGTGTAGGGACAGGAGATCTGATGATGAATACCGTTCTTTTGTAAAAAAATTAGATATGTTATGATTTAAGTATCCAGTTCCACCATTCGTTCCCAGGCATAAAATTTAATAATAGAGCTATTTCTCAATCAGAGTTTTACACGAAATAAAAATTATAGCAACTTGAGATTTATTTCTCATAGAAATTATCCACGTAAATCGAGAAAAATCATCTATAAAGACAATATAGTAATTATATCCTTGGTAAGACATAACCGGGGACTGACCCCAAGCATCTGAATGAATTAGAGCCAGAGGTTTACTTTGCCTATGAGTAGAATTTTCAAATACAAGTTTGTTGCCTTTTGAGGCTTTACAAGATGTGCAAAGAGATGAAAACACAAATATGTGAAGAGTTGGATTGCTCTTGGTGATTATAGTCAGAACGATATTATGAGGGTGTCCCAGCCTATTGTGCCATGTGCTGGAGTGGAGATTGATGGCAAAAAGAGCCGAAGAGGACTAGTTGGTGGTGGAGTATTGTATGGGATAGAGTCTGTCACGACATGGACCAGTTAGAAGCGTATTGAGATCCTTGAAGGTGAAGTAGTGAGGATAAAAAACAATATATATGTTATTGTTTTTCGTTAGTTCTGAAATAGAAAGAAGATTCTAATGAATATTGGGGAGATGAAGAAGTTTGGATAAGTCCAGCTTACGAGCAGGTGTTGGTAATATGCCTTCACCGGTGTGAGCAATAGGAAAGTTCATCCATCGCTGATAGTGATCGTATCCAAACCTTGATATGAATTTGAGGTGGACATCTTGTCAAGAGAGTGGGTTATGTGAGAAGAAGCCCCATAGTCTAGATACCAATCAGTGAGAGGTGGTTGAGACGTGGCCGCGAACACCTTGGTGGACGTCGTAGTTGAAGGCGGAATGTACTGCAAGTTCTGAGGATGCCAACATGCCGATGCTGAATGGCCTTTCTTGTTGCAAATTTGAACGACTATGGGTGAGGAGGAGTGGGGTGTATTGGTAGAGTTTGGTGGAAAGCGGCCTCGGTTCCTTCAGCCACGACCCCTAGATGAATAGAGAACTGAAGAAGTGAAGACCAAGAGAACATCCCATTCTCAAAAGTCAGATAGACTGAGGCATTTTTAAAGCATTTCAGATTCCCAAAATGTCTCATACCTCTCCTCCGTTAACCTCCAAAAATAAGTGCCTAACCTTCATATCCAATTCTTAAACTATTGTTCCCAACTGATGTCTTTTTTTTTTTTAGGGGAAAGCCCGGCGGTGGGGCCCTACGTGTTAATTCAAAAAGCGATTACAAAGTTCTTAAAAGGAACCTCCAGCTCGTAACTAATGCTCAAGAGAGCTACAAAAAGAAAATTCAAAAAAAGACCTAAGAGCCGGTGGTTCCTTATACTAATAATAACAAAATTTTCTAAGAATATTCTAGGGCTGCAAGTAGACAGCACCCAAAAAAGGAAGACGAAGATGATATCAATGCACACATTCTTCCTGCAAAAAAAAGCCATGCAAGAAATCCAACCTCCATATCTGCATGACAAGATCACTCGACAAGCACAGGAATATATGATAAAACCGGGTAAGAAGTAAACAATAAAGGAGATAATTCAAATAAGTGCAATGAAAAGAAAGTAAATAGATAATAGTAAATAAAAAACCAAAATAATAACAGGGGAGAACCTGGCAAGAGCAAAGCCATCCTCGCTAAACATGTGGTAAGCCTTAAACACAGTAATCCAAACAGCATAAACCAGCTCATCACTGACAATCATAATCTCCGCTAATAACCCACACACCCAGTGATACAGGACAAAACAAAATAAACCCTCCATATTCCCTTTACCAGCATTAATCGTAAGTAAAGCCATCCTTAGCAAAAGGACAACCAAAGTTAATGAATTCCTGAAGTAAAACCTCAAACTAAATAAGGTCTCATAACCAGATCTCCATAAGGCCCGAGGACCAAGCAACCCAAGGAAGGAAACACCCAGTACAAAGACTCCATAGGCAAGACCCAAACAACCAAACAGAAATAAAGAACTCACAGATAAAGAAAACCAGCCATAACAAAGACCATCAGCTATTACGGAAATAAGGCAAGCCAGTTTTGTCTAAATTAATCAACCCTTTCAGCCTATGAGGTAATTCATTGATATCAAATTCCTTCCACATCTCAAGATGACAGCCGAGCTTAGCAAGGTAATCAGCACAGGAGTTACCTTCCTGTAATATGTGCGATATGTTGTAATTGATAGTAGCAAGGGCAAGTTTAATTTTCCTAATAGTATAGAAGTTATGAGGGTTACCCTCCACAGCATTCTCAACAATATGAATTAAGAGTAAAGCGTCCACCTCAATCCAAACATGTTGAAAACCCAATCTAATACAGTTCTCAAGCCCATAGGACAGACCAATAAGCTCTGCAGTAGTAGCATTAGTCCGGGAAATAGGCCCAACATAAGCAGCTAGAACCCTCCCCAGAGCATCCCGGATAATGCCACCCACACTCGCAGAATAGGGACTCAAAGACCCATCAAAATTAAGTTTAACGAAAGTCTTTCATACTTGGATACCGCAGATATCAAGTCTTTCATTATATTTGCAGCACATTATTTTGAGTTTGCGATATATAAAATTTGGTTTGAATGACTTTGTTCTTATTCTGGTTGTGGTTAAAAAAATTTTGATGCCCTAATTCTCCAAAAAAAAAAAAGAATAAGAAATATCAAGCAAATTTCTCTTGTAAATGATGTACGTTGTATACTAATTATTTGGTATATTGGTATCTTCTGGATTAAGAAGATTAGTTGAGTTTTTTTAATGTGTTTTTAGTTTTATGCATCATATATTATTTTTTGATATGATTAATTTATTATATGTTGTAATTAAAATGTAGGAATTTGGTTTGTTGAAAAAGGAATGCAAAAAAATATTTTGACATTATTTGGATGAATGTGAAATAAATATAAGTGAATTTTTTTTCTTTAATTTGGTTTGAAGTAAAATGAATGTGAAGTTTAAAGATGATGATGACAGTGGGTTATATTGGTTGTGGCTGTCGGTGGTGAAGGTAGTGGTGGTGGTCTGTGGCGTTGGACCTCAATGAAGGGTTGAATGAACCTTTCCAGGCAATCACCGATTGCTCATTAATATGGACGGTAAGAATTTCCGTGTAGGCCTGCTAGGAAACAACACAGGAAGCACCCATTGATTGTTCATAATATACTTATCAACAGCCTCATGTGTCATACGAGAAGGAGAGAAGAATTCAGATAGAGCTCGTTCGTTACACCATGGGTCCCAAAACATAGAATAGTTGCAGAGAAGAGCCACAAACAGAGAAATAGAATTCCTGATTTTGTGTGCAATTGAGCATGTTAATTTTCAAGCTTTGGAAGCATTAAGAGGAGGTAGCTTCAGAGGTGAGATATATTTAGCCCAAAACCAGGAGCTAGCAATAGAATCTTGGTTGTACAACTGCCAGATAAAGGAGCACATGACGCCATGATAAAGAGAGTCTATAGAAGGAATACCCAGCCCACCCTAAGGCTTATGAAGTACAGCAGATTTCCAAGCGATTAAATGGAACTTTTTGTCATTAATGCAACCATGAAATAAGAATCTTGAGCATAATTTAGTGATAAGTTTACGGCAAGCCATAGGTATAATGGATTCCCTAATCCAATAAGCAATGGTGTTTGAAATAGTGAACTTTAAGAATTGAACTCTACCTACAAAAGAGAGAAACTTAACATTCCAACCAGCAAGTAGAGTAGAAATTTTACTCATAAGAGGTTGGAAGTGAGATAAATTAAGATGTTTGGTGGAGATATGGAGCCCCAAATTTTTTAGGGAAGAGTCTACTTGGGAAATGCCAAGAATTTTACAAATGTCAGTGATAGCAGGTGCGTTTTTGGGAAACATTATTGAGCTTTTATTGGGGTTGACATGAAGATCGGAAGCATAAGCAAAATGACACAAAGAGCTATTTTTGGAAAGCTGTATTTTGAGCAAAAGCAACGTCGAAGACAAGCAGATCATCTGCGTAGAGCAGATGATTAAAACAAATCCCATTGAAACTTAAGCCAGTGAAAGGCGTAGAGTGTCACAACCCGACCCGATATGACCTGATATCACACAGGTCATACCATATCTGATTGTGGCAAGACTGACCCCAAGATCTGGTTGGAGATGTACTAAAATAAAACTTCCAATTTATATACTACATAGAGCCACTATTGGGGGGGGGGGGGTTTGGGACCATCTGATGTCCATTTTATAAACAGTTTTCACCTAATTTTTTGAAATAAAATAAGTTAATTTATGGATATTTTTCTATAATTTTTGAAGCCCAATAAGAATTTCTATGAATTTTATATTGAAAACTTATTAAAATATTATTATTTTATAAATATCTAAAGTCACTTTAAAAGTTATTTAAAATTCCTTTCTCCATTTCATGTGTAACAAAGAAGGTTTGGCGGAGAAATAAGAAGAATTACTATGTTACCAGATTTAAAAATAATATCATCCCTATAAAAACAAAAATAAAAATAAAATTAAAGTGCAAGTAAAGCGCATGTTAAGCGCATTCTTAGCACAAGTAAAGCGCATGTAAAGCTCAAGTAAAGTATATATAAAGCGCAAGTAAAGCGCATGTAAAGCGTAAGTAAAGCGCATGTGAAACGCATTCTTAGCGCATGTAAAGTGCATGTTAAGCGCAAGTAAACCAAATTCAAAGTGCTGAAAAAGATTAATATAACCTACTTTTTATTAAACTTTTTGAAACAATCATCCATAAATATTTATTGTTCTTTTATAAGGAAATCCTTCCCGTGATATTCCATGTTAATGTCCGCAAAGCGAGATAATACCTCTATTTTATACACCAAAATCACTTCTTGGTTTGGCTTTGATTTCTCCAGTCTTTTAAGGTATTTTTTTTCATCTCTTTTTCTTTTTACTTTATGTGGTTCATACTTGATGATCTCCTGATTGCTGGCCGGAGATTTAGTGGGTGGTGGTGGTGTAGCAACTTCTGTAGTGGGTGGTGGTGGAGCAAATTCTAAAGTGGGTGGTTGTGGAGCAACTTCTGTAGTGGGTGGTGGTGAAGAAAATTCTGAAGTGGGTGGGGGTGGAGTAACTTTTTTAGTTGGTGGTGGTGGCGCTACTTCTGAAGTTGGTGGTGGTGGAGCAACTGAAATTTTAAATTTTTATACAGATTGGTTATTTGAGGAAGAGAAAGATATAGAAGATTTATCTGGATGATATTCACATTGGGCAAGATAATGGATGAACTTGTATTGCAAAGAATCTACAATTGCTTCAAGTTTTTCTAAATTTTTTTCAAGTTGATCCACTCTTCTGCCCAAATTATCTTTAATTTTATTGCACATATTTTGCAATACTTCCAGTAGTTTATTCTGAACAGTAGACCAATCTTTAGCTTTTGCAAGAGGTGGTTCACTAGGATGTCAAGTAGCAGGTTAAGTAGGTGGCTGAGGAGAACTTTGAGGTGGTTCTTGATGAGGAGAATGGGGAGAGGGAGGTGGGGGTGTGAATTTTTTTTTTTGTGGTGAATAAATTTTATTGGGATATTGATGAGGACGGATTTCTAGATTTTGAATAGCATTTAAGTCAGCCCCAAATTTTTTTGCTTCTTTATTTATAATATTCTGTATAACAAGATAAATCTGTAAAAAATTTAAAACTAATATTAGTAAATATCTGGTTGCACTTTAGTTGCGCTTTGGTTACGCTTTAGTTGCGCTTTAGTTGCTCTTGAAAATAAAAAATAAATAATTAAAATTTAGTCTTAAAACGTACCTCATTATTCCTCAAAAATTTAAATAACTTGGTAGCACTGTCTTGAGTATAGTTTTATTCAGTATTCCCCTCCCATCTCAAAAAATGCGGTCTTAATTCTGGATTGGATGATTTATTAAGGAAAAGTGTTCCAAAAATCAAATCTGTATAATACCACACATAAAATATTATAAATTAACATTAAAAACCTTAATGAGAGGAAATAAAAATAGTAGAGGAAACTTAACAGTAGGAGAGGAAAAAAACCATTGATGTAACCCAATGGTTTTTCCATTGCAAACTTGTCAACAATTTTATCGAATTCATCGACCATGAAGTTCTTTATACATGAAACCCAATTGATAGAAGAGAACTCATTTACATTATTTGCTACAGATATGAACCTTCTAGGAATTTTATGGTTATTTAGTAGAAAAAAAGATTAGATAACAAAAATATTATAAACGTCTTTAACTTAGTAGCATTATCAGTTAATCTATCTAATTTTATCATTTCAGTTTTTATTTCAGTTGATAGAGGTCCAGTGAGGGGATCAATCTTTCATTTGATATCATCACATATGTTAGGCAAACCTGTGAGAAAATTTTTAATTAATTAACCAAACATAATACATTTAAAGTAAAAAAAATATATTAATAATTCTTTATTCAAAATCTGACCTGTCAGCAAAGCAACCTCATCAGAAGTGAATTTAAGTAAATGACCATTCACAACGAAGCCTTCATCAGCGGAATTCCAAAATTTTAGAATCTCATATAAAAGTGATATATACTACTGAAATGTTGAAAACTTCAAAAATTGATAAATATTCAAATTCCTAAAAGTCTGTTCAATTTCATCGTCAATTATCTCGACAAATGCATCATAAATTTTTCTGAAAGTTGTAACATAGTATCGAGAAGTAATTGGTCTTTGATACGGCATCTGAAAAAAAAAAGAATTATAAAAGAGAATTCAGAAAGCGCAACTGCTTTGGTTGCGCAACTAGAGCGCAACTAAAGCTTTCACATCATACGGTTTTTCTCATTTATGAAGAAGGTTGAAATACAAAACATAAATATTTTAAGATCACATTGAACAAACTAGTATTTATGAAATTAACACTAAACCCTAAAAAAAAATATCATATAAAACGCAACATAAACGCAACATAGGCGCAACAAAGGAGCAACATTACCTTTTCTTCAATGCAGAAGTACTCCAACGTCATCGTCTACTGCCGGGAAGAATGTATTGCAGAACAGAAATGCCAAGGAATTGAAGAATCGCACGAGTCCGAGGGCAGAGAGTGAGAAAGAAGTGAAAATGTCAGGTGAAAAGTAAAAACACTTGGTTTCTATTCTTGCATTCCTGAATTCGAACCATCTCCGGGTTAGTGGGTCGGGCCGGTCGGGCTAACAAGACATAAAGCAAAAAATTTATATTAAAAAAATTCATCCACATGTCCACTTTTTATTGGCGTCTGAACGCAGAGATAAGTCCAGTGACCGGACCTAATAATTTTCCATGAGAGTGGAGGTCCTCGGCTTATGAAATCGGGCTAGGATCAGTCTGTCGTATCTCTGCTAATGTCATCCTCCAACTGTCAGCCGCCTATGCCTGAAGTCTAGTCCAGGCCTCCAACAGCGTCTCCCTCAGTGTCGTCATCTATGGCTACTGGCGCTTTGCTCCCTCCGGCGTCGAGCATGGCTTTGGTCCTTATGCCTCGTTCATGCTAATCAGTTCTTGTCAAAATGGTTGACAAGAATATATATCAATATGGTGTAAGACTGTTTTTTCCTATACTTGTTAATTAAAATTTAATATATTGATTAATTAATTTAAAATTTATTTAATTATTTACCTTTTTAATAATAGAGTTTAAGTTGAATTAGTAGATCTATAATTTCATTCTCTTAAAGAGAATATTTTTTATTTTATATTTTATCTAAAAATATGAATATTAAGTATTATTAACTAAACAGTCATAAAATTTTAAAAAATACGAAATGCATATTTAAAAAAAAACATAGGTTATTATATAGTATTGAAATATGTAACACATAATTAAAATTCAACTATAAATATTTTAAACAAAATGTTTCCATAATATTTTTATAAAATAATATAGGCCTTAACATTTAAAGATGCAATCATTCCATCAAGAATATAGTCCCACATCATTATTAAATTATAATTTTCAGAATAAACCTTTATTTACAAGAAATGACTAATGAGATAAGTAATTTATAAAATAATAATTGTCTTATTTACTAAACGAGTATGAATAAAAACATGACATTAATCTGCAAAATATAAAGGTGTTTGCATAATTTAAATTGAATTATAAATTCTAAATACATTTGACGAAATAAGAAAAAATAAAATAAGTATATGTTTTAAAAAATGTTCTAAGGAAAAATGATTCAAACAATTTTGTATTCTATGGACGGCAACGATGAGATCAACAGAATTATAATATTTAATATTGACCCAAATTAAGAAAAAAATAATGAAAATTTAAATTAAATATGTTTCATTTATATTTTCTTTAATAAATAAAGAGACGAAATTTATAATTTTATCACTGTTTGTTAGGACTCTGACGATTTAACAACATAATTTAATAGTCCAAGTTTATTTTGAGATTTTCAATTAAATTGTAAGTTAAAATATATATATATATATATATATATATATATATATATATATATATATATAATGATTTTTCAAAATGTATTTAAGATATTGAACATTCATGCGAACAAAAGATATTTAAAATTATATATCAATTATAAATAAGAATATAAAGATCCATTTGAATAAATTTAATTATACTTTTAAAAAATGAATTTTAATAAATTTGTAGAGTATGTTATAAAATTAAAAAATAAGAAATTGTGGATCTAATATTCATTGATATTAAAATTTATATTATAAATTAAATACCTGAAAACAAGATGACTGATCAAGTGCACAACATAATCTTCTCACACACTATGATAACTTTTCTAGCATATATTGTGTTTAACGTTCTCGTTTTGAATGAATCTAAAATTATATACAAATAAGAGAGAAGGGTGCAAAAATTATAAAAATACCATTTTTTTGTTATGTTGAAGATGGATTGAAGTTGTAATTCATTCTCATTGAGAATAATGTTACACAAATATAATATTAGGAGATGTGTTTCTCCAGTTAATATTGTTGAACTAATTATATAAATTTATATATCAAAGAATTAAGGATTCTATATGCAAAATAGGAAAATGTTCTAAATTTGTTATCCCGAATTAAGGTAAAATAAATCTAGAGTAGGATGCCTAGCCAATCCAATGCTAAAAAAACATAGGAAAATTTCCTAATGTTATGGTGGAAGTGTCTAAACAAGGCAGATTTAAATTGGGAATTAATGAATCTTGTGAAGCTATTGTTTAATAGCATGTTGAAGCTATTGGTTTTTTTATAAATTAATTACAATATTTTATGTACTTGATTAGGATATACCAATCTTGTGAAGCATACACCAATCTTTGTAAAGCTATTGTTTTTTTTATTTTTTAAATTAATTGCAATATTTTATGTACTTGATCAGGATACACCAATCTTGTGAAGCATACACCAATCTTGTGAAGTTATTGGGGGTTTTTTTTATATAAATTAATTGCAATATTTTATGTACTTGATCAGGATACACAAATCTTGTGAAGCATAGACCAATCTTGTGAAGCTATTGGTTTTTTTTTTAATAAAGTAATTGCAATATTTTATGTACTTGATTAGGATACACCAATCTTGTGAAGCATACACCAATCTTGTGAAGCTATTGAATTTTTTTTTTATAAATTAATTACAATATTTTATGTACTTAATCACGGTTCAACTTCTTGATATAAATGGAATGAGGCCACATGTTAGATGGCGGGACATTAGGCAGGTTGGTGCATTTGATTTTAAGTCTACTCTTAAACTTTATTTTTTGTTATTGCATTTACATATCTTATAGAACAACTACTTTATCGATATTTGAACCTTGTTCTTAAGTTCATTGATTCTAGAATTTCTTATATGTATATCTTAATTGCCCTTTTAGATGATCAGGACAAATAATCATAACGATGATAGGTATGTTAACAACTTTGATATATATATTGTACTTGAATTTGTTAGGTTTGAAGCACGAGCGCTAAGATCACCAAAGGTAAGTTGCTTACCTAGTCATTATTTTTATTATTTTCTAATTAGTTTCAATTAATTTCTCGCAAGTGTTTTCTTAAATTTAGCTAAAGTATAGTGGTCCAAAGAAAACATATCAACCTCGGTCTAGAAAATGAAAAATGAGTAATAAGGTGATTATGATCATTAGTTTATGCATAAATTCCCATGCATCATTCTTAGCTGCTATGAAGTTTAACGATCTATATATATAATTTTTTGTTTATAATAATTTCATAGATTTAAATACATTCTTATTTTGCTTCTGATGAGAAAGTCGAAATAATATCCTTATTAAGATGAGAAAAGTTTATGCATACTCAATTCTCAACTGTAGCATCAACAAGCAGTTGTTGCACAAGCAAAATAAGAATTCATTTAAAGCTATGAAATTATTATACACAAAAAATTATATATAGAGATCGTTAGACTTCATAGCAGCTAAGAATAGTGTAGGGGAATTTATGCATCAATTAATGACCATAGTCACCTTATTACCCATTTTTCATTTACTAGACTGGGGCTGATATGCCTTCTTTGGATCACCATACTTTAGCTAAACTTAAAAAAAACACTTCCAAGAAATTAATTAAAACTGATTAGAAAATAATAAAAATAATGATTAGGTACGGTAAGCTACCCGTCCTTGGTGACCTTAGCACTCGTGCTTCAAACCTGACAATTTCAAGTACAACATACATACAAAAGTTGTTAACATACTAATGATCATTATAATTATTCGTCCTAACCATCTAAAGGGGCAATTAAGATGCCCATATAAGAAATTCTAGAATCAACGAACTTAATAACAAGGTTCAAACATTTACAAAGTAGTTGGTCCATAAGATAAATACAATAACAAAAAATAAAATTCAAGAGTATATATAAAATCAAATGCACCAACCTGCCTAATGTCCCTCCACCTAATATGTGACCTCATTCCATTTAATTGCAATATTTTATGTACTTGATCAGGATTCAAATTCTTAACATAAATGGAATGAGGCCACAAACATGAATATCCATCAACATAACAAATCAAACTTGAACACAAATAGGAAATATCAAATCGAGTTTGAACAAATATGAACAAGATGATAATAAACGAACACAAACATGAACAAGGACATGCTCGACTTGGCTCGGCCCGTCTACAACTCTACTTGGGATGATGATTGCTTGTGTATTTGAGATGATGTATCAAAAAAGGAAGAAAATCAGGAGGGGAGGCAAGGGGAGTTCGGGGGAAGCCTTGAACATTAATAATTTATAATTTAATTTGATTATATTTGCATGTAACATGAACAAGGACATGCTCGGCTTGGCTATATCCGTCTACAACTGTATTTGGGATGATGATTGCTTGTGCATTTGAGACGATGTACCAAAGGAAGAAAACCAGGAGGGGAGGCAAGGGGAATTTGGGGGAAGCCTTGTATATTTGCTTGTAACTTTAAATTTAGTTTGATTTTATTTGCTTGTAACTTTAAATTTTCAAGTTTAATAAATAAAATTAACTAATTAAAAAATTATTAAATGGATCAACATTATCGTTGCTTTAATTTTATTAAGTAAAATTTTTAATGTTTCATAAGTTTAATGTTTAACTAATTAATAGTTAAAATATTAATATATAACAAATATATTTTATTTAATCAAATTATGAACAACAACAACAACAACAACAACAAGCCTTTGTCTCACTACATGGGGTCGACTACATAAATCCTTTTTCTCCATTGTGTCCTGTTAAAAGTCAAATTCTCATTTAAATCTAATAAAGAAAGATCATTTCTAATGTTTTCTAACCAAGTCTTTTTAGGTATACCTCTACCCTTCTTAACATAAGTCAAATCTAATACCTCTACTTTCCTAATCAGATCATCGGAAGGCTGCCGTTTTATTTGACCAATCTAATTACGAAGTATAAAATTTTTTTAAATCAAATTTATAATATTCATTCATATAAATTAGAAAGAAATTAATCTAAATATTAACCAATTGCAAATATTAACTTTAATTAATTAAGTTTTATAATAAGTTAATTTGAGTAAATAAAAATTATCACTTCAAATGTCTTAATAAATTATTATTAATTTAGTTAATAAGATATTACATTCATCTCATATTTTAAATCCTAAAATAAATGATCAATCCAACAAATCATGCAACTAATGAGTTGAATATCAACAGGTCGTCAACACTCTGCTAGGAATCCCTCCCGCTGCTCCGTCTGGTCACCCGCAGGCTTTTTCCAGCGATCATCAAGGAAGTTCATGTTTATTCGTGCATCTTTTGTGTTTGTTCGTGTTTTCTTTTCGTTTGGCTTTGCCGCTTCCTCGAACTGCCGGAATGGCGGTCAATCACGTTTCTGATCCGAGGTTTTTGGATGGGTCATTTAAATCTTGCTCTTTCGCTGATGCCCTAGCTGGTTCATCTAATGCTTGTTTTCCCAAGCTCAAGCAGACTACATTTTGTGGTCTTCCTTCTTTGTGGATCTTGGAGGAGGTTCTCGCATTGGCGGCTCCTTTTGAGTTTTCGTTGATTGGTTTCTTTTCTAATCGCCAGCCTTCTCTGGATGTCATTCGAAAATTCTTTTTCAACCTAAAACTCTTAGGTTCCTTCTCTATTAGGTTCTTAGCCCTAAACATATGTTGATTAAGATGGACAAAGATTTAGACTATTGTCATGTTTTTCCTCACCGGTCTTATTTCGTAAACAATGCCTATATGAAGCTTACCAAATGGTCTCTCAATTTTGACATCGTGGAATCTCTGGTGATTCCAATTTGGATTTCCTTCCCTAATTTGCACCCTCATTTCTTCTCTCCCTGCATCCTTCATGGTTTGGGGTCTTTGTTTAGGAAACCGTTCAAAACGGGCAATGCCACTGCGGTCGGTTCGCGCCCCTCTGTTGCTTGCATCCTTGTCAAACTAGATGTCACTAAAAGCTATCATGATCGTGTCTGTCTCAGTCCTGATAAGTTTGGGTATATTCAGGCTGTGGAAATGGAGGAGTTTCCTCATTTTTGTGTTCATTGTAAGTCGCTTGGCCACTCTAATTTGGATTGCCCTATGTTGCATCCTAAACTTGATGTGAGTTCTGTTTTGGTCGCCAAAGCTATTTTGCCTCCAGTTGATGTTGGCGTTAATCTTCCTAACGTTAGCCCTATTTCAAATTTGGGTGATCCGTTACCTGTTGATGTTCCTCTTGTTAATTCTTGTGGCTTGGTTGTGGACGGTGAAGCTAGTTTGAGTATTAACCACTCCTAAAAATGTTGGGGAGACTGGTAATGTGTTGGCTGTAGCCTCTTCGATTGAACATGGTAGGCCTTTACTTGATGGTGGTCATCCTTCTTTGGTTAGCTCTTCATCGTTTGCTGCTTTAACGATGGCTCTTTCTTGTGGAAATACTAAGTGTGTGGTTAAGTCTAATAACTGCTTAGTCAATTTGGTAGCAAGTCCTAATGTAAATCTTGATTCTATTAATGATGTCTGTGATGGTGAAGCTGCAGGTTTTGATGACTTTGTCCCTCACCCGTCTGGTTATCGTGTGGTTACTTCCCCTGTGGGTAAGCTTGTGTTTGTTGATAGTGGAGAAGATGATATTGCCTTGGACACTCCCGTTAGTGTTTGTGCATCCTTTTCTGATGATTTAGATTCTGTGGTTAAAAATGTTGTTGTGCCTCTTATTGGGGTGCCTATATCCGTTATGCCCAGTGTGTTTTGTTTACTCATCTTGTTGGTAAATCGAGGGATTATGAGATGATGCACGATGACTGTCTTGATGATGGCATTTCTACAGATGGTGGGGAGGAAATTTTTGAGAAAGATTTGGATTCGTGGGATAATTATGATTTAAGTATTTTTCAATATGTTGAGGTTGGTGGTTCTAAAAAGAGTGCAAAGCGTGGTTGACATCAATCCAAAAAGAAAGCGTGGTCGACATCAATCTAAAAAGAAATGATTTTTCTTTCTGGATTGGGCCATATTTCTTCTGTTGGGATCTGCTTAGTGGGGTTCTTTATTTGGTTTGTAGTGGGTGATGCTCCAGCTATTTTGGTTTGGCCATTTTGGGGGTTTTGCTAGGTGGTTTGGGGCTTCTCTTCGTGACTTGGGCAATGATGTGGAGACTTTCTGTTCTCCTCCAAGACGGCTGTGGCTTGTTGGCAACCTTTGGTGTGGTGACTTTTGTGTAATGTGTGCTGCTATTTGTTTCCTCCTCTTAATAATCCTTGCCTAGCTCCTGAGAGAATGCTAAAAGCTTCTTGCTAATGACTGAGCCCGGAAGGCTTTTGTTTCCTTATCAGTTTATTGTCTTTCCTTTGATGTTTGTTGGATTGTAATTTTGGCTTTGTCCTTTATTGGACTTGCTTGTATCCTCTTTTTATTGTTTGGAATATAATCCTTTTTTGTTATAAAAAAAAAAAAAGATCAATCCAACAAATTAGATTTCTTCTAACTTGTTTATGATTACACATGTTAACGGAGAGAACACTAGATCTTCCTGATCTCACAGTACATGCTTCATGGATTAATGACATCAATTGAGGATCTGAACAGTCTATGCTTAAATACAGAAATTTGAATTACTTTTTTTTTTTCAAAATTTTGAATTTAGAAAAGAGTGGTAGATTATAATGCAATTGAGTTTTCACATCAGACACAACTGTAACTAGGAGGAATAGTTTTTCTCTAAGAAGTGTTGGTTGAGAGTTTTATTAATCAAGAGATTAAGAATTTGAAGCTTGGGTATATCTTGTGTAAGAATTTATCTTAATTGATTTAAATGTCTCAAAAAAAAAAAAAGGTTCAAAGCAGTGAATATTAATTTGTTGATTTTAAAAGATATCACACTAACAGCTTATATAAATTCGTTCACGAATTACGTGAAAGCAAACATAATAATAGAAGCAATGCAATGTTAGAATTAATACCTGCAGAAGAAGAAGAAATTAAACTTCCAATTTAAGGAAAATATGTTTAGAGCGAACTCAAATTACAACGGTACTTTGAAAAACGCTAAATAATTGGTCCAAAAAAAAAAGTTACTGAAAAGAAATTTGATCAGGAAAAATCCAAAGTGAAAAATCTAAAACAGCTAAACTATATCCATATGGAAGAGAACTCTCTCCCCGAAAAATCATAAGACTAACATAGAAACTTAGTAAAGAATGGTAATTTTCAGAATCACGATTCCCTCTCAATTTACGGAAACCTCTGCAGGCAAGAAATTGTTAGGGCGAAGAGAGACGTGACCAGTCACCTGGGTTTTGGAGAGTTTCAATACTTGAACAGCTTCTTCCACCTTTGCAGCAAGTGCATCAGGCGACTCCAACAGCAACAGCAATTCGGAGTTATCCATCTCCAACAACATCCCAGTTATTTTAGCAGCCATATCTGCCTGCATTAACCGCAACATAATTTCAATTAATGATCAAAAGAGAACAGATCTAAGAAGTGTTGTAATAGCTTGCAAAATCAAAAGGCTCAAAGGATGACCTTGAGTTTCTGGACCAATGGGAATAGGTGTTCGCCAAGCATCTGTTTCTGTTGCTGTAGTGGAGCTGCAGCGAGCCTGCTACTGAGCAGCTCCATCCCTTGTGGATTAGATGAAGCAGAAAGAACAAGAGCCACATTATTCATGCCCCACCGCCTTCCATTTTGTAGAAACTGCGCAGAACGCTGACAAGGGCTGAGCGTTTTGTTCACTAACTAATTAATTATAATAAAATATCAACTTTTAGCATTTTTAAAAAAAGGATAAACAGCCTGTATGGTCAGCTTTTGGCACTTAAGTAAACAGCAATAACAGATAGTCGAACAAATAGCAGCAGTAAAACAAGAAACACAGATTATTGGGGTTATCAGTAAAGCAATGCACTCCATGAACATCTCAAACTGGGCACGGTTAATAATTGTTTGAGTTTGCAATTGAACAAGTTGAATTTTTTTTTAAAGCTCAAGGGTTAAATAAACTGAACTTGAACAAAATCCAACTCGTTAATTTACATTCACTAACAACTTGTTTGTTGTTCAAATGTTAAAGGCTTAACATTAGGTTGGGTGGTAGCTTGTATATTGTTCAATTAAAATTAATTTTAACATAACTTGTTTAATACTGATATACTATATATTATTTATTAGGCTTGTTCACCTATAAAATTATTTATCAATATAACCATATGTGAGTTTATGTAATATTTGTTCATTTATGAGTTTGTTTATTAGCTCGTTAAGTGCTTGTTCGATTAATTTAGGATAGCCTAGTGCAAACCAAGCTAGATCATAGACAATTCTAAACAAGCCTAATTTGAAAATATACATGAAACCTCGGCTTGAGCTCAACTATAACTTGAACAAATTGTAGCGTGACCAAGTCAAATTTGATCCATGTGTGCTCAACTAGGTTAAGTTCGATTACAATCCTAGAAATTTCATCTCTACGCAGGATATTCCAAATGAAGAGAACATCAGAAACTACCCCAACAGGTTACCTAAATATTTTGCCTAGTCCAACTACAAGACAAAATAATCTACAACTTTTTCCTCTTCCATACAAGACTAACTATTCCCATAACGAGAAATGAAAATTCTTAAATAGTTTGCATCTTAAATGTTATATTTTATAAAACTATAGTTAAACCACATTATAAAGATTCGAGCGTCGGGCTATAAGAAAAAAAAATATTAACATTTAAGTTGATCATGATAGAACTTAAAAAATTAAGATGTACGCGTAGAAAAAATATAAAAAGAATGATTATATTAACTGAGTAGTTAATGATAATTATTGACAATAAGAAAATTCTAGATAATAAAAAAATTCAAAAAAGAGTCAGGTGAATAAGAATTGGAGACAATAATGTCTTCAATGATCTTATGCTGATTTAAAATCTACAACACTCATAAATTTTATTTTTCTTCCTCTTCTTATTATTATTTTTTTACATGGTCCAATCATCCAAAACTAGCTACAACTTTTTCCTCTCATACAAGAATAACTCATCCCATAGAAACAATAAAAAATAAAAACCTTAAATAATTAGAAACTTAAATTTTATAAAACTATAGTTAAGCTTGTGAGTATTACATGGAAGCTAGCATTTGAACAGTAAAAATATCATTACAAGTAAGTAAAGCGTGACAAAAATGAACATATTAAGATTGATGTGTAGAAAAAAAAAATTAACAAATTATATTAAAGAAAAAGTTATTGACATCTATTGATGACAAGTCAATGGAAAAAATAGTCAGGTGAATATAAATCAGAGCTAGAAATTTTTGTTCAATGACCTTTACATTAATTTATTTAATTTAATTGTAAGTTACAAGCATAATGATTCTCCATCCTAATTATCTGATCTTTCGATTCCAGTCATATCATCTTCAGATCCTACTTACTGATTTTTAGATTCTAATTATATGAACATATATATACTAGTTATTTGACCATTTTTATTTCAGGTATCTGCCTTTTAATACTAACTATTTGCTTATAAATTATAATTATCTACTCTTTTTATCCTAGTTATATGATCATTAGATAATAGTTACCTGGCCTTTGAATACTAATTATTAGATTTTTAGATACTAAACTTTGTAATCGTAGTTTTTGCTTATAAATCTTGATTATCAAACTTTTCTATCCTAATTATCTGACCATTAGATCCTATTTTAATCATAGTCATCTTATTTTTACTAAACCCTAAACTTTTATAATCATAGTCATCTTATTTTTACTTTCTAGTTAGTTGATCTTTTGTTCCTACTCATCTGATCTTTTAAATCCTAGTTATTTAACATTTTACATCCTAGTTATTTGGAATTCTTCCTAGTTATCTTAGAAATCTATTCTTTATCCTTCCAGGATCACGTTCTTATAGACATAAATGATAATAAGTATAGTGTAATTATACCAAAACATAACCTCTATTTGAACATCATTGATAAAGAGCTAACATCGAGGTATGGGTAGTATGAACCTTGTGGATTCCTTGAAGCCGCTAAGAACCTAATCGACCATAGGTTGTCAATAGTCCTTTTGAATCCACTAAAGACTAATTGACTTTAAATAAATCCTATGGATCTTAAGGAGGACGTACTGATTGATCTTTTGATTAACCATTGCTCAAGCCTGTATCATAGTAAAATCATTCCTAATGGAAATAATGCAATCTAATAACCCAAACTATGTCAGCATCCATAGGCACCTTATCTAGTTGCCTAGAAAACTCTAGGATGCCTTTGACCTAAGTATTGCTAACTTTGACTCTAAGGTGACCAAAGTAAACCTGTGATCAAACAAAGCTAGAGTGAACCTACCTAGTTAGCCTAGTATTCTAGTAAGTAATAGCCGATTAAGTTAACCATAGCCAAACCTTAGTCTATCTAGTTAGCCCTAGTCCAACGTCTACCCTAACCTAGTCAAACGATTGTCTAGTAACCCTACCTAGCCTTAAAAAACTCCCTAGACTCACGGATGGTCAACACTAACTCATGGTTGACTACGGTCAACTTTAGCTAATCATAGCTTATATCATAATCTATGCTAATCAAATCAGAGAGTCATAATTTTAAATGAACCTATAGACCTATTGAGCTCTAATGGACCATAGGTTCACTTGATAAGCAATAATTAACCAAAGTTTGACTCTTAACAACAACAAAAAGCTTTTATCCCACTACATGGTGTCAGTTATATGAATTCTTTTTCTCCATTGTGTCCAATTAAGAGTTAAATTCTCATTTAAATCTAATAAAAGAAAAGTCATTTTTAATACTTTCAAACCAAGCCATCCCAAGCATAAACGAACTAATTGGTTAATTGAGAATAACATGACCATAATTAATGCAGTCTATACTTAATTAGAACTTTATATAATAGTTAAACATTATTACCCTAAGTTAGTGATGCAAGGCAACATCTTCATCGTTGTCGTCATCCTAAAGTCTAAGTTATGTACCTAAGACACATATGATTGTATTTTTTACCCTTATGTTGATGAGCTTTTATGTCAGGATGTTATATTTTAGGTTTGTTGGGTCTTCGTGTTATGATGTTGTATTTTAGGCTTATATGTGTTAAATATTTCTTATATCATAGCCCATAAAGTGATTTCATGTTAATATTTGGTGTAATAATGATGGCAGCTAAGAAAATAATAATAATAGGTGGTAGGTTTGATTTTGGAAGTATGTTTGTGTATTATAGAGGCGGCTTATTTTGTTAAAAAGGAATACATAGCAAATGAAATATATTTGAAATATTTGAAGTTGTTTGGATGAGTGAAACAACTGTGTGATTACTTTTCTTTTATTTATTTAGTTTTAAGTAAAATGAATGCGGAGTAAAGCCCAACAATGATGATTGCTTGTGGGTGGGTGGGGGTGTGGAAGCGACGACGGTAGGGGGCCAACAATGGGCGCGGAGTTAGCTCGTGATGTATTTGAAATTTTGCCAAACAAATGGCAACATTTGAATGCACCAAAAATGAATTATTTAGTTTGGGAGAGGGGGGTAGGGGTATTTTTGTTTGTTCTGAAAGATAGTGGTATAAAATATTCCAAATACAAGAGTTTTAAAAATATTGACACTTAATTTGAAGCAAAAGAAATGCAAATAAGATTTTAAAATATTTCAAATTCACCCTCTAATTTAATTTTGGTGCATTTGAAAATAATTAGATTTGATCAATTTTCAAATACACTATACATTATATGCCATTGTTGCCGCCGTAGCTTGATGCCAACCGCCTCCAATGGCCACTGCTTGTAATAGTGCCACATCCCCCCCCCCCCCCCTCTTTTTCAACCACCACCATCGTTGAGCTTGACACTGCATTCATTTTACTTAAAAAAAAAGTTATTACATGCAATTATTTTACATTCATTTAAACAACTCCAAACATTTCAAATACACTACATTTCTTTTACAATGTATTTAATTTTACTTTGCATTTCTTTTTCATCAAACAAAAGACTAAAATTCCTAAAACCTCTTCATTTGGTATACTTTATACTCACTTTTCATCAAACCAAATAGCCCCCTAGCCTCCCTCTTATTTCTATAAATAGTAAATCTTTTGTAATATTAAACACTTGACTTTTGAATTGAAAAAAGCTTTTTTTTACTCTTCTTGTGTACCTTTAATTGTAGTGCAGAACTACTTGAGTGTATAAGTTCACAAGCCTCAGAGGACTTCTAAGGACAGAACGAGATCTTAATGAAGTCAAATTATTAGTAGAGATCGACTTTGGCTAATCTTCCCTGTGCCATTAATTATCTTAAATTCATCACAAGTTAGATCATTCACAAATTTCAATTCTTCTTTATTTTCATTGGAATAAAACATCTAGTAAGCTAGAATCATCTCATCCTCATCAAATTCTAGTTAGTGTGCTTATGCTCAATAGTAGTTAAATGTTTATCATTATTCACTCACATATTTTAAAAACAATCAGTGTAACTATCCAATTGTTCTCATCTCATACTAAACTACATTTGTCTTATATCAATTAGCTTGTCCTTAAAATAATTAGGCAATTTAGGACCAACTAATTCATGCTACCCTACCTAATCAACCTAACCCAGGTCAATTCCTAGAACTACCCAAGCCGATCAGCAACTGAAACTACCTAAACTACAAATACCCTAGAAAACTACCGAGAGATGCATGTTTGCTCACAAAGAGAACAATAGAGCATGTGAGGATGTTGAAGATTCTGTGATCCTAGAAGAAGATTTGAGTTTTCGGATTGGATTTCCATCATGAATTATCCAGATAATCTCAAACCGGAAGTAATCATCTCTATCACCTTCTTTGTTGGCAACTGGGCCACCTCTAGCCTTGCCAAAGTGCATGTAAGGTAGCCATTTTCCTGGTGAGTTGAACTAAATTAGCAGCATGCCCTAGTTCTCGATGATTAGCCATGGAGAGTTCAACGCAATGGTTGACTACAAAAATAAAACCTTAACCTTAACAGGACAAAGATTATGATTAATAACCATGATATCTAGGGCATTGGATTTTAATGGCCCAAATCAAGTCGAACCAGTAGCTTTTAATTGTTGTTGAACAAATAAGGTGGCTTCATCTCAACCATTGATCTTAAGTCAAATGACCACAATGCAACTCACAGTTTTAAACTCAGTACATGCCAACCATTAGCATTGCCCAAGATGATTGACAATAATTGCCGATCATCACCACATGGTTTCAAACAATCGATTTGTGCTTTAAAACCATGAAAAAACAATTAAACGAAAATTTAAATCATTTAAATAATTTAAATGCTATTCTGTGATGCCTTAGGATAGGATAAACTAGGCATCTGAAGGTATGCTTAGATGAACATCTAAGGTAACTTAGTTTTTAGGGTTGGAATTAAATTGATAACCCACATTAACAATCTAAACTTCAAGTGTTAGAACCGGTCCTGACCGGTTCAACTGAACCGGGCTGCTACAGTAGCTGAGTGGATACGGGAGTGGAATCGCGAGCGGGCAAAGTCACACATGTGCGTGAACCCTCTAGACGGGGTTGGATCACGTCGTTGAGTGGGAAATCACGTGCGGGAGTCAAAGGTGGCGACTTCTTATGGGAAATAACTCCATTTCACACACTCCGGTGATAGAAAACGCATGAGAAGCTCTGTGCCAAGAGGAAACGGTGCTGTGAGGAAGAAGAAATACAAGGAAGGTAATGTGCCTTTTTCTTCATTTTTTTTTTTGTGAACTCTTTCGTGATTTAAACTTAAGAAAAGGGTTGAGTGCAGAGGAAGAAAGTTTGGAAGAGGAAGAGGAAGAATTTGGGGTTTGGGAGTTTCATCTATTCTCTAATGGTGAAAGAAATAGTAAGTACTTAAATTATCGATTTTTTTGTTGTTCAACTTAGATAGAACATTTATATTGTCGTTTCTCTCATTGAATAAGTAAAATATTATTGTCGATAGGAAGAATCCAAGTGAAGCAAGCTTCAATTCGACAAAGAAGGAATGAAAGATTTTTGTGAGGTAATTTTATATTATAAAGATAGACAGTGTACTAAAAATTGTGGAGGAAAATTGAGCCATTCAATGTTATGTAATGTTGTTCAATTAGTTTAAAAAATCTTCTTTGGAAATGGTTGAAGAAAATGTAATGTTGTTTTTTATGATATTTGAGGCATCCAAATTAGATTTTAGTATTAATTAAGATATTATGTTGTGTTTTTAACAGTGGAAGATTTTCATACTAAAACGAGCATTGGAAGTTTATATCGGGCTTGAGATTGGAAGGAAATTGAAGCACAAAAGTGACCAAGTGGGTAATTATAAATATTTTATATTAATTATAATTATTTATTGCAATTATTGCATGTCATAGTATTATGTTGACTGAATGTTTAAGGTATGAAAAGAAATAATTGAGAAGCATAAGATGGACGATTATGTTAGTCATAGTAAAGTTATTTTCTTTATGTTATCATTATTATTGAATGTTATATCATGTTCAAATATTTGTTTTAGTTAAATAGTTAATATACAATAAATTTAACAAAGACTGAGTAACTGAAGTTCATAGTATCATATATATATATATATATATGAGAAAAATACCTTTATAGATTAATACAATAAATGAATATTAATAAGAAATAAAAAGTAAATTAAAAAAGAAAAGGTGCATGCAATGCAAATTAGGAGTTCACACCCTTATGGTACTGATTGAGGACACAATGTACCTGAGCATGTTAAATGAAAATGCAAATGATTGTACCTTTATTGGTATATTTAAAATGTACTCCTATACTAAATTAAAAGGAAAAACGGAATAACTGGAAGATGAAAATGAACAAATGTTATTAGAAAAAGAATATGTCATTTGAGGAATATATTAAAATATAAAAAATTTATTTATGTTATATGAAATGGAAATGATATATAAATATATATGCCTGTAAAAAAAGTCAAATGAATATGATTATTTTATGTAAAAAATTTATACTACAAGTGTGATTATCCACTGAGTGTACTTGTAAACTCAAACTGTTCAAATAAAATTTTCAGTTAAGTCTCCTAATAAGTAGACATGGCCGAAAGAAAAGAATATGTCTATAGAAGACGGCAATCAAATGAAAGCAGGTAAATATGTTTTATGTAATTGTTCAAATGTGAAACTTGTTAGAGGCTCTTTAGTTTATAGAGGCTATTAGTTTTACTATTTATGTTTAATTGAAGAAATGGATTAATTGTCCAACCGTCTATTCTCGCCACGTTAATTCCAAATTTTGGGCCGAATCGTGACATCAAGTTAGGCTAATTAGATTCTAAGTGAAGATGTACACATCTTGTATACAACCTGGATTGTGCGACATTAAGCAATATTACATATGAAAATAAAACATTTACTAAGTTGTGACATGAATTTTATGTGGCACTTAATACACATGCTTTTATACACTTTTGCTATTCTGGAATGTGCACACATTCACACCCATAAAACACCTATGTGACACTATATTTATATATAGTTGAAGGTATAATGTACCAGAATATCCTAGTAGAAATATGATGCATTGTGAAATCAAAATCAACATATATTTTTCATATGTGGTATCATGCTAACCCATTTTTGACACATTATGATGTGTCCACACACTTTCACATCTATAACATTGTTGTGCATATGTATTATCTACCATGTTGTGCTACAGGTTGTATTGATCAATAAAAAAATAATTTTCGATCTAAATTGAATTAATTTTCAAAATTAGTGTTAAGTCATCAAATCATGTTTTCAACTAACTTCTAAATCAACTTACCCATCTATTGTATCCTAAAAAAATAATAGGAGCTACCAAAGGCTAAATGTCAAATTTGGTACACTAATGTAGCCATGTGCTCCAGGATCAAATGCTAGGTTAATTTGTAGAGCCTTTTTAATTCAAAGAAAAACATAACCTACGAAAATCACATGGTGGTAAAGATAATTTAATCAAATAATTGCATTAAGACCCTTCATGCAAATATATGGGCATTCTTGTCTACGAATTAATGAATCTTAATGAAGTTGTAATACCTACATCCATACCATCTAGTAATAAATAAACTTTCTTAATTCCCTCCCAATTTTAATTTTCTATGGTAAGTAATTAAAAGTGGAATTAATCCCCTTTGCTCTTCTTGCCTGCCGCCCGCCTAAGGTGAGGGAGCCATTGTCGCATCAGTACACCCCTATCAAAAAGTCAACTTGTTCTCAAGGTGGAAAGAGAAAAACTACTCCTAGATGGTACTATAGGGCTCCCATGTCACCTCATACTCTGGCAAATCCTTCTACTTGATCAGCACCTCCCTGATCCCCTTGTCTCCTTGGTGCACCCATTTCACCTCCAGCGGTTCTAATATCACATCCATATGCTCTGACAATGTGTCCGGTAGTGCGGGCGAGGGTGTGTGGTTTCCAATGGTTCATCTCAATTATGATGCATGAAATACAGGATGATAGTTGAGGTCAGTGGTAACCGTAGATAAAATGCTACTGCGCCAATGCGCTCCACTACCTTGTAAAGCCCAAAGTAGAGTGAAGAGAGATTCTCATTCCTTCGTCAAATCAAAGTCCTCTGTTTGTAAGGTCGGATCTTTAGAAAAACCCTATCCCCAACCTCAAACTGCACGTCTCTCCTGTATCCATCGGCCTGCTTCTTCATGATTTGTTGTGCTCACCGTAGATGTTCCTTTAATTATGTCAAAACCTAGTCTCTTTCTCCAAAGTGCTACTCCACTGATGACGCTGGTGTGTTGTCATGCCCATAATGTATCAGATAAGGTGGATCCCTCTCATATAGGATTTTAAATGGCATTGTCTAAGCTATTATGATATAAAGTGTTATACCAATATTCCGCCCAGGCTAACCACTTGGCCCACATCTTTGATGTATCAAATACAAAGTAACAAAGATAAGTATCCATACTGCGATTCACCACCTCCGTCTGGGGCTGTTAAGTTATACTCTACTTCAGGATAGTCTCATGCATCATGAATAACTCTCCAGAAGTGGCTCAAAAAGAACTTGTCCTGATCAGATACAATGACCTAGGGTATGCCATGCAAACGGACTACCTCTAATGAATGCGGTTTCCACCGACGCCACGGTGTATAGGTGGCATAAGGGAACGAAATGAGTATATTTGCTCAATTTGTCCACCACGACTAAAATCATAATGAACCCTTCTGATCTAGGTAGTCCCTCAATGAAGTCTATAATTACCTCTTCCAACACCTTCTCAAGTAATGCTAAAGGTTGTAGAAGATTACATAAAACTATAGCCAGGTATTTGTGTCTCTGACACACATCACAACTGGCATCAACTCCTCTACATCCTTTCGTATTCCCACCCAGTATAACTCCGCTGCTAGTCTATGATGTCTTCTAAACTCCCAAATGTCCCTCAATAACTATGCCATGAAACTCTTGCAACAAGTGAGGGATGTGTGGTAGTGTCCTCAAAAGCACAAACCGTCCCTAGTATAGTAGCTTCTGACCATCAAAGAGTAACCAAGATGGCTATCATTATCCTACAATAAATCTCCTATGATCATACTTAGCTTCTCATCCAGCTTACGCTCACTCTTCAAGGCCTCCCAATCCACCACCATGGGAACAGATAGAGCCATAACAAGGGTGTCTTCCTGGAGAGAGGAGCTGCATATTTATTTTCTAGCCCGAGCTTGTACTGGATCTCGAAATCATAACCCAGCTACCATTGATGCTCCTCTGTCACCATACTCTGCTCCAACAGGAACTTCAAACTCCTCTGGTCAGTCATGACTATAAAGTGTCACCCCAATATATAAGGTCGCCACTTATGTATTGCCAACACTATCACCATCAACTCCTTTTCATATATTAATTTCAGCCTGGCCCTAGCAGTCAATACCTGGCTGAAATAAGTTATGGGTTTGTAACTTTCCATGAGAAATGCTCCCAACCCATATCTTGATGCATAAGTCTCCACTACAAACGGATGGCTAAAATCTGGTTGTGCTGACACATGGACACTTGTCATGGCTTTCTTCAACTGCTCAAATGCCTAGGTGCTTGCCCACCCCCCCCCCCCCAAAAAAAAAAAATTTTTTTTTGAGACTATCCTTCTTCTGTTGTTCTATCAACAACCATGCTATAGAGTTACATCTCCTCACAAACTATCTATAATACCCTGTGAGTCCCAGGAACCCTCTCAACTCCTTCAAAGTTTTAGGAAAGGGCCACTCCAACATAGTCTCCATCTTGGAAGGATTTGCAACTACTCCTGATTTGGATACATGTCCCAAATACTCCACCCTCTAATGTGCAAAGGAACAGTTCTTCAAATTAGCATATAGCTAATGCTCCTTCAATGTCACTAACATGACCCTAAAGTGCTCCACATGCTCTTCCTCAGACCTGCTATACACAAAAATATCATCAAAGAAAACTAATACAAACTTATGGAGGTAGGGCTAGAATACCTTGTTCATAAGCGACTGGAAGGTAGCGAGGTCGTTGGTAAGCCCAAAAGGCGTCATTAAAAACTCGTAGTAGACTTTATGAGTCCTGAAAATAGTCTTGTGGAAGTCAGCCGCGTTCTGATCTAATGATACCCTAATTTCAAATCAATCTTGGAGAACATCACCGCTCCATATAACTCATCCAACAACTCATCAATGTCTGGTATAGGAAACTTATGTAACACCATTTTCTTATTCAAAGCCCTGTAAACTACACAAAATTTTCAATTACCATCCTTCATCAGCAACACAGGATTGGAGAAGGGACTAACACTAGGATGTATGATCCAGACCTCTAACATCTCCTTGATCAATCTTTCAATTTCATCCTTCTGAACCTGTGGGTACCGGAAGGGTTGAACACTGATAGGGGATACCCCCTCCTTCATCTTTGGGGGGAGTAGGTCTTGGGGCAATTGGAAAACCTCACTGAATTGTTGCAGGAGTGGCTAGACTATCTCTAGAATCTCTTCTCTTTCTCTCTGCTTCACCCTCCCTCAAGGCTTGAGAGCTCCACCAAGAACCCAATCTCTGCTCCATGGATTACCCTCACCATGCTCTTAAGAGAAACTCTAATTTTGGACAGAGTATGACCCCCCTCCCCCCCCCCCGATCCTCACCTTACTCCCTCCCACCATGAATTTCATAGTCAATGCCTTCCAATCCACTTTGGTCTCCCCTAGGGTCTACAACCACTTCAAGTCCAAAATTACATATATGCTCCCTAACTCCAAGAGAAGAAAATCCTCCCTCACCTAGATCTCCTACAATGTCACCATAAGTCCTGGGCAAATGCCTCTACTCTTCTCCACCTTCCCCGTTCCCATCATCATCCCAAAATAGCCTGTGTTGATTAGCTTCAGCCTTAATCGGTCCACCACTTGGTTGGAGATAAAATTATGGGTTGCCTCACTGTCCACTAGAATTAACACGGATTTTCATCCTATCTGTCCTCTTACCTTCATGGTGTGATTTGAGGTAAACCCATCCACTAAGTTCAGGGAGACCTATGCCACATATAGGTGCAAATGCTCCTTCTCCTCAACCAACTCCTCCTCTTTATCATAGATGGTAAGTACCTGCAGCGGTGGTCCAGTGCAAACTTATGATCATAATAAAAAAAATCCCCTAGCCTGCTTCTCCTGAACCACTTCCTCAGTCAACCACTTGAAATTTCCCTCGGGCCATGCTCACAATCCTTGAGTATTTCTCTCTGAATGGGCACAGGCTATACCTTTGGTGCCAAAAAAGTAGTCGTCGTTCGAGATGAAGCTCCCAAACTACTATCTTTACTACTTCTCTCAAGTGAGTTTTTGTCCTATGCCAATCAGACTAGCTCCATAGCCTCCCTTTACCCTCATGGCCTCAATAACCGAACAACAACCCTGATCTCTAGCTTGAGTCCCTTCATGAAATTCCCTTCTAACACTATCTCAGATAGCCTCCCCAATCGACTAGAAAAGTACTCAAACCTCTCACAATAATCCATTATTGTCCCTTCTTGAACCAAAGCAAATAACTACTCGTAGAAGTCTCCTTGCCGATTGGTTTGAAAGCGTTCTAATAAACTACCTTTGAACAACCTCCACGATTGAATTGGATCTTTCATGTCTCTCTACTGACACCAAGACAAGGCCTTCCCCTCCAATCATAAAGATGTCGCCATGAGTCTCTCCTCCTCCATTAGTCCATTCACAACAAAGTATCTTTCCACCCTGTAGATCTACCCATGAGCATCTACACCCTAAAAAATGGGCATTTTCAACTTTCTCACTCTCGAATCCCCTTTGCCCCAACTTCCTCTTCCACCTCAGGCTCCTCCCATGTGGCAATTGTAGTGATCTCTCCATTGTTCTCTCCCACCCCTCTTCCTTTCATAGATATCATCTTCATCAAAATCAGCCCTCCTCGTTTCTTCCTCCCAATTTCTCCTCATGCCATATCCTTCACTCATTTCCCTCCTATCGGTTCAAGAGGTGGCATATTTTCTATGCCACTCAAGATTTCTACCCGCCAGTGCTCTTGCCTCTGGAGTTGTCGGTAGGGTGTGAAGCACCAATATTTTCTTCATCTTGTCCTCTACGTTAGAAAACCTTCCTTACATGGATGAAATTCATTCCACAACTTCATATTTGAGTCAACAAACTTCTCTTTCTAGTTTCTCTTCTAAAGCATCCACTTTCTTCGACGCCGTAAATCCTGAATCATGCTCTGATATCAATTTGATAGGAATCCGATCTCCACACAACAAAAATAGCAATAACGAAGTAAGAACGCATAAAAAATTAGTGAGAAAGATTTTTATATCCACAACAAACCAAGATACAAGTTGATATACTATTTGAGAGGTAGATCAGCTCTCCACAAACCCTAAGTGCCGCTAGGAAAAACACCAAAGAAAACTACAACAAAACATAATTAACACAATGAAAATAAAATAACCAAATTAACCCTAATATAAACCTTCCTACTTCCCTCCCAAATCTAAACATTTATGATTTCCCTCCCAAATCTGAATTCAAATCATCCCTCTTTACCTAAATAAACCTTTCTTAATTCCCTCCCAAATCTGAATTCAAATTAGCCCTCTTTCCCTAAATTAACTTTTCTGATTCCCTCCCAATTTTAGTTTTCTATGGTAAGCAATTAAAGGTGGAATTAATCCCCTTTGTGCTTCTTGCCCGCAGCCCTCCTGGGGTGATGGAGCCACCGCCACATCAACATGCATCAATTAAGACAATCTCTCCCCAATAATGGCTTAGAATATTGCAACTAATTTGATGGATCAAACAACTTCTAAAATATACCTTTTTTTCTTTCTTTTAGCAATCATGTTTTGTTGATGAGTATATATGCAAGAGCTTTGGTGTACAATCCCCCTTGTTTAGGAACATAGTCCCCAAGAATTGAATGGAAATCTTCTTTCCTATAGTCAATCATGAGGATTTTTTATGGCATTCAAGGGGTTTTGTACTTGAGAATTTTTTAGGGCATTCGATTAATGAGGTATGCATCAATTAAGATAGCCTCTCTCCAATAATAATTTAGAATATTCATCTAATCTGATGGATCAAGCAACTTCTAGAATATACCTATTTTTTATTTTAGCAATCGTATTTTGTTGATGAGTATATATGCATGAGCTTTGGTGTACATTCCCCTTTGTTTAGGAAAATAGTCTCCAAGAATTGCAAGGAAATCCTCTTTCCCATAGTCAATCACGAGGACTTAACTTTGGGCTTTGAAATGGATTTCTATATAGAGATGGAATTCTTAATAATCTGACAAATTTTAAATTTGTCCTTCATTATGAAAATCTAGGAGCCTCTAATGTGGCCATTCATGAAGAATATGAATCATCCAACCCCATCAATATAAGTAACACGAGAGGGTCCCCATATGTCCCCATGAATGACAGACAAATATTGGAAGCTTTTATAATATGGCTAGGATATATGTTCTTGGTGTGTTTTGATAAGTAGTAAATTCACATTAAAATAATTTTAAAATTTTTACTGTAAAATGAATATAAGAATAATCTGTTGAGATGCATAAAGTTTAGATAACCAATATAGAGGTGTCATAACATGATCTTACTCTTTAATAAGATGAGATATATACTTGAGCATGTTTTATTTTTAAGGCCGAGTCAAACATTCTCCTTAGTATTGGTAATCTTACTCTCTAAGAAACATTTTGTAACACAATTCATCTTCCTAATAATTTTGCTAGCATATAAAAAATTATAGAAAATTTTAGGAAAGAGTTAGGGGGCATGAAATCTAAAATGTTAATTCTCCCAATGCATATAGTTGGAGATAATGATTCATCAACGATCCTTACAGAGTACAACTTAGAACAAGGATATATTTTGTGAACTAAAAAGATATCCACCAATCATGTAATATAATACTCCTAAGTCCACAATCCATCATGGGGATTTGTCAATCTTTGAATTAAAGTTATTTACAATCATACTTTTTTGAAAACTTGATCCAATGCCAATATTAAATGTAATTGTCTGGTTTGAAGTTGGCTAAACACCCTATTAGCATTGTTATTTCCTCTTGATTGAATGATAGAAAGAGAGGTGACTTCTGAGAATAATTTTTGGTTGCCGAGAATCCATAACCTTGCTTTCAATGTTTTCAACCAATAAGTTTTTCACATAATTTTCAGCAATTTCCTTTGTATGCTCAAATTTCTGTCAGAGGTCACATCATAGCCTTTTTCTATTTTGAGGAATCTTTATTGAATATATACAAATCTTGGCAGGCGAGTGTGGAGTTTTTCAAAATGGCTAGAGTGTCTTGTCTCTATCATGATTTCTTCTAGCTTTCCTCTCTGGATTTAAGAAAATACTTGCTGAATAGATGTGAGGTTTCTTTTTTGAAATATTCTTCTAGGACAACATCAAGTTTTTTATTTATTCCGAAAAGAAATTTGGCTAATTTGTTATTTTCAACAATTTTCTAGTACTTGCTTACAACTTTTTTTTTACACTCCCAATCTAGCTCTTCAAAACATCCAATTGTTTTAATATCTATTTAGAGTATTTTAATACCAAGTAATAGATAGATCGCCTCATTGAAGACCATAGAGGGTGTAATAACCCAAAAATAATAATATTTCCCAATTACAAAAAATTTGGCTGGTTGAGCGTCGTAGACCAAGGTGGGCAATGTCATGGCATTGAGCTCTCTATTTTTCTAAAATTTGAGGGAGCGTTGTGGCGCTAGGTTTGGAGCACTTTGGAGCTTGGTCAATAAAATTATTTTTTTATAAAAAAAATATATCATTTCTCATTTTCTTAAACTCTCACCCATAGCCCTCTCCCTCCCATTTCTTTTTTTAGCCTATAAGAGAAGAGAGAGAAAGGAAGAGAAAAAGAAGAGAGAGAATAAAAAGGAGGAGAGAGAAGCAAGGATAGGACCGATATTTTCCATCGCTCTAGTTGGGAAAAATGTTTTGATTGTGATAGGTGAACCGAATCTTATTTATGTCTTCAATTGTTTTGATTTTTAAGATTTTATCTCTCCTAAAATTGATAGAACTGCAATATCTCTCATTTAAGTGATTTTCCATAATGTACCTTTTGAAATTTGATAGATATCATTACACTGAGTATTTTAACTGATTAATATTAAAATTTCACCAGGTGGTTTTTCTTATATGCCATTTTAATTGAAATGACTAGTATAACACTGATTATAAAACGATTAGAAATCAATATATTGCTATTAGACATGAAATACACAATATGCTACATTTACTGTTCACTTAGTCAAACATGTATTTTGGTATAGTACAATGATAGGAAACACTTGAAGATCTCAAGTGAAACCTAACAATCTTGACAAAAGCAGCTAGAACGATCAACCAATCCAAAGGAAAAATAAAAAAAATAGTATTTTTTATTGGAATAATCAAATTAACGGAAGGAAAATAACAAGATACAATTGATCCTCTATTCGAGAGGAGGATCGATCTCTCCCAAATCACTAAACGCCACTAGAGCCCAAAGAAAACCTATGAGATCTCAAATTTCAGTCAAATTCAAGATGTCCTAACCCTAGGAAAACAAACTAATTAATGCATACAAATCAAAAGGAAATCTCTAAACAGTCCCTGCATTCAAATTTCCCTCCTAACTCCCTAAAAAATCCTTCCTAAACAACCCACGCATGTCCGGGCGTGCGTTCGGCGCATACAGGAGGCGGAAGTGTCCGCCTCTGTTCGCGTAAGTCCATCCCGTCGGACTGGCAGGACCAGTCTAACAATACTCTCCTCCTAAAGATCCACCTTGTCCTCAAGGTGGAACGAGGGACACAGCTGCCAAAGCACTTGATTAATAGCACTGGACTGAAAAATAAACTGATACTGGGTTGAATGATCCCTACCTCCAGCATCTCCCTAAGTAATATCTCAATCTCATCCTTCTGGATTTGGGGATGGCGATACGGATGAATACTGATAGGTGAAACTACTTCCTTCAAGATAATAGCATACTCGAGTTCCCACGGTTGAGGCAACCCCTGAGGCAGTTGAAAAAACTCACTGAACTGCTGAATCAATGGTTGTACTGAAAGAGGAATGTCTACATCCTCCTCCAATCTGATTCCCTACAGCCTATGTAGTTCCATCAGATAAGCTTCCCCCACCTCCTGTATTCTTCTCACATTGGTTTTAAGTGATATCATGGCTTTGATGAGCCCTGCATCTCCCCTTATCACTACCCTTCTTCATTCCACCATCAGCTCCATCATCAATGCTCCCCAGTTGACCTTGGTGCCCCCTAAGGTCTACAGTTACTTTATCCCCAGGATAATATCAATGATCCCTAACTCCAATGGGAGAAAATCCTCTGACACCTGAACCCCCTGTATGGTCAACACTAATCCCCATCATATCCCCCGACCTGTCTCCAGCTTCCCTATACCTATCATCACTCTATAACACCCTGTATACACCAATGTCACCCTCAATTGGTCCACGACTTGGTTGGAGATGAAATTATGGGTAGCCCCACTGTTAATCAACACCACCACCTCCCTGTCTGCTATTTCCCTTTTTACCTTCATGGTATGATTCGAAGTGAATCCCACCACTGAATTCAGGGAGACCTCCATCACGTCTAGATGTAGCTTGTCCTTCATCTCTCTCTCTCCAATACTCTAACATCCCTCCTCAGTTTCCTCGTCATCATAGATGGTGAGAACCTAAAGAGTTCGATCCCTACACTTGTGCCATGGAGTATACTTCTCATCACATCTGAAGCATAGTGTCTTCGCCCTCTTCTCCTGCATCTCCCTCTCCGTCAGTCTTTTGAAGTTCCCCTCACTTCTTCCTCATGCTGGATTCTTCCTAGGAGTCTCATTAATGTTTCCTGATGCAGGCCCCTTGGGTGCTAAAAGAGCGGTCGTCGTCCTGTAAGACCCCCCCTGAATTGCTACTCCTAGCTCCCCTCTCATGATACCTCTGATTTTCCACCAGCTGTGCTAACTCTATGGCCTCTCCTAAGTCACAGGGCCTCAGTATCTTTACTGCATCTCTGATCTCTGATTTGAGCCCTTTCAGAAAATTCTCCTCCAAGGTTATCTCTGAGAATCGCTCCACCTTACTGTCCAGATGCTCAAACCTGCTCTCGGTAGTCTACCACTAATCTGTCCTGCACCAAAGCAAAGAACTGCTCATAGAAGTCTCCTCCCCCGTCGGTTTGGAAATGTTCTAAAAAACAATCCTTGAATTCTCTCCAACTTCGGATGGGTCTCCTCTGGTCCCTCCATTTGTACCATGACAACACCTTCCCTTACAAACATAAGCCTACGACGGTTAACTTCTCCTCCTCCATTAGCCCATTGACGGCGAAGTATCTCTCCACCTTATAAATCCACCCCTGTGCGTCCTCACCTTCAAAAATAGGCATCTTCAGCTTCCTCACCTTCTAATCTCCTCCATTTCCCCTTATTCCTCCATAATTTCTCCTCTCCCAAGTGCATGCCCCCCAAGTACCCCGATCTTCTCTCCTACGTTCATACACGAAGTCCTCTTCACTTTTCCCCCTCTTTTCTTCAAAATCAGCACCCCTTCTCCCATATTCCCCTTCTTTTCTTTCCCAACCAGCACCCCTGAGTCTTGCCCCCCATACCCATGCCTTCCTCCATACCTTCCACCTTGTTCCTCTATGATTTCCACTTCATCGTCCCTCCTACGACAATCAAAATTTGTCATTTTCCCAGCCGGTTTTTCGCCTCCAATGCCGCCGTTTGGATTTGATTATGCAATAACTTCTTCATCATCGCATGGAGATCGAAAACCTTGTCTTCCACGGATGATATTCGATCTTCCATCGTAGCTTTTACTTGGCTCGTCTCTCCTTCCAAGCATTCCTCCAATGCATCTACCTTCTTAGCCTCCATCAAAAATTTGATTTTTGCTCCAAAAATCAGTAAGGGTTTCTTCCTCCGAATGAAATTCGCCGCTGAAATTTCAAAAAATAGCCCCCGATGGTTCCAAGACTTGCTCTGATACCAATTTGATAGGAAACACTTGAAGATCTCAAGTGAAACCTAACAATCTTGACAAAAATAGCTAGAATGATCAACCAATCCAAAGGAAAAAACTAGGAAAACAGTAATTTTTATTGGAATAATCAAACTAACGGAAGGAAAATAACAAAAAATAACAAGATACAATTGATCCTCTATTCGAGAGGAGGATCGATCTCTCCCAAATCTCTAGACGTCGCTAGAGCCCAAAGAAAACGTATGAGATCTCAAATTTCAGCGAAATTCAAGATACCCTAATCCTAGGAAAACAAACTATTTAATGCATACAAATAAAAAAAAATCCCTAAATAGTCCATACATTCAAATTTCCCTGCTAACTCCCTCAAAATCCTTCCTAAACAGCCCACGCACGCCCAGGCGTGCGTTCGGCGAGTACAAGAGGCGGAAGTGTCCGCCTTGTTCTCATAAGCCTGTCCTGTCGGACCGGTAGGACCGGTCTAACATACAAACATACTACCAAGTGTAGTGATAATTGCATTGAATATATATGATGTTTGCTATTATGTTCTATATGATGTGCAATGTGTAAAGGCAAAAAAGACTAATTGAAAATAATTGATTGATTCAGGCTGGCTAGAGATATGTTACCTTGTACACGAGAGTGAACCGATAGACTTCCCTTTAAATAAAATTTGTGGTGTAATCCTAAGTGATATTAAAAGAGAGATATAAGAAGACTGACTGATATGATACACCGACGGGTAGAAAGTAACAATTTCTTATATGAAAGCCACCTAATTTATGCGATGTGATATAAGATTGATACTTAGAAACATAATAAGAAGATTGAGATTGATTCCTGTAGGGTTGACATATAAGACCGAATATAAAAAAAAGCCATATAAAATTGGATGTCCTATCTTGCTTGCATTGCTTACACATGCATATGACATTAGCACACAATATATTTCATAAGTGACATAATATGATACAACATATACATGATAAAAAAAATTAACTGATATAGACACATAATATGACTGATAAAATTGATACAATAACACATAATACATATGAGCTACATGATATACATGATACACTGCATTAAATACATTACATTTATACATGATACAGTACATGATATATATGTTTTAATACTATACGATGTGTATATAATAGATATAGAACACTTATTTGCTATGACTTGTATATTGATACACATAAAAAGACAAATAAAAGGCATATAGTTTATAGGCATGTATGGAGTCCTAATAGAACCTACTGATCATTTATATGACTACTGATCACTGGTTATGAATTGCATTGCTTATGTTGATTTTTTTTTACTCATATGAAATTATACTTTATATATTGACTAATACATGTATTCACAGTTATATATTCTGGTAACCTACTGAACTATTAGCTTATCCAGTGAATTTTATATGTTTTTAAAATGAGGTCAAAATCCAGTGGAATGAGATTAATCAAGATTCAAAACTTGTTTTATTTTTTGTATTTTTTTATTTTATTCTTTTATAGTCAAGAGTATAAAAAGATTAAATGATGTACTGATTGAACTCTTGCTATTGTATATGACTTTTAAAATAATGAATAGAATTGTTATTCACTCAAGAGAAATAGCACTTAGGCATGAACCCTGCTTTCCAGGCTTAGGATTTCATTCTCCTTATGGAAGATTAATTTTTAATTAGTCAGATTTCCCCTGATGATTGCGTCTGAATTTATTTAGATATGGTTCTTTATTTCTATTAAATCTCAGCAGTTCTTCCCCGTATTGATCCCATGGCCAAAAACAGCAATCCGTGAGAGACAGCAGATTTAGAAAGAAATTTATGAGAGCAATAATACCTAATTTTGTAATTTAAGTATTTCCTTATTTTATATGCTGTATAGATCTATAAATAGAGATGAATTCCTGTAATAAAATACAATTTTTTTCACTCAAACTTCTTGATTTCAACATGGTATCAGAGCGATGAACGAAGTAAAGAGGAAGCTATCGGAAGTCGAGCAAGCGGGAAGAAGTCTTACTGGAGCCGACGGAGCCTAGCGGAAGACGAACCGAAAGCCTCGATCTGGCCTCATATGCGAGAAGGGTCACTCGACTCTCGGTCGAGCTCAGGAATAAGCCGCATAGGAGACGTTCGCTCGGGCATGTTTGCTTGGGCACGATGCGAGAAGAGCCGAACGGGAGAAAACGCTCCCTCTCCAATTTACCTGATTCGCTCGGATACGCAGAGATGGACGGAAGCCTTCTCTCGGTTAGCTAGGATGGGCTGACCGCAACAAGTAAAAAGGCAATAAAAAGGGCTTGATTAAAACCCTAGTTATTTAAATCAGCCTTTATTGCTGATATAATCAGCCGTTATTGCTGTTATAATTAAATTAGTCTGTATTACTACCTATTGTAGTAATACCACTATGTCTGAAGAAAATTCATTCAAGAGCTTTGATCAAGTTAAAGATTCTATGATACACCAAGAACGAGGTGATCTCCAAAGCATGCAATCTTCCTATCACATAAACGGGAAGAACTAGTTAAAGTGGTCTCAATTTGTGAAGACCTACTTAAAGGGGAAATGAAAAATACACCACCGCCTCAGAGGAGGACCAAAAGGAGATCCTAATTTTGGGGCATGGGATGAAGCGGACTCCATGATTATGTAATGATTGTGGAATTCCATGACTCCAGAAATTAGCGATACATTTATGTTTGTTTCAACTGTAAAGGACATATGGGATGCCGCCAGACAAACTTTCTCAAAAGCTTGGGATGCTACTCAAATCTTTAAAATTAAAATCAAAGTAGGAGCACAAAACAAGGAAGCAAGACCGTGACGGAGTATGCCACCTTTCTACAAAACCTATAGCAAGAACTTGATCACTACATATGCGTAGAAACTAGATGTCTGAAAGATGTTGTTATCCTAAAGAACTTTATTGAAAAAGATAGAGATTATGATTTTCTTGCATTACTAAATGCAAAATTTGATCAAGAGTCTAGATCCTTGGCAAAGAAGAGACACAATCACTAAATGAAACTATTGCTTTCACCCGTGCTGAAGAAAGCCGACGAGGTGTAATGTTGGAGCCAAAAGCTGTTGAGTGCTCAACAATGATAACCAGAAAAGCCCCATGAAAGGAGAAAGGTAAAGACTCTGCAAAATTCAAAGATAGAGATTCTCTTTGGTGTAGTTATTGCAAGAAGTCAGGGCACACAAAGGAAACGTGCTGAAAAATACATGAAAAACCCCCCAATAAAGAGAAGAATAAAAAAGGTGAAACAAAGAGCACATCACATGCCAACAATACAACAAGTCAGCCCAACCTAGAAGTACAGTCCAACTTCAGAGAACTTAATAAAGAAGATATCGATAAAGTAAAATAACTCCTTGTATCCCTTGAAAAACCAAATGCATCTTCCTCTCTTGCACTTTCAGGTAAGTTTCCTATTTCCATCAGTTTAAGTGCTTTTGGAAATCATTTAAAAGGATTATGAATCATTGACTCAGGAGCTACAAATCACATGACACATTCCTCTAACCACTTTATCAACTATACTCATTGCCCAAATAACAAGAAAATCATCACTGCTGATGGTTCTCTTGCCACAGTAGCAGGCCGAGACATATCCTTATCTCCCTCCCTCACTCTCAAAAATGTGCTCCACGTACCTCAATTATCCACAAACCTAATATCTATACAAAAACATTCCAGTGACCATAATTGTCAAGCTCTATTTAATCGTGCTTATTGCTTATTTTAGGACCAGAGATCGAGGAAGAAGATTGGACTTGCTAAGGAGAAAGTTGGATTGTACTACCTGGAAGAACTGAACAAATCTAAAAATAACTACTCTATGTTATCCCTAGTGGATAGAAAATCCACTATATAGCTTCATCACTATAGACAAAGACATCCATCTTTTGATATCCTATAGCATGTGTATTCAAAACTTTTTCAGAAATTAAAAAATGAACATTTTCATTGCCAAACTTATAAGTTAGCCAAACATAAAAGAGCTTCTTTCCCAAATAAAAATAAGAGATGTGGTATTCCTTTATATCTTATTCATAGTGATATATGGGGACCCTAAAAAATCCCCAACATCTCTGGGGCACGCTGGTTTGTATCGTTCATTGATGATTGTACTCGAGTCTCTTGAATCTATCTTCGCAAAAATAAGTTCAACGTCAGCACCATTCTTCCCATTTTCTACACCATGATCCAGAACCAATTCAGGGTAAAAATAAGGAATTTGTTCCGACAATGCTAAAGATTATTTCAACCAAACCCTATCCTCCTACTTTCAAAGTGAAGGTATCATCCATGAGTCCTGTGTTCACACCCCGCAAACAAAATAGGATTGCAGAAAGAAAAAATGATCACCTTCTAGCCTCCACTCGTGCTTTTCTATTCCACTATAATACACCCAAATCTTATTGGGGGAAGCCCTCCTAACTGCCACTTACCTCATAAACCGACTACCTTCAATAGCACTAAGACTAAAGACTCCATGGAGATTCTATCCACCTTTACGCCAAGTTCCGCACCCATAATAACCTTACACCCATAATCTTTGGGTGCACTGCCTATGTTCACATTCACAACCAAAATAGAGAAAAATTAGATCCAAAAGCACTCAAATGCATCTTTGTAAGATATTCAGTAACCCAAAAGGGTTATAAGTGTTATTATCCCCCCACAAAAAAAAACTCTTGTCTCTGTTGATGTTACCTTTGATGAACAAAATTCCTATTTTACCAAACCTCATCTTCAGGGGGAGATTGAAATTGAGGAAGATGAGGAAAGTGAGCTTGCCCTTCTTGACCTTCCCCCACCCCATCTCAAACCAATCCTCCTAAAATAAAAAAAAAGGAAACTGATGACAAAGCTATCAATAGATTTGGGAATGTATATTCTAGGCATACAAGTCCAAACTGTGCTCCAAAGCTGATCCAAGAATCAGAACCATCTCCTAAAATTAAGGTAAATACAAATTCACCACCTCCCATGTACCCAATAACTAACTTTGTTTCCTTCAATAATTTCTCATCCTCACACAAAAACTTCTTTGTTACACTAAATGAAATTCATATTCCAAATAATATTTTTGAGGCCTTATCTGATGAAAATTAGAAAAATGCCATAAAAATAAAATACAAGCCCTAAAACAGAACAATACATGAGAAATCATCAACCTACCGAAAGGAAAAAAAATCAGTTGGCTACAAATGGATGTTCTATGTAAAATACAAAGCTGATGGGACAGTGAAAAGGTACAAAGCAAGACTAGTGGCAATGTATACTCAAACATATGACATTGACTACCAGGAAACCTTTGCACCTATAGCCAAGATGAACACTATCGGGATTCTACTCTCAATAGCAGCTAAGTACAACTGGCATCTGAAATAACTAGATGTAAAAAATGCATTCCTACATGAGGACTTGAAAGAAGAGATATTTATGGAGATACCACAAGGATTCAAGAAAAAATCTGGAGGTGACAAGGTATGCAGGTTGAAAAAAGCCCTATATAATCACCTTGGGCCTGGTTTAAAAGATTCTCAAAATTCATGCTTCTTAATAGGTATCGACAGAGTCAAAGGGACCATACACTACTCTTTAAACACTCTGACTTAGAGGGAGTCACAATATTATTAGTGTATATGGATTATATTATCTTGACTTAAAATAATGAAGAGGAGAAAGATAGTCTAAGGAAAAATCTTACTGACATCAAAGAACATAATAAACTAAAATACTTTCTCGAAATTGAAGTAGCCCACTCTAACAAAGGAATCTTCATTCATAGCAAAAATACATTAAAGATCTTCTAAAAGAAATAGATAAACTAGCTTGTAAACTAGCACCAACACCAGTTGAACCGAATCATAAACTGGGGGAAGCTAGAGAAGATCTAGATGTAGATAAAGGGGCTTACCAGAGACCTGTAGGAAAATTAATCTACCTTTCCCACACCATATCAGATATAACATTTGCTGTAAGTATGGTCAGTCAGTTTATGCAGAATCCAAAACAGACTCATATGCAAGCGGTAGATAGAATACTGGACTATCTTAAGGGAAACCCAGAGAAAGAGATTCTCTTTAGAAAAGACCATGGAGTAGCTCTAGAAGCATACACTGATGCAGATTATGCAGGATCACTAGTTGATAGAAGATCTACCTCTGGATACTGTACATTCCTAGGAGGAAACCTGGTTACATGGAGAAGCAAGAAACAGAATGGGGTGGCAAAATCGAGTGCAGAAGCAGAGTATAGAGCTATTGCCCTAGGAATATGTGAGTTACTATGGATCAAGATGATTCTAGAAGACCTAAGGATCAAGTGGGATGAACCCATAAAGCTACATTGTGACAACAAACCCACAATCATCATAGCTCACAATCCAGTCCAGTATGACAAGACCAAGCATATAGAAGTAGACAGACATTTTATAAAAGAAAAATTAGACAGTGGGCTTGTATGTATCAACCATGTATCATCAAAAGATCAACTTGCAGACATCCTTATCAAAGAATTGGATAACTATGCCTTTCTCAGAATGATGGTCAAGCTAGGAATAACAGATATGTATTCCACATCTTTAAAGGGACTGTTAAATCTCAGTCGTTCTTCCCCGTATTGATCCCATGGCCAAAAACAGCAATCCATGGGAGACAGCAGATTTAGGAAGAAATTTATGAGAGCAGTAATACTTGATTTTGTAATTTAAGTATATCCTTATTTTATATGCTCTATAAATTTATAAATAGAGATGAATTCCTGTAATAAAATACAAGTTTTCCTCTCAAACTTCCTGATTTCAATAATTTCCTATGAGCATAAGCCCTCAGTTGATTACCCCTCCTATTTCATAGGAAAGAATTCTCGATTAAAGATGAATCACTTTAACTTAGCTTAGAAATCGTAAGTTTTAGTCTCGTTTGTGGGGGATGGAGGTATAGCCGATCAAGATCGTATGGTTCCGTCATTTTGATAATACCATAAATCTCAATCTACCAATGCTAACAAATCATTGGTTTCAGCATCCAGGAAATCTGATTAGTAGCCATAAATTGCCTCCTCCTAGGGATCCTAAGTAGACTGGGGTGGCTAAGTGTTGGTTTTGATTTTTATATAATTTAAGTTGAGCTTATAGCTCCTTTTAGGAGTTGCTCAATAATTTGGTTTGGTTTGGAACTTACGGCTCCACTTAGGAGTTAGACGGTATTTTAGTTTAGTTTGGGTCTTACGGGTTCGCTTAGGAGTTGCCCAATAATTTGGTTTAGTTTTAAGCTTATGGCTCTCCTCAGGAGTTGCCCGATAATTTGGTTTAGTTTGGGGCTTACGACTCTGCTTAAGAGTTGCCCGGTATTTTTGTTTAGTTTGGTGCTTTCAACTTCACTTAGGAGTTGCCCAATAATTTGGTTTAGTTTGAGACTTATGGCTCTGCTTAGGAGTTTCCTAGGGGTGTAAATTTAAGATGGGACTTACGGCTCCACTTAGGGGTTTCCCAATAATTTAGTTTTGGAATTGTGCTTATGGATCCATTTAAGAGTTTTCCATTAATTTAGTTTTGGAATGAGGCTTATGGCTCCTTTTAGGAGTTGCCCGTTAATTTAGTTTTGGAATGGGGCTTACAGCTCAATTTAGGAGTTGCTCGTTAATTTAATTTTGGAATGGGGTTACGACTCAGTTCATGAGTTGCCGTTAATTTAGTTTTAGGGATTATTACTTCACTTATAAGTTTCCCAAACAGTAGATCTTATTGTTTCTGTTGGAAGTTGCCTGTGATTTATATTTGTGTTAGGTCTTATTGCTTCCCTTGAAGGTTGCCCAATTTGACTTAAGAATAGGTCTTATTACTTCCATTGGAAATTGCTTGTTGATTTAAGTTAGGATTTCTTACTTCACTTAGAAGTTCTTCCATCGGCTCAATTAGATTAGGTTTGATTGCTTCATTTAGAAGTTATCTATTAGTTTTGATTTAGAGTATATTTGAAAGGAATTATATGGTTTTTTGCACTTTTCTTCTACCCTGACACTATTCAAAACATTCTCTTCTTGCTTCAGCATTACTATTTTAGTTCCAGTACTTTTACTTTTAGCATTGTAGTTTATTTACAGCACTTTGACTTCTTCCTTAGCATTGTTGTTTTGTTTACAGGAATAAATTGGCCTTTGTTTATTTGTTTGTAGGTATTTGAAACCAGCATTTATAGGAGTTTGCTAGAGTTGGAGTCCTGTTTAGAGTTTATAGTTTAGTTGAGTGTTGATTTGAGTTGAGTTGAGTTGAGCTTTACACTTAGTGTTTTATTTGGAGTTTTAGTTAGAGTCTAGTTAAATTTTGGAGTGTTGTACTGTAGATGGTTTTTTAGTGCAAATATATGTTAATATTTTTTCTCTCTTCTTCTATTTTTTTATTGTATGTTATTTTAATTTATTACTTAATTAATTAAAAGAATTTTTAATTCATCATTCATCATTTTTTTATTTAATTAATTAACTAATTAATCAATTAGTTAAAAGAAATTTTATTATGTTTAATTAATCAATTAATTAGAAGAAATTTTAAATTAATCTATCAATCAATTGATTGATTAACTAATTGAGAGAAAATTATTTTATTTTATTTACTCACAATTTGCTCTCCAAAAATCTTTTTTTTAGAAAATCTAACAACCCCCAGCGTCCCCTCCTTGCTATGGGAGGTTGAGACGGCAGTTGTCGTTGGTTCTTCCCGGCCGGATCTAACATACGACGGTGCGATGCCTTCAATTTAATTTCTTTCCGGTCAGATCTAAGATACAACAACACAAGGTCATTGATTCAACCATTCCTGGACAAATCTAAGATGCAACAGCGCAGATCTTCAAATCAAGTACCTGTTTAAAATTTCATCTTTTCTCTTATTTTGTTTTATCATTATGTTTTATTATATATATTTCTTTAAGGTACACTTCCCTTATATACTTACAAGGGTTGTAGGTCTGTTGATCGGCCAAGTGGACTTAAAACTAAGGGAGAAGAATCAGACTCAAGCAATAAGCCATGAACGGGTACGCTGCCAGGTAGGCAGACGGTGAAGCATGAGATCGCTGTAGGCAGACAAGTTTCGGATCACGGTTTGGGGGGGTCGCACAGTCAGATCGAGCACGTGCTCGCATGCGGGTGTTCGCGCGAGCAAGCAGGGGGCGAGGCGGATTGTGGGCCAGAGCAATGCTCATGTCAGGGTGTTTGTGCAAGTGAGCAGGGAGCGAGGCGGATTACGGGCCGGAGCGGTGCTAACGTGCGAGTGTTCGTGGGAGCGAGCAGAGGGCGAGGCGGACGAACAAAACAAGCTGAACAGAAAATAATAAAAGTTTTTTTTATTCCGTTTCCAGTACTTTTGTATTAATTGAATAGACATGTCATTTCCGGAGAGATGCATCCGTTTTGCACCTCTTCAATTTTTTTGTTTCCTTATTTCTTTTTTTTTTAATTTTAATTTAGTCAACAATTGTAAATTAAACAAAAGAATTTATGGTTGCTTCTGATGATTTTTATTTATTTAAATGAGATTAGGAAGAGACAGAATAGACAATTCTTTCAAAATTACATCTTGGGGTGTCACAGAGGACAACTTGGATATTGAGTTATTCGATAGTACTTTCATTATCCAAATAAGTATCTTTAATTGAATTCCATATTTCTTGTCTTAGACATGAAATTTTGGCTGCTTTCATTTTTCATGGCATTAATGAGCTAGTTCATAACTATTTTATTTTCATATTGCCACAATCTAAATTGAATCATCTATTTTAGGAGGAATGGCTAAACCTGTTAGATAATTCATTAGTTTTTCACTTATAAATGTCATAATTAATTAGGCTTATTGCAGGTAGTTATTTTTTTCATTTTTAATTTGTGCTCAACGAGTAAAACATTTGAGAAGAAGCTTTCATGACTACGAATGAGGTCATGAATGATTCGTTCATGACTAGAGGTGGCGTTGGAGGAGAAACTTTTATTATATGTCATTATGTGCCATTGTAATTAATATGAGGGAATAATAAAATAAAATTTGAGATGGCGAGCCAAAAGAGAACTTGTGAGTTCGAAGAAAGGAGAGCTCTTGGCAAGTTCTAGGAGGCAAACACAAGGAGAAGTCTTCGATGATTTGCAAGATTAAATAGTAGTTGAAGCAGTAGGCAAAATTGTCGAAGTCAAATTAATTCACAAAGCAACAAGCAAAATCGAGACGTGTTCAAGTTGACACAACGAAAAAAATCATAGATCTCAAAGCAGATCATGAATCAGCTCTTGAGTGAATGAAATAACAATGTTGCGGGTGAGATCACAAGAAGCCAAAGGTTGACGAGTTCTTACAAAAAAAAAAAAAAATTCATGGTCACAACTAATTCGCAAGAGGTGAGACTTTGAGCAATTTGAAAAAATAGCTGCCTAATAAGAAGTCCTCATGTCGGCGAGTAACAGACTAAGAATCTCTTTCTACTACTAAGTTAAAAAGTAAGGCTGAGAAATGCAGAAGAAAACATAACTCTTATTGCTATATTCAAACTGCAGAACAGGTACATATTTATATTTAATAAACCATACAAATTACTAGTATTAAGATCAATGAATAATTAGCATAGAATTAATTCTTTCTTAATTTGGCATGGGTGGTCAAATATGGAAGAGCGAACAATAACGGATTGTTGAGGTAGACAATCATCCTGCAGTTGATTTAGTTAAGAGTACTCAGATTGCTGATGAGGATCTTACGTGGGCCATGATGGGTCTGTCGATATGTAATTTCCACATTGAAAATCTTAGATAAGCCTATAATTTTGAGTGAAATTGAAACGATATAATATTGATTAATTAAAATTCAAATATCAAAAAGTATGCATCTTTGGAGTCCCTGGTACCAAAACAGTCAGCGAAAGGCTATAAAAGTATTAAGAAATGACAAGTTATGCATTTCATCAATCAATGACTGACATTTCTTCTTTGGGTTTAAAGGTAATTCTTTATTCAATCACATCTCTACTTTTGACACATCTATTAATTTTCATAACCAGCACTATCATTTCAAAATATCAAAGAAATTGCAGACAATGAGTCGTCTCATTCCTCACTTTTTTGCTTTGCTTGGAATGGGGAAGTATTAAAAAAAACAACTTTAGATAAAATTTGACTTCATCAGAATTTTCTAGGAAAGTGACATTTCTTGTTAGCAACCAATAAATGATGCAGAGTCATTAAAATGACCATCACAATAATATTTTGAAATAACTAGGAATGAATAAAGCTTACTTTTCCATGTGGAGTAATAAAATCACCGGTTCTCCTTTTTTTGGTGGGAGGACATCAAAGTGCAATTGTCAATAAGATTGGTGTAAGCTAATGTGCTTTAACTCCGACCGAAGGCAAAAGAGGAAAAAACTCCCAACCACTAAGCCACAACTCTATCCACTTTCTAATGTTTCAAGTTTTAAGAAAAATTAGACTTCATATTCCTAAAAGAAAGTCATAACTAAACAAACAAACTTTAGAGCATACCTAGAAACTCGAATGAACAACATTAAAATTATGAAACTAGAACATCCTGAATAATCAAGATTTAGGAATCAGGAGAATTAACATGGTGAAAATGTTAACAAAGCCATAGCCTGGATAATGCTTCCTCTACCTTAAATCCCAAAGATAATTCATCAACGAGGAAAAAGTTACGAACGGAGTACAGAAAGAAGGGTTCTTAGCATGCAATATAAAGGCAAACAAAACCATAGCCAACTACTAAACAGGTTAGCGAAGGTATGATAAAATCATCTATAAGAGCTTAAGTTACAGAACATACATAAATTAAGGACTATGTTAAAAGAGATATGGGTGTAGAGAAAAAAATTCATAACAACAATGGAAAGGAAAACAAAAGGACAAAGTAGGCAGACCTGTTGGCTATTATTATCCTTCAAAGAATTCAGAGAATGGTTAGACTGTTGCAATGGAGCCATGTATGGCATAGATTGCCCAGATTGAGGCAGAAAATGTCCATTCATCCTACCCCTGTTTTGCCTTTGTTGTCTAGGAGTATTAGGAATCTGCAAAAAGCGGATGTTAGCATAATCAATTCAAGCAGAAGCTAAAGGAAATTGCAGACAAACTTAAAAGCAAATCCCTTATCATTCACGAATAAATAAATACCAATTAAGGAGAACAAAACAAGAAAGCCTTACAATTGGAAGCGGCATTGGCTGAAAAGTTGGCCTAGATGGGGGAACAAATCCACTTGGCCGCCATCCTGGTCTCAGCCCAAAAGGTTGATATACAATACCTTGTCGGGCAGAAATTTGTGGCATAACTCCCGGAGGGCTATAGTAAAGTGTGGGATAAACAGTAGGAACTACAGCGGTTGCTGAACCAGCCAAACCATTCATTCTTTGGGCATACTGAAGACGCAACTGTTCTGCTCTTTCCTCTTTCCTTTGGGCAATTGCAACATATAAAGGTTTTCCATGGAACATGCTTCCTGAATGAAATACTTACTGATTTGTTTATGTTTGTCAAGCACAAGATATGGCAAACATGATTTGAAAGAAGATTGAATTACCATGAAGAGTATTCACTGCATTAGAAGCCTCCTCTGGAGTAGTATAACAAACAAACCCGAAACCTTTACTGTTTCCTTTCTCATCATGCATAACTTTTGCCGAGGCAATAGTACCGCATTTACTGAAATGCTCCCACAGAGCATTGTCATCAACACAATCATCAATGTTCTTAATATACAGATTTGAAGCCTGAAAAAGAATGGCATTGCCATAATTTTCTCTAAGAAAACATAGAGAGGCACTAAGGGATAAATACAAGATGAATTACCATATTATTTCTAATCCGTTCATTCCGTTTGTCCTCGAACGTATGCCGCAAAATTTGTAGTCGCTCATCCTTCTTTTGGGCCCTTGCAACATATAGTTTCTTTGATCCTAAACAGAAATATTCACAGGCAACAAACAATCAAACACAATTTGATATCTAGTCATAATTCAGGAAACTTGATTTCGAATATCGGTAGATATATGAAAAGTCAAAGAGCATACCCAGCTGAAGTCCATTCATTGCCTCCATTGCCTTTTTAGCACCCTCAGGGTTTTCAAAGTTTACAAAACCAAATCCTCTTGAGTTTCCTGCTTCATCCTTTGCAATCTTCACATTAAAGATTTTTCCATACTCAGAAAACTTTAGTTCAATAAGTTCTTCCGTTATATCCTGATCCAAGTTTTTCATGTACAGGTTCGTATACTGGGCTTCAAGATTGCAGGGAATCCGCTCACTCTTTTTTATGAACTTATTCACAAAGCTGCATTATTGCCCACGAACAGTAATTGAAAAAAAATTATTTTGATCATAGGTTGCATACTAAGAAAACACTACGATAAAGAAGATCACGAGCATATGATAAAATAGAAGACGGATAATTTTAACTGGTGATGCTTAGAATGATAAACAGTAAAGATATACATGGGTTGCATTTTATGAAAATGGTAGGTGCAGATACAAGAGAAGAGATAGTTACATACAGTTTCTTGCCATCAACTGTCGTACCATTCAGATTTTCTATGGCAGCATTTGCAGAATCTTGCGAATCAAACTGGACAAATCCATAACCTTTGCTCTTTCCATCCTGCAAAGCCACTTTGCTGGACAAGATAGTCCCGAATTTCCCAAACATAGCTTGAAGTTTCAAATTGTCAATGGATCCACTTAGGTTCTAAATACAAGACTAAATATCAATATAAAAAATCCACAGCACATTCAAAGCAGTTAATCATTAATCAGAGAACAACTTAATAGGATATGGTACATGAGCGTACCTTCACAAATATATTTCCAACCCCGCTGTTCCTAGCAACTGGATCCTTGTGTGACCACATAATCCTAATGGGCTTCCCACACAAAACACTGTACTTTAATTTCTCAATAGCATTTTCAGCTGCAAGAAACAAACAAAAAAAAAAAAGAATCAAAGGAAAACTAAAATCAAAGCAAATCTAGCGATAATGTAAAGTGGAGGGTAATTCTTTTATCGGCTCATCTTAGAATCAAGCATTCATGATAACAATAAATATATATGAGAAAGATGAGCCGATACAAGAATTACCCTCCACTTTTATCTTATTTTTTGGTGTGAATTATGCAATGAAAACACAGAAAACGGTGTAGGGATGCTCTGAAAAAATTGCAACACTCTTAATAATCCGAGAGACGCATAACTAAGGAAAGCAATGCGATGCAATGAATATAAGTCCAAAGCAAGCACCAAATAACAGGAAAAGCATTTCACATTCGCGTCAAACAGACCCAGAAAAGAAACTAAAATATTGAGCAAGAAACGCCATCAACATGTCCATAAAATCTATAACCAATATGCCTTAATTCAACCTATAGAAACGCATAAATGTATACAAGAACAGCCCACACAAAGATACAAGAAGCAATGCGAATAGAACCAGAGTCCGTCAGCATCTTACCATCCTGCTCAGACATATAATTGACATAACCGTAGCCAAGCGAGCACCCGGAGGCGGAATCCCGGCAGACGCGAACAGAAGCGACATCACCAATGGTGGAGAAAAGCTCGAAGAGGTTTGGATCAGTGACATCCTGGTGTAGGTCCCCAATGTACAGTGCGGGAACCGGCGAAACCGCCGCCGCCACCGCAGTCGCCGTTGTATCCGTCGCCATTACAAGTAGAGTTAGGGTTTCTCTGCCGACGATCGATTCAGAGTCGAAGAAGAAAGGAGGAATACAAGAACAAGAAGAGGAAGTGATGAGGAACCGATTGCATGAGCGCGGGAGTTCTTTCTTCTCTGGTAAGAGATTATTAATATAGGGAGGTTGGGAAAAGAAGCCAGGGGCCGATGCGACCTCGTCCACCTCACCCACGGTATTTTCTCTCTCTACTTTGTCTAATATAGTAATGTATCAGCAGGCTCTTAATGTCTCTCTCTCTCTCTCTCTCTAGCCCCAAAGGGGTTTCTCTAACATCAGGCTCAGTCACGATGGAGCTCTTATGGCCCACAAGACCTCCCGGCGGAGCGAAAGTTCGGTCATCCTTTGAGGATTTCGGCTTACTGTTTTAATGTTGCAAGTTTTGACCATGTCCTAACTATGGATTAGTAGTTATGCTTAGCGTAACCGCCTGCCACATTCGTTGTTCCTTTGAGAGGAATTTGTTGGCCTTTCGCACGTATGGCTGGACACTGTTGCTATTGCGTCAATTTGAGTGATTTTTTAAAAGGTTTATTTTTCATAATATATAATTTATTTAATTATGATAAGGAGTACTTTTTTAAAATTATATGATGGTTGTTATATATTAGAAAATTTGTAATGACAGAAGTTTTTTATATCTTAATTTTATATAACACTAATAAAAGTTGTGAGAGACTAATATTTTTATATAAAAAATTCAAAAAACGAAAACTGCTAGGTGTGGTAGATTAAAATGTTTCTATTAGTATATGTCATGATATTAATATGTAACCAAAAATTATCTTGATCAAGCACAAATCTTGAGGCACATTTAAGTTGTCAACTTACAAAATTAACTACATGGTCATCCAAATTCTAATTTCAACAAACTTATGATCAAATTGAATATCTCAGTGAGACGAACCCAACGACACAAAAATGGGTCCAATCAAGATGAAATGGGCTCAAACCAAAGGATTAGAGCATATTTGGAAGTTTCAAAGTATTAATTGGATGACAAAATGATATCTAAATATGACATACTTATAATCGAATAAAGCGGCTCAGCAAGGCGAATCTAATGAGCCTAAGATTGCTTCATTCTGATATTACTAAGATGCTTAAATGCTTGAGGAACGATCTATGATGAAGGGAATCAATATGTGTTGTCCGATGAAGCACTCTAAATTTACCTTACATCTTCTCCATATTCACGAGACTTATCACTCTCAAAATCTATAAATACATGCCCTCTTTCCACATGAAAGGGGGATTGGATCTTTGGAGGCTTAGATCCTGAGTAAAATACTTAAGAGAGCTCTGAGGCTTAAAGAATCTCACGGCTCCACCTTGGTACCACCGCCGATGAACTCTTGCCACCAGACCACCTTTACCCGACCATCGCCATTGAACATCTATCTGACAGCTACCGAGTAAAACCCAAAATTTTTCAGGTATGAAATTTAAAATGTAATTTAAATTTATCTCAAAATTTATTCTAAAAAGTTTAATGTGAAATTCATATTAAATTAATATTAACAGTTGAATTGTTGTTTAATAATTATGGACAATTATTTTAAGAAAGAAGTTAAATTAAATTAAATATATCCTATTTCCTATTAACAGCTTTTTAGTATAAAAATTTTAATTTTTGTATTAAAAAGCCGCTTCAAGAAGCAGAAAGAAAGTTGTCCCAAACGAAGCCTAAGTTTATTCCTTATCTACTCTATCATGTAAGCCAACAGATAAATTATCGGGTGAAGGACTGTAGGAGAATTCTAGTGTAGGCAGTGGAATTCGGTACAGTTCCTCAAGGCTGTAGAGGAATTCGTAGAATCTACTGTAGGAATGTTCGGGTGATCTGAAGGTGTTATCGCATTGAGCATCAAAAATTTCTGTAGAGTTCGGCTGTGGAACAGTAAATTTAAGTGAAGGGGAGCAACGGCAGTGGGAGAGAAAGAATGTTTGAGGATTAGTAAATTTCAGAAGTTTGATTTTGTTTAATAATAGAATTTAGTTAATATGACAGTTGTTATCTTAATGTAGAATCTTTATCCTGTAAAGAAAATTAACAAAGAAGGGAAGAAGAAAATTTAAGGAAGAGGAAATCAAGGTGAGCAATTTGGTATATGCATAGTTATTGTATGGATTTCCAAACAATAGTGAAGGTCTTTAAAAATGTTATAACTTATTGTGTCATAGGTATCATTGATTATATGCAGAGAGAAAGTTTCGAGATAAATGATTATATATATGAATCAGTTTTTATACAATTTAATTGAGTAACAAATTTTAGTATTTATAAGATTAGAGAGATACATTATAGGTGACTTACAATCGACAAGAGTACGAAATAGAGAATTGAAGGAGACATCTCGACAAAAAAGTAAGTAATGCAAAATTTTAATTAAAGAGTATATAGTATCATCATAAACATGTTCATTAAATTTTAATGACAATTTATAAAGACAGTCGTTAAAGTAGATGATTTTATATTTTGTATATAACAGTTAAGTATTCATGTATAAGCAATCACTTGTAAATTTTAAGGAATCAGATTTAGAGTAAAGTGTAAAATGAGTATTTAAAGATTTTTCTAGTTGGAAATATCATGGAATGAAATTTTATTCTTAATATATGGCATACATAATTTCTTTATACAAATGGTATAGCAAAAATATCATTATGAAAGCATGTGGAAAGTAAGAACTCTGAATATGTGAAGTGCAGTGAATATCAATTTAAAGTTAAGTTTGGTTATAAAATGATGTATAACTTACAATTGCAGGTGGGGCAAAAGGGTCCCCATGTATGACACTGCATTGTAAGTGAGGTAAAAGGGACTCTAAAGAATATGATACATGCATAGTAGGTGGGGCAAAAGAGACCCCTAAAGAGGCAAAATGGACCTCTATGTAATTTAATAACGATAATGTCAAGTTTATCTGGGCTCCATTGAATAGTTTTATGAAAGTATAATCAAATCTTTTAAAGACTAAAATTAATATTCAGTATAGACTTCATATAAAGTAAAGATTTATACCAAATGTGATTTTATTTTGAATTATAAATAATATCAAGTTGTTTTATTTATAATTTTAATGTAGTGAATTTTATAATCATGTAATTTAATGGTTATTTAAATTACATAACTTATTGAACCTCATAGCTCACCAGCGCTCTTCTTACTGACTGTTGTTATAAGAAAATGAAAGAAAAAGATCGTTGTAGATTAAATTATAAGTTATTTCATCTTTTATGCTAATGTTTATTTTTATTTGTGAGTCTATATTTGAGGTATGTAGATAGTTCAGTGGTGTAATATTTAAAATTTTATTAGTGGCCATGTAAATATTTGTTTGATGTAATAGGATTTATTAAATGTTTTCATTTATATAATAAAAGAAATATTATTGAATGATTTATATAAATATTGAAGAAAGGTATCATATGTTATGAATGATGAATAATGTTATGTTTAATTTGAGTGATACTCTACGATACTGTTAAGGGGTATTGTGGGTTTTACATACCGTTGGGCCTTCGTTTAACCAACGTCGCTTGCCGATTACAATCCCTTCGACCTATGTTGCCCGTCGACTATGATACCTCCGACCACCGTCGCTCGCCCACTACAGTCCCTCCTATCACAACCCAACATGATTCTTATTATAATGAGTTGTAACAAGTAAATCCCAAGATCTAGTTTGAAATATTTCAGATTCTCTTTCAATATTCATTTTTATAAATAATAGACTACAAAACTGCTAAAATATCTAAATACTGAAAATAAACTCATCCATAAGATTTCTTTCATTTTATCAAATGTATATCTTGCGGACTCAAAAATACGCGGCGATAGAGTTTAAATTTCCGTCTCAGCGTTGTACGTATATCCAGCACACAAACAGAAGAATGAAAGAACACCAGGATTTTTACGTGGAAAGCCCTGAAAAAGGGAAAAACCACGGGGCCACGCCCAATTGAAAAAGTTCCACTAGTGTTGTATGAAATACACGAGACTGATTCGTCCTTTAGATTCAGGACGATCAGATTACAATGAGTATCGGTTACAAGGCCAAGCAGAGTTCCGACGTCACTCGGGTGTCCGACAGAATTCCGGCGTCACTTGGAAAGAAGTCTGGCGTCACTCGGGCGTCGGGTAGAATTCTGGCGTCGGGCAGAATTCTGATGTTGCTCCGGCGTAGGGCAGAGCTCCAGCGTCCCTCGGGCGCCCGATGGTGCCTCTGTGGTGTTCCGGTGAAGTTCCGGCGGTGGTCGAGGAGGAGTTGTTCCCTCCTAGACTTCTCTTCTCTTCTTCTTCTCTTCTTCTCTTCTTGGCTTGGGTCCCCTCTTAAGAAAAATGAGGGGCTATTTATAATTTTTTCTGGAGTGGCATAGCCCATAAATATGTGAGGGATCACGGGCAAATAAGGAGTGATCCGAATGAACGGCTGATATTGAATCCCTTGATCGTGAACCGTTTATTGAGCATCTTAAGGTCTTAATGGTATCATAATTCTACGATCTTGGGCTCGTTGGATTCGTCTCATCGAGCCGCTCGATTCGACTATAAGCTCGTCAAAATCGGAGACCGTTTGGTAACACAAATTGTTGTTCGATGCTTCCAACAGCGCTTCGGGTACTTGATTTGGACTCGTTTGGGCTCGGATTGAGTCGAATTTGGTGTTGTTGGATTCGTATTTCCGAGACGCTCAGTTCGACTATAAGCTTGCTGAAATCAGAGTTTAAATGGTCTCCAAATTAATTTTTGAAGTTTCCAACTTGAGTTTTTCCTCGAGATTCATGCCCGATCAAGATAATTTTTTGGTGATATATCAATTGCCCCCCTATTTTTGGACGTCGAACCTCCACGAGTCTGAAAATACTTATTCCGGTATTTTATATTGGCCGAATTGCAAAAAATTGCGTTCAAAAAGATAAAATTTTCCTCAAACTCAATTGTAGAGGCCTCGTTGAGCTCCGAAAGTGTCAAAATTGAGTCCAGAACGTCGAAAACCGTGTCCGGGGACCCCAAAAATGTCGAATTTGGACCGTCCGGGCCCAAAATAGGAGCCCGGCAACGCATAGGCAGCCGCCACCGTCGGCGCCTGCGCGGGAGCGCGCGCAAGAGGTGCGCCCCTTGGGGCGCGCGCAAGTTGCCCCCCTATATATATATATATATATATATATATATATATATATATATATATTTTAAAGTGGGGCCCACATGGAATTTCCAAACCCAAAAAATTTCAAAATATTCCGAAAAAATTCCGAAAAATTCAAACTTTCTTCTAGAAGCCCTGTCCCTCCAAATTTCAAATATTTTCCCCCTCTTTTCTTCACATTTCCCTCTCTTTTTCTCCCTCTTTTCAGCTTATAAATACCCCCTTTGGGGTAATGAGAATTTGCACCACATCTCCCTCTCCCCCTGGCTTTCTAGCTTTTGGCATTCTGAGGCTTTCCGCCGTTTTTAAGTAGGTGACTTTCCCTACTTGATCTGGCGCCCCTCCTTTTGCGCAGAAGTTAGCGGCTTTCCCCCTTCCTCTCTCCAATTTTTCTCCATTTTTCTTCCTACTTCGGAGGCTTTTCGCAATCTTTCGTATGTGATTTTCCCTACTTAGATTTGTGCCCCTCTTTAGTAAAGGAAGCAAAATGGGTGATCCTGCATCCTCAAAAAATCCTTCAGAAGACCGTCCTGCGCAACGATCTGAAATTTCAAAGAGGACCCAAAAGGCGCCGAAGGCTGACGATGTGATTTCCACCGTCATTGAGGACTCTTTCATCTCATTTAGGAAAAAATTTCATTTTCCTAATAATTTGGTGATGAATGTGCCGGCCAGAACTGATCGTGTCTGCTTCCCTCCCCCGGGATATGTGACGGTGTATGAATTTAATCTGCGAGCGGGACTACGATTTCCTCCTTCTTCCGAACTGATCGACATTCTGACGATTTGTGGGGTATGCTTGTCTCAATTTTCCTACAGAGCCATGTCGATCATGATGGGTCTGATTGTGCTTTTTAGAGACCGTGGAGTGGTACTTTCCTAAGAGTGCCTTTCTCGGATGGGGCGTCTCTTTAGCGACGCGCAGGGACGTATTTCATTCAGGTCCAAGTGGTTGGACATCCACACTCGAGACCCCTCGAAATGTTGGATCAGCAACTTCTTTTATGTGCAGAATGATTGGGGTCTTCAGGAGAAATGGGGGAAGTTGAAAGAGCTACTTGTCCCCCTTCACATTGGAGCAGAAGATTTGCTGAGGATACTCAAGCTCCCTGATTTAGATGCTCTACACTACGAAGTGCGTTACTTGAGTAGATACATAGATGAAGAGTACTTGTTCAAGGTTAGATTATCTACTCAAGCAGGGAGATCACATGCTCAAATGTTGAAGAAGTCTGCTAGAGTCCCAGAAGTGGTTCCCCAAAAGCACCACTCCAAGCGACCAGGGAGCGAGGAAGGTTTGCAGGCATCGAGGAAGAAGAGGGCAGATGAGGTTTTGACAGTTGTTAGCAAAGGTCCCCGAGCTTCTCCATCCAAGTCATATATTCCAGAAGATGTGTTGAACAATCAGTGCATCGGCCGCCGACGGGCTGAGGAGTTGGTGAGTTCTCCTTTACTTCTTCTCCTTTTTTTACATTTCTTAAGGAATATATTTCTGATATTTTCTTGTCTCAGTATTCTGATTTCAAGCTTGAGATGACCAAGACTCTGAACGATTGGAACAAAGAATTTGTGAAGGTTAAATATCTTTAGGGAGAGTACAAGAAGAAATATGACAGTAAAGTGAAGGAGATGAAGGTGGTAGAGGATCAGCTTGAGGGGTGTAGAGCAGAGTTGGCCAACAAGATCACTTCAGTCTCTTCTTAGAATGAACGGATGGATCATCTATATATAGAGTTGGTGGAGGCACAGGCGACGATCAAGCAGCAGGAAAAGACTCAGCAAGTCCTTGAGGATGAGAATGAGAGGCTTCAGAGTGTACTGTCCGAGAAGGAGGCCCAGCAGTTGCCGTCAGCAGTTATTGAAGAGTTCAAGAAATCTTATGCTTTCAAGATCATCATTGAGGACCACATTCAGGAAGCTCGCAGTCATATTTATGATGTGGAGGTGAAGGCCTTGGAGGCAGAGTGCGCAGAGGATGACTTCATCAGGGGCTTCATGAAGGGTGTTCGGATAGTACATCGCAAGACTGGAGCGAAGATCGAGGGGTTGACTCCTAGCCAGGCTTCTGGTGATGCTTCTTCAGACTCTGGTGGTGAAGAGCTGGATAGTGAGTTGCAGCGAGCTTTTGCCTTGGAGGAGGACGAGGATGATGTTGAGATTCTACAGGATGTCTTTGATGTGGTTTTGTATCACTTTGCTTTCTTTCTAGTGATTGTATGTATGCTCGATGTCGTTGTTTCTATTTGGTGTACTCGATGTTCAGTGATATATAAAGAAGTTGTTGATGTTCTTTTCTCACATGCGAATGAAATTCACTTAGTTTTACTTCAGTTTGAATTTTAGTGAGCTCTCTTTTGACTTGAACAAATATGAGATATCTATTTTTAAATGTTTTAACCTATCCGGGGTGAAAGCATTTGCTTGGTGACATTAACCTGTTTGGAAAAGGTCAGATCAAGTCCTTTTGGGATCAAATGATTTTGATATCAAGATATCCTCCTAGGATATTTGACCTATCCGAGATTGTTAGTCAAAGCCTTTGCTTGATGACATTAACCTGTGTGGAAGAGGTCGGATCAAATCCCCCTGGGGTTGATCATTTAGTGATTGAGATACAATATAGATTATGTATTTCTCGAATCACAGAAAAAGAGTTTGGAGAGAAGAAACAATAGCACGACAAAGTGAATATCATATTGCTTTGTAATATGCGATATCAGTTTCCTAGAATAACTTAGGGATACAAGAAAAAAGTTCTTCTATAATCAACACATAAGGGATGTACGAAAAACTTTATAACACGACTATAGGAGAAGATAAAATATAAGACAAACATAATACATAGACAGATAGCAGTATCAACTCCTACTGATAATATTTGCGAAGATTACCCACATTCCAGGTTCGGGGAAGCATTTTTCCACCATCATCCTTCAGTTTGAAGGTTCCAGGCTTGACCATACCCGCTACCAAATAAGGACCCTCCCAGAGGGGGGAGAGCTTATTACGCTGAGGGCCTTTTCCAGCGGCTTCAATGCTTCGTAGTACTAAGTCTCCAATGGTGATAGGGCGAGGCTTGACCCTTCGATTATAGTGACGGGCGATTCTTTGGTGGTATGCAACGGTTCTGAGTGAGGCTTCATCTCTTACTTCTGGGAGGATATCCAAATTTGTTCTGAGCATTTCCTCATTGTTATTGAAGTCAAAAGTCTGAACTCTATAGCTAGGAACTTCGATATCAACCGGTATGACTGCTTCTGTACCAAAGCAAAGGTTATATGGGGTTTCCCCTGTAGGAGTTCTGGAGGTGGTCCGATAAGCCCAGAGGACATTGGGGAGTTCTTCGGCCCATTGCCCCCCAGCCTTCCCCAGGCGTGTCTTCAGCCCTTTCAGAATTGTTCGATTTGTAACCTCTGTTTGCCCATTAGCTTGAGGATGGGCAACAGCTGTGTGAACGAGCTGAATATGAAAATCCTTACAAAATAATGTAAAGATCTTCCCGGTGAACTGCGTCCCGTTATCAGTGATGATTTTCGCAGGAATGCCAAAGCGACATATTATGTTTTTTCATAAGAATTGCTTGGCATTTGCTTCAGTAATCTTCGCCAAAGGTTCTGCCTCTACCCATTTGGTGAAGTAATCTACAGCCAGAATAATAAATTTTCGCTGTCCAGTGGCTATAGGAAAAGGTCCCATTATATCAATTCCCCATTGGGCAAAAGGTCAGGGGCTTTGAAGGGATGCAAACTCCAGAGCGGGTGTATGAGTGAGGTTGGAATGCAGTTGACAGCTTTCGCACTTTTGTGTGAACTCAAGTGCGTCCTGTTTCATTGTAGGCCAATAGAATCCCTATCTCATAATCTTGTAAGCTAACGCTCTTCCTCCCAAATGTTCTCCACATACTCCTGAATGAACTTCTCGAAGTGCATAATCAGCTTCTGATGGTGGGAGACACTTGAGGTACAGCCCAAGGAAGGAGCGCTTATACAACTCGTTACCGATAATGGTGAAATTTGCGACTTGTCTACGAAGTCGTATTGCAGCCATAGGTTCTTCAGGTAGCACTCCATCTTTCAGAAAAGATAAGATGGGTTCGATCCAAGATATCTCTCTTGGTTCGTCAATTGATTGTATGACCCACGGACCCTGAATACTTGGAAAGTGGATCTCCTCGATACACCTTCTCTTATAAATATCCCCCATTATTGATGTAGTAAGTTTTGAAAGAGCGTCTGCTCTCGCATTTTGTTCTCGGAGGATATGTATGATTTGATGCTCTCCTATATGGGCCAATAGTAGCTTCACAATGCTACAATATTGAGCCAGTTGTGGGTTGTGAATATCAAAATCTCCCTCCACCTGAGAGGCGACTAGTTGGGAATCAGTGTGGGCTATTAGGTTCTGGACTTCAGAGTCAATTGCTAGTCTCAATCCAGTAATAAGGGCCTCGTATTCGGCTATGTTATTGGTTGCTGGGAATTTGAGTCGGAGCCCGTACTCAAGGGTAACTCTCTGCGGAGATATTAATAAAATTTCAGCCCCAGCCCCAGCCCCGGAACTTCCTGAAGCTCCATCGACGTACAACGTCCAGCATGGAGAAGAAGGTGAAGCACTCGGTTGTACATCAGATACCGGAACGGTGCATTCAACTATGAAATCTGCTAGTGCTTGAGATTTAATATCGGGCCTAGGCAAGTAGTGGATATCAAATTCTCCCAGTTCTACATACCACCTAACAAGCCTGCCTGATGCTTCTGGCTTCTGTAGAATGCTTTTTAGCGGCAGATTCGTGTAAACCCCAATTGAATGGGCTTGAAAGTAAGGGCGTAGTTTTCTGGCGGAATAAACTAACGCCAATGATGTCTTATCTGCCAAAGGATAACATCCATCTACTTCAGATAAAATCTTACTAACATAGTAGATATGACGTTGTATAGCATTTTCTTCTCGGACCAGAACCGAACTAATGGCTTGGATAGATACAGCCATATACAAATATAATCGCTCTCCTGGTATTGGTTTAGAAAGTAGTGGCGGGGATGCCAAATACTTTCGTAATTGTTCGAAGGCTTCTTGACATTCATCTGTCCATTGAAACCCGGAGCTACGAGCACCTCTAAGTATCTTGAAGAAGGGAAGATATTTGTCTCCTGAACGTGCCAGGAAACGAGATAGTGCCGCAATTCTCCCATTCAGCCTTTGGACCTCCTTGATGTTCTTTGGCGGCACCATGTCCCTTAGTGCCTTGATCTTCTCCGGATTAGCTTCGATTCCTCTATGGGTTACCATAAACCCTAAAAACTTTCCAGAAGCGACTCCAAAAGCACATTTAGCGGGGTTGAGTCGCATATTGTAATGCCTCAATAAGTGGAAATATTGTTTTAGGTCAGAGATATGTTGGGTTTTTTCAAGACTTTTTACCAACATATCGTCCACGTACACCTCCATAGTACGTCCAATAAGGCTTTTGAAAACCTTATTCATGAGACGCTGATAAGTTGCTCCAGCATTTTTGAGCCCGAAGGGCATCACCCGGTAGCAGTACAATCCTTTGTCTGTTTGAAAAGTTGTTACTTCTTCATCAGCGGGATTCATTTTTATTTGATTATAGCCGGAGTAAGCATCCATAAAGCTCAACATCTGATGACCAGAGGTGGTATCAACTAACTGGTCGATGCGAGGGAGCGGAAAACTATCCTTTGGGCAAGCTTTGTTGAGATCAGTGTAATCTATACACATTCTCCAAGCTCCACTCCCCTTCCGTACCATGACAACATTTGCTAACCAAGTAGGATAGTGCACCTCTCGTACGAATCCGGCTTCTAAAAGTTTATCTACTTCTTGTTCAATTGCTTGCTGGCGATCTGGTGCAAAGTTTTTCTTCTTCTGGATAATCGGTTTGCACGTTGGATTGACTTTAAGGGAGTGAACGATCACTTCGGGGCAGGCATATCTGCTGGACTCCATGCAAAAATATCATGATTTTCCCATAGAAAAGCTGTAAAGTTTTTCTTCTCATCATCTGAGAGAAGTGATCCAATTCGCACTGTCTTTGAAGGATGCTCTTCAGATATAGATACAGTAGTAAGGTCTTCCACAGGGGAAGCTCTCTGAGGAATATCTTCGCTCCGCAGATCAAAGTCCTCGATGCTCAGGGTAATCGTTGGACGAGACTTGATCTGCCTAAGATAGCAGGTTTGCGCTATTGGCTGATCTTTGCATACTACACCGACTCCTGATGGGGTATGAAACTTCAGCTTGAGGTGAGGGATGGATGCGATGATCCCAAAAATTGACTGGAGCGGCCTCCCAAAGATGGCGTTATAAGCTGATTCTGACTTTACCACGATGAATTGAATGGAGTGTGTAGTCTGTCGAGGAAATTCTCCAAGTACTACCAGGAGATTGATTATTCCTTCTGCTTGTACAGGTCGATTATCAAATCCATATAAAGGACCTGCAGCAGGTTGAAGTTTTTCTCTTGAGAGACCCATGTTGAGAAAAGTATAGTAGAACAGGACATCTACGGAGCTTCCGTTGTCCACAAGAATTCTTTTTATATTGTAACACGGGTCACCTATGTCTGTATTTATGACAAGCGGATCTTGATGGGGGGTTTACTCCTTCCAGGTCGGAATCATCAAATGTGATGGAATGATCGATACGAGCCTTTTTTGGAGTTGGGTTTTCTTCCACAGTCAAAAAGACTTGATCGGATAGTAAGGGGCCTCCGGCGATTGTTTCAATTTCGCCCATCGTTATCCGGTTATTCACTGGTTGTCTTTGTGATTGATTCTGCCCCCTAGTGGGACGAGCTTCTTCTCGGGTAGGTGGATTCCCAATAAACTGTCGAAGATAGCCCTGGCGGATGAGTCTTTCGATCTCCTCCTTAAGTTGCCTACAGGATTCAGTAGTGTGGCCACGACTCGATGAAAGTGGCAGTACTGATCTTGGTTTCCTGTATTCGGCTTCAAAGGATGCGGCCACTTCACTTTGTCCTGATCTTGAATCGCCATCAACACGTTTGCTCGAGATGTGTTGAGCGGAGTGTACTCCTTCTCCTGTCGGGGTTCTCGCCGTGGCAATGGGGGTCTAGGAGGTAGATTGCTCTTGCCTTTCTTTTTTCGTTGTGATGATGGATTATCCACATCAGGTGCACCCTTGCGTTTCCCAGTGGGTTGCTCGAACTATTTTCTATGAGCGTTTATTACCTCATCTGTCGATATCTGTGCTTCCACACGATGGATCAGATCGGCATATGAATGAACAGTATCGCGCATGAGTTCCGAATAGAAGGGGCCAGGACGAAGTCCTCCAAGAAAGACCCCTCTGAGCAATTCTGGGTCTACTCATGGGATTTGTCGAGCCTTGATAGAAAACCGTTGAAAGTACTCTTTCAACGATTCTCCCTCATTTTGACGGATCCCGGAAAGGTGAGAAGAATCCTTAGCGATTCTTCTGTTGGCTACAAACTGTTCTGCAAATACTTTGGCCAATTTGACAAATGTGGGGATCGTTCCGGCTAGAAGTGAATAGAACCATGTTCGAGCTTGTCCTTTAAGAGTGGCAGGGAAAACCTGGCAAAGGAGCGCGTCTGAGGCTTGTTGAATATGCATGATGGTCCTGTAATGGTCAATGTGTTCATACGGGTCGGATGTCCCATCGTAGGATTCGATGCTTGGCAGCTTAAAGCCAGCCGGAATAGGATGTTGAAGAATGGCTTCCGTCAGGGGTGACGATTCCTGGAAGTCCCACTGACGAAGAGGTTGCCTTACGCCTCCTGTAGGGAACTCCTCCCGGACCAATCGTCGCAGTTCGTGGCGTAGGGCATTGCGAGGGAGCTCAGCAATGTGAGGTTAGGCTAGCTCCTCAGGGAGGTCTTGAGGAAGGCGAGATTGCCGACCTGAAGAATGGGTAGAACTTGCTATATTAGCCAGTTCATTATCTTGATGCGACTGTGAACGCCTCCTGAGTGGAGGAAGGGGAATCTCGTCTTGAAGATGTTCGATTTGAACAGCTTCGACACGTGGTGGATCTCGAGGGAGAAGAACCTCCTCTTGAGGTGCTAGGGTCGGTTGTCGAGTCTCTCGCAAGAGTTGTAGGATCTCGTTTTGAGATTCTTCCATCTTTCGAATTCTCTCTTCTAGGGAGGGTCCCGAGGTCCCTTCTCCAGGTGCGTTTTGCCCCCTGAGGTATAAAGAGACAGATATCGGGCGTCTATGATTCATAGACTGATTTTTGGATTGGTGGGAGTTAGAGCGAGAAGTCCCAATGATACGACTGCTGTGCCTGTTGACCATCGTAGCAATACTTGAAGTTGTGGAATAGATTTCTCACAGACGGCGCCAAACTGTTGCAGACTCAAATATACGCGGCGATAGAGTTTAAATTTCTGTCTCAGCGTTGTACGTATATCCAACACACAAACAGAAGAATGAAAGAACACCAGGATTTTTACGTGGAAAGCCCTGAAAAAGGGAAAAACCACGGGGCCACGCCTAATTGAAAAAGTTCCACTAGTGTTGTATGAAATACACGAGATTGATTCGTCCTTTAGATTCAGGATGATCAGATTACAATGAGTATCGGTTACAAGGCCAAGCAGAGTTCCGACGTCACTCGGGTGTCCGGCAGAATTCCGGCGTCACTTGGAAAGAAGTCTAGCGTCACTCGGGCGTCGGGTAGAATTCTGGCGTCGGGCATAATTTCGATGTTTCTCCGGCATAGGGCAGAGCTCTGGCGTCCCTCGGGCGCCCGATAGTGCCTCCGTGGTGTTCCGGCGGAGTTCCGGTGAAGTTCCGGCGGTGGTCGAGGAGCTGTTCCCTCCTAGACTTCTATTCTCTTCTTCTTCTCTTCTTGGTGTTGACCTCATTTTTGTATGAGCTCAGTAGGACCGACCCAGACTTTAGGATCTTTCCAATCCTTAGGATCAATCTTAACCCTAGGATCAATCTGATCTTAGACCAATCCAGACTTTAAGATCAATCCAAATTCAAATCAATCATGACCCCAGATCAATACAATTTAGGACAAATCTAGATTCTAGGATTCTCCTAGACTTCAAACCCTAGGATCTATTCTAGACCCTAGGATTCTACCCGACTCTAGATCATATGATCCTCTTAGACCCTAGGATTCTCCTAGATCTATCTAGAGCTTAGGATTCTCCTAGATCCTAAGACTATTCTAGATCCCAGGCCCTAGGACTTCTAAACCCTAGGATCTTCCTAGAAATCAAACTTTAGGATCTACTCTAAATCCTAAGATCCTTCTAGATCTTGAATCTTAGGATTCCTAGATCTTAGGATCCTTCTAGATTATAGGATTCTTCCAGACCCCAGATCCTAGGATTTCCCTAGGACTTCTAGATTCTAGAATCTTCCCAGACTCCAGTCCCTAGGATCTGTTCTAGACCCTAGGATTTCCCTTAAGCTTATTTGGACCCTAGGACCTATTTTAAACCTTAGGATTCTTCTAGATCAATCCAAGCTTCAATTCAATCTAGACTTAATTCAAATCCTATCATTCAAGCTCAAAATCCAATTCAAAACCAGATTTCCAGATTCAAATCCAAGGCCAAAGGTCTAAGTCCTGAAAGCCTTTTTCAGCAAATCTTTGAATATTTCAAAACCCTATCAAATGACCTCTGATTCAAGATCTGTCAGTTCCACACTGATGTGACATGTCTCTAGAGGTAACCCTCCAAATTTGAGCTCATTCTGAGATCTCTGACCCCAGAAACTGAATTGAAATCCAAAGGCTGTAAAACCTTCAAATATTTACAGTCCATGCCACTGGACCTACCACCCAGTGGATTTTGACCCTGGAGCTTTCTCCAAAGCCTCCAATCACCTCCAGACCCTTGATTATGACCCATTGAGCATTAAACTGTATTTTTTTTTTGACTCAATTTGACCCCCAGTTAACCAGGGGTCAAAATGACCAAAATACCCCTATGGGGTGTGAATAGTCACTTTGATCAAATGAGCTCCAAATCAAATGCAACTACCTCCAGCAAATTTCAAATGTCAAACCAAACCCATTGAACCCAGAACTAGCCTTTGGGTCAACCTGGTTGACCAAGTCAACCTAGTTGACCTAAAAGGCCCCTTTATGGTCAAAACATGTCATTCTGACCAAATGATCTCCCCAGACCTTGGGACCACCTCCATTGGTCTCCAAATATCATTTCAAATCTGTTGAACCTATTTCCAGACCCTGGACCCACCTGGTTGACCAAGTCAACTAGGGTTGACCTAAAATGCCCTTTAAGGGCACAAATAGGTCATTTTGACCAAATGACCTCTCCAGACCTTGAGACCACCACCAGCAGACTCAGAATGTCATTCTGAACTGGTTGGACCCAGTCCCTGGCCCTGGGTCAACTTGGTTGACCAGGTCAACTCAGTTGACCCACTAATCCCTTTAAGAGCCCCAATAGGTCCATTTAATTCAAATGACCCATTTAAATCTTAGAAATACTTCTAACAGATTCAAAACATCAAATTGAATTTGTTGAACCTGTATCCACCCCCTGGGTCAACCTGGTTGACTGAGTCAACCTAGGTTGACCTAGGTGTTCCTTAAGGATTCAAATGGGTTATTCCAACCCATTGGATCCAATCAAATTATTCAAACTCTCAAATCCATATCAAATGATATTTTAAACCTATCTAGATTTATCATGAGTCAAATCAACCTTGGTTTGACTTGGTCAAACCACCAATTTTGGTCAAACTTTCATGTTTTGGTCCTACCATCACATACACCATATCAAACCTACTTCAAGCTTTTAACCCAATTACATATCATGCCTCAAGTACATCTAAGCTCAACATGAGCTAAGTCATAGCCATGATTGATGGGATCAAGTCAACCTACATTGACTTTGTTAAACCTTTCTTCACACATGTGTATGTATTCAAACCCATTGCAATTAAACCTTTCAAAACTCAAAGACCCTTCAATCCTATTCAAATGCATATTTTAAACATTCCTAAACCTATCATAGGTCATATCATGAGAGTTTTGACCAAGTCAACACTTGGACACTTTGTCAAACTAGCTCAATCCCTTCTTTTAACATTCAAACTCTAATGTTAAGCCATCAAACTCCCTTTGAATTAACCCAAGCAGCTCCCATGACCACTCCCTTGCCACCTCAGCAGTCCAAGTGGCCTTGGACTGGTCAAACAGTCAAAGCAAGGTGTTAGAGTGGTCAAAGATGGTCAAAATCCACCTTAGACCTAATCCACTCCTCCCTAATCCCCTCCAGCAGCTCTAAACTACTCTAGAACCTTCCTAGGACTACTCTCAGCCTTCAGATCAAGATCCAATGGCTTGGATCATTGCCACATGCTTGCAAAAGGACAAAAGCCCCTTTCCACCTAAGTTGTCCTTTTGTCCTTGATACCTCCTGCTCCCAACTACCCTAGGGACAGATGGCATGCATCCAGGAGCTGCCCTAGCTAATCCTAGCCGTCCATTCAATCTGGAGTGGATTGAATAGGGCAAAATGAGGAAATGAGCTATCATTCTAACCCTCCCATTCTCTCACTTCCTCAAGTTCTTCCAGCCGACCTCTTAGTGTTTTCAAGCTCTCGAGACCTTTATCTACCCATTCCCAACTCAACCCAGCCGGTCAAAGTCCGCCGGCGGCAAGATTCCCGGCGAACTAAGCCAGAATTCGTCCAAGGCTTCTATCACACAATCCAGGCACTCCCAGCTCGTAAGGTCTTCTACAAAATTGAGCGAGGACAGTCTACAAGCTCAGAGAAATTAAGATCTCTTCAATCCAATCGTTAGATTGAGGTATATTTCAAACCCAAGACTAAAACACATAGGGTAAATTATCTTTTCAAGTAGTGCATATTAAGCTTTAAAACAAAATCCACATCATTTCTGTTCACTGTGATAATTTGTGTTTAAAATTTCACTTAAAATGGTCCACCCGATCGAGAGAATGAGTTCGAAAACTCGTTCTAGGGCTTAACTTACGTAACCTCCCAGCTACGTGAGATCCAGACCGTTGATTTTACGATCAACGGTCCGGATGTAGCCTTTCCGCGGTTCGTCCAACCGAACACATATCGATCTCGAATCAAATCAGTATCCGACTAGATCTGGGCCGTCCACCCAAACCGCGGGATCTAATATCCGCCGTCTGATCTCTCTCAGCGGAGATCATGTGAGGGTATTTGATCTCAGCCGTTGGATCGAGCTTGCGGAGATCCGACGGCTATCAATCCACGTCCTACGTGGATTAGTGATACCGCGTCCCGCGGTATCATTTCTTAATCATTGTCGGCGGCGCAATCATTGCTCCGCCAGGCAATGATTAGCCGCGGTTTAGCAATGGCCAATCGGAGCTCGCCACGTGTGCTGCCCGCCGCCGCGCGGGTTTGAGCCTGCCAATCGCGAGCCGCCACGTGCCCCTCCTCCGCCGCCGGCACCGCCACCTTTAAAAAAAAATTTATTTTTAATTTTTTTAAAATAGTTTTTAAATGCAGAAAATTAAAAAAATATACAATAAATTAAATATTAATTCAATAATTTAATATAATATATTAAAATTCTCAAAATTTAATTCTCTTTTATTTAAAATTAAAATTAATTCAAAATATTTAATATAATTTGAATTATCCATATTATTTAAATAATTAACTAATTACTTAATATTCAAATAATTAAGTAATATATATATTTTCAAATATATCTTAAGTTCATTTTAAATTATTATCAATAATTAAAGAAACTATTTCAAAATATTTTTGATTTGAAATTAATTTAATTTGAAATATATCTTATATATTAAGTTATTTTCATTTAATTAAAAATATTTAAAGATTAATTAATATTTATTTGAAATTAAATTTTCATATATTTTTTTTTTTAAAAATCAAATCAAAATTATTTTGAATCCACTTTCAAATTTCAGAAAGTATCCAAGATTTAATTTAATTTGAATTATTTCAAATATTAATTAATTTTAAATTATTTAAATTCTTTTAATTGATTCAAAACTTAAAATATTCAAATTAAATTCATTTTAGACCCAAAATTTAAGTGTAATACCTTAAATTTTTCAGAAAATTGAGTATTTTAATTTGATATTAGTTTTAGGGACCAAGATTTGATTTATTTTAATTAATATTAATCATTTAACTACTTTAATGTTTAATTACTATCTAAATTAAATATTATGTTAAAGTATTTTAAAAATCGAAAGTGTATTTTCAAACAACCTTTATAAATTAATAAGTCTCTCAAATATTTAAAGATTCAATTTGATTATATTTTTAAGTATTTCAATTTATATTGTTATGTATATAGGTATATATATATATGTAAATCTCTCTTTACTTTAAAATCTATTTTAAAACTATATACATAGTAAATCTTTAAAATATTTGAGAGACCTCTTTTGAGATTTTAAGCATTGGTTAAGTACATGAATGGAATTTATGGAGGAAAGATTAGTGAATAATGATTTTATAATTATTCACTAATCACTTTGTTAATCATTTCAATTAAATTTTAAAGTATTGTATGTGTAGGTGCACACACCACCTAGCTTTAGGGTTCTCCTAGATTTAGGAATTGATTATGTTTATATGCATTCATATGTTTATTTCTAAGGGTTAGCAAAACCTTGATTTAAACCTATTCAAACCTAGTGTCATTAAGAACAATAATTAAGGACTTTGTTTAGAGAACTTAGATTATTTCCAATAATTAGGATTCACTTCTTATTGACTTGAAACTCAAACCATTTAAACTTAGTGACACTCTCAGCCTTAAGGAAAAGTTTCACTGAATTTTGAAATTATTAAACCCTTTAATTAACCTAATTAAGTTTAAACCTCAATTAAGCCCTTAAACCTTCCAAAAATTCTAATAAATCAAGATTAAGTCTAAAAATTACACATAATACCTCAAACTGACCAGAATTGAATCTTTAATCAATGAAAAATAAAAGCCCCTTGACTGGACTTCAAAATTAAGTTTAATTTAGGTTTAATTGAAATCTGAAATTTAATTAAATTAATTAATTAAAAATAATTAAAAATTCCAGAAAATTTCCAAACACTTGGAAATCACTCCTTAGGTCATTCCTGACCTTTGGAGTTGATTTCAAGGAGTTTGGAGGTCATTTGGATCCAAATCACAAAAAGGGTCTCTAATTAAACAATTTAAATAATTCAATAAATACTCAAAACTTCAAAAATTCGTAACTAATTCAAATGAACTCCAAATTGAGCGAACTCAAAGGCATACGACTCATAATAAGGTCTAATATTTATTAAAAATGTTAAGTTTCCAGAAATCAAACAAATTTGAAAAAGTCAACTTTTGGTCAAATCTAGTTCAAAATCAAGTCAAAACTTCAAACCTTCATAATAAAATATAGAAAAATCCAATTTCAGTGTACTTACTGTCTAACTGATCGTATTATGGTCTAGTATTTTAATAAAATATTAACTTTTCAGAAAACATTTTATATCAAAAAGTCAACTTTTGACCCTTGAATTAAATCATTAAAATAATCCAGAAAATTCTAAAATTCAATAAATCATTAAAAACTCCAGAAAATCTTAAATCAACATTAAAACCAGCAACTAACCAATTCTAATTAAAATTTAATCAACTTTCAAACCTTAATCAAACTCAAATCACTTAATTATATCAGGTACCACTGGGTAACCCAGGCCTACGAGGCTATTAAATTAGCCCCAAGGAAGGTGAAATAAACTTCATGGCCTCGGTGTGCAACAAAGGTGGTGTCCAATAAACAATTTAAATCAATTTTAAAATCAACTTTAAATCATTAAGACTTAAACTTCAATTAAAATCTCCCTCAAGCCTTCGAACCAACCAGAACTTTAAACAACTTCAATCAAGTACCCTATTTAGGACATATCAAAGCCACACAGCCTACATCACACACTTTAGATGGTTTGCTAGGACAACCAACTCTAGTCTTAGGCTAGGCCGGTGTTTACTTTTCTGCTACTTGCGTGTGCCAGGTTTTCCGTGGTTTTCATTGCATGCTGGTTGCTAGATTTAAGTAATTGATGTTGATGTGATTGTTTATTTATTTACTGCATTCTGAGTTGATTGATTGTACGTTAGATTTACCCCTAGGCTAGGGAGGATTTGTACTAATTCAATCTTATGCATGTGGCCATGCTCATACAGGGCATAAATTAAAGGGGGCAAAATTATAATTATTAAATTGCACAGGTACTCCAGAAAATTGCTTAAGTCCCCCTTTAAATCAAAAAGAGCATGGCCAAGTGTGGCTGGTTTGAGCATTTAAATTTCAAATATATTAACTGCTTGGGATGTAAATATAACTGTTGATTATTAGGATAACCCTGCAGGTTGTTGAGTCTAGATTTTTAATTTTTAATTGATGTAATTTGATTTAAATTAAGTTGTAATGTTTAAAGTGATTTGAGATTGAGATGCTTAAAAATCCAATTTGGGATCCAAAGAGGAAGGAACATCCCTTAGGGGAGAGTTCTTATCCATTTGGAGATCCAAATTAGGATGAAGTTTAAATATCCAAAGAGAAAAGATAACACCCCTATCCAGGGGGAGTTTCTTTTCATTTGGATATCTAGACCCGACGATCCAAGGAGTTTCAAGAAGACAAAGAAGTGAAGAATGAGAAGGATCTCAAATCTCAAAGTCACTTGAGTCTTAGGAGTAGAATCCGGTTGTAGTCAGTGGTACCCGGCCACTTTACTTTCCTGCAGACCCTGGGTTGTATAATTAAGTGGCACTTGCCACATGGACTTTCAGTTTGAGCATTTATTTAATTAATTTAATTATTTGATTGATTTGATTACTTGATGTTAATTGCGATTAAGAACCCGTATGCTTTTAGTAGTTTATTTGGCGCTATTGCATGTCGATTTTGATTTAGCCTGGAACCCGATCGGAGGCTCGTGAGGGTACGGTCATAAACTTTTTCTACTTAAACAAAATTAAAATATTTAAGCTCAGATAGAAACTCTAACGCTCTTAAGAAGTAAGCCCGGACTCGCCGGGAGTTTTTCATGCATACATATTGACTTTTCTCATCCGTGTTAGGCACCTCCCCGCCTGCGGGTTCTGGCAGACCACCTGACCTATTAGGGTGCAGTTCTGTCCAAGGGGATGTTGTGCAATCTCTAGGATAAAATCTATTTTTTAAGCCTGATCTTAAAACTGCTTCATTATGATTTAAGCATTTCATCGAGTCAACTAGCATGCATTGCATTAGATACAAATAAAAAATTGAGTCTAAATCTTTAATTGCATTTCTAGTTTAAGCATTTAACCCAACATATGTTAAGGGGTCAATTAGGATCTGCTCTAGATGTCGACCCCAATTCTTTAAACCAATCTTAATCAATGTCCCTAACCACTCTACATTTAAAAGACTTTGACTCATGGTTTTTAAAAGCGTTTAGGTGGTTTAGCTGGCTCCCCAATCCAGGCCGGGGTAAGTCCAGGATTACATTACATTAGCTAGGTTCTGGGTCACTGATTTCAGTACCCATTTTAGACTTAGGTTCTGAGGCAAATGTTCAATCTTAAGACCTCAATCTTCCGGGAATCTAATTCCCACCTTCTAATAAAATTGACCACTTAAACATTAAAATATCTTTCAATCCAATTCAAGCCCAACACTTAGGATAGTTTGAGGTGTTTCTGAAGTGATTCAGAATCTCAAGACACCTCCTACTCTTCCTCCTTTGACTCCAGAAATAACTATTCAAATTTGATCTAGTCCCTGTTGAATTTTCAGTCCCTTAACCTTCTTTGATATCAAGCTTTGAAATTCTTAAATGAAATTCGTATCGCTATTTTAATCGAGAGTGTTCGTAGGAAATTTTCTGGTTTCCTACGATGTAATTAACTACGAGGGCTTGCGCTCGTAGGAGATTTAAAAACTCAGACCTGATTTCAAAATCAAGTTTTCAAAACCTTTAATTAATTATCTTTGGGAAATTCAAAAGACAACGATCATTATCGTCATTTTCAAATGATCGATTATAGATGATATCCTCTTTCCTTGGAAAGATATATCGTACTATTATCGTGATCTTGATTATGAAATTAATGATCTTTTTACTAGATTATTATAGTTAAACATTGGATTTAACATCATTTCATTCTTAGGGATCATATGTTGTTTCTCCTTGAGTTTGACTACGATAATCAGGGTAAATCAAGATTTGTAATCTGAACCTATTAGAGAACGATATATTCAGCTTTCGAGGTGATATATTATTCATAATAAGTGTTCGATTATAAAATCAAAATTCCAGAAATTTAACTTTCCCAAAGAAAATTAAACACTTTTCAAAACATATATTTTTCAATCAAAACACTTGGCTTGGGTCCCCTCTTAAGAGAAATGAGGGGCTATTTATAGTTTTTCTGGAGTGGCATAGCCCGTAAATATGTGAGGTATCAGGGGCAAATAAGGAGTGATCCGGATGAACGGCTGATATTGAATCCCTTGATCGTGAACCGTTTATTGAGCATCTTAAGGTCTTAATGGTATCAGAATTCTACGATCTTGGGCTCGTTGGATTCGTCTCGTCGAGTCGCTCGATTCGACTATAAGCTCGTCAAAATCGGAGACCGTTTGGTAACTCAAATTGCTGTTCGATGCTTCCAACAGTGCTTCGGGTACTTGATTTAGACTCGTTTGGGCTCGGATTGAGTCGAATTTGGTGTTGTTGGATTTGTATTTCCGAGACGCTCAGTTCGACTATAAGCTTGTTGAAATCGGAGTTTAAATGATCTCCGAATTAATTTTTGAAGTTTCCAACTTGAGTTTTTCCTCGAGATTCGTGCCCGATCAAGATAATTTTTTGGTGATATATCAAGTATATCTACATTATAGTACATGGCTGTAAATAGAAATTACATAATTGAATAATAAACTAGTCATGACTATATAAAAATAAACAAAAGAAAGCCTATAAACTTTAATCAGATCCTGAATTGCTAATTAACAAGCTCATTATATTTCTTGGGTCCTAAAAATTAGAAACAAAAATATAGTAAGCTACAACAGTTCAGCATCGGATTTCCCGACAAATAGAATCTCAAAAGATTCTGGCCCCTTATATCTACCAACAATCATAATTTTATCACATATGCACATATTTTATCACATTACGTAAATTAAAATATAATTGTGAATGTTTCAGAATTGCACAATTTTTATAATGGTAGGAAATAAAAATTCCTACTATATAAAATTTCACAATTTCAAAATATAACAAAACTACTAAGGATTGTGTTAAATACTATTTTAAGACATTTATTATACTACACCATTATATTTTAGTGTTTGGATTATTTTCTATTCAATAAAAGCTGCATAAATTTTAAAATATCCCATAAAAAGTTTTTTAGAAAATATTTAAAATGTTCATAATCTCAGTCTCTATAATATATAACAAGTTATGGGGTAAAAAAACTTTCAGTGCAAAATTATTATCATTTTTTTATAACAAAAATATAAATTTAATCAAAAATTTTGAAAAAACTTCATTTTTTTGAAAACTAATTTAAGTATAATGTGACCTAACTTGATCTAGTCAGGACAATTTTCTCAACTGGGTCAACGGCTAAAAATGGCCCGAAGTAGCTAAAAACCCTACTTTTCTCTCTCCAAACCTCTCTCCTTCTCTCTCCTCATGGTTGATTACAATTGATTAAATGAATCGAACAGTGGATTTAAAATATATGTAAAGTGATGTTAGTGGCCTAGCACTGCAGTACTAGTTAAAAATCTCAAATTTAAAAACTGGTAACACTGCAATGTCACAATTTGGCGTCATGGTTGAGTGTAGCACCGCAGCGCGTAGACACCCTATAATAGTTAGTATTTTGACCCAGACAAATAATTTTTTTAGGAGTTATTATAATTCAAATTTAAAAATCATCTTCACCATAAGATATATATTATTATATTTTAATTATAATAATTTTTTGTAGGGCATGGCACACCCAACATTGGGGCACTTCAAAATTGAGATTTTTAAATTTTGTTAAAATTCATTCCAAATACTTGGGACTTGTTCTAGAACACATACAATCATTTTTAAGCATTAAAACACACCCCAAAACCATGCAAATGGGTTCAAAACTCAAAAATTTATTTGTCTTGAATTAAATGAATATTTTTAGTAGCATCATCAACTAAGACTAACCAAATTAGATGTCTCTCTACCACCTCTGCCCAAGACAACGGTGTATGAGTCTTCCTACCATACAGAGCTTCATACGGAGTCATAATTATACTTATTTAAAAATTATTATTGTATGCAAATTCAATCAGAGGAATGTGGTCTTCCCAACTGCCATCAAAATCAAGAATACAATGTCGCAAAAGATTTTCCAGTACTTATATAGTCCTCTCAGACTAGCAATCAGTCTGAGAAAGAAAAGTCATACTAAAATAGAGTTTTGTACATAGTCCTTGTTGAATATCCCTCCACAGTGTTGAGGTAAACCTACCATCTATGTTAGAAATTATAATCTTTGGGATCCCATATAATCTGATAATCTCACACTCATATACTTATACCCATTTGTATACATAATGAGATTATCAAATCAGAATGAAATGAGTTGATTTTCTCATACGATCAACTACAACCCAAATAGCATCATATATGTGTCTCAACCTAAGAAAATCTATAGTGAAATCCATAGTCACCCGTTCCCATTTTCACTTTGGAATGAGTAATAGCTACATAAAACCTCCCAGTCATTGATGCTCTATCTTCACTAACTAGCAGACATCATATTTTGAAATAAAACCTGCAACATCCTTCTTTAATCCAGGCCACCAAAATAGACATTTTAAATCACTGTACATTTATTTCTTTCTGGATGAATCGTATATCTTGAATAATGAGTTTCAAGCAAAATAATCGATCGCAAATCTCTAAAACTAAGAACTCAAAGCCTGTTCTTACAGAAAAGAATACCAGAATTAGATACTCGTAATTCAGATTTCTTACAAGATCTAATCAAATCAATCAACTTTGAATACTCTGTATCTGACTTCTAAGCTTCTTGAATCTTTTTTTTTTTGTAAAAAAGGCTGAATAATTATCTGAAACAATATATCAGGATCTCAATCAGTGGAAGAAATCATCTCTAACTATAATCTTTCCATATCAAGTATTAAATACTCATCAAAAGTGAGCTATATACATGATAATCCAAAAGATTTCCTGCTCAGAGTATTTGCTACCACATTAGCCTTATCAGGCTAATACAGAATAGTCAGATAATAATCGTTGATCAACTTAAGTCATCTACTTTGCCTCAGAATCAGATCCTTCCGATTGAATATATATATTTCAGACTCTGATGATCAGTAAAGATCTCGCATTTGACTCCATCAAAATAGTGTCTTCAGATCTTCAAAGCAAAACTAAAGTAGTAAGTTCTAGATAATGTATCAAATAGCTCCTCTCATATGGCTTCAACTATATGGGGCATAAACTATCACTCTATCATATTACATCAGAAAATATCTTAAACCTCTCAGTGAAGCATAATTGAATACTTAAAATCTTTCTGTGCCAAAGAAAAGTGACAAAATTCTAGCAAAAATTAGCCTCACACTTTGGTGTCCAAAAAAAAGCTATTGAATTATGAATCACCATGTAAAAAGTAAAGAAATATGAGAAAACTCCCTCACAAACTTTTAATAATATTCAGCCATACCTAAACAATTGTGTACATTAAATAGAGTACTATGCCTCGACAATCAGTGACTGCCTAAACTTTTTGGAGATTAATAGAAATACCAACACAACTTATCATGCGTCCCAAAAAAGAAATACGCCTTAGTTAGAACTCATATTTGAAAATTTTGGCTGATACCATTTGTAATAGTCCAAACTCTTAAATATAAAGATATTGTTCATTTTGGCTTAAGAATCTCATGGTTTTATCCTAGTGGTATAATTTTTCGGTAGGTCACCCATTTCAAAATTACTCCGAGATGAGCAGGCTTGACTGTAGAGTTTCTTAATGAAATTCCAACCATTATACTAAAAGGTGCCTCACTGTTTAATAGTTTAGCTTCTTTTACTTAAAGGGTTTCACATAATTAATGTTGCCTCAGAGTTTTCAAAATAATCCTCAAATATCTGGCATGATCTCCATCAAAAGCAGAATCTACCAAAAATACCAAAATATTATCTATAAAAATAATCACAAATAGATTTGGAAAATCTCTGAACACTCTGTTCATTAAATCCGTAAAGATAGTTGGTGCATTAGTCATCCTAAATGGCATGACTAAAAATTCATAATATTCGTATCGAGTACTAAAAGTTATCTTTATCACATCAGACTTTCTCTTCTTCACCTGATAATATATAGATCGCAGATCAATCTTCAAAAATATAGAAGATCAAACAAGCCGATCAAATAGATCATCAATTCGTGGCAAAGAATACTTATTCTTAATAGTGACTTTATTTAACTCTCTATAATCAATGCACATACACATCGTACCATCCTTTTTCTTTGTAAATAAAATAGGCACTCCGGCGGAGATACACTAAGATGAACAAATCTCATATCAACCAACTCTTAAAGCTGAACCTTCAAATCCTGAAACTTCTTAGGTGTCATCTTATATAGAGCTTTTATAATCGGGATCATACCCAAAAATACATCAATACAAAATTTATATCTCTGTCCAGAGGTAAACTGACTAACTCCTGAGAAAATATATCCAAAAATTCATGCAATATTGAGACATCAAAAAGAAGATCATAATATATACTCCTATCATAGAATGATGCCAGAAATACTATTCAATCCTTCTTCTATAATATGTCTGCTATCACAGTAGAAATCAGACAACACAAAACACCTATAACTCTTTGACATACATAACTCTCACTGCCCAAAAATATGAAGTAATTCGCTTTTTAAGCAATCAGTTTGAGCTCCATACCAACTCAACCAATCCATATCCAAAATATGTTAAACATAAAAATGGTTAATAAAATCAAAATGGACTTTCACTTCCTATCAGAAATCTCAAGATCACATAAATAGACCATACTTTCCACAATACCATCTCAAGTTAGTAAAGTAACAGACATATAAATAGATAATAAAACTGAAAGAAAGTGTAGCAAATGAAATAAACACTCAGAAGTAAATGAATTACTATCTCCAGAATTAAATAAAATATGATATGGTTGATAAAAAATGTAAGTCATTCCTGGCATAGCATCTGAAGCATCTGGAGTCTTCTACTGAGTCAAACTACACACACATAATTGAACTGAAGATGATGTAACAGAACTATCAGACTCTCTCTAACAACTGCTAGATGCTCTAATTGCCACAGAACCAAATCTACTGCATCTATAATCAAATTCTCAACAAATGAATGAAGTGGAACTTCCCTCAATCTCCTTATCGGTCTAACATAACTCTCAAATTTAGGCTCAAATTGTCGATCAAACCCTGTCTATGGACACTTAGTCATCCTATGTCCCACCTTTCCACATCTGAATTGCTGGCCAGTCACTCTATAACATTGATCGAAGTGACGTCTACCACAACTCTAGCATACAGGTGCCCCATAAATAAAACTCCCAAAATTAGCCATATTATCCCTACTTGGAGCCACCATATATACAGATTGTCCGCCTTTCATGAACTCTCTAGGTATAAATCTGCTCTTCTTCCCATAAAATTTACTACCATATGTCTCATCATTAAACCCCTTCCTACTAGCAATCCACTGTTGTTGAGTCACCATCATATCATTCTCTGTCAATTGAGCTCTCTACATAAGCTCAAAGAAATAAAAAATGTGAAATGGCACTAGTGGTTGTCTTAAACTGTCTCGGAGTCCCCTCTAAAATCTATAACACTTCTCTACGAGAGTGGCAACTAGCTACGAAGCATATATGGTTAAAGTAGTAAACTATGCCTTGTACTGCATAACTATCATGCTCCCGTGAACTAGTCTCAAAAAAGTCTTCCGCATCAATTATCGTGTAGAAGGTGGTGTAAATCAGGCTTTAAACACATCTGAGAATTTCTCTCAACTAATCAGAGAATTCAATCTTCATTGAAATTTCTCCTCCTGCTTGTCCATCCACTAGTGCTTAGCCTTACTATCTAATAGAAAAATCGTCAATGATACATTCCTCTCATGAGGACACTGAATACCATCAAATATCTTCTCTAACCTTCTCAACTAGTGCTCTACTGCGCTAAGCTCAACAGCGCTCTCAAATTTCAGAGGCTTTAATCTTAGAAATATTTATAGATGTCAGTCTACCTCATCAAATATAACAGCAAGAACCCTACTTTATGCCTCACCCTTCATTTGGGTTATCAAAGTAGGAAACTGTATCAAAGTTGACTGTCAGAGCGGTACTATGTATAGGAGCTGCCTAACCGACACTTCCCATCTGTCGTATATGGGTCTAGTAGATCCATACTCACATAAAATATGCAACTAAACACACATGTACATGAAATAAATAATAAACACCCAGACAGATTGAAAACTACCCCACTTAACTTAAAGATCAAATCCTAGATTTATTATTCTGTGTGGAGTCCGGAAGGCGTCCGGAGACCAATAAAAAAGTGCCACGATACCCCAAAAATGTACCGCACTCGGTATCGAGCTCGGTACTGCGGTCGGTATCGAGCTCGGTACATAAGCATAACTGGACGGGAGAACCGTCCGGTGTCCACACAGAATAATAGCTCCAAATCCTATAGCTCTGTTCTACAATCCATTACAAAATTATTACTCTGATACCACAAAAGCTTATCATAATCTAACCTTCTGTGATGACCTATATCAGGAAAATCCCAAGATCTAATTTTAACCTATTTCAGATTTTCCTTTAATATTCATTTTAATAAATAACATACTACAGAGCTGCTAAAACATCCAAGTACTGAAAATAAATTTATCCATAAGATTTCTTTCATTTCATCAAAAATATGTCTACACTATAATACATACTATAAATAGAAGCTGCAAAATTGAATAATAAACTAGCAATGATTGTGTAAAATAAATAACAAAAATACCTATCAACTCTGATCAGATCCTCAATTACTAATTAACAAGCTTTTTTCCTTTTCTAGATCTAAAAATCAAATGCAAAATCACAGTGAGCTAAAACAGCTCAATGGGCCATATAAACTGATTTAAATTTTTAATTTTTTATTAATATTTTTTAGAATATTTAAAAGCAGTTAAATGCAATATAATAAATTACTATGCAATAATAAGAGCAATATAATTATTCAAAGATTCAAATAATAATATTAAGCAATCTAATAAACTGAAATTCATATCACAGTATAAAACAAAATAGTTCATATCAATTTTCTCTTTTCTTTTCCTGAACCCAAACATAATCTCAAAGAATTCTAGCCTCGTATGACTCCCCTTATGCTTATAGCATCATAACATGCTCGTAGGTACCGGAATATGACTTATAGCCATAAAAATATATTTTATAGGCACCAAATTTCCAGACCTAGATAGAATCTTAAGAGATTCTGGCCCTTTATATCTCCCTGCTATCATAATTTAGTCATATATGCATGTATTTTATCACATTATAGAAATTAAAGCATAATAAAGCATGTGTCAAAATTACACAATTTTCTATAATGGTAGACAACAAAAATTCCTATTAAGTAAAATTTAATAATTCCAAACATAATCAAGTTACCAAGAATTATGTAAAATATTATTTTAAGACATTAAATGTACTGTAATATAATTTTTTAATGTCTAGATTATTTTTTATTTGATAAAAATTGCACAATTTTCAAAATATTTGGTAAAAACTTTTTGAAAAATATTTAAATATATATAATCTCAGTTTCTATAATATATAATGTCACGTGATAAAAAATTTTCTTATGCAAAGTTATTCTCTTTTTTTAATAACAAAAATATAAATTTGATCAGCAAATTCAAAAAAAAATTGTATTTTTGAAAATTAAGATACGCATAATGTGATCTACCTTAATCCAGATAATTTTTTCGACTAAGCCGATGGCTAAAAATGATCTGAGGTGGTTCAAAAATCCACTTTTCTCTCTCCAAACCTCTCTAGCACTGCAGCGCTACAAACTAGCATTGCGGCACTACAAACTAGTGTTGTTGCTCTCGTTCAAAATCTTAAATTTTAGAGTTGGGAACACTACAATGTTACTATTTAGCAACTTTGCTGGGTTCAGCGCTGAGACGCTCGAATACCCAATATTAGGACTCATTCTCGAACACATAGAATCATTTTCAAGCATTAAACACTCCCAAATACATTCAAAAGACTTCTAAAGTAAAAAAAAATCAAATATTTGCCTTTTCTCAATCAGGTAGGAATAGTTTAAATCAAATGCTGAATCTACAAGTTTCACACCTCCAACCTCCGTTGCTTGCCGATTATAGCCCATCAGACCTCCATCCAGCGTTGATTACGGTCCTTCTAACCTCCATTGCCCGTCAACTATGGTCCCTCCAACCACTAACTACGATCACTCTAACCATTGTCGCCCATAGACTACAGTTCCTCCAACCTCCATCGCTTGCAGATTACGATCCCTTTGACCTCCGTCACCGGCTGACTACGGTCCCTCCAACCTTTGTCGCCTTTTGACTATAGTCCCTCTGACCACCGTCACCCATTGACAACAGTCCCTTCAACCACCATCGCTCGCCGACTATGGTTCCTCGACCACCATTGCCTGCTAACTAAGATCCCTCAGACCAACATTGCGTACCGACTACGGTCCTTCCAACCACCGTCACCCAACTATAGTCCTTTTGACCTCCGTCACTTGCCGACTACGATCCCTTCGACCTCTGTCACCTAGATACAGTCCTACCAATTAAATGAATAGACCAACACTCTATTGAGAATAGATCTCATGACATTTGGTTCTTCCAAACCAAATAATGTAAAGAGTTATATTGAGCTAATGACTTCCCCTGTGAAAGGGCATCATTTGTAATTAATAATATACACCAGTGGATTCATTTCAACCAAGCAAAGCCCCATTATTTTTCTCCCTTTTCAGGGTTATCCATGTAATGTCTCTTATAACTCTTGCACCCCTCTTTCTTTATCTATATATATGTTGGATCTTCGTATAAAGATTGGATGCTAAACCTATAACTCTCTAACACCGTGAATGTTCTGCCACGCAACAAATATCTTTCATTATAATTGGGAAAGATATTGAGACATAGTAGATATAAATTATAGAAAATGAATACCATCATAGAAATTAAAGAATATTGAGGCATTGGATCCATTTTGAAGAAATCACTCATGGTTTGTTCAATTATTCTCTTTTAAGGAGAGAATGTGAAACCAAGGTGTCTGATTTAGATGTTTGTCTTCATGATGGGAGTCAAAGTTGGTGTCGATGACATGCATAAATCTTATATACAATAACATGCATACATATTGGTGGTGACATCGAACAACAAAGTTTGTAACGTCGCTATTGGTGTGTATCAACATTATATGTAATGCAATGTGATGATGTTCTTACTGATGGTGGATGACAAAGTGGTCAATAGAATGCATCAGTCTTATAACAAACAACATACTTAGAGGTGAATAATGATGGCAAGCGAAAAATTTGATAGTGTTGGTTTAGTGTCAACAGTGTGTTGACCATATAGGTCATGGCATGTTATAACATTAGTGAGGATAGTATGAGATAAAGTTTGTCAGTGTTAGTGATAGTTTTGAAAACGCACATCAGTCTTATAGGAAATGAGGTGCATCAACATTGGCGGTGATGGTAAGTAATGAAGCTGATAGACATTGGTGTTGTTGTTAATGGGTTATATTAGCCTTATAAGTGATGACATGTGTTGATGTTGTTGGTGAACATTAGTATAGTTAGAAGATGATAGTTAGAAGATCATAATTGTGTAACGATGGTTGATAGAAGCAAAAAAAGAATATGATGTGTAGTAGTTATTGATTTATCTCTAGTTAATTCTGTACGACTTATCCTAATTTTATTCAAATTGATTTATGCATCTCATATGATAAGCTAATGATGCATGATCGTATAGTGTAAAATTTATGCTAAGATGTTATAGTTTGAACTAATAGAATGATCCTTGATTTGATTGATATGATATTGAAAGTAAATTGGTCAATTGTATATAAGATTCATAAGAAAATGTCAAGGACTATTCTTCTAGGGAGGGGAGATTCTAATACCCACATATACAGTAAATATAATATATGTTGAATCAAAGAGGATCTAATAAGAATTTTAAGAATTATTGGCCCTATTGATATATGAAAGATTAAATAAGAGGCTTAGGAATTAAATTTAGAATGAAAATTTTCCAACATCAGAATCACCATTGAGGGCACTACAGCATTGGTGTGGGGAGCATGACAACACTAAGCTCTATGTATAAGAAGAATTGAAGTCCTTGGGGGCACTTCCTTCCCTATTTGGTGGATAGTGCTTGGACGCATTGTGGTCTTGAGTTCTCGAGTTATAGGAAGATTATAGAGAATGAGGAATCCCCAATGTCCTTGAGCATTTTTAAGAATTTTTATGTAAATATCTAAATCCCTCCCATAACTCCCATACCTCATTCATTTGGACAGGAGAGAAGAGAAGAAGAAAGAGGAGAGGAAGGAAGAGAGGGAAAGTTGGTTTTGAGACCGTAGAATTGGTTTCGCTCATTGAGCCAATTAGGAAAAGTACTCCTCTCCAAATAGGTGATTGTTACCCTATATCTATTTTCAATGATTTCGCTTTATGTGGGATTTTTATGATTTAAATTGATAAAAAAATGTAAGAGATGTGTCTAGCAAACTTTTACCATATAACTTTTACTAAGTTATTGATCTAATCATTATGCACATTCTGGCATGATCATATTGATATTTCATTGGTTATTTCTGTAGGTAATGCATACTCCCTAAGAAAAGTAAGATAAATGTGTATATGGAAGTGATAAATGATTACTGTTTTAAGATATATGTAAAATACTTTACATGCACACTGGATTAACAAAACATGCATGGGAAGTGACAAGATATGCATTATTGATATGATATGTACAATTGACATTGCATGATTTAATTAACTATAGAATGCATTTTACATTGATTTACTTGTTGGATAAGCATATATAAAAATGAGCACACTGTATTGATTATTGACCAGTTTTATTATAATTTATATGATATTATATGTGCTTAATAAATATGATATATTTGTATATTTGTCATGAATTATGTGTATGCAAGAAAGGTTGACTATATAATGAGGCTGATTCAAATTGGTATAGACATGGTATACTACCCTACATAGGAGGGTGGGTCGATAGGATTTTTTTTAAAATAAGAATAATACATGATATCATGGGAGGCATAAGGGGGCAGAGATGTGATTGATTGGAGTGATGACCCCTATATGAAGCCATCTAGTATATAATGAGACTGATACATTATAATATGACTAATACTATACTATATGTGATATAACACAGTCCTATGAAGATATTATATAATTAGTCAGAATCCTGACTTGCTACTGATTCATTTAGATTAATGATGTATATGCATGATATTACTTCTGATATGATAGACACTGATATGGTTCTAATATGATAAGAATATATATAATGAAATAAAGAATACACATTATGATCATGCATCATTCCTACATTTGTTCTTCCCCACACTTAACTTATGTATATATATGATGATTTCATGGGATACATAGCGTTATAACCCAATCCGACAAGACCCACTATAGGACATGTTTTATCATGTTGAGTTGTGACAAGCGAATCTCAATAACTAGTTTTGAATTTTATTTTTTTTTCATATTTTCTTCGAATGTATATCTTAAAGCAAATAATAGACTATATAGCTACTAAAACACCCAAAGGATTGTAAATAAACTCATCAAGAATATTTGTTTATACTTCATCATCAAAATGACATATACAATCATAGGAAATGGCTATAAACAAAAACTACATAATAGAGTAAAAAAACCATACTAAGTAAACTGGAAGAGTAATAAAACATAGTTAATAAAGCCATTCTATGCAACATAAAATCATACTAAGCAAAAATGCACATCTTTCGAAAGATTTGCTTTTCCTTCGTTATCAAAATGGCATATAAAATCATACAGCATGACTATAAATAAAAGCTACATAACAAAGTAATAAGACCATACTAAGTAGATTGGTAGAGTGATAAAACCATACTAGGCAACATAAAATCATACTAAGTAAAAATGTATATTTTTAAAAAATAATCGAATTACTAGAGATTATGCAGAACACTATTTTAAGACTTTAATTGTACTATAACACTATTTTTCAAAGTCTGCTTTATTTTTTATTCGATAAAAATTATATTAATTCCAAAACCACCAGTATAAAATTTCGAGAAAATATTTAAAAAATATTCAAAATGTTCAAACTATCAATATCTATAACATATAAAAGATTACACAATTAAAGTTTTATCAGTGCAAAGCTTTCCTCATTTTTTGGTAACGAAAAATATAAATTTAATAAAAAAAATTTAGAAAAAAATTTGGATTTTTGAAAACTAAGATAGGAATTGTGTGACCTATCTTAAGATGAATAAATTTTTCAACCAAACCGACTGATAAAAATGACTCTATAACCTCTAAATCATAGCTTTTATTTTGTTGATCCTCCTCCTCTTTTCCCTTTTTTTCTTCCCTTCTCTATTAATTGAAATGAAATGAAATGGAAAGTGGAATAAGATTTTATTATAAAATAAGTTAAGGGCATAATGGTAATTAGTCTAAATATTTAGGTTTAAAATATAAAGTTCATATAAATCTTTATATTTTCAAATCTGGGGATCCAAAAATTATGAAAAAAAAAATCTTAAATTAGCTAAGCATGTTTAGAATTATCAAATGAAATCGATTTGCAAAACGGACATCTAACGGTCCCAGAAAACTCACTTGTACTGATATGTATTAATTTCTTGAGGAATGACAACAATGAAAAAAAAAAGGAAAAATTATTATAATTAGAGCACAATAATATTTATGTTGTGACGAAGACAATTTATACTTTTGACTTATAATGACTCCAAAAATAATTTTTTATCATTGTAGGTCAAAATATATCTTTTGAAATTTAAGGGTTATCACACGTAGTACTAGTATATATATATGACAATGATATATTGTATAACATATGGTCATTCAAATAGCCTTATTTTGCATATCACAGTCATGTACTAAATAATTTCACATGATTATCGTTGTCATGTACACGGATGATTATAATATGATATAATCCATAACATTGATACACATGCACATGATGTACTGATATATTTTAATATGATGGTATTCATAGCCTTGATATACATAAACAACAATTTGGATTAGTAGGTCTACTATGGAAGCCATACATTTATTGAGAGGTTTGATGGAGAAATATAGAGAGAATAAGGAGGATCTACATATGATATTTATTGATTTAGATAAAGCATATAATAAAGTTCTAAGAGAAGTGTTATGGAGTGTTTTTAAAAAGAAAGGAGTTAATAACGCTTATATTCAAATCATTAAAGATATATATGCAGTAGCTGTTACTTGTGTTCAAACACAAGGTGGTTTGACCAAGTATTTTCCTATTTCGGTTGGATTACATCAAGGATCAGCCTTAAGCTCATATCTTTTTGCTTTAGTCATGGATGTTCTCACTAGACATTTGCAAGAGAATGTACCTTGGTGTATGCTTTTTGCTAATGATATTCTTCTTGTTGATAAGACTAGAGAGGGAGTTGAAGGTAAACTTGAATTATGGAGGTCAACTTTAGAGTCTAAAAGTTTTCGCTTGAGTAGATCTAAAACGGAATATATGGAGTATAATTTTAATAGTAATAGACCTAGTGAGGGGATTGTGACTTTGGGCGATCAAGTCATTAATAAGAGTACATGTTTTAGATATCTTGGATGTATTGTTCAGAGTGATGGTGAAATAGATGAGAATATTATCAGCAAAATTCAAATTGGATGGTTGAAGTGGAGGAATGCATCGGTCTTGTTGTGTGATAGAAAAGTCCCCCTCAAACTTAAGGGAAAATTCTATAAAATAGTGGTGAGACCTGCAATGCTTTATGGTGCCGAATGTTGGCCATTAAAAGAGAAGCATAATACTAAGTTAAGTGTTGCAGAGATGAGGATGCTTAGGTGGATGAGTGGCTTTACCCTTAGAGATAGGATATGAAATGAGCATATACGTGATAAGGTTGGAGTAACTCCAGTGGAAGATAAGATTAGAGAGAGTCTCCTTAGATGGTTTGGTCACATAAAACGGCAGCCTTCCGATGACCTGGTTAGGAAAATAGAGGTATTAGATTTGACTTATGCTAAGAAAGGTAGAGGTAGACCTAAAAAGACTTGGTTAGAAAATATTAGAAATGATGTTTCTTTATTAGATTTAAACGAGAATTTGCCTTTTAACATGACACAATGGAGAAAAAGGATTCATGTAGCCGACCCAACGTAGTGGGATAAAGGCTTGATGTTGTTATTGTTGTGTATATATATATATATATATATATATATACATGACGACTGACGGGCACACCCCTAGCGGGCCTAGCCTAGACCGGCAAACCCCTGTCACTTGCGGCCCCACGAAATGCCTCGCCCGCACTCAGACCGTCGGACGGCACTCACGCTCGACTAGTCGACCTTGACGGCTAGGGCTAAACGCACCCTGCACTGCCGCACTCGTGCACTCGTCGACTCGTGCTCGACGGAACCGCAAGCCCTGCACTTGTGTTGGAGCATTCGACCTCGACAGAACCTAAACCCTATTCCGGGTTCGCAGGTCGGTTATGTCAACCTGTAACCCACGCGGGTCGGGTCCGTATTGAAAATCCTGATCCATTTGTAAAACCGAGTAGGATTTGGACCCAAATCCGACCGTTACACCCCTAAATTTAACTTAATAGTAATTACCAAGAACTTCAGGTAGTGTTGTCTCTATTCCACCAAGAATTTCAAGTACAGCTTGGGCATCATTTAAGCTTTAGAGAGTATATGGATCCTGCAAAAGGAATGCTTATTGATTATTGCAATTTTTGAGGCCATATCCTTGATATCTTAAGTAGTATATTTTATTTATTTACTGATTTTCTTTACTAGCCTAGTCCAGCACTCTTTCTCAACTAATCGTACCTGGTTGCCTCCAGATGTTGTGAAAGGGATAGCCAAACGACATCCTTTAATATCATTTTCAGGTTGTTAATATGCTTTTTAATATCATTTTCCATTAATTGATTTCCCCCACTCTGCAAAATTTCATATTTCAACTTTAAGAAATCAATTGTCATCTTTCCGATATGAAAAAAAAAAGGATGTTTTATGCAATCTTCTAAAAAAATTCCCCAGCAATAATCATGTAATGATAACTGTTATAATCATGCATTGGTTAACTACAGGAAGACCAAGGATGCAAAAACAAATATGTCAATTTTATCAGAAGAAAAGCAATTGCACATACTATTTGTCCCGGTCCCCGAATAACAAAAGCTTAACTTCAGCAAGTGACCTCAGTGCTAGCCTGAATTGATTTTCTACATTTTCTGAAGCAAATCTTGAACAGTCATCTGGATCAATCATAGATGAGCTGCACGTCTTATCCTGGAGTAAATTGCGGAGATTCACTACAGCCAGTTGCTGTGCACTCTTTACGTCCTCCATTTCCTTCATTTCAAGAATCAGCTCATCCTCATATAGAAGTATCTCACCTTTCTTTAGATCCACCTCAAAGAGACACTGCTGATATTCAACTAAAATCCTTCCCAGCTCAACCATCCCATCCTCTATCATTTTGCAGAGCATCTGCTTTTCTCCAGCAATCCTCTGCCAAGAAAGTTCTGCTTCCTGTAATAAAACTGATTCACTTGTAATATCTGCCTCACTTTTTTCAATATTAGAGTCAAGAGATTCAGATATTGAGCGCAATTTTGCCATTTCTTTATTGGCGGACACCAGCTTCTCCCTGAGTTTCTTTATCTCAAAAGCAATTTTAGTTCTCTCCTCCTCAGACTTGAGCAAGTCGGTTGCTTTGCCAATGTTCAAGGTCCTTGATTCAGAATGGGTGCTTCTGTTCAAATTATCGATTGAAAGCAATACCCTTTCACTCTCCTTTCTTTGAGCATCTGCAACTTTGAGTTGCATCTTCAAATGATCAATGTTGCTCCTAAGCTCAACTTCAGATTGCTTAACCTTCGTACAAGAAGTATCCATTTCATGCTTGAGGGTACAAAGACGTCTTAGCTCTTCCTTGTTCTGTTCCAAAGATGCCAAGCATGATTCATATTTGACCTTACCGTTAATATCTCTTTCTTCCCAGTAATCAAACTTGGATGAAGAGCTCTGCAAATCTGCTTGCAGAGCCAAAAGTTTGTTACCCATGACCGTTTGCCTCTCTTCTAGCTTGGGTAGAGATAAACCAAGGGCTGTAATCTCCTGCTGCTTAAGCACAACATTTTGATTCAGCTCATCAAATCTACTATAAACTGCCAGTACTTCTTTAGCTATTTTCTCAAGCACACAAGAAAAGTTAATCACTTTCCCAGTAGGTGTAAGGTTAACCTCTGTTTGGTCCAGCTTCATTCTTATTAGGCTCAGCATTTCTTCTGAAAATTCATGCCCTCCATGTTCCTCGATGAATTCCCCCCCATTTTGTTTTAGATCAGTTCTTACTTCATCTACTTCAACAAGTTTTTCAGGGCAATTAGTTTCATCTCTCACTTCAATTCTAGCTAGTTCATAAGAAGCCAACATCCTTTTGAAATTATCCCTCTCCTGCATGGCTTTCTCATATAAGCCCATCAATTTCTCATTCTCTTCAAGTATCTCGTTAAGTTGGTGCTCAAGATTATCAACCTTCTTATCTTCTAGTTGATCTTCATGAAAGTCTACGCAATTCTGTAATCGGCCCCCATGAAAATCTACCAAGTTATTCTGCATTTCCCTTGTATTTCCAACTGGATAACCATCACCTATCTCAGTAGTAGCAGCTTTGACAGAAGCACTCTCATACAGCTCAATCAACTTATTGTTATCTTCAATCAAAGCTTTAAGCTTCATGTGTAATTCATCATTCTCTCTAGCCAATGTGATGGCTGTTTCATGAGCTTCAGCTTCACGCTGACTTGCGGCTGCAATTGCATCTACCATTGTTTTAATTTCCATTTGATCATTACATACCACACGACTTTCTTTATTTGAATTTTTAACATTCTTTTGCGCTTCAAGCTGTGATATTAATTCGTCTACACGCCTGCAAATTTTTCATTGAGACATCCATGGTGAGTGAAAATGGTTATTTATGAAAACATATTCAAATTAATGCAGTGACATCTCAAGTATCATATATATTCTAGTCCTACGACAAGCTTTTAATTATACACAAGTCAAAAAGATGTCATTCTCACCATCATTATAGATGATTATTTTTATATGCTCCATTAGTATTAGATGGCCAAATCATGCGGAAATGTAGCGCAGGATTATCGCATTTTTAAGCACGCTATTTCTACCAACGTTTTCAATAAACAATGCTATTCTGAAAAAATAAAAATTCATATAACAAATGGATCAAAACTTAAAACATTTTAATTTCTAAATTCAGTAACATAATAGGATTAACAATAGAGATCAAGAAACAAGTTAAGATCAATGAGAACATTTTCGAGAATTATCCTTCTAAGATAAACAATATCCATGCATTTTGATCTCTACAGAATATAGATTGTTCAGGAACAGCACTTCTATACCTCTCAAGATTTTCTTTGGCTTCGAGACAAACTGTCAGATTCTTACGAAGTGCTTCTGCTTCCCTCTGGTTTTGGATAGCCTGATCACATAATTGGTTAGAATCTTTAAGAAATAATCTAGGAAGATAAAATTTTAAAACTCATGAAAATTTCCCCCAAGAAGTTATAATATATATGAAATTTAGAAGAATGTCCAATTATGATTGTGTAAAAGCACTACCAACCTCTAAATGGAGGAATTCATTTTCCTCATTTACAGAAGAATCCCAGGAGAACAAGGGCTGATCCTGTCAGGAAAATATAGAAGTCATTAGATGTTGAAGGGCCTCAAGAATAGAAATTCATTTCACTAATTCTTTAACTAAGGTCCAAAGGAGGATTAACTTGATAATAATATCATATATGTGATAGCTAGAAGGATCTTCTTTGGAAAGATAAAACAGATGTAAGAATAACTGCAATTAGTATTATAAAATTAAATTTCGTTCTCAAAAACAGGACACAATGAAGAAAAAGAATTTATGTAGCCGACCCCACATAGTAGGATAAAGACTTATTATTGTTGTTCTCAAAAACAAATTAATTATAAAAAACTCGTAAAATGCTACTTCATAAACTTAAAGCACCTCTGAATTCTTCTCATGCATGAGTTTCCAATCCAAAGCTTCCAATAACTGCAGATAACATGGATATTTAGTGAGAAGTAAAGTGGATTGAATAAAAAAGGTATATTCTACTTGGATGCACTCAGACCTTGTCCTGCAAAACAGTGATCTGTTCATTCATCATTTCTCGTTCACCATCTTCAACAAATGACTTCAATCTGAAAGGAAGTGTAGAAGCAACATAGCATCCAGACAATAAAATAACATAATTGTTTATAAATAATGGTACTCTAAAGTTCCAACACTCCCCCAACCTCCCCAAGAAAAGAAGAGAAAATATATATATACGCAGACTTGAAATATAATAGAACAAGAATACCTTCTCAGTTCTTCACGTAGCTGCATATTCTCCATTGCAAATCTAGTCACTTCTGAATTACGATCAACCTGATTGCGGAGGACTTCTAATTCTTTCAGAAGTGCTTCCTTTTCTTGCGAAATGTGTGTATCAGGCGACAGTTTTGCAGAAGCAAGCGCCTCCAACCTTCTTATTGCATCTTCTCGGAACCGAAGTCTTAATTTTAAGTTTCTGACCTCTTCTGTTCTGTGAATGATCTGGCATGTAATACAAAAAGTATGTGATGCATGGGCATTATATGATATCAATAAATTGAGTATGAAATAACCATGACGATATATTAATCCATAAATCTGAACAAAGAAACCAGTCGGTTATTTGAGAAACAGTAACATACTATATGAAAATAAATTTGTCAAGAAAACTTGAGAAGGTTTATCAATAGGATACTATCTAGGGTTTTTTAATATGAATATAAGTTACGCTTACGCTATTTCACCTATTTATTTCTTTGCATCTGAAGGATAAAGTTGATGTAAGAAAAGAGACAAAATCATGACTTGACATAACTTTTGAAGGTTGCTATGAAAAAATGGAGCTCTTCATGCTTTTCATGAAATTTTGCAACTCTGAAGGTTGCCACTAATGGATGCAAATCTTCACAATTGTCATGCAAAGAGGAAACCCTTCAGGATTGCGTGAAAGAGTGGAACACTTCGTTGGACGAATGTATCAGTTCATTCCAAAGGTTAGACAACTCAGACAAGGGAGGGAGTTTGTTCTTAATTTAACATCAAAATTTATAGGCCTCACTCGAATAGGCTTCTTAACATAAATGATTGCTTAATGCTTTACTTCTAAATCTCATAGTTCAAATTTTGATTTCTTGACTGAAACTTTGAAGCCGTGGCAAACCAGCAGAAGTTCAGAGAGCAATTAAAGACTGCTAATTGCCTTTTATAACAATAAAGTGAAACAATATGCAGCTCATGTAACATTAGTTGCTTTGCTAAGTAGTAGCTATTATATCTACTGGCACACACCCTTTGGCTCATCCCCAAATTACTAATATACAAAGCATGCCTTCAATAAGATCGTTAAAAGTTTGAACATGTGGCATACCTTTAGGTTAAGCCAACTATGGATTAAAAGGAGATTTCTATAAATCAAGAAAGTCCAGTCTAGGAATACTTCAAGCAAATTAAATTGAGAAGAGCATGAAATTTTTAATAAATTGTCGAATGAGAAAATAAAAGAGAACATAACAGAATATTTCGTAACCTACATACATGACTTGAAACTAGTAACTTAATTCTTACCAACCGATCTGCAGCCTCTCTCTCAGCCGCCAGTGCTTTCAGTTCTTCTTCTTTATCATGTACTCTCCTAAGAGTTGCAACTAGGGCAGCTTCATGCTCTTTTCTCTGTTATTTTTGTTAGATAATTATAAAGTTAGCGATCTAAATAATAAATTCAACACAGTCATCACTTAATAAGCTTAACAAAGACGCATACTGGTGATAATCTTTTATCAAATGTTAGTGGGCTGAATGATGCTTGATCTCCATTCAATTTTAAAAGTCCGGGAGAATCATGAGAAGATGCAGTAGTACCATCACTTCCTAATTTATCAAGTCCTCCACTAATCAATCCCCTCAAGTGATTCACTTCTTTCTGTGAAGAATGACAGAAATCATTATCAATAAGAGGATATAATTGACATGCGATTAGGCAGTAAAGACTAACGAATCATTTAAAAAAATGCTTCTAAATGCAAGCTACTTTGGAATCTTCATTCTCACATGATGACAAACATGTAACCATAGGCAGCAAAGTTATCACAGTACCTTAAGCCGCTGTATTTGTAATCGTAAAGTAAGTACATCTCCTGAAGCTTCCTCATTTACAACTGCCTATAAATGTAAGCAAATTTTTAATTAGTTTCTAAACATATGAGTAGAAGGATGACAATAGAATCTCAAAGTACTCACGTTATTCCTTATAAACTTGGCACGTTGTGCAAATTTCAATGTGCTAAGTGTTTCCAGAGCACAACTGCAAAAGTTATATTAACGTAGTTAGCCATGAATCTTACCGCGTGCTCAATCCACAAAGGAAATTGAGTAGATAAGCATCTCTCACCAATTGGAAGGGCTAATGTTTGCAATTATCATAGTCTTAGAGTTTCCACCAAGAGAATCCTATATTGAAATAAAAAGCAATTTATAATAAAGTTGTAACTATAGCTTCTGTTGTGGTATTACTAGCCCTGTAAAATGTGAAAATGGTCCGAAGAAAAGAAAATGATTAGCACATGAGTGGAAGAGAGGTCGGGTGTTTCCGTGACTTAGAATCAATTGTCAATTCAAATTTCTTCAAATTCGAAATATATAGGCATATAACTTAACTGAAATAATATACTCCTTTCATGTTTCTTACTGCCACAAGATGCCAGCAAATAAATCTCTAGCACACAGTGGAATATATCTGTTTGCTGTCAATAGCATATTTACTTAGTCGGGAAATTCAATCCCAACAACAACAACATCAAGCCTTTTTTCCAATACGTGGGACCGGCTAAATAAATTCTTTTGTATCCATTGTGTCATGTTAAGAGTCAAATTCTCATTTAAATCTAAAAAAAAGGTCATTTCTAATATTTTCTAACCAAGTCTTTTTAGGTCTACATCTACCTTTCTTAACATAAGCCAAATCTAATACATCTACTTTCCTAACCGGATAATTGGAAGGCCGCCGTTTTATGTGACAAAACAATCTAAGGCGACTCACTCTAATCTTATCTTCCACTGGAGCTACTCCAACCTATTCACGTATATGCACATTTCATATCCTATCTCTAAGAGTAAAGCCACTCATCCACCTAAGCATCCACATCTCTGCAACAATTAACTTAATATTATGCTTCTCTTTTAATAACCAACATTCTACACCAAAAAGCATTGCAGGTCTCACCACCATCTTATAGAATTTTCCCTTAAGTTTGAAGGGGATTTTTCTATCACACAACAAGCCTGATCATTCCTCCACTTCAACCATCCAACTTGAATTCTGCTAATGATATCCCCATCTATTTCACCATCACTTTAAACAATAGACCCAAGATATCTAAAACGTGTACTCTTATTAATGACTTGATCGCCCAAATTCACAAACCCTCCACTAGATCTATTACTACTAAAATTACACTCAATATATTCAGTTTTAGATCTACTTAAACTAAAACCTTTAGACTCTAAGGTTGATCTCCATAATTCAAGTTTATCTTCAACTCCATATCTAGTCTTATCAATAAGAAGAATATCATCAGCAAAAGCATACACTAGGGTACAACCTCTTGCAAATGTCTAGTGAGAACATCCAATCACTAAAGCAAAAAGATATGGGCTTAAGGCTGATCCTTGATGTAATCCAACAGAAATAGGAAAATACTTGGTCAAACCACCTTGTGTTTGAATACAAGAAACAACACCTGCATACATATCCCTAATGACTTGAATATAAGCATTATTAACTCTTTTTTTTTCTAGAACATTCCATAACACTTCTCTTGGAACTTTATTATATGTTTTCTCTAAATCAATAAATATCATATGAATATCCTCTTTATTCTCTCTATGCTTCTCCATCAAACCTCTCAATAAATGAAAAGCTTCCATAGTAGACCTACCCGGCATGAATTCAAATTGACTTGAATATAAGTATTATTAACTCTTTTTTTTTTCTAGAACATTCCATAGCACTTCTCTTGGAACTTTATTATATGTTTTCTCTAAATCAATAAATATCATATGAATATCCTCTTTATTCTCTCTATGCTTCTCCATCAAACCTCGCAATAAATGAAAAGCTTCCATAGTAGACCTACCCGGCATGAATTCAAATTGATTTTGAGAAACATTAGTATCACGTCATAACCTATGCTCCATAACTCTCTCCCAAAGTTTTAAATTATGACAAATTAACTTAAGTCCTCTATAATTCGCACAATTTTGTGCATCACTTTTATTCTTAAAAATAAGAATCAACACACTCATTTTTCACTCATCTGGCATATTTTTAGTCTTTAAAATAATATTTAAAAGTTTGGAAAATACCAAAAAAGCCATTAAAAATTCATATGCCATTAAAATTTGATTGATCGAACATTCTAGTAATTTTCCATGTAGTAATTTCAAATACAGGTCCATTTGAAAGTTTGGAAAATACCAGAAAAACCAAATCTGTTGTTTTAATAATGAAACTTTTTTTTTTTACTGAAATTTTTGGGAAGCCCCTTTTTCATTAAAGTGAACAAAACATGGAGTTACAATATTACAGGTTTACGGAAAGAAAAATAAAGTAAATAACGACGCCATCAAAGTGGCTAAATAATCAACTGTAGAACTATATAATTCTAAAGGCTCATAAAGAAGAGATAAATCCCGCCTCTTCTTGAAAATAAGAAAAGCGCTTTTAAATTATTAGAATCCATCCAAAAGTAAGCTTGTGATATGATATTGAACCATATTTATTTTTCCGCATCAGCAATGTTGGGAAAACAAATGTTATCTCTTCTTCCAAACCTGCTAAGGAGCAAATAGAAAGAAAATATCCCAAATCTCTCTAGCATCTTTCCTGTTATATAGATATTTTTGTGCAGGAAATGATGCCTCAAGACAAAAAGCAGCATAAGAATTCCCAAAGAGATAAATTCTCCTTCAAATTTTATCAGTGAAGCTACATTTAAAACCAAAGTGAATCCCATCCACCGAACAAAAAAATGCACATAATACAATACAAGTAGTGAAAATATTAAGTCTTATTTGGAAAAGAGATATTTTGATAAGAATCATCCGTATCCAACCAAAGAAAGCAATTTTTAAAAGGGCCAAAGCCATCCAAATCCTAATAAAATAACAATTAAGGATGCATCTATGCATATAAAAACAGTGGAAGGAGTTCAATAGATAAAGACCATTTGAAAAAGTCCGCATAAGATTGTCAGTATTATAATTTACACTAAACTGATTTAAATCAAAATAGATTCTCGAAACATCATTAACAAGATGAAAAAGAATAATGTCCTTCCATTGAATGTGTCAATGGTATTTTAAAAAAAAGTGAGATTTCATGAAGAAACCTTAATTCCAAGCTAATTTAAAGAGTTGAGATTAACTATTAGCTAAGGAAAAATTAAGAATACACACATATTTCTAGAATTTAACACCTTCATCATTTTGGATTTTCTAAGAGATTCAAAGAACAAAAGTAGAAGAAACTTTTCCCACCTTTTGCCCATCCAAATGTCATGAAGAAAAGAATTGCTTAAGTATTTGCTTTTGATGATAGAATTAATGAAGGACCACAGGGTCCACTAGAATAGATTTCAAGATTCATTTTAAAAGAAGAGAAATATTTATGATACAAAAATACTCTAAAATATCTATCATAATGTGATAATGAAGAATTATTATCATCAATAAGAACAATAGGAAACATTAGGGTTCCATTAATAGTTTTGATTCATCTTTCTCATTAGAGCTATCATCATTAGAAAAGCACTAGAATATACCTTACATATTCTTGCAAATCTTTATGCGATTCTAACTTTGTTTTTTATAGCACATAAGAAAACGAGTAATTTTAATGAATAATAAAAAAATAGATCTACAGGCAAAAAAAAGTATCCAGCATTCACTCAACAAACAATAAATATGAATGCCACCTCTAGGTGAAAGAAAACTTGGTCTTCTCAACAATCATTTATAAATGGCTATTTAAACAAAGCCCATTTGAATTCTATCATCATTGTGCATCATCACATCTGCAAGCATGCCCAAACTGGCCGAAATCTCTTAATAGTTTTCAGTTTAGAGTTTTCATCATTTCAACAACAATCAAAAAGATCATAAGGCATATGTCCACTCTAACAACAACAACATCAAGCCTTTATCTCAGTACGTGGGGTCGGCTACATGAATCATTTTTCTCCATTTTTCTACTCCAAATAACTCTAAATATAAAGATACCTATAACAACTCAAACTCTCAACCATTGAGATATTACCCATTTTGGCCTAATGGTCTCATGGTTTTGGCCCCTTGGTATAACTTCTCAAGAGGTCACCCATCATAAGACTACTTTTGTACAAGCATGCTTAACTTCGGAGTTTCTACTGAAATTCCAACCATTACATTAAGAGGCGCCTCATTGTTTAAAAGTTTAGCTTTATGTTCAGAAGGTGATGCCGAACTAAGTGCATAACATGGATGAAGTAGGAGTATTGCACGATTGTTTGATTAAAGCGTTAAAGCACAATTACTAGCACATGAAACAATAAGATAAAACAAGAGAAGGGTGCCGGCGTTTAGGCCAAATCACTAGCTAAGCATTTGAATCCACAAGATAAATTAGAAACTCAATAATAACATAAGGGTAGGAGTTCACTCAATCATCCCTAATCTAACAATGAGATTAGCAAGCATAGAAAAGTAATAACTCAACCCTACGTTTACTAAGCTTTAGGCAAGATTAAGCGGAGCGATTCTTTGCGTTTATGTCACCACCTACAAGGTTAGGAAAACAAAGAGATAAATTGAAAAGGGAAGAAACATCAACCCTTATGTGGAAGGAAGTTGTTGCCGAGAGAAACCCTTTGATTTGTTAAGGATGCTTTTGACGAGTTGTAGGAGACGGTTGATATAGCCGTGGGAGGGAAACAGTGAAACCGCCGGAAAGATGGCGGGTGTGAATCGACCGACGATAGTCCACCGGCCTTTGACCCTTTGATCGTCGATAGTGTCAACCAATGTGATGTGGATCCTCTCCAAATACTCCTCGACGGTAGTTTCGTAGCCGAATCCCACGTCGAAGAAGGGAGAACGTAGTACGTCGATGTTGTCTAGATCGTCAAGCACCAAGCCCGAATCCCATGGACGAACTTCCATTCATGCTTCTTAAGAAGTAAAGGAGGAGACGTTGGTGTAGCTTTGCTGTCCTTGAAGGTTCCTCCCAAAGGATGAGGGATTCCCCTTTGAAATTCAAGTAGGAAAGGTTAGGGGAAGGTGGCGGCTAGGGTGGGGTTAGGGGGAAGGCTTGTTTGTGGAGCTAGGGTTAGGGTTAGGATGGTTTAGAATTTCTAGACCTGAAATTTAATTTCAGATTTTGAAATTTGGGTGGGAATTAGAAAAGGAAATAGGGGTGTTGATTGGAGGAAATTGGGAGAGAGAAGGGAAAGGGGGGGGGCGGCGGCAATGATAGGGGCCGGCGGCTATTAAGGGAGAGAGGGAGTTGGGGGGATTAATTAGGGGTTGCCTAAATTAGGATTTGGGGAATAAGAAAGAAATAATTAAATCCCTTTCAATAAAAATTTGATTTGAATGAGATTTCAAAACTTTCCTAAAATAGATTTCATATTTTAGGAAAGATTTTGAAATTTAAATTTTAAATTTTGAATTCAAAGTTCAATCTTAAATATGATCATTCCATATTAGGAGACAAGAGAAAGAGGGGGGAGGGGGAAAGGCAAGGGCGGCGGCTTGGATGGAGGTGGAGGCCGTCGGGTGGGAGGGGGAGGGGGAGTGGGCCGTGGGGTTGTGGGGAGGGGGAAGGCTGTTTTGAGAAGGGGAAAAGGGAGAAGAAGAGGGAAAGGAAGAACACGATTTAGAACCACGAATCCGACGCGTCGAAATTGGTGGGTGATGCGATTCCTTCTCCAAAGGATCTCTCCAAGCTCTCAAGCTCACACAAGAATGCCATATGCAGGAATTTTAATAATATTCATTCATTCATTGAATTAGAACAATACAATAGGGGCTTATAAATAGCCTCAAACAAAAGGCAAAAGCAAAAGACAAACATGCCCTCTTGGGCTTACAAGCAAACCACCCTAAAAGAAGGGTATAACAGGAAACAACTAAAGCAATAACATAATAACTCAAAAATATAAAGACTCGATCGTGGCCGTAGATCGGCGACCACGTCTCCGGTAGACTTTCCATGCGGAGATGTCCCCATCATAAGGGTTTCACAAACTCTCCCACTTAGATAGCTGACATCTTCGTCAGTTTCCTTAACCTGGAATCATCCACCATGCATATAGGATTCAAAAGGCAGAGTTTCCATCTTTCGACTGGTGTATTGCTCCGATACCATTAACAGATAATCATCCATCACACTCTTAACCATCGAGATACTATTCGCTTTGGCCTAACAACCTCACAATTTTGTCCCTTTATGTAACTGTTATGCCGGCCCAGGAGGGGCCGGCTGGACCGGTCCCGTTCTATTCCAGGCGGAGGCGGAACAGAGAAACAGGGGGAGAGGGGACGGAAGCCCTAGTGGGGCCCATGCATGGATTAAATTAATTGTGGGAGGGAAAATTTGAATAGGAGGGCTGTTTAGGTATTTTGTAATTGTCCTTTAATGTTAATTAGAAGCTTAGGAGGGAATGAGGGATTATCTTGAATTTGAAGGAGATTTTTGAGATCTAGGGTTTGTGGCTTGGGCTCTTGGCGTTGTCGGAGATTTGGAGAGTTGTTCTTCCTCTTGAATTGAAGAACATTATATCTTCGCTTTGTTTTATTCATCTACTAGTGGAATACAAGTTATTTGCTTTGTTTTCTCTCAGATTTCTCTTCCATTTCCTCTGATTTTTCTACTGGTTTAGGGCTGTTTTACTACCGTAAACAGCAATTTCTTTTATGTTTGCTCAACTCAAGTATTTCCTATCAGTAACTTCCCAAGAGGTCACTCATCATAGGATTGCTTTTGTACGAGCACTCTTAACTTTGGAGTTCTTATTAAAATTCCAACCGTTCCACCAAATGACACATCAATGTTTAAAAGTTTAGTTTTATTTTTATAAAGGGTTTCACAGTACCTATTTAGGTGAAACTAGATATGTCTTTCTTATGCATTAAAAAAAAAAACCACCATGCTCCTATAGACATGACAACCCTCTCCAACATTAAGTGCATCATCATGCCCATGTTATTCATGATTACTTTAGAGTAGGAAATTATTACAAAGCTCACTAGGATAAATATGCTTTATTTTTACCTGTAGAAGAAATGTAAGCTTTGAGTCTCGGTATGGAATATGTAGTTGTCTCTTACCTGAGCTACTAACGAGATTCATAATCACAAGCCTGATTCATAATAAATAAAATGAATTTTTATTAGGGTCAAAGTGAAGCAAAAAAGAAAAAGTAAAGAAAATTGTCACTAAGATTGTAGTTATATTATATTGAAAGAGAAAATGTTGTACAAACCCTAATGTTGAAAGTGACTTGTTGATGTTTGTAGCTTCTTTAAGCCGATCACCCTCAGCACCTGAACTTTTTTGTCTGTCATTAAAGCAATTATATAATTAGGAAATATCAGTTATCACAAATATAATGCTTATCCAAATCTACTCCCCCATTCTTATATGAAAATTAAATGAAATAAAAGTTTAATATAAGGATAAAAGAATCAAAATAGTCCCTCAACTTTTTGTGAGGGACCAAAATGGTCCCCAACTCTTGAGAGACCAATTTGGTCCCTCAACTCTTTAAAATAAAACATTTTTAATCCTAATATTCAATGTTAGAGTTAATGGTGTTATATTTTCTAATTAAGCATTTATTAAATATAATTTTCAAGTAATTATAATTTTTCTAAAAAATTTTATTAAACGTTTCTTTAATAATTTAAAATTTTATTAAATGTAATTTTAAATCTAAAATTGTTATTAAATTTTTTTATTGAAGAAACATTTAATAAATTATTTTAGAAAAATTATAATTACTTGAAAATTATATTTAATAAATACCTAATTAAAAAATGACCAAAATACCCTTATATTTAACACCATTAATTCTAACATTAGATGTTAGGATCAAAAATGTTTCATTTTAAAGAGTTGAGGGACTAAATTAATCTCTCAAAAGAGTTGGAGACTATTTTGGTCCCTCACAAAGAGTAGAGGGACCATTTTGTTCTTTTTCTCTTAATATAAGTAATTTAAGATATTGAATCAAAAAGAATGTCATGAAATAAAGAAGTCCAATAAAGAGAGATTAAGCATAAATATTGGCATGTTGACTTAAGTTCTCTCAAAAAAACAAACCTCTCAGATCCTGCAAGATCTACCAGATTTAGCCTAGCAAATCTGTGACGCGAAACTCCTTGAGATTCCCACTGCATCAGTCAAATTTCTAATAAAAACATGTGCTTGCTACTAGATGCCCTAGTTACATATCCATGCTTAATGCTCCATGTGCATAAAAGCATACCATATGCTTTAAATTAGTTGAACAAAATATAAAAATACTAAATTGTTTGTGCAAAAAGTTCAAACCTTTCTTTCAATGATACAAGTAAAAACACTATGAGAACGGCTACTAGCATGATTCATATTTGTAGCAGCCACCTTCCTATTAGCTGCCCCCTGCATTGATTTGGTTATCAATCATCAAAGTATAAATAAAGCAGATGCTAGACTGGCGCCACAGCATCTGCCTAGCATGTCTGCATCTACAACAAAGGTTTCATAGCATAAATCATGAGATCACCAAACTTGAGCAAATCTAAGGGACAGTAGATAATCAGAAAATCAGTTGAAACCTAACTACGCTCGTAAACAAATTTCAATGAGTTTGTCATACCTGAATAAGCTGTTGAATAACATCTCTAGGACTTGAAACTTCATATTCCTTGAGATTTTCTACATAAACACCTCTTCTTGCATCTTCCCTTATCTGAATGAAATCTAAACAGTCATAGTCTTGGTTTCAAGTTTATAAACATGCACGAAGCTTTGGTTCCTTCATGAAAAAAGAATGAGCAAATGCAAAAGGAAATTGAGACAACTTATTCAAATTTGTGCTACTTTTTCTTAATTTTTCTGCCAAGTGGCAATAAGATATAAAAGTTAGTACAAATGTTGAGGACTCGGGAATAGAAACAGAACAATTGGGAGAGAATTTCATGCATTAGATAATAGTACTAAATATTAGGCTCAATATTGATTTCATTGGCATGTTTTTATCCTATATTTTGAAATATTAAATCCACTCAGCATTTAATGTTGTCCAGCAATACAATATTTAAGAAAAAAGAATAAACAAAATTATTTTAGGGTTTGCAAAACATGGAAAACACATGCATCTAAACAATTTATTTGTACCAAAAATTTATAATTATTGAAGCCAACAACTTTATTGGATAGGCAAACAAAAAGAGCTGAAAATAAAGACCTCATGAAATTAGCAGTTATACCTGTAAATTTATGGAGGAAGGATCCAACAAATCTAAAATCTGTTCATTGTATATTTCAAGAAATGAGCATTTGCATGTAAAATGGAGCTTTTGATTACTTTGGGTTTCCTTTTCCTGTAAAAGTTAGATGTAAATTAAACAGAAATAACACAGTGAACAAAGGAAGTCACAACAAGACAAATTTAATCTACTTGCCTTCTGTATCCTTGAAAATAGATATTCAAAGACCCGAGGCGTCATTCCACAGTTAGCACTATTTCTTTGAATTCCTCCTTCTATATCTCCCAACATAGTGTGAGTTTTTCCACTTCCGGTCTGGAAAAGCATTATATAGATCAAAGTAATCTAATTGAAATTTAGAGCAGGGATAAAATCTAGAGTTCCTGTTATAAACCAGTACTACTTGAAAAATGCAAACCAAATTTGTTAAACCTTAAGAAGTAGGAATATATGAGCATACAATTAAAAAAACCAACAATTCAACCGGGAATCTTTTCGACAAAGTGACTGAAATGAATTAAACATTCAACTTGCCATATAACTTACTTGACCATATGCAAACATGCAGCTATTGTAGCCTGCCATACAGTTTTCGACCATAGGCACTCCAGCCACTTTAAACAATCTTTCCTGGAGTTACATCAAAATGAATTAACCATGCTAATAAGCTACAAACACAAATACATAATAACTAGTTACCTGGCTGACATATTCATCAGCAATAAGATCAAAAGTAAAACGAGACTCTGGATGTCCAATCCATGAAAGAGTTTGACAACTATCTTGTAAAACACATCTATTTTGTCCTTGAAGGGATATCTCTGAACTATTGAGAGGTCGAAGACGAATAATAACCTACGTTAATTGAGCAAAAGTGAGCATAATATGAAACAAAATCATACGGAAATGAATCATGAAACATATGCCCCGCAATGCATTTCCGGCAAATAGCACCTCCTCTTAATTTAAATGAAAGAGAAGCAATATGAACAAAAATATCCTTACTTCGCCTGCTCAAAAGCAACAAAATTGAAAATCTAATCATTTCTTCTAATATTACGATGAGAATATTCGGATTGTATGAAGTGAACAATACTTTTCTAAGGCTCAGTTTGAAATAATAAGTGAGGAAAACTTCAGAAACCAGAGAGCTTAATCCAGCTACCCAAGAACTTAATCTAAACAGAACGCTCTCACTGATCCAAAAAAAAAAAAATTGATAAATGGATTAGGAACCCTATTTAGCTGGAAATCGAAAAAATTTCCTCTCAGTACAACATCTGAACTGAAATCCTCTAATACCTGGACGTTGTGATCTTTCCAGAAGTCTGGATCCACTCGCAGCTCGAAACCCTGGGCACAACCAACCTCAGCTTTACTTCCGTCGCGAACGCCACTCGAATCTACCTCTAACGACTCGTTGAAGTATTCTTGGGACTTCAACGTCCTCCGGGCGACTGTGCCAGCTTCAGTGATCGCCGACATGTCGATCAACTGACGATCTGAAGTGAACTTTGTACACCGGTGAAGGAGAGGAAGAGTCTAGGGTTTTTGAACAGAGATAGAACGGAGCGAAAAGAGATAAAAGCAATGAAAATGCAAAATAACGGATTCAAATTCCTCTGCGTCTCCATCGGTGCGGATCGGAGGGCTGTAACGAGGGCTCGTTTTGATCGACGGTGGAGGACCTCGAATTCAAATTTTGCCCGTTATTCGGATTCAAATTTACGGAACCTTCATTGGAGCATCTAATGTTATGTTTGGGATGCATAAAATTATGTCATTGTGTACCGATTTAAATTATATTAGAATGAGTTTAAAATTTTGTAAACTTATTTTGAGATTAGTATAAAATAATATGTTCAATCTGCGACATTAATTTCAAAATAACTCTATTACTTTTTAAGTCTATCTTTGATAAGATTTGTATCAAGACATCCTGGAATAATATTTTCATTTATGATAGTTGTATGATTGTTTATATCAATTTTAAAACTTATAAATAGTTATCGAAAAAATAAAAATTTTATTAAAGTTATTATGAAGTTGTTTTATTGTATATTTAAAAAAAATATATTTATTATGCAATTCTCTTTGGTTTGTTGGTTGGGAGTTTGGCTCCCAACTAAGAGGTCCTGTGTTTGAGTCTTGCATATGTGTTATATGTGTTTGGGCAGATGAGATATCCGATTATGATTTTTCATGCATTTGAAATTCACCCTATTTAGAAGAATTCCAAAATCAGTAAAAGTATATATGCTTGGGTAGTTAAAATCCTTTACACAAATATTTTGTATTTGATTTACTTCAAACCAAGCTCAAAAAAAAAAAAAAAAAAAAAAATCATTACATTTGTTTTATTATATAGTCACAATACTTGAAACCAAACATTTTGATGTAGGATAGCTTCAAGATAGGTCAATTAAACCATGCAAAGGATAAATGGCCCCTCTAATTATGAATGTAATGCTTATTTCTTTTATCTTAAAATTGGGGGATCTACATATCACTGAATTCTTATTGTTGCAGGCTGAGGGATTCGCGGTAGTAGATTGAAAGCATTTTACATTTTAGAAATGCACAAAAATTTAGCACACAAACATATAATTGAAATGAAAGAGAAATACCAGAATTTTTACGTGAAAAATCCTAAAAAGTAAAAAAAATCATGGGATCTTACCCAGTTGAAATGATTCCACTATTGAACATGTTACAAAGATCGACTTGTCCCTTAACTCTAGCACAGTGAGAATACAATATATTAGAGAATTGACCGACTTCATATAGGTACTCTGATATTGATTGAATGATATTTATTAGAAATCTGGTGGAACTAGTCGGAAAAATATTTTGCAGAAGTTTGATGATTGTTGGAGATCTGGTGATAATCAACATATGGGAGAAAGTCCAACGATATTTGGAGATCCGGAGGCGGCCAATGAACAGACGGAAGTCCGCAATGGTTGGTGGTTAGGAAGAGATTAGTCAACGAATAGTTTGAAGTCCGACGACGGTTGGTGGTCAAGAAAAGATCTGGCAATGGCAGTACCAATTGGAAAATTCAAGAGAGCTCTTAGTTTCCTCCTTTCTTCCTCCCCTCTCATGTGAAGAATGATAGTCTATTTATAATTTTTTGGGAGTGATATACCTAGTAAATATGGAGAACATTTAGGGCAAGTTTAGAGTGCTCCATTGAATAGTTGATATCAATTCCCTCAATTATGAAGCGTTCTTCGAACAATTATATGCCATAATGATGTCAGAATAAAGAGATCTTGGGCTCATTGGATTTGTCTTGTCGAGCCACTCAATTTGACTATAAGCATGTCATATTTGGATATCAATTGGTCATCCAAATGATGTTTTGAAGCTTTGAAGTATATTTTGATATTTTGATTCGGGCTCATTTGGGCACAGATTGGATTGAATTTGGTGTCATTGTGTTTGTCTCCCTGAGGTGTTTAATTTGGATATAAGTTTGCTGAAATAAGAGTTTGGATGGTCCCAAATTTAATTTTAAAAGCTTTCAACTTATATTTATATCGAGATTCATGCCTGATCAAGATAATTTTTTTGTGACGTATCAGTTGTCCCCTATTTGGAGGTCAAAGCTTGCAGAGTCCAAAAATATGTATTTGAACCTTTCAAGCTTCTTATGACTAAAAATCATAATTATGAGGTGTGGCCACCTCCCAAACATCAATGTGGACCTCCCCTTAGGGTTGTGAGTTAAGTAAAATACCTTTAATTATTATTTAAATGTTTATTAAAGTCAGTGTGTTGATCAGAGTGAGAAATATCAAAAAATTGAGCTTGAAAACTCTTGAAATTGCTCCAAATTGACTGTAGAGGGTTCGTTTGACTCCAAAAATGTCAAAATTAAGTCCAAAATATTAAAAAATGATTTTGGAGATCCTAAAAATGTCTGAATTGGACTATCCGGGCCAAAATCATGCCTAGATACAACTTGGCAATAGAATCAGTTGGCCGGCCACCAACAGCCTAATAGGTCACCCACGAGCGACGCGTGCATTAGCCCCTATTACTACTAGGGCATTACTCTTTTTTTGTCTTTCACCTCCCTGAGGCCTTAAATAATTGAGGTGGCAACAGTGCTGCCTTGTATATATAAATTTTTTTAAAAGAAATTTTAAAATTCCAAAAAAAAAATCTTGGAATACCTTTTAAACTACCATCTCCCTTATGCATATAAAAACCCCATTGGGGTGGCAAAGAGCACAACTTCTCCAAATGTGTCTTATTCTTCTCCTCTTTTTCTTCTTCACTTCTTTTATTCTCTACTTCTTCTTACATTAGAGACATTTAACTGTCTTGGATATCTGGTGTCCCCTATAAAGTTCTAGTGCTCCTCTTTGTATTGGAGGAGTAGCCCTTATATTTCTTCTTCTTCTTCTCTCTCATACTTCTTCTAACATTAGAGGAATTCTACTATCTTGGATTGGCGATGTCACCTATAAAGCTCTAATTCCCCTCTTCGTGTAGGAGTAATTATTGTATTTTTTTTTCTCATTTTCTCCCACACTTCTTATTGCATTAGAGGCATTCCACTATTTTAGATAAGCGGTATCCCCTATCAAATTTCAGTGCCCCTCTTTATGTAAAAGAAATCCCAATGGGTGATTGTCCTCCCCTCATACCTAAAGAAGATCAACCTCCTCCCATATAAAATGATCCAAGGAGCTCTTACAAAGTAGCAAGGGTTGATGGTGATGGTAGAGATGCACTTTGATGGAGTAGGCATGTATGCTGACAAGGGCAAATAACAGACAACTTAATCGAGGGAGTCGGACTCTATGTTGATGTAACAGTCTAACAACATACTCATAATGTCAACTGAGTGGAGGCTTGATGGGGCTCTAATATTTCCATGACTGAGTTGAAATATTCTTCTATTGGTGGATTAGCAAATGCACCAAGAGTTTCCCCCTTCTATTTCGATTGATGACATCGCTTATACTATTACCTTTGATGATCTGGCGATGAATTGCATGAAGTTTTATGCGCTGATTGACATGATGATCTTTGGCCCAAAAAGGTCCAACCAGACATGTACTCTTCCAATGGGATTCATAATAGTATACGAGATGACGTTGATGAAAGCATTGCAACTTTGTTCAGCTCCTTATATCAATATTTTAGGTGAAGAAGATTTTATGCTTGAATCTGATATAGAATTTTACTATATTAATATCATGTAAATCTAATAATATTATATATAGCTTTTTAAGAGATTGATGTTTGTTTGAAGTAATGAATACTTCATTTTTATGTAAGAATAATATTGATTTCTGAACTTGCCCTCAAAATAAACAAAGTTTTTTATGCATTTTTTTTTAGATTTGCTTTAATATATTGTCCCCTAGTTAGAGCAACTAGATTATAAAATTTTATTCTTTATACAATTTTTAGCCTTTTGAAGTTTGTAAAGAATCAAAGAAATATACATCTTTCTTTTACCCTTCTAAGATTTTTATGTACGTGTGCTTTTTGAGGCTTTTAGCCTTTTAAAGTTTTGGTGTACCTATACCTTTTGAGATTTTTAGTCTTTTAAGTTTTTTTGGTGTACGTGTGTGTTGACCTCATTTTTGTATGAGGTCATTAGATCAATTCAGATCCCATATCCATTTAGATCCTAGGATCTATCCATACCTTAGGATCTATCCAAACCCTAGATCTACCTAGACCCTAGGATCAACCTAGATCTTAGATCAATCTAGATTCAAGTTAATCCATATCTTGAATCAATTCAAGTCTCAAACTTAGCCAGATCTCAATACAATCCAACCCAAACTTTAACCTATCCAGGCTTCTACCAAACTTTCATCCTATCCAATTATTCATAATAATCTAAATGATTATGATTAATTGGATAACTAATATTCAAGCAATCAAACCCAAAATCCATATCAAATCCAAAAATCTAGACTAAAATCCAAGGCTTAAAAGGTCTTGTCCTGAAAGCTTTTTCTAATGATTTTTCAAACACTCCAAACCCTAGTCAAATGAACCCTAATTCATGATCTATCAATTACATATTGATTAAGCATGTCCCTAGGGTCTACCCTCCAAATGTGAGCTCAATCTAAGGCCCCTAACTCCAGAAATTGGATTGAAATTCAAAGGCGATAAAACCTTCAAATATTTATAGCCTATGCCACTAGACCTGTCCCTTAGTAGAATTTGACCTTAGAGCCTTCTTCAAATCCTCTGATCATATCCAGACCCTTGATTATGACTTATTAAGCATTAAACTATATTTTGGTGGACCCACTTTGACCCCCAGTTGACCAGGAATCAAAATGACCAAAATGCCACTGAAGGGTAATTTTGGAGTTTTCTATAGACTTCAATAGGACCTATTTAAATCAAATATCAAAACATTCTCTAATGCATCCTAAACCTTATTAGGAGTACATTGGACTCAAACCGAGACCCTAGTCAAATCTAGTTGACTAGGTCAACCAATTTTGACCAAAATATCCCTTAGGGGTTTAAATACTCATTTCAAACCAAATGATCTACTCTTTGCATAAGACTACTTTTAACAGATTTCAAAGATCAAATCAAACATGTTGGATCCAAACCTAGTCCATGGGTCAATCTTATTGACCAAGTCAATCTAGGTTAACCAAATAGGCCCTTTAGGGTCTAAATATTCAATTTGATTGAAATGACCTCCCCAAATCTTGGGATCACCTTCAACAGACTCAAAACATCATTTCAAACCTATTGAGCATAAACCCTGGCCCTGAGTCAACCTGGTTGACCAAGCTAACTTAGGTTGATCAAATCAAACCTTAAGCTCTTCCTACTCTAAATCAACTTCCAAATCCATTCAAATCTTATCCAAACTCCCTTGAGTATACTCCTAGTACTTTGGACTAGACTGATCACCCTAACCCAGTCAATAGTTGACTTAGTCAATTGGGCCCAGGTCCAAATAAACTTGACCCAATTGGGTTAAATCATGGCTTGTATCCAAACCTAAGCCAATCAAGCCCCCCAAAACTATCAAGCTCACTTCAATAAATATTTCAAATATATTCAAATTATTTCAAACCTAGCATAAGTCAAGCTTTGACTAATTTAACCAAGTCAATTTATCGAATTTGGTCAAATCCCCTTGCTCTTGATCAAATCATTATGTATATTCAAATCAAACCTTATAAACCTCTTTAAAATCATTCAATTACATCTCCTTAACCATAGTCATGGGTCAAAGCATGAATAGTTTGACTTGGTCAAATTATTTTATGTGGTCAAATTCAAAAGCATTACCATCTTTGCATGCATATATTAAATCCACCTGGTTAAGCCCTCAAAACGTCACTCAAATAGCTCCCTAAGACCTCCTCACTTCCACCTCAGTACCTCTTAACTATTAACTGGTCAAATAGTCAACAAAAGGGTAAGGAGTGGTCAAAGTGGTCAAAGCTCTATTCCTAATCCATGCCATTCTAATCATAACCACTCTAATAGCTTTAAGCATTTTCTGGAATGTTCCTAAGCTGGTTTTAAGCTTTGGATTAGAGCCTAACCTAATGTATATGGTCCCAAAAGCTAATAAGAGGACAGTAGGCCTTTCTACCTCATGTCCTTTTATCCTTTTGATTCCTCTCCCTCCCAATAACCCCTAGGATAGCTGGCATGTATTAGGGGAGTCTCCAAATCGATCAGGGCCATCCATATTCACTTGGAGCTTTCAAATAGGTCAAAACACCCATTTGAGCATTATTCTTTGATTCAGCATTCTCTCACCATTCCAGCCTCCTCAAGCCCAACCCCCAGTTCGTTTGAACTCTCCAGCCCTTCCTCCTCACTTCCCACATGAAACCCCACTAGTCAAAGACGCCGCTGATGACTCTCCAGCCACCACAACCTCAAACTCCATCCAAAGCTCCATCCACTCGATCCAATGCATTTTAAACTACGGTCTCAACAAGAAAAATGTGTGTAGACAGTCAACAAGCTCAAAAAATCAAAAACCATCCAAATCCAATGGTTAGATTCTCAAAAACCCTAACCCTAGGTAGAATCCCTAAAAGCTTTTTAACTATCTGTTAAGTGATTTTTAAACCATCAAAAACCTCCCGCACGATTTCTGTTCATGCATGCTAGCTAGGTTTAAAATTTAAGTCGAAATGGTTCACCCGATCTAAAGAATGAGGCAAAAAACACATTCTAGAGTTCTTTCATAGCGTATCCTTGATGTACGTATTATGGACTGTTAATCGTGCGATCAACGGTCCAGATCTAGCCGTTCTGCAGCTTTGTTTGACCTCGGATCTGATCCTGTAGTCAGTTTCTCCGTTCGACTTCATCCCAGCCATTCGTTTCAAAATCGTGAAGATCCAACAATGCGAGGCATCTGCTGACATGGTTAAATGCCATGCGGATAGAAATCGCAATGCCGGTAATCAATGGATATGATTGTGCCGCCGCGCAATCATACCAATGATTATCGCAATTTTGATCCACCAGTAAGAGCCTGCCACAAGTCCTCTGCGGTCGCCACACCACTAGAACCTATTAATTAGGTTTTAAATTAGTTTTAATTAATTTTAATTACCAGATTCTTTAAAAATTTATAAAAAATTAATTATTAATCCAAAAATAAATTATAATATATCAAGATTTTAAGTTTTTCAAATCCTTCAATTTAAAATTAATATTAATTTAAAATATCTTATATATCTTAAATTATTTTAAATATTAAATATTTTTTAATTAGTAATAAATTAAAAATAATTAAAATATTTCCAGAATTAAAACTTATATTTTAAATATATTTGAAATTATCATAAACATTATTTAATAAAATTAATCTTAAAATTTAATTGAATTTAAAGTATTTTTATTAAATATTTTAAATGTTATAAATTATGTAATTATTTAAATGTTTAATAAATACTTAATTAAACATTAAATTAAATATTTTAAAAATTCAAATTCCCATTGTAAAATATATTAATTAAATCATTAAGATATTTCATATTTGTTTAATTATTTTAAATTGAAATTTTATTTTAAATATTTAATATATCTCAAATAATTTGAATTATTTAAGTATTTTCAATATTTGATTTATATTTAATCTAATATGGAATAAAATATTTTCTAAAATTAAAAAAGTAACTTTAAAATATATGAAATAATTAAATAATTATTTTAAAGTATTTTATTTTGAGAATTGAATTAAGCTTAACATATTTTAATTAAATACTTTAAAATGATTTTCAATATTTAATTTATATTTAATTAAATATCAGTTAATCAAATATTCAATTAAATATTTTCAAAAAATAAAAAATTATTTTAAAATACTTTAAATATTGAAAGAATTATTTTAAATATATTATTTTGAAATTAAATTAATTTAAAATATTTAATTAAATATTATTTAATTAAATACTTTAAAGAAAATTAAGAAACTTATTTTAAAATATTTTAAAAATTAAGGAGTTATTTAAAAATATTTTAATTTAAAATTAAGATTAATTTAAGGTATATTTAATTAATTTTAATTATCGAACCCATTTAATAATTAATTAAATATTTAATTTAATCAAATATTTTTAGAATATTAAAGTTATTTTTATAAAATCAAATAATATAATTCAATTATTTTGAAATTAAAAAAATTTATATTAAATATTTCAAATATCTTAAATAATTCAAATTTATTTAAATATTGAAATATTTGATTTAGATTCAATTTAAATCTAACTTAAGTTCCTTTCAACAAAGTCCAAAATTTTTATTTTAGATATTTTTCAAACTATTAAAGTATCTTCCAAAATTACTCTGAAATTATTTTAAAATTATTTTAAAATTATTATGAAATTATTTTTTGAAACTATTTTGAATTATCCTTTTTTTTAAGAAAATTCTAAGATTGAGCTATTTTCATATATATATATAATTAAAATTTAAAATTATATACATTAAATCTTGAGAGCCTTGAGGGGAGTCTTGGAATTTTAAACATAGTTTGAGCATGGTTGAATAGAATTAGTGGGGAATAATTAGTAAACAATTATACCCTAATTATTCACTAATTAAATTTGTTATTTACTTATGTTATCCTTATCTTTGCATGTGTAGGATGCACACACTTGCACTTAGTTTTAGGCTGTCATAGTTCTAAGGACTTCAATGTGATGTTTGTGTATTTATATTTGTTTGTTTGAGGGTTAGAGAGACATTGATTTAAGCCTAGCTAATCTGGTGACACCTCGAGGACAAAAATTAGGGATATTTGTCTAGAAGACTTAGGAAAATTTTAGAAATTAAAATACATGTCCATTAGGGATAAAATTTTGGACACTTAAACTCATTGACACCTCCAACATCAGGAAAATTTTTCACTGATTTTAAAAATCATTAAGCCCCTTAATTAAATTAACCTAAGTTTAATGCATTAATTAAGCCTTAAAACTTCTAAAAATTATAATAAATCAAATTTAAATCTAAAAATTATAAATAATATATCAAACAGATCAGAATTAAATTTTCAGCTTAAGAAAATTAAAATCCCCTTGATTTGACATTAATTTTAAGTAAAAATTGATTTTTAATTAATTTAATTTATTAAATAAATTAAAATTTTAAAAAATTTCTCAAACACTTGAGAACACCTCCTTGGATCATTTCTAATCTTTGGAGGTGATTTCAAGAAGTTTGGAGTTCATTTGGATTCAAATCATTAAAACCCTTCTAATTAAATAATTTTAATAATTCAAATAAATACCCAAACTTCAAAAATTCATAACTAAATGTAGAAAAATCTAAATCTAACAAACTTGCAGTTTAATAACTCATCTTAAAATCTATTATTTGAGAAAAATACTAATTTAAAAGTCAAATTTTGAGCCCTTTAAGTAATGCATTTAAATAACTCAATAATTCTAAAAAGTTCAATAATCAATTAAAATTCTAAAAAACATTAGTTTGATTAATAAAATTAATTAACCAACTCTTTAATATACAACTAGCCCTCAAGAGATGAAGTTTTTAGAATGACCTATCTTGAGCTGGGGGGCTAAGTGTCTTAAGGAGGCCTGGTTCCTCAAGTCCACTATGACAATGCCACGAACGAATTCAATAGAGTGTAAAACTTTAAATTTAATTGATTAATAATCACCTAACCAAATTTAAAATCTTTAATCCAACTATATTAACCAGGTTTTTAGGCTAGATTATCCTAGACTGGACTACATATCCTAAAGAGGCTTGGTTCCTCATGCTCACTGTGACAACGCCACCAACCAATTAATGATAAATTTAATTAATTCAAATCTTTAAAATGAATAATTAATGAATTATAATTAAAATTCATCAACCTTCAAATCTTAATCAATTTAATTCACTTAATTATACTAGTTACCACTGGTTCACTCAATTATACCGGTTACCACTAGTTCACTTAATTATACCGATTACCACTAGGTAACCTGGGCCTACAAGACTATTAACTTAGCCCCAAGAAAGATAAAATAAACTTCACGGCCCCGGTGAGTAACAAAGGTGATAGTCATTTAACTCTAAAAATACATCTTAAAATTAATTTTAAATAATTAATATTTAAACTTTAATTAAAATTTTTCTTAAGCCTTTCAACCAACCAAAATATCAAACAACTTTAACTAATTACCCTACATAGGATATATCTAAACCACACAGCCTACCTCATACACTTTAGATGATTTGCTAGGACAACCAACCTTAGTCTTAGGCTAGTCCAGCGTTTACTTTTTTGCTGTATACCGGGTTTTTCATGGTTTTCCCTGCATGCTGGTTGCTAGTATAGATTGATGTGATTTATTTACTTAATTTATATAATCTTTGTATTGATGTGATAAGCATTAGATTTATCCTTAAGTTAGAGATGATCTAAATGCTAATACAATCTTATACAAGTGGTCATGCTCATACATGACATAAAAATTAAAGAGGGGCAAAATAAAAAAATTAAGCTTTGAATTAACGATGTTTTCTACAGGTGCTACGCATGCTATGTCCCCTTTTAAAAATTAAAAGAGACATATGGTGGTGATTTAAGTATTTTAATTTTTTATTAATATTAACTACAAGGAATATTTTAATTATAACTACTTAGGATAATCCTGCAGGTTGTTTGAGTCTAGATTTAAATTTTTATTCAAAGATAATTTGATATATTTGAGTTGTAATTAAGAGTTGTAGAGTTGTAATGTTAAGGTGACTATTTGAGATGGGATATTAAATATCTAATCTAGAATTCAAAGAAAAGGGTGACATCCCCTACGGGAGAGTCCCTCTTCATTTGGATATCCAGATCATGATACTTTAAGTATCCAAGGAGAAAAGAAAACACCCCTTCGGGTTCTTTTCACTTGGATATCCGGACCTGACGGATCCATGGAGCCCGCAAATGGACGAACAAGTGAAGAACAAGAAGAATCTCATTCTCAAAGTCACTTGTGTCTTAGGATTAGAAATTCAGGCTTGTTGTCAGTGGTACCCGGCCACTTTACTTTTCCTGCAAACTGTGGATTATAATATTAAGTGGCACTTGCCACATGGACATTCAATTTGAGTATTTAATTTAATTTATTTATTTAATTAATTATGTAGTAAAAATTATATGCTTTTCTAATCTTTTTTACTTACATGCCATATTTGATTTAACTTGGAACCCGATTGGAGGCTCATGAGGGAGCGTCAAAATTTTTTTTACTTTAATAAAATTTAAAAAATTTTAAGCTCACATAGAAATTCTAACTCTTTAAGAAGTAAGCTCGGGATCATCGAGAGTCTTTTATGCATTCATATTTTAACTTTCACTTCCTTGTTAGGCACCTCCCCGCCTACAGGTTCTGGTAGATCACCTGACCTATTAAGGTGTAGTTCTGTCAAGGGGATATTGTGCAATCTCTAGGAAAAATCTATTTTTAAACCTTTTTAAAATTACTTCATATTTAATTTAAGCATTCATCAAATCAACTAGCATGCATTGCATTAGAAATAAATTTAAATGAGTCTAAAATTTAATTGTATTTACTTTAAGCTTTATATCACCCTACATCAGTTAGTGGGCTAATTAGAATATGCTCTAGATGTCGGCCCTGATTCCTCAAACTTAACAAAATAACATCCCTACCACTTCTGCATAAAAGACCAGACTCATGGTTTTAAAATGCTTAGGTGGTTAGCTGGCTCCCCAATCCAGGCTAGGGTAAGTATAGATTTGCACTATATTAAATAGGTTCAGGTTACTAATTTTTAGTACCCAATTTAGACTTAAGTTCTGAGGCAAATTTAGACTATAAGACCTCAACCTTCGGGAATCTAATCCTAACCTTCTAATAAAATTGGCATTTCTAATTAGATCTCTTTCAATCCAATTTTAAGCCCAACACTTAGGATAGGTTGGGGTGCTTCTAAAATATTTTAGAATCTCAAAACACCTCCTACCTTTTCTCCTTCGACCTCTAAAAATAAGTGTTCTATTTTGTTCCAATCCTGGTTGAATTTCCAACCTTGCTTCCTTTGACATCAAGCCTTGAAATCTTAAAATAAAATTTCTACCCTTATTTTAATTGAGAGTATTCATGGGAAACTTTGATTTCCTACGATATAATTAACTATGAGGGCTTACGCTCTAGAAGATTTAGAAACCCATATCAAAAATTTTAAAATCAAGCTTTTAAAATTTAATTAATTATATTTGAGAAAATTAAATTTGACGATCATTATCGTCATATTCAAATGATTGATAATAGGCAACATTCTCTTTCCCCGGAAAGATATGTCTTTCTATTATCATGATTTTGATTATGAAATTAATAATCATTTACCTAGATCATTATAGTCAAATACTAGAATGAGCATTATTTTGATCCTTTGGGATCATGTGGTTCTTTCCTGAATATGACCATGACAATCAGGGTAAACTCAACATTTTATAATATGAACCCATTAGAAAATTATATGTTCACCTCTCGAGGTGATATATCGTTTGTAATGATGTATTTGATTTCAAAATTAAAATTCCAAAAAATTAACCTTTCCCAAAGAAAATTAAGTTTTCAAAGCTCCAACAACTTTTTAATCAAATAGTGTGCCTTTTGAGGTATATATCTTTAGAGATTTTTGGACAATCTTGAATTTTCTGAGGCTTTTATCTTCTATGATCTTTGAATGAGTGGTGGCCCTATCAACCACTTACTCTCATAGAATCTTTCTAGTGAGAATCTTGTCCACTACAAACTTCCTTTCGAGGCTGCCATATAGGTAAACCATTTTGGGGGTTATGTGTAGAGACCCTGTTTGTCACTTGCCCTCATCCTGTCTTTTTAAGGAAAACCTTGCCCATTATTAACTTCCCTTTGAGGCTACCTTATGGGCAGGCCTTCCTGGGGTTGTTGTTATATGCAATATCATTTATATAAAGTTTCATTAATAATAAAACTTGCTTGAAAGATATGTGATTTAAAAATTCTGAAGAGTTTGAATTCTTAGAGTAATTTCAAACATGAGGGACTCTTAATCAATAATGCTAATAATTTCTTTATCACGATTCTTCTGATCTCCTCTATTCTGAGGCTGGTAATCTTTAAGTTACTTTTATAAATAATGACTCAAATGTCCTTGGTGAATCAGACATTCACTCTCATCCTTCAATTGAAAGCATTTTTCAGTTAAATGCCCTTTTGAATAATGAAAGTTATAGTATTGAGTCTGGTCAATACCTATTAGATTTCTTTGTGGCTTTGCCACTTGAGATTTTCAAAATTTTGAATCTCCATCAAAATGTTAGACCTTGATGTATTTAAAAGAGTGTAGTTAAGTAATCTTGGATGAATTTAATGGTAATCATTTTTTGACTTATCATGCATTCTCCATGGTATAGTTTGATCAAATTCTTGTGATTTTTTTTTATTTGAAGGATATTGCTTAAATTGCTTTTGATGAGCATTGATAGCCTCATCTATACTTATTTGAGCTTCCACTCGATGAATCAGATCATTATATGAGTAAACAATCTCTTACATCAATGATGAGCTATCCAGGTTGAAAACACCTCTTAATAATTTAAGATCTACTCCTAAAATTTGATGTGCTTCAGAAGAAAAGTATTTCTTCCTCATTTTGACAAATCTTAAAAAAATGATAGATGTTTTTGATATTTCTTTGATTTGCGATAAAATGTTCAACAAAAAGTCAGGCAAGGTGGGTAATGTTGTTGATATAATTTCTTAAGAATGAGCAAACCCATGTGTAAGCTTAACCCTTGAGAGTAGTAGGGAAGACCTGGAAATAAAGTGCATCAAAAGCTTGCAGGATATGCATAATGGTCCTAAAATGATCAATATGTTCATAGGGATCAGACAATCCATCATATGAATCAATAGTATGTAGCTTGAATCCCAATAGAATGGGATGTTGAAGAATTTCATTTGTTAAGTGTGAGTGTTGACTAATTAAAATGAAAAAAAAAAAGAAATGAAGAGGAAGAAAAGAAGAAGAACGATGAATGAGTGAATGAATGAAAAATAAAATATATATTAAAAAAAGGGGGGGAGAAGAATAAATTGAACAGAGAGGAAAGGCAAACAAAAAGAAATATTTGTGATTCTTTAGAACAAATATATACAGATCTAAAGCTAAATCAAAGGATCTTATTATTATGAGATAAAAGTTTTAGACAGGAATGTTAAAGGGATTGCCATATTAGCTGCTAGAATAGAAGAACTCAAGAAGCTTGTTCATATGAAAATGTTGCATTTGTTTGTCATCGTCGGACCTATGTTCAAAACAAAAATATATAGTTTTATACTCCTTTGACAGATGTTAATGATTTCATGGAATGATAGATTCTGGAAAGAAGGAAATCCAAATGCTCGTTGCTTATTATACACGTAAACTTTTGAATATGGAGATTCATAATAAGGAAATGCCTGCTATTTGTACTTTTGTTTAATATAGCTACTCATGGGTATTAAGAAAACTCTCGTGGAGAAATTCGAGGGGAATTTCTTGATGTCAATAAAGTTTTTTTATCATAAAATCTTCTTCAAAGTGGCTTGTTTGATCCTCAAATTCACAAAAAGTCCAACAATTAAAATCAAAAGCAAACCTTTTTAGCATTCTTTCCTTGCCAAATAAAGCATACAACACAACAAGTTAAGAAGGCAATAGAGGTTAAAAAGGAGGCGGGTCATGTCTTCCTAACTGTTACAAATTTGGTCTCAATAAAAAAAATCTCTCCACCCAAAGCAAAAAAAGAAGATGGAAGTTGGGAAAAAAAAATCAAATCACTATGAAAAATAAATATGGAGCATATTTTATTTAATTATTTAATCCCAGTTTTAGACTCCTCTTAACCTATGATAAATAATATTAAGAACTGAAGTCTTTTGGAAAACAAAAGATTAGATTTCAAAATTGAAGAGACGTATCTCTTTACGCTATTAATTTGGCCCCACTATAAGCAATTGATCGTCAAAAAGATACAACGTTTGATTACTGTAACTGCTTCTCAGTAATCTAGTCAAATAAAAGGGGATTCGCATTCATTTTTAGTTTTCAATCTTACTGCTCTTTGCTTCTTCTCGCGTGAAACTCCACACAAGAACAATTCTCGCCTCCACTTGTGAAACTCGCCGTCGATCACGAGCCCTTCTCCAATTGTGAAATCAATCTCCTATCTACTGGTAAATCACGCCGGTGGAGATATCTGCAGGTAAATCATGCCGGTCACCCTTGCTCTCGTCTGTGTGCTACCGTCCGTTTAGCCTTTGCCCTTGCAATCGTCGTCCAAACGAATGCTTTCTTTAAATTCCAAAGTCTAAACTCTGCTCTTTTCTCCGCCTAAGTTTACCACAACGCCCCAAGCTTTTTCTTCTGATTTCCCTTTGCTTTATACGATAAATCTACTGTTTTCGTAGCCTGCACCTTCCAGAATATTAAAAGAAGTTCTCACTCACGTGGCCTTGTCCACCTCTTTCTGCTATAACCTTCTTTAAATAATCTAACTATTATATATATATATATATACAGATTATATTCTCCTATGTCATCGAGTTTAAATATGACTAGAAGAACGAGCAAATAAAAAATTTGTGTCGTCGATCTTAGATTCGACCAGAGATATTTAAATTCAAGTCAAGACTTCGCACCTCATACCGTCAAAAAAGAATTCCAAATGGAAGACTTTGCTTCGTCGACCTTAGGTCCGACTGAGATGGTTTTAAAATACAAGACCTCGCACCGTCGACTTTAAGTCCGATCAAGATGGTTTTAAAATACAAGACCTCAAACCGTTGATTTTAAATCTGGTCGAGAACAATTTCAAGTGAAGACATCGTGCCCTCGACCTTAGGTTCGGTCGAGATGGTTTCAATTCAAGACCTTGCACCGTCAACTTTAAGTCCGGTCCGGATGGTTTTAAACTCAAGGCCTCGCGTCGTCGACCTTAGGTCTGGCCGGGAAGAAAATAACGGCAAATGCCATCACGACCTCCCCGCAATGGGAGAGGCGCCGGGAGGCTGCCGAAATTTCCTCAAAAAAATTTGGACTTAAGCAAATTTTGAAAAAAATATATATATATAAATAAAATAAAATAACATGAATCCCTAAAAAATTTTTGAATTATATGCTCTAACTCTAAGCAATGTCAGTTTTATAATATAATTTATAAAATCCATGTTTAAATTTATAAATAGGATCAGTTTTATAAATTAAATCAAATTTTTTTTAAATAAATTAGTTTATATATATATATATATATATATATATATATATATATATATATATATATATCAGATTTTATAAATTATATTTTAAAATCAGATTTTTATAATATGGATGAGCAATGTCAATTTGATCTCTAATCTAAAAAAAATTGAAATATTGAATTGAATCATTGTATAGAGAGGAAAGCTCTTCCACGTTTTTGGACAACTTCCCTTCTTCAAGTCTCTGAAACTTTATTGCATGCCAAAAATAAAATGACTTGAAAATAGATCTCTTGAGAATGATAAATATTTGCTTAATTACTACTTGAAATTGAAAGAGTTGTCCTCTTCGCTTTTTAAGCCAAATAGCTTAAAGTTATCTACAATGATTTTTTTTTTAAATATCAAAATTGTTGGAAACATAAACCCACATTTTGAGATAAATTTTCTTTGTAATTTCGGCTTTATAAACATATTGCAAGAAACCAATATTTCCACCAAATAGAATAACAACTCTCAAAATAAACTCAAACTTAACTAACAAACAATTCAAGCTCAAATTCAACTCAACTCAATTCAAACAACAAGCTCTCAAACTTTCTAACAATAATTCTCAAATTCAAACAATAAACAACATTGAAACTCTACAAAAGCACTCTGTAAGCTCTCCAAAAGTCTCTCCTGTACGAGCTCCTGCAAAAAAATAAATGAAATTTATTTAGCATCGCAATTAAATCAATATCAAAATTAAATGCTAAAAAAAAAGGAGGAGCAAAAAATTACTAGTACACTAATGCAGGAAGAGTAATCTATTAAAACAGGAGAAGTACCTACTGTAACAAAATACTAGTGTCACAACGACAACTGGTCAAACTAGTAAGTACAACTGCTAGTAAACAACTAACTAAAAACCACGGTGGTCTAGTGCAAACAACTACTGTCCACTTAAATAATTAAATTCAAAATTCCTTGGGCATCCTAGTCTATAGGATTAGGTTGCATGACCCACTATCGGACAACTTCTAAGTGAAGTCGTAAGACCCTCATTTTAGGAAAATTACTAAAATAAATTGTAATGATCCTAAACCCCAAATAATCCAATTCAAAATATTGGGCATCCTAGTTTATAGGATTAGGTTGTAAGACCCACTTTTCAAGAAAATTGCTAAAATAAATTGCAATGATCCTAAAAACTAGATAATTAAATTTAAATTCATGGGCATCTTAATTTAAAGAGATTAAGTTGTAAGACCCACTTTTCAGGCAATTTCCTAAGAAAAATTATAAGACCTACCCAAATAATTAAAACCTTCAGGCAGCCTAGCTGTAGAGTTAGGTTGTAAGACCCATTTTTGGGCAACCATAAATAGAGCTGTAAGCCCCATTCCAAATTAAACATACGGGTTACTTTCTATAAAAGTTATAAGTCCCAACCCAAATTCAAATTTCTGTGTAACTTCTAAACGAAGTTATTAATTCCTAAACTAAATCAACTTCTGGGTATTCTAATAGATGTAAACCCCAAAACCTCCAAATAAAATTAAAATTAAAACTCAAATCTAATCATCTCAGTCTACTCGAGATCCCTGAGAGGAGGCAATCCATGGTTGCTAATCAAATTCCCTGGATGCTACGGTCAATAATTGTTAGTGTTGGTAGATTGAAACTATGGTATACCCGGGACGATGGAACCATGGGATCTTGATCGGGTTTACCTCCATTCTTCCCATAATTGAGACTAATCACCTAAAATTTATTCATCCTTAATCGAGAGTTCTCTCTTATGTGTTAAGAGAGGTAATTAACTATGAGTGTTTGCGCTCATGGGAAGTAAGGACCCCAAATCTAATTAAACCTTGACTACCCTCAGGGGAAATCTGGTTAACTCTAATCTGACTTAAGGTAAATAAAATCCTACAACTGCGAAGCGGGATTTACGCATTCGTGCCATTTTTCTTGAGCCAACAGATTTATGATGACTCTGCTAGGGAATACTTCTCTCTCCATCTTTGGATGAAAAGAGAATATTTAGTCTCAATCATTAAACATCTAAAATGAATATTGATGTTCTTTTATCACAAACTTGTGTTTTCTTTTTCAGCAGAATTCAGGTTGACCTTAATCCCTGTGAGTTCTGTTGACAAGTTGATAATATGGCGCCTGTGAAATCCTTCATAACTGTGAACCTGGGTGAGGGAGTTAGAGTGCAGTTCCCTCAAGCCGTTCTGAACACTGGCTACGCTGGAGCAACCATTCAATTTGGAACCATTTCTGAAGTCATGCAGTTCCAACAGTTCCTTCCTGAGAACACTATCAATATACCTACTGTTGGAGGTGTCACTAAGAAGCCTATTGCCGAAGCTGTCAAAGAGAAGGCTCCTAAAAGGGCCTCTGTATTTTCAAGGCTCTCTATGGCACCCGCTGCTGCTCCAATAATTCAAAATAAGATTCTTGATCCCAAGCTACAATCCGTTGGCACGAATACAGCCAGTCAGAATATAATCCAGGATGAAGTGCCTGAAGAGTATAACACTGAAATTCCTTATGCAAGTGTTAAGCTTTCCAGGAAAGCTAGAAGGAAAGCCAATGCTCGCTTACGAGCTAATGGCTGGATGTCCAATACACTTCAAGAATCATCGCCACAGTTAGAGGCGAATATACCCACAAACAATTATTTTGAACCATTAAAGTGGGTAAAGAGAAATAATGATAAGGGTCAGTTAAAGAAGTCTTTCTGGGAGACCTCACATCAGCAGTCAGCACTGCCAAAGAATGAAGAAATAGCCTCTTCCAAGATATATAAAATACTGAAGGCTGTTAAAGATAGAAATCTACAGTGTAGACTAAGGAAATCCGTCATTGAAGTTATTTCCTCAAATGTTGTTCATCCTCAGTACAACAAATTTTCAACAAGACCTTATAGAGAGGAATTTAAACGTCCACCCTACTATCGAGAGCCAAGGAATTTCTATCCTAATATGGACTGACACTCATATTATGGAAGAAAACAGTTGGGAGAGCCTTCTGTTAATCTACATGTAAGAGGCTGTAATAGAAGATACAATAAACAAAGGCTCCAACAATGGCATCATGAATCTAATCATTCAAAAGTACATTCTGATGTTGGTGGTCATCAGTATGTGACTACTAGAAGACAACAAATTTGGGTACCAAAAAGACCCAAATATCTGGAAGCTCAGAAAGAAGATCATCATAAAGAAATCTATAAAGGGTGACTTAAATCTCAGGTCCAGAAGTTGTCCCCCAATAAGGAGACTTCTGTTGACATGACTACGCCAAGAGAGGAAGAAAATTATGTCTATAATGAATCCCCCGACTCTCCAGTTATACATTGGAAGCGGCGGTCCCAACTTGGAGAGGACCACGAGTTAGATGAGAACAATAATTATTATGATGGTGATGAAGAAGTGGAAGGGTGTATTGGTCCCATGGACATTGAAGTTATGTGGATGGTTGATCATATACCTGATCGAGCTAATCAATGACATACTCGTAGAAGTGCAACGCTGAATCTATAAAATGAAGAACAACTACGAGATGACTAAGAACAAGCAGCGTCTGTGAATAGAATTCCACAACCAGAAAAAGTTGAGGAGGAAGAAGCTGAAGAAGTTATAAAGAGGTTACAATTGGAAATACAATCTATGCAACAAAAGAAAGATCAAGAAATCCATCATTTGAATGCTCGTCTTGACGAGATGAGTAGTATGATGAAACAGTTGTTTGGATAACTTGGTATGATGGTTGCAACTAATCATCCACCTGTAGCAAATTCTAAAGGGAATATTCAAACTACTCCTGATGCATTGGTTACTCCTGAGAGAAGATTAGAAGTGTTACAGGAACCAATACCGATAGCCTCTAAAGAAGATGAAATGGTCAACAAATCCCAAATTGAAAATCTCATCAGCCAAAAGGTTAAAGCAGTTATTGCTTCTGAAGCTGCCGACGCCTTAGTAGGAAAAGGTCATCCATATCCAGCTAAATATGACCAAGAGAAATATCCAAAGGGATATGTGGTGCCAAAGTTCAATTTATTTGATGGTACTGCAAATCCTCGTCAACATCTAGCACAATTCAAAGCAACCTGTGGAAATATAGGAAGCAATGATGCTCTGTTACTACGTCAATTTGTCAGTAGTTTAATAGGTACAGCTTTTGAATGGTATGCTGAGTTACCCAACGACTCAGTAAGAACATTCACCGAATTAGAGATGATATTCATTAAAAGATTCGCCAGTGCAACAAAGAAGGTAACTATCGCTGACCTTGCTCTTGAGAAAAGAAAAAGAGAGGAATCAGTTACCAAATACATAACCAGATGGAGAAATCTCAGCATAAAATGTGAGCAGCAACTCACTGAAAAGCATGCTGTTGAGCTATTGATGGGGAATATAGATGATCATATGGCTCCATATCTGGCGATGGCTACAATCAATACTTTCCAAAAATTTCTGGATCGTGTTGCTAAATTCGAAAGGTTACCCAAACCTAGAAGTGTCAGGTTCAATTATAATAATAATATACCAGGGAAGGGAAAACAGGTTAAGAACTTTGATCCGAAAAGAAGTGAGGTGAATACTACATTCCCATCTTCTTTGGATAAGAAAGAAAAAGAAATTTTAATGAATCCACTGAAGATGCTACAACAAACTAGAGAAAGGCAAAGGTCTCCTACTTTGCAGGAGAAAATTAACAAGCCGTATTCTTTCAAAAAGGAATGTACAGGAAAACTTTTTAGGCATGCACTAAAGATTGGCCTTCAATTGCCAGAATCCCGTCGACCAGAACAGGCTGATATGACTGATGATCCAAACTACTGTCCATATCATAGGATAATAAGTCACCCAATCGAAGATTGTTTCATATTCAAAGATTGGGTTGAAAGGAATTATCAGAATGGTGAACTTACACTTTCGGATAGTGTTCTTAGCAATCCCAAAAGGGAGAAAACCAATGTTATATCCTCTGTTCCCTGCCAAAGCATAGAGGACAAGAAAGAAAAAGCACCCTAGGAAGATGAAGGTGGTTGGGAGACCTTTATCTCAAAGAAAACTAAACAAATGATGAATGTCCTACTGGCTATTGAAGGCATTCATCGGAAAAGTGCGTTAGAATTGGAAGTTGATCCGAGACTTCTTTCTTTAAAGAATCTAATGGCAGGGGGGCCCAGTTCAAGCAAGAAGAAACCATTGAAATACTTCAAAGACCAAAAAGAAAAGCGTAAGTCTGGATCAAAATCTCAAAAAGAAAAGAAGAAAAAATTACCAAAGCAGAAAACTGTAATTCAAAAATACATCGACTCTATCGATGAATATCAGCAACCTATAAGGTGTCCTGTCAAGCTAGAGGAATACATGGCTGATTTATTTCTCGACTCGGAATCAGAAAAGGAAGAGAGTATTCCAATTGAGACTTGCTGAGTCATAAATAAATGAGGTGGAAGGGCTGCAAGAGGACGTAATGCACCTCTTGCTATCTATAAAGCTGATGTGGAAATACCTTCTAAGAAAGTACATCATACACCATCACCTTTCACTGATTCAGATGAAGAATTATATTTCTCCAATGAAGAAAGTGATTACAAGGGTAAGAAAATTTTTAAAGAAAAATGCCCAAAACTCAGGAGCAGCTCAGAGTCCGAAGAAGTTGAAGACATGAAAATTTCAAAGAACTCTCAAGCTGAAGCTAGTCCATCTTCAGAGGTGATACAAATCCAGCTAAGAAGTGGAAAGCAAGTTCCTCTATCTCAAACGAAAATAAAAGATAAGGAGAAGAACATTCAGCTCAATGAAGCCGCTATTCCACAAGAGTATCTTAAAACCAAGGTTGCCACTACAAATGTGGATTATAATATATTATCCCATCTCCGTAAATTACCTACACTGCTGAGTGTCTATGATGCTCTTCTTCTGTCTAAGAACCTTCGGGAAACACTCATTAAAGCTTTGCAAAATCCTAAACAGTATGAGGCATTCTTTGCTGAAACAAATTTGAAAGAGGCTTTGCATACGCAGAATACTGCTACAATCACTTTCTGTGATAGTGATCTGCTTCTGGGAACTGTAGATCATAATCGACCATTATATGTTACTGTGGAGGGTAATAATATTGAAATAAATAGAATTTTGATCGATCCAGATTCCTCCATTAATCTAATGAGCCTCAAAATGCTCAAAGGATTGGCCCTGGACGTCCAGTATCTGAACAGAAGCATAATGTTTCTACAAGGATTCAATGAGCAAGGGCAAATGACCTTGGGATCCTTGGTTTTACCTCTGAATTTTGGGGAACTTAATACAGAGGAAACATTCCACATCATTGATTCCAACACATCATATAAGGCATTTCTCGGAAGACCATGGCTTCCCGAGTATGGTATAGTGCCTTCAACACTTCATCAATATATGAAATACATTTAAGATAATGAAGAATATCACATTAATGGTGATGAACAACCATTCTTGGTGCACGAAGTCAAAATCTATGATGATGCCAAGTATTTTATGCTAAAAAATAGCGAGCTTCCGAGAATTCAGGCTGCTACGCTAAATAACAAAAAGTTGAAAGATAAAAGAAAGAATAAATCAAAACAAATTTGCTTAGTGCCTCACCTCGGAAGTGATACGGAAGGGGAAGAGGATATCTCCACAACTTTTAAACCCCTAATCATAAGGAAAAGAAGGAGTGAACTATCAACTGTTCCTTTTGATTACGAAGCTAATCATGCAAATAAGGTACGGTGTTTGAGAAAACTAAGCATTGAAGGAGAAGAAGAGTTTCTTTATCAGCCTAGAGGTACTACAAAACCTCAGGAGGAAGAGGACTCAGGACCTAGTTCCGTATCTAAGAAATTCCAAAAAATTTCAATTTCGATGATAAGAGTCTCTGAAGATCAGATATCTACAGACATCATCAAAATAGTACCCGTACCGGCGGCACATTCCAAAACATTAACCACCCTACCAAACATAAACATAGAAATGTTAAATACTTTCTATGTTCCTCCCAAAAGAGGTGTCAATGAACGTGGATCCATTTTCTACAAATCAAGAGTAATACCTCATCATAATTCTCATGAAATAGAATGCGAAGATGATTGGAAATATGGAGACATGAAGATAACCATCCCTTAATATCCTCCACTAATTATGAGGAAGTTGATAGAAAGAAGAATCTTCTTTGTGTAAATAACCGAGCAAGCCCGTTACTTCAGGAAGCTTTGGCACAACAAGCAAGCACAAAAGCCCATTGGCAATGATATGTCTACAACATGGATGAAAATATCATTATTTTCATATTCGAAAACACTACGATAAATCATATATCTCCCCAAGGAAAGAAGATATCACTTATTGTCGATCATCCGAACATGATGATAATGACCGTCATTGATTTTATTTTTTTCAAAGAAGACTAATTGGGTTTTGAAAACTATTTTTAAAAAAAAATGGATGTGGGTTCTAAATCTCCTACGAGCGCAAACCCTCGTAGTTAATTATATCGTAGGAAATTAGGGTCTTTTACAAATATTCTCAATTAAAATAACGACAAAAATTTTGTTTAGAGATTTTCTAAGAGTGATATCAAAGGAGGTGAATTTGAAATTTGAACAGGGAATGAGTCAAATTTTAAATACTTATTTTCAGAGTCAACAGAGGAGAGGTAGGAGATACTTTGGGATTCTGAAACAATTCAAAAGTGGCTCAACCTAATTTAAGTGTTGAGCTTTAAAATTTAGATTGAGAGGATCTTTAATTTGAGTTGGGCAATTTATTAGAAATTTAGGATTATATTACTGGAGGTTGGAGTCTTATAATTTAGAATTTGCTCAGATCCTAAATCTAAATTAGATACTGAACCATAATAGCCCAAACCTAGCTAATGCAGTGTAAAACCTAAACCTAACCCAACCTTGATTGGGGAGCCAACTAATCACCTAGTCAATTAAAATTTATGAATGCACTCTTTTCATGAGAGAATGGTAAAGACATTATTGTTAAAGTTTTTTAGAATTAGGACTGACGTCTAGAGCAGATCGATCCTAATTGGTCTCTTGACTTATGTAGGATGAAAATGCTTTAAGAAAATATAATTAAAATTTTAGACTCATTTAATTGATTTCTAATATAATGCATGCTTTACATAAAATGTATATGAACCGATTTTTAAAAAAGGCTTTAAAAATTATTTTTTTCCTAGAGATTGCAGAATATCCCCTTGACAGATCTGCACTCTCAAAGGCCAGGTGATTTATCAAAACCTGCAGGCGGGAAATGTGCCTAACAAGGAAGAGAAAGTTAATAATGTGCATATGCTGACTCCTGGCGGTCCTGGACTTACTTCTTAAATCGTTAGAGTTTCTATATAATCTTAAATTTTTTATTTAAATTTGAGTAAAAATAGATATATATATATATATATATATGCATAGTATAAAAAAATAAATCACACTTGACCACCCTTCTATTTATTTTGGGGCTAAACAGTAGAAGTACTTGTAGCATTTATATTTATTATTAATTTACCCATTTTATTATCCAGCACGAGCGTGGCCATCTGCAAAAAACTCAGTGAACAACCGGATCATTCCTAACCTAAGGGATATCTATCGCCAATCACATCAATTCACATATTACAATTAAAGTAAGTAAACACTTACATCGATCAATTTTCAATCACATCATGCAGTGAAAACTCTAAAAATCTAGCACATAGCAGTAAAAAGTAAACACCGACCTAGCGTAGACCAGAGTTGATTGTCCTAGCAAATTATCTAAAGTATGTGAGGTAGGCTGTGTGGCTTGGGTATGTGCTACACTGGGCAATTTTTCGAGGTTTTGACCAAGTTTGAATTACAATTGATCGAAAAGTTGACTTTTGACTTTGACTTAATTTTAAAGATTTGATATTTTTGAAAAAATACTAGATTTTAATTAGAGTTAAATGATATTAAGCTTGGTCAATTTAGAATTTTTTGGAATTACTTATGATTTTTTAAAATTTTGATATTTTTAGAATTTTTAAAATTATTTAATTAGAAGATATTTTTAGATTTTAATTCAAATCAATTCCAAACCTCTTGGAATTCAATCCCCCCCCCCCCCCCCCCCCCCACCCAAAAGTCAAAAATGGCCTAAGTGGGTGTTTCCAAGTATTTAGAATTTTTGTGGACATTTTAAATATTTTAAATTAATTAAATTAATTAATTATCAAATTTTCTTTAAAATTAAATTAATATTATATTAAAGGTATGATCAAGGAGATTTTAATTTTTATTGATTAAGGGTTTAATTCTGAACATTTGAATATATTATTTATAATTTTTGAAATTAAATTGGATTTATTAGAATTTTTTGAAATTCTAGGTTTAATTAAGGGTTTAGCTTGGATCAATTGAATTTACACCCTAATGAATTTTAGGACCAGCAAACTCCCAACCTAAAGAGGGTAGTGTCACTATCTTTAAGTGTTGTAAATCTTACCCTTATTAGGTACACTCTAATTTCTATGATTTTCCAAAAATCCTAAACAAATTCTCTAGTTTTTGTCCTTAGATGTCTTTATGTTGCATAGGCTCAAAATAAAAAGTCTTTAATCCTTGACATCACCATAATCAGCTACACCATGCAATATGAATGCCTAATACTCTATAAAGTGAGCATAATGAATTACTAAAGCTTGTAAACTATAGGATAACCCACAAGTTTTGGAATTCAACCATAAAAAGGATATACATCCACTTGGATTAAGATTACTGGAGGATGTAGGGAATATCCTCAAGTAACACTCCACCCAATCTAAGGTCATGACCATGCATAATTAGAGAATAAAAACACAAAATCCCTATAGCATTAATGACCAAAATCTATTAAAGAATGCATGATCATAGCTCAAGCCTATTTAATAATGAAAGGAGGTCACTTATTCAATAGAGCCCTAAAATGCAATTATTGGATCTAAATTGATTTGGTCATGGATTTCTAAGGATCTAGGCCAAACTATGACCAAGATCCTTAAAAATTCATGGATAGATTGAACTTGCATCAAAAGACCATGAGAAATTTAGGAAATGTAAGAGACAGGTCCTAAAATACCTCTGCCAAAATTCAAGTCAAAATAACATATAAATATTTAATTAAAATTAAAATAAGTTTTTCTGTAAAACCTAAATAAATATACAAATATAATCGATATACAGTCAATACATAGTCAATACACAGTCAATACACAATCGATAACTAGTTGATGCACAATCAATACATAGTTGAATTTAATCAACCTAACCCACAAAATGCAATACATAATTGATACGCAGTCGATACATTATTAATACACATTTACTACACAGTTGAAATTTGATCAACCTAACTTATGAAATGTAATACACAATCTATACACAGTCAATACGCATTGATACACAATCGACATACAATCAATATACTTTCAAATTTAATACACATTAAACAACATGTCCGAATAATTGAAACCTACTTGCCAGTATACTTTTCAAAATATTTATCCATGAAGCTTTACTTTTCATGAGTTATCATCTCGCTCCTAAGGAATTCCATCTTTTTGCTTACAAGTTTAACAACTACAGGAAATGCATCCACCATAATGACTTCATCAGTTGTAAGTTCTTGTTACATAGGTGAGGGTCTCTTTTCTTCTTCTTGATGTCACTAATTGTGAATGTTGACTTAACGATATTCTTACTTCGATCTTTTCTCTTCTTCTTATAGATGATGCAATGGTTGTAGCAAATGGTTCCTCATCTTCATCCTCATCCTTATCCTTATCTTTAATGCTGTCAACATTATGAGGAATTGCAGCAGATGGGGCTTCCTCTTTGATGTTGACAACAAGAGGAACAAGATCAATTAGGGCTTCCTCCTTGATGTCGACAGTAAGAGGAACTAAATCAGCAGGGGCTTCCTCCTTAATGTTGAAAGCAAGAGGAATTTGACCAATTGGGGCTTATGGGCAGGATGAGGATGAGGATGCAGGAAGTTGTTAGGGAGCAAATTTATATGTAGCAACATGTTTGGGGAGCTTTGCTTCAATAGCATCAACTTTTATTTACAGCCTTCCCAACCTCGAGCCTAGCTTCTCTTCAATGTCCTTGAACAAAGAATTGTAGACTATGCACATTTCAATTAGCAATTGCTCAGAGAGGCTAACAAATTCCTTTTGTGTAGTTAGAGAGAGGGCTTGCTGAGGAGAAAGAGGGGGATGGTTGGGGAATTCCTTTTTTGTAGTTAGACATGGGACTTCTTGAGGAGAATGAGAAGGATGGGTTGGGGGTTTAAGGCAGATGGACATTTTGTATTTGGATGGCTTGTATGTGCATTGGTGTTTGGACGGTCTTGGATTAGGGGTGTAAATGAGTCGAGTTTTGGCATTATCGAGCTCAACTCTTCGGTTGAAAAGCGAGCTCAAACTCGAGCTCATCCCACTATAAACGAGCTCGAGCCGGCTCGCAAGCCTCGGGCAGGCGGGATTTGCATCGAGACAGCTACGGTAATTACTAGTTTTCGTCTCAGTGACTCTTCAACATCTCAGATATTTTTTCCAAAAAATAGCTGCATTAAACAACTCATTTCATTTTCCAAAAAACATCTGCATTGAGACGGTCTTACTATAAACAGCTTGATTCATCTTCCACAAAAGAAAAAAGAGCAACTGTATTAAAATTAAATGCATTAAATGTTATACATGTTTTCTCCCGCCCAAATCATTTCTAAATCCAATTTTTTAACTTTTTTTATAAACTGCATTTAACTCTGCTTCTACCGCTGAACTCTGCTTCTCCCGCTAGAGGTCAAACTAGTTTTTTTTAATATTACTCTGCTTAATTATTAACTTTTTTAATGTTAATAATGTTTCGAGTCGGCTCGCGAGCTCACGAGTATAGTCTCATCTAGTTTGAATTTGAGATCGTTTATTAAACAAGCTCGAGTTTAAGCTCGAGCTCGAGCTCATGGCTCGATAAGCTCAGTTCACGAACTCGTTAACGAGTCGAGCTCGAGCTGGCTCGCGAGCGACTGGACTCACTTACACCCCTAGTTTGGATGAACATGTACTCCTTATTTAACAGGAAGTCTCCTTCCTCCTGAGTAGCTCCTTAGAGGGAATAAAAAATCTACATATAAACTAGTCCATTATTATCAAATTACCTATGTTAGGGGCATTAATTAAAATGTGATTCAAGATAAATATGCATGCATACCTGGCTATCATCTAGCTCATCAAATAATGTGGAAACCTATTTGGCATAATAAAATTTGAAACTGACCCACCGAAGGAAATAGGATCATGAGTTAGGGTTTTCAGGGGCATTTATTGAAGTAAGCTCCAGGAACGAAATCTGTATAAGATCAAATATAACATTAGCTAATAAATTCCTTAAATGAATTAATAATTAGAAAGATACTTAGATACTCTTAGCACTCATAATTAATAAAGGTATAAAATCATTTTCATAACCCAGTGGAGTCTCAGCAAACTTCTTCGCAATATGATTAAACCGAGAAACTAAGAAATCCCTTACGGCCCCCTATACAGTTAATAGATAAGAGTTCATCTATATTATGTACAACACTAATGAGCCTTTTTGGAGTTTTATAGTTATTAAAGAAAAAAAATAAATTTAATAATAGAAAATTTATAACGTTCTTTAAAATAAGAGATGAGTCAGTTGATTTGTTGATATTTCTCATCTCATTCTTAATATTAATTGAGGTGTATGATGTAAGTGGTTTATTTTCCCAAATAATATCAGCACCTCAATTAGGCAATCCTGTAAATAGAGCCACTTTATTTATTATAAATGATAGCTTATGACCCTTGATGATAAAGCATTAATGAGGAATATCCATAATGAGTAGCTCATATATTAGAGGAATATTCTATCGGAATAGAAATAACTTTAGAAATTGATATATATGTAATCTTTTTAAAGAGTCTCCAACCTCATTGTCTAAAATCTCGACCAACGAGTCATAGATAAGTCTAAATATTGACAGTCTGTAATAATAAGTAATCTTTCAAACATACATCTGGAAGCATCATAGAAAAATCATAATTAAACTGCAATACACAGTCAATACATAGTGTGTATCAAGAAAAACCTTTAATTAAAAAAAATTCTTATTTTACAAGTTCAAAAATCATGACAAAATAAAAAAAAAGTCATAGATGATTAAAGTCTATGAAATCCATCTTAGAAATATAAAACAAAGTTGATACACAATTGATACACAATCAATACACAGTCAAAACACAGTCAATACAAAATTTTTATGAGAAAAAACTATAATTAAAAAAATTTCTCCTTTACAAGATCAAAAAATATCACAAAATAAATAAAACTACTCATAAACATTTCAAATATATGCAACCTAATTTATTAAATATATTACACAGTCGATACACAATCAATACAACATCAATACACAGCATGTGTCAGGAAAAATTTTAATTAAAAAATTTCCTACTTTACAAGCTCAAAAAAAAAATGATAAAATAAAAAAATTCATAAATGACTGAAATTTATGAAACCTAACTTAGAATACAACACAAAGTCGATACACAGTCCAAATACAGTCAATATATAATTTTTATCAGGAAAAAAATGATAATTAAAAAAAAAATTCTCCTCTACAAGTTTAAAAAATGTCACAAAATAAATAAAAATAACACAGACATTTGAAATTTATGCAACCTAATTTAGAAAATGTATTATACAGTCTATGCAAAATAAATATGCAGTGCAATACGAAGTGTGTATAAGGAAAAAACTTTAATTAAAAAAATATCTTACTCTACAAGTTCACAAATCATGATAAAATAAAAAAATAACTCATAGACGATTGAAATCTATAAAATCTAACTTAGAAATGCAATACAAAGTCGATACACAGTAAATAAACAGTCAATGCACAATTTTTCTCAGGATAAAAATCATAATTAAAAAAAATTTCTAATCTACACGTTAAAAAAATATCACAAAATAAATAAAATAACTCGTAAATATTTGAAATATGTGCAACATAATTTAGAAAATTTATTACACAGTCAATACACAGTATATATCAAGACAAAACCTTAATTAAATTTTTTTTTTCTAATGTACAAGTTCAAAAATCATGAATAAAAGTTAAAAAATAACTTATAGACGATTAAAATATGTGAAACCTAACTTAGAAATGCAATACAAAGTCGATCACAGTAAATACACAGTTTTTATGAGGTTAAATAGTCATAATTAAAAAATTTTCCTCTCTACAAATTCAAAAAATGTCACAAAATGAACAAAAATAACCTAGACATTTAAATAGGGTTGCAAGCGAACCAAACGTTCGACGAGCTACTCGTTGTTCGGTTCGATTAAAGCTCGTTCGTGATCGTTTAATTAACTAAACAAATAAACATGAACAATATTTTAAATACTTGATTCTCAAATAAACAAGCTTGAACACTAATGTGTTCGGCTCATTTATGTTCGCGAACAAAATCATTTGAAGCTTGTGAACAAGCTCGACATTAAGTTCGATAAGAAGCTCGATTCATGTTCGATTTTGAACTCGTGAATAAGCTTGATAAAAATTATTAATATTTGATTATAGAATTAAATAATATAATATAATGATATAATTCGTTAGATATGTTCGCGAACATGCTCGATGTAATCGTTTGTTAGGAAGCTCGATAAAGCTCGTTTGTTAAGTTAATGAACATCTAAAAATAGAGCTCGTTTATAACTTGTTCATGTTTGTTTGTTTAAAGCTCGATAAACACTAAACGAACTAACATGAACTGAACATGAACCAAACATGAACACTCATTAATTTAAATGAACCAAACATGAACCCAAACAATAAAGCTCGAACAAACATGAACCAAACTTGAACAACATTATATTAAATGAACACAAACATGAACACTCACATACTCAGCTCGGCTCGGTTCATTTGCAGCCCTACATTTAAATCTGTGCAACCCAATTTAAAAAATGCATTATATAGTCGATACACAATGTGTATTAGGAAAAAAAAACCTTAACTAAAAATTTTTTTCTACTATACAAGTTCAAAAATCATGACAAAATAAAAAAAAAACTCATGCAAATTTGAAATCCGTAAAACCTAACTTAGAAATATAACATAAAATCAATACACAATTAATACACAATCAATACATAGTTTTTATCACAAAAAAATCATAATTAAAAAATTCCTCTACAAGTTCAAAAAGTGTCAAAATTGAAAAAAAATAATTCATAGACATTTGAAATCTGTGCAACCTAATTTAAAAAATGCATTATACAATCGATGCGCAGTCATTACACAGTCAATACACAATGTGTATCAGGAAAAAAATCTTAATTAAAAAAAATTCTACTCTACAAATTCAAAAATCATGACAAAAAAAAACATAGACAATTGAAATATATGAAACCTAACTTAGAAATGTAATACAAAGTCGATACACAATTGATACACATTCAATACACAGTCAATACACATATTCTTTTCAGAAAAAAGCCATATTTTAGAATATTTTATCTTCTATATACACAATATACAATCTCATTTGAGTAAAATTTTACATGAAGGTTTGCATTCATTGGTTTGCAGTACCCGCAAGCATCCAACAGTATGCCAAACCTGCTGCCCTTTTCGCTTTTTTAAACAGTGCGACGAATGTGTTTCTGTTTGGCATTCGTTGGAGGGTCATAATAGCTGCAAAAAAGCGACAAGCAAATACCATAACCCTAAAAACCCTAAAAGTAGACCCTAAAAACTATTTTGAGAGAAACGCCAAAAAAGTATTTCTTCGAAGATGAAATGAACGAGAATGAAGGACTAACCTTGTTCAGAGATGATGAACTTAAGGGGATAACAAAGCACTTGAATAAGGATTATGCTTATTCAAAGATGAACAGAGAACCGACTCCAATGCTTGTTCGAAGATGAAAAGTGAATTCAAAGATGAAAAGTGAACTGATGCCACAACTTTTGATTTGCTGCGAACTCAAAATTTTCACCTCTGGACTGGGCTGGGTCGTTAGGTCATAAGCATTAAAAAATATATACTAAGTATCCACGTGTCACGATTTCATTTGAGTTCGAACGTAGAGCTATGTCCGAACTCCGCACGCAATAATTTCTCCAAAAATACAAGCGTCAAATGAATTAGTTTTTTAGTCCAAGTTGTAGTCCACTATGCCACATCACTTTATTAAAAAAACATCATTTTTATTTCTTTTCTTAGCCTTGTTGCTTATTTCCTTGAACTAGTTGTCCATTATTATCTTGCATTTTTTTTAATAATGGCATATGGGCATATATCTCAACAAAACAAACAAGTTGAAATCTACCCTTATGTGTAGAAAAAAGGCATGTTTTCTATAATTCCCCCTCCATTCGATATAATAAATAATACTTCATGTGACGAGTTTAGTGACTCAGGAGAAGTAATTTTTTTAATTGTATATCATGTGCAAGGATAAAAAGTGTTGATTTTGTGGTTGATATTGGTCATGATTTGAATGTAGTTTCATGTGATGAGTTTAGTTACAATGTTTTTTTTTTTTTTTTTGTTGAAAAAGAAGATAAATATATACACATCACATACACAATTCAAATCTAAAACTTCTTAGTAGTCAAAACTCCCAACCAACAAACTAAAATGAGCTGCTTTAGTTATGATGTAATAACATTAAAAAAAAAAAAAAAAACTTAAGTGTTAAGTAAGCTGGTATTTTAATTAAAGCTCTAATCCACCATTCCATATCACAAATGTCACCTCACTTTATCAAAACATCAAAGTTAAAATCAAAGCAAATATACAAGGAAATGAATATTGAAGTGAAATAGAAATTAGATTAGAGAAGTATTCTTCATCATACTTGGAAAGCTTAGCGAGTATTCCATTACTCCTTTGCTAGGTGACTTGAAACAACCCCTCTTTGGTAAAAGACTATTTATCTTTATTCTTTTTACATTTTATTCCAATTTTGTGTTGTCATCTTCCAATGCACATTCCAAATCTTTTGTACAAACTTCATGTCTTCGTTCGCCCATCATATTCTATTTTGTTATGATTAAAAAAAAGGAGAGAGATTATTAACGTAAATATAAAAGTTGCATAAATTCCATTTAAACCTTTAAACTGTTAACATTTTCTTCTTCTAGTATAATAATCAGACCGGTTACATAATGCTGGTCCAAACTCAACCACGTGAACTAAACGTTCACATAACTATCGAACAATCATGATGTGAATCCCTAAAGAAAAAAAGGATTCATGTAATCGTAGTCGAACCAATGTACTGAGATAAAAACTTGATGTTATTGTTATTGTTGATGATCATATACAATAAAAAATAACAAATTCTCCAAAAGAAATGATTAGAATGCCAAAAGAATAAGAAGAATGAGTAGAACAATATTGATATCGAAAAAATTGTATTATTGCCCCATGAAAAAGAAAATTAGAGCAAAAAACAAAGTCAATACTTGTTCTGCTACACAAGCAGCCAACTTGAATAAAACAACGAAGACAGCCAGCATGAGGAAATGCAAAAAATATTATTGTACAATACAACAGATTGGTTACAACAAAAGCGTACAATTCCACATGATGAGATCAAAGGAGAAGAAAAATAGATCAATTTTGATTTAAGATATCAATCAAATTTGGAGGGCGATGAGACAACTCGAGCAGTATTTTTTCTGGGCTTATATGAAAATTCACTGAAATCAACGGCAGCTTTGTTCGTCCTTACGAAAATGAAAGGAAAGATGATTGTAAATAGTTTATAGGAAAAAAGAATTGCATTTAAAGTTTAAGCCTTGACATACCTCATGGAGCATGTGTTTCTCACATCCTTTAGAGGAGCACGAAGACCACTGGCACGTGAACCTGATGAACTGTACCTAAAAGAATTCATGAGCGAAACAAACTTCTCCATAGATTTCTCTGCTATGCCACAGTAGTCGTTTACATGGGAAATGTCACGCCCGAAGTTCTTGCTATTCTCATCTTTGTTGCCTGCAGTGAAATATAATATTAGCCAAGTTCTCTATGATACAAGAAAGGGAATATTATAAATATGATCTACTGAACAGTAGTTTGTACATCAACATTTTCATTGTTGTGATTGGTAAGAAAATAAAAGGAGTTTTAGCAAGGAAGATTGGGACTATTTTGTTCGATATTATTCACAAGTCAGTATTATCTATTCAATGCAATGGGAAGCATTATCACTTATCAATCAAAATGTTATGTAATTCAATGAAATATAATTCAAATCTCATCTCATTAACAAATTTTGTTATGTTTAGTAAATACATTACATTAAATGAAAGACATTAATTGAGTATTGTTAGAGCATATAAGCCAAACAGGACCACTCATGATAATAGGCAGCTCTCCATATCACTGCACCTTATATATGACAGCAATGGAAAACGTCTCAGTCGCCTGCAGAAGAAATTGCCAGATTGCATCACAATCGTCCATGGAGATACTACTTCAACAGCCAGATATTGAGTTTACTTATCCTCCTTCTCACCTTTTATTAAGATACTTAATGTAGATACAGACTGTAATGGAGATGACTTCAATGAGAACGATCAAGTGAAAATGCTCTGCTCTATTTAATGTTTTGTTGTGCAGATATCTGATTTTCATACAGGAATTTATCATGGTATGAGAGCTACTTCCTTAGGGCTCTCTCTTTTTTTTTTAAGCCTCCGCAGTAAGCTACTGTGCCTAGAATATCTTCCACGGCCAAGTCTTTAACCTCCTTCCCGACTGTTGGCGCCAGCTACGGTCATCTTACAGAGACTCAAACCCCCTCTCTTAAATTTCTCATGAACAATATAAAAAATATTGTTCATTATCACTTATTTGATAATCATCCTACATGGAGAGCACAAGGCATTAAACTCTTTCAAGCAAATGGGTTTCAAGGCTTTCTTGATGGCACTGCATTACTCCACGGAAATACACCTTAAGTTCAAATCAATCTCTTGCACTGAACCTTGAGTATACATTATGGCAACTCATAGATCAGAACTTAACAGCGGCATTGTATTAAGTCATTTCTCCTCCTCTTCTTTCCAATGTCCTCAACCTAGAGACTACTCATGCGGTTTGGTTAACTATCGACAAACGACTGCAATCTACAAATCGTTCTCGATTACTTCAACTCAAGAACGAACTTCATCATCTAACGATGAAGGATATGACAATGACTCAGTATCTTTCTCTCATCAAATCTAAAGTAGATGATATCAATGCCGTTGGCAATATTATAGATACAGAGGATATCATCTTATACACCCTCAATGGTCTTCCCGCTACATACAATGCATTTAAAACATATATTCGCACAAAGCTACAACCCATCAGTTTAGATGATCTTTACTCCTTACTGTGTAGTGAGGAAACAATTTGACAGCTGAGTCATCGCGTGAAACTCAGCTTGTAGATACATCTGATCCCCCTACAGCTCTCTACACAACTAGGGGGCGTGGCCGCGGACGGTATTCTTCCGCACGCTCTAAACCATATTGACGTGGAGGAAGAAATGCAGGCAGAGGATTTTGAACAACAAATTGCTCAAAAGAATGTCAGATTTGCCTTCGTCGTGGTCACTCTGCAGCCACCTGTTGGTATCAGACTGACTTGAATTTTCAGCCGCAGCCATCATCTGTTCTATCTGCTATTACAAATTCAACAAATACAGATTGGTATCTAGACACGCGTGTTTCATCGCACCTAACTGCTGATGCCACTCAAATTCATTCAGCTCAACCTTACAATGGCACCAATCAGATCACTGTTGGAAACGAACAGAGCTTACCTATTGCAGCAACTGGACAGGGCATTTTACCTACTCCTCGTAAGCTATTACTCCATCCACTCTACTTTGTTCCTATGCTGACACATAATCTTCTTTCTATTAAGCAGCTCACAACTAATAACAATTGTTCCATTCTTTTTATTTCTAATAGTTTTCAAATCAAAGATATGAAGAATCACTCAGCTCTCCTCCAAGGTTGCCATCGTAACGGATTGTATCCTATCTCCACTTCCCTCTTTACCAACAATACACCTCCAGCCCCATCTCCATCCAGCACAGCCTCATCACTTTGGCACAAGCGTCTGGGCCATCCAAACTCGACTACCTCAGCAACACTTCGAGCAAAGCATCCTTACATTTTCACTAAATCTGTTTCTAGCCTATGTAACTCTTGTTCTCAATCCAAATGTCATCGTTCAAGTTTCACATTGTCTAGTTCTTATGCAACTAAACCTCTTCAAATTGTTCACTCTGATGTATGGGGTCCGTCCCCAATATCTTCAATTAATGGATTCATATATTATGTCATATTCATTGATGAATTCTCTCGTTTTACTTGGCTTTACCCAATGCTTCAAAAACCTGAAACTTTTCTTCATTTCAAAACTTTTAGATCTATGGCTGAGAAACAATTTCATGAACATATTATTGTGTTTAGATCTGATTCTGGTACTGAATTTACAAATAATTTATTTAGTCTTTTCTTCGTGCTCATGGCATACAACAACAATTTAGTTGTCCTTACACCCCACAGCAAAACGGGATAGCAGAACGCAAGCACAAACATATTATAGAGACTACAAGAACATTACTTCTTGATGCTAACTTACCATATCACTTTTGGGTATATATTGTTCTCACCATTGTAATTTTAATCAATAGATTACCATCTCCAATCACCAACAATGTCTCACCATATGAATAGCTTTACAAAGAAACCCCAAACTACAAATTTCTGGAAGTGTTTGGATGTCGATGTTTTCCTCTACTTCCACCTCACAAATCTCATAAACTTGCTCCAAAAGCTATGCAATCCATTTTCCTAGGATATGCCTCGGCCTCCAAAGGCTATCTATGCCATAATCTTCCCCACTTGTATGGTCATCACTTCCATCCATGTTCAATTTCAAGAAAGTGTGTTTCCCTTTCACTCCGCTTCTCAATCAACTATAACATCACCGCAATCTTCTCCTCCAAATACTCCACCCTTGACTCTTGTGCCAATACGATCACCACCAGCTCAATCAGCTCCATCTACTCTCTCATTACCCTCCAAACCATCAACCTCGACATATAGCTCTCATTCCATTACTCCTGTCTCTAACACTCCCTACTCTAATAACACCTCCTCCACGTCCACACCACCTCCACCTATTATGAAGACTCATCATATGACTACCCACCTTCAAACTGGTACCCTCAAGCCTCAAGCCTCGCACCACCTTCTATCTCCTCCATGTCACCAATACGTTAAATGATCCAACTTGTTACAGCTCTACCAATAAACTTCCTCAGTGGCGAAATGATATGTCTGAAGAATTGCAAACTCTTCAATTACAAGGTACCTGGACACTTGTACCCCCTCATTCCACTTACAATGTACTTGGAAACAAATGGTTATTCCAAACCAAACTGAATGAAGATGGTAGCATTGCTCGGTGCAAGGCTCGTCTTGTGGCTCAAAGCTACAAACAAGACTATGGTCTAGACTTTCTAGAAATGTTAAGTCCGGTTGCCAAGTTTCAAACTATCAGAGCCTTCTTGACAATTTCTCTACACAACCATTGGAATATAACTCAACTTGACGTCTCGAATGCATTCCTTCATGGAAAACTGTTGAAATAGGTGTATATGGAACAACCAAAAGGATTCATAGATCCCACCTATCCTAATTATATTTGTAAGCTACACAAGGCCATCTATGACCTTAAACAAGCTCCCAGGCAATGGCTTTCCACATTCACTGATTATTTAATCAAATGGGGTTTTACTTTTAGTGGAGCTGATCCCTCCTTACTTCTTTACTCCAACTCTACTACATCAATCTACCTACTCATCTATGTAGATGATATTTTACTTATGGGAAATAATACTGTTGCTATTTCAAATTTACTTCATGATCTTCAACAACAATTCTCTGTAAAAAATCTTGGCAATCTCCATACATTTCTTGACTTACAGGTGCAGCAATCTGACACGGATATCTTCCTGCATCAAACTTCCTATGTGAATGCTTTACTTGATAAAGATCGAATGACCAATTGTCATCCTCTCCAAACTCCGATTGCTCATAAACTAGACAACTCACCATATGCCTTACTACAGTTCACAGATCCCCACCTCTATCGTAGCCTTGCTGGCTCTTTGCAGTATCTCACTATAACTAGACCAGATATATCCTTCGCTGTTAATCAAGTTTGTCAGTATATGCATCATCCCCTAAATCACCATTTTCAGATGCTCAAAAGAATCTTGAGATATCTCAAGGGAACTCTTTCCTTTGGTCTACCTATTCAACTCAGCAACATGATCCTGTCTGCTTATGTCGACATCGACTGGGCAGGTGAAAAGCAAGATAGAAAGTCTACGACTGGCTATAGTGTCTTTCTAGAATCTACCCTTATTAGCTGGAGTGCAAAGAAACAATCTACCATTGCCAGCTCTTCTACAAAATCAGAATATCGGGCACTTACTGTTGCTGCCACAGACATCTTGTTGCGTTGATTACTCCAGGATTTCAAGCTTGTTCTTACGGTTCTAACTCCTCTTTACTGTGATAACATTTTTGCTATCTCCCTTGCCAATAATCCAGTGTTTCATGCACGGAACAAACACATTGAGATCGACCATCACTACATTCGTGAGTGCATAAAATCTCAAATCATACATGTTCATCATATCTCTACTGAAGATCAAACTGTGGATATCTTTACAAAAGGCCTTCCTACTCGATTTCAACGCCTTCAGACCAAATTAACTCTTCGCACTCGAACAGTTGATTTGAGGGGGACTGTTAGTGCATATAAGCCAAACGATATCAGTCATGATGATTGGCATCTCTCCATATCACTGCACCATGTACATGACAGCAATGGAAAACATCTCAACCGCCTGCAGAAGAAACTGCCAGATTGCATCACAACCGTCCATGGAGATACTACTTCAACGGCCAGATATTGAGCTTACTTATCCTCCTTCTCACCTTTTATTAAGATACTTAATGTAGATACAGACTGGAGATGACTTCAATGAGAAAGATCAAGTGAAAATGCTCTGCTCTATTTAATGTTTTGTTGTGCAGATTTCTGATTTTCATATAGGAATTTATCAAGTATAATAAAAAAATAAGAATATTAAGATGAATATGTCAAACATAGAAATCATATATTATAAAATAATTATATTAGGTAGAAGGTTGACATCTACTTAAAAAAGCTTCGGTCTACAAATGTTATGTACAACAATGAATGGAATATGCATCAAAAAGATGGAGGAAAAAAAGAAAAGGATGTCAAAGAATTATGAAGAAAAAGGGGCAGTCTGAACCTTACATAGATATAAGTGCAAAAAATATATAAAATAGATTTAAAATCTGGTATAACACTTAATAAGAGCGAATGAAAAATGAAAAATCACAACGATTTAATTTATCCTCTGCATTGTTGTTGATGGCAATTAAGATTTATATGATTATATTAATAGTATTTTAATGTGATTGTTAGTCTTAATGCATTTGCCGTGAGTTTGATGTCGCACCGACTCTTGATCCAATTTAATTAAATTGATTTTCAACCCTAAAATAACTTGGCCATATTTCAACATGTCACCAGCCAACCAAAGCCATTCAATTTTCTCGAAATTCTCAAAGGATTCATGAGAAAAAAAATAGTAGAAAGAAAAATAAGGGAGATTGCACACATCTTCAATTCAAAGACAAATATATAAGTAAATAAAATTTAATATATGAAATAAAATAAATTAATACAAGATTAAATAAAATAATAAATATGTATTAAATATTAATACTTATTGACTTTTCTTAAATAATGATTTTTTTAATTGCACATTCCATTAGAAATAACTCCTATTAAAAACCTACATATAACATATCATATAAGGCTATAAGTCAGATATAATGAATTCAAATTTATCTTTCTAATTGGATATCATTTTTGCAGAAACAAGATAATTGAATACATTTTTTCATAAGTAGACAATATTCTAAATGATAGGAGTTATTTGTCATTTAATCATTATAAATTTGTTATATATAAATAAGATGAAAAAGGGTTGAGGTTGTTCTCCATTTATAGGTACGGCTTCCTTCTTTGAGAGTTGTAAATAAATTCCTCTTTGAGAATATTATCTTGTGAGATTTCTATGTATGATACCTTGACAGTAAAGTGGGCCTGAATATATATTGTTATTTTTTATCTTGTTATTTGAATTGCAAACAAACAAGCAAAGTCTACAAAATTTGTTCTCATTTTTAACATCATTATAGAATATATCATGTTATAAATGTATTTAAACCCCATCAATAACTCCTATTAAAAAGTAACTTATTAGACCAAATCAACCATGATTGACCCATAAGACCTATATGTGTTCTACCGTGGAATTAACCTTCATGCATTCAAATCATTAGACCTAAACCCTGCCATTAGGAACCTAACATCCTAGACTAGCTCTCCTAGCCAGCCCAATCCTTGGGTTTGCTTGGGTCGCCTAATTGGTCTAACCCTAGCTATCCCAAATGGTTTAAATCCCAATTAAAACTATCGTAGCCCAATCCAAACCAGCTCAATAAGTATAAACCCTGCCTTCATCATTCCTAAACCCAACCCAGCCCAAGGGGAGAGTTGGTTGGCCATGGGTGGCCAAAAAACAGACAAAACCCGAGCCATTGAAATATGAATTGGCTAATTACAACCACCCATCTCACCTCAACTCTTTCATTCACTTAAACAACCTGGTAGCCGCCTATTCGACCTCCCTGAACTAGCCTAACAGTCTCCTATGGCCAACCATGGTCGGAATTCTGCCTACATTCCAAACTCAAGGTTCTATCAATACTCTTGTTTCATAGGAGTTCTAGTCCGACATTTGGATCCTTGAGCTTCCCCAGTGATAGAGCGTTCAATCCCTCACCTTCCCCAGCCCTCTAGAGCCCTTCAAACTAGGGGTGCCAATATTTGACATGGCCTAAAAATCCGACCCGAACCCAACCCAACCCAAAACTTATGGGTTCGGGTCAACCCATTTGGAAAACAGGTCGGGTTTGAGTTTCAAATTCTGACCCGATTACAAATTCGGGTCAGGTTCGAGTCAACCAAAAACCTGAAAGTAACCCGCACTCGTCCTCTGTCACGCTCCCCTGCTCGCCCGACCCCCCTCAACTGCCCATGCTCAGTCACCCCCGCTAGCTAACCGGGTCAGCGGGTTGAATCATATTGAGTTCGAAGCAGGTCAGGTTCAATTATGGATTTGTGACCGATTTAGGTAATTGGGGTATGGGTCAAGTCAATTAAAGGCGCTCAATTTTGAGTTGGACCTAAACCCAACCCGGAAACTCATTTTGACACCCCTACTTCAAACCCGAGTTTGAGAGCTTGGGCGAGGCCTCTTCGATTGAAACCCATCTATTGATCCAATGCCTCCCAATTGTTTCCACCCGAAGGAAAACTACTCCCCAGGTCCCCACAAACCAGTTGCAATTGATTCTAGCCCCTGTGCACCATTGCATAAAGGTACCCTTCAAACCCTATTTAAATATTTATGGGTCTGAGACATTGTAAAGAGAACTTTCAATCCATGGCAATCTAGCCATTGAATTGGAAATTCTCCTTACATACATTCTACTGGATAAATTGGGAAGTAATCCCTCTAGTGGGTCGCAATAATTAAATCCAAAATAATTTAAGGCTCCAAAGAGAGTTCTTTGATCTCGAACTAACGAAAGAAAATACATAGTCCAAGACAATTTTTCTAAGGGGTGGACCAAAAAAGATGCAAGATTTATAATCCCTATAGGTACAAGAAGTGCCTATAGAAAAAAGTGAATGGCATAACTTAGTTAAATGCAATTAAAATTGGATTTACAATACTATTCGGATCAGGTCTGTCACTTATTAATATGTTAAACATGCATTCGACATAATTAAAATCATCTCATCAAGGAGTCATCCAAAGGGAATGATATGACTATAAAGTTTAAAATCATCTCTTTTTCGACATATTTGCACTATATGATAAGGAGACACAGGCAACATTTTGATTTAGTGATTTGATATGTCTAGCGCACTTTAAATGAGTTGTGCAACATCTAACGCTCAATAGTTTACTATTTTATTTCTTTTCAGGCATAAGTGTTCACGGGTGTACGATGCGCTAAAGGGACATGCGAATCCCTTAGCTTCTAGCAACAAGCATGCACATCACTTAAAGCATTTGTACGCCTGTGACTTACAATATGATTAATGGCCTTATTTCATTAGGAAGCATTTTACCAGGGTAATTATTGGGCATATGTGGGGGGAAATCCTACATGGTGGCCATTAATGTGAATGAGATGTTGTAGGAGTGTAAATAATTTTATATTAACTAATTATCACCCGCGAAGTTTAATATTTAATCCCTCAACACGCCTTTCACATGCGTATCTCTCCTTGTCATTGTGTATTCAGATTTTGTAAAACCCAAGAACGACAATCCTAAGCGTCACACGCATTTCGATGCACAGCGACGAGTTTAGGCAAAATTTTGAAGTCGTCGGAATTCGACGCAAATAATTTTATAAAATAGTACACAAAATTCTGAGCGAAATGATATAAAGAACCCATATGGAAATTCGCATAATTTAGGAGTTAAAATTTGTGTAAGTTTTAAAATGCCTAAAATACCCCTAATCTTTATTAAAGCATAGATGGCTTAAGTGAGGGCAATTTGGACATTAGGCAATTAATGAGAACATCCCACTTTAAATAGGGGACCGAAATGTTTCGGTCACCATTCCTTTCTTGCGGCCCGAACCGAGCGGAAGCCAAGGGGGAGCGGACGGGCAAGGCGTCGGGGGCACTTCCACGGGTGGTTTCCGGTGGCATTTATGAGGAGGAATTGAAGGGAAATTGAAAGGAAGGTTAAGGTAAGTTGTATTTAAGAGATTTCTCATTCTTTTATAAAGCTTTCTTTGAGGAAGATTTCTAGGGTTTGTTCCAAACTCAAGTTTTTCAAAGAGGAACGATAAGGGGAGATTAGAGAAGATTACTAAACATGAAATTTCTAGTTTCCCCAAATATTTTGAGTTTTAAAAATTAGGGTTTCCCTCAATGTTGTTTTTCTTTCGAAATGCCATTACAAAAGTAAATCCTAATGACATTAGGAATCCTCTATTGGAAGAAAAATGCAAGTTTTAGGAGAAATTTCAGTTTTAGGAATTAGGGTTTTCTCTAAACATGAAAATCTTTAAGCATTATTGTTTCAAATAGACTTAGGAAGGATTTTAATGATGAGAATTAGGGTTTTTGCACAAAATTTCGTTTTTAAAATTTTTAATTTAAGTAAATCCGAAAATAGAAAGTAAGTTTAATTAATTTTAAAATGGTAAAGGGGTTAATTTGGAAATGTAAGAAAAATGTGTAGGTTCTTACGATTTAAAGTAAGGAAGTTTGTGTGATGGAGGTATGTAACATTAAATGTTATGTTGTGTTTGTCTCTTTTAGATATTGGACGTGTTAAAGGGAAGAACTCGATAGGACAAGTGGCAAGTGGTACACAACATTGAGGTAGGTGAAATGGAATTCTCTTAAATTTAGAAAACTCTTTACATGCAAATATGTAGAATTGACATTTCTCTTTATGCTCTTTGTGATATCATTATGGCTAACATGCCTTTCATTATAAAAGCTCATGATGACATGGTGTAAAGCAAAATTTTATGCATTATTAGAAATTTATGTTAAACCTCATGTTTCTTTCTTTACAATTATTACATATGCCTTCTCTTTACATGCAATGTACGTTAGAGCATATCTCTTTTCTCATGTAAGTAGCAATTGTGTAGTTCCGTATTAGGACATACACATGAATGGTTTACATAAGCCTCTTTTATGAATGAGTAAGGAATATATGCATGAAAGATATGTTAAAGCTTCTTTTTATGATTAAATAGTGAATGATTGTATGTGCATGTTGATACGGAAGTATCAATGGTAAAGGAGCTCTTTTGAGCCAAATGGTAAAGGGGCTCTTTGAGCCAATGGTAAAGGGGCTCTTTGAGCCAATGGTAAAGGGGCTCTTTTGAGCCAATTGGTAAAGGGGTTCTTTTGAACCAAATGGTAAAGGAATGGTCAATTAAAGTGTACCTGATCAGTACATATGATACTTCCAAGACGGGTGCTAAATATTATAATAGTATGAATATTATATCTTTATGTTATATGCATATGAGGTTTTCATTGAGGCATGAATGCTTAAAGAGGAAGAATTATATGTTATACAAAGAATGAGAATATAAAGATTGATGTAGAGACACTTTTACTTTAGATGATGCATTATGACATGTTGAATGTTTCTCTATTTAGAAGTATATGCATGTTGTACTCTATTCCTTGCATCTAAATTTAATTGAAAGGCATTTTATCTACTGAGTGGTGACTCAACCTACTTATGGAACACTTTTCAGGAGAACCTGCTAAACGATAATGGCGGATAGACCACCCTTTACGTACCGTCGTAGGGAGACGACGGGTGGCAGGTTCCTTTTTGAGTTTTTGTTGTTTTGGTATAGATGGATGAATAGGATATCTTGATAATTAGTTTTGTTTTGGACATCTCCTTTTATAATGAATTTTATGTATATATTGATTTTGATTGATGAATGAAAAAGAAAAAATTTTACTTGGATTTCATTAGTGGCTCTTTCATTATATGTTGAGGATGTTTTCTTTATGTTGGGAAACATAATAAAAATATATGAATGTTTTAATTCCTCATGTCCGACCTCCGTTCCCGCCTCGCCTATGCGAGCTTACCGGGCCGGGTCGTGACAAATTTAAACTCGACAGGTTCCACTTGGGTATCAATTTTTTCTAGGTTATAAAAATAGAGCCATTCAATTCATTTCAATTTTACGCATTCAATTCAAAACGTGTATTGCTGAGGAATTTAAGTGTGTTCAAGCAAGTTAGCTAAGAACTAAAGGAGGGAAGTTTTAGTTCACGTTCGTGCTTGAGTTTGTCGGCAAGTAATCATTTCCCCTATGAGTTTACTACAAGTTTATTTTTAATTCTTTTTTTTAGTGTCTGCAACTTACGATTTTGTGCATTTTTTTTATTTTGGCAAATTTAAGTTTACAATTAGATTCCTCTAAGTGCAGTTTAATTCCCTTATTTTAGTATAAATTTTGGTAGCATCCCAATGTCGTCCCAGCATAATGGACTGTATCGGGGTGTTAAGCCTTCCCACCACACCAAAAAGGCGTGCATGGCCACAATTAGGTGACACCGCGACCGAAATCTGTAATCCTTGGCTAATAAGAAAGACAATCATGGATCGTCATGTACTTATTAAAGCAAGAGTATTTCCTAGCCTGTCTAGAAAGGTAGTCACGACTACTTAGGATTTTACATGCACATCAATATTTCTCCACCAACAAAGAAAGGAAGTCACGAGTACTTAGAGTTTCATGCAAAATAATATTTTCTCAACTACCAAGAAAGGAAGTCATGGGTACTTAGTTTCACATGCACAATAATATTTTCCCGTTTGCCAAAAAAAAAAACAGTCACAGGCACTAATGACCTCAACCTACTGCATCACATTTGTATCCTAAGAGTTTCACCTGCCAACTAAGAAAAGCACACATGGGTTGCACTCATCACGCCATACGCATTGCATCTGGGCTTTATAATTAACAAAAATGTAAATAATGTCGGAGTTATACCTTAGAGCGCACGGCGACGCCGAGACGATGGCGATGACAATGACACCTAAGATTCATAAATTTTTTTTTATGTTATCATATATATATATAGTGAAATCCTGGGGTGGGTGATCTCTTGAAAAAGTTACACCAATAGGACAAAACCATGAGGCACTTAGGCCAAAGCTGACAATATCACAATAGTTAAGATTTTGGACCTATTACAAATGGTATCAAAGCAAAACACCAACCGGAAGATGGGAACTAAGTATCATACAAAATAAAATACTATGCCATGGGAGCCATCTCCTGAACCAGATATGGCACAAAGTGTTACGTGGCGGAAGTCACCAATGAACTTGTAGGGGCCACCTCTAGAACCTTATCTACCTAGTAGACAATTCTGGGATAAAGACACTGACTAGGGGTGTGAAAATCAGGTTACGAGTCAGGTTCGGGTTGAACTTGATTCTAACCCGTTACTGTTTGACACAACTAGAACCTGACCCATTTTTGCAAATGGTAGAAATTTCAACATGGACCCGACCCATCGAGTTTTCGGGTTGACCCGACTCAACACAAAATTGATTCTCAGAAAATGGTTCCCTTCGCAACAAGCTCCCTCCCTCCCGTTGTTGTTACTTCCGATCCAATAAACAGCGAGCTGTCGTAACTTCCGCTCGGAGCTCCCTCCTGTCATCGTCAGTACTTCCAATCCAACGATGCCTCCCATCATCATCGTTCTGAACGGCGAGCTATCATGACTTCCGACCCAACTGTAGAACGGCGAGCTCAAAGCTCCCTCCTGTTGTCATCGTTGCTTTCGATCCAACTACAGAACGGTGAGTCCCTCCCTTTGTCGAAGAAGGCAAACGCGCAAAGCAGGCGGAGGGCGGACTACGCCTACGCGAGAAGAGGAAAAGCAAACCCTAGGAGGGTTGACCAGGAATCGAGTCAAATCTGGGTCAACGGGTTGACCGGGACCGGACCTGATTTTTCAAATAGGTCGCATTTTGGAACCCAAACCTGACGCGTTTGCCAAACGGGTTCACCCTAACATGGAATTTTCAGGTCGAGTTCGGGTCAGGTTTTTAGGAGAAGAGAGAGAAGATAGAGAAGAGAGAGAAGAGATAGGGGAAGAAGAGAGAGAAGAGAGAGAAGAGAGAGAGAGAGAAGAGAGAGAAGAGAGAGAAGAGTAAAGAAGTACATTAATTGGGAGTTATAAGGGGAAGAAGAGAGAGAAGAGAGAGAAGAGAGTAAATTGAAATAGGGGAAGAAGAGAGAGAAGAGCGAAAAGCCTTTAGATCATATTTTCAATCATTCCTATTATAGATTTTGTTCTATTCATTATAAGTGACTAATCTCTTACTTTTATTTTTAATAATTTTGATTTCTACAAATTTTATCTCCTAAATATGCCAAAAATGCATTATCTCCTGATTATAAGCTTTCACCGTGCAAGTTTGGATATATAATATATTTGATCATTCTCAACGATTTGATATGATTTTATTGTATTTTAAATGAAATATTGAATGATATTAGATACATGATATGATAACTCCACGTGATATCATGTTGATCCACATGATTCACTAATTGGGGGTCATAAGGAGCTGAAGATTAATTGGGAGTTATAAGAAGTCGGGAAGACTGATTCAAGTGATTCAATGGGAGTTATAAGAAGTACATTAATTGGGAGTTATAAGGGGAGACTGATTGGGAGTCATAAGCGTATGAGCAAGATACCCTTAAGATATATTCATTAAATATCTAACTAATGAAACAGATAGTGCTACGAACACTGTATTGATATTATGACTGACACTAATATTATTTTGTCATTATCACTATTTAACATTATTAGTTAGTACTGTTGATTGTTATTACTACTGATAATATAATGGATTGAGATGTGATGAATTATAGAAGGATAAATTGATGCAGATAATCAGTATAGACATTGATGTATATATTTTTTTATATGATTTATAGTATATTATTCTCTTTTATCTTGTATTGATTTCAGCTATAAGATTTTAGTTACTTATTGGGCTATGTGCTCATTACATGATTTTATATATTTTCAGGAAATAGTAAGGATTCTATGATATGAGACTTCGAATAAGACAAAAATGTAATAATATTTCTTTTTGTTGTTTATTGGTAAGCTCTAATTAAATGATTAAAATGAAAGAAAGATGTAATTCTTTCAATATAGTTCCTAGAGTATGACAAAACCCCTAGGCTTTTAAAGCCATGCGTATAAATAAGATCTCCACAAACCTTAGGTCCTTGTAGAGACCCGCACTTAATATTTCAACCCTATAATCCACTAGCAAGGAGAATTTTATTCGTTAGCGTCAAAATTAAGAATGCGTAGTTTTGCTGAATTACCCAATCCAATAATTAGATTGCTTGAAATAAATTCCCAAGTGTATAGTTTCATTTACCTTGGGTGATTAATTATGAAACCTACAAAGTTTTGATGAAGCCAATTTCAGTGAGTTTGAAGCACATGTTCGGATGAACTTATGTTTTAAATCTAACTGCAATTAAAAATCAATTAGTCTGTTAATTTGTAAACCCCAAAAATACATATATATAATTTAAATAAGACTTTATTAATTTATAATAAATTCAAATTAAGTTTGAAAAATACACTTTAAAGCTCAAGCCATTTAGAACTAAATGTTAAACATAGAACCACTGAAATTATAAAATTCATTAATCAATCCACTTAATTAATTCAATAATTAAAAGATTGAATTTGTAAAATTCATAAATGATTTTAAAAAATCTAAATAGCACAAAAACTCAAATGCAAGAAACTCCAAATTAAATCTAATATTTATTAAAAATCAGAAACATTTAAAATCTCAAGTAAATCACAAAGGCAAATTTCAAGTCAACTCAATTATTAAAAAATATTAAAATTAAGAAAATTTAATAAAATCTCAATAATTCAATAATTAATCAACTCAATCAATCTAAACCAATGAACATCAATAAGCAATCAAATATAATTAACCCAAATAATTATTGGATAATCTAGACTTACGAAGCTATTAAGTTAGCCCCAAGAAAGATGAAATAAATCTCACAATCCTAACGTAAATAAAGGCACGCAATTGCCATTAAACTTAAAATAACCATTATAAAAATCAATAATAAAACACTTAGACATTTGAAGTCTTCATATATTATGCTTAATTCCTTTTGAAGAACATACATGTATTGGATTTATAAGGTTTGTTTCTTAAGTCACTTAATAAATCATTAATAAATCTCAAAGATATTAATACAATTTTAAAATATATTAAAACATAAACTTAATTTATATCCTTTGGCCTATAACTAATAGATAACTTCGAATTTAAATAAATTAAACATCAAATCTCTCAGGGCTTATCAAAGACACAACATTTTTCACACACTAGAATTTCTTTGCTAAGGTTGCTGGCTCTAATTTTAGGCTAGGTCATAGTGTACTTGGTTTGATATGAATACCTTTGCCTGGAGGATATTCTTGGTATGTTTATTTACTTTATACACTCCGAATGTCACATCACACATACATTGCTTATAAAAAAAAGATTCAAAGTAAAATGTATCTAGGATTAAATGTAAATTGTAAAGTGCTCATTGTATATTTGTATATTTTAATTTCAAAGGTTATAAAATGTTCAAAGATATTTACTTAAATAAATAGGGCTCCAAAAAATAATTCTAAGGGTTTCTCTTTTGGAAGCCTATAGGAGATTTGGAGTCAGAAGAAAGTAAATGCATTTGAAATTAAATTCATAGGATTAAAAATGTAGCGGTGGAGATTGACCACCTTACTTTTCAGCAAACCCTGGGCTGAATTTATATTTCAAATAAATGAATAAAAAATTTTATTTATGCATTTGCTTCATACATCGTACATAATATATTTTATATCTCTTCATTGAGGAAGTACATTTCAGATGAAGCTCAAAAGATCATTACTGAATCAGTGGATATTCAACCAGATTTGACATTTATAGAAGAACATGAGAAAATCATAAATTATGACATTAAATGACTTCGAAGCAGAGAGATCCCTTTTGTCAAAGTTTTGTGAAAGCACAGATCTGAAAATGATGCTACTTGGGAGAATAAGTCAGAAATGAAAGAAAGTTATTCTCATCTATTTGACTAAGGTATGCTTATCTTCTTTTTCTTTTAAATTTCGAGGATGAAATTTTTCTTAGGAGAGGAGAATTGTAAAACCCGAAAATGTTGAATTGTAGCGTAACGACATGTTGCGGCGCACTGCAACAAAAATAGCCAAAGTTTCAACGTTGTCGGATTTCGACGAAATAAATTTTATAAAATTCTATGTTTAAATTCGATTGTTTTGATATGAAGAACATAGGGTCAATTTTTCTCGGATTGAAAGTTAAAAATCGGCAAAGTTTTATAAAGGTTAATTATTTAATAACCCTTCTATGTCTTCATGAAATAAAACATGTAAAGGGGCAATTTGGACATTTGGCAAATCCCTAACCACCTAAGGAGTTAAAGGGACAAAATCCTTGCGGTCCCTACTCATTTCATTCGGCCGAATGTGAGAGAGGAAGAAGTGGGGCCGAGGCAAGGCTCCAAGGTGGCGGCTAGGGTGGTTTTCCGGCGACTTTCGTTGGGAGAAATTGAAGAGGGAGACTTAGGGATGAAAGAGGTGAGTTTCTAAACTTAGAGTTTCTACTTTTTACTTGGATTTTATGTGGTGAAAATTCTAAGTTTTTGGAGAGAATGATAGGGAAAGTTTGGGAAAGGATTTTAACCATGAAAATGAAGTTTTTCTCAAATTTTTTTGGGTTTCCAAAAATTAGGGTTTTTTCAATTTTTGATTTCTATGAAAATTCTTTAACGAATATTAATCCAAATAATAACATGAATGTTTTTAATGGAAAAAATTATGATTTTTCACAAATTTTTAATTTTCCTAATTTTTAATTTAAAATAATCCAAAAATGCTTAAGCCCTAATTATTAATTAACTAATGGGGAAATTTTGGCATGCTAATATGATGAAATTAATGCAAATTTTATGAGATATTTTTTTATTATTTTTAGGAAATTGTAAAATGTTATAATAGGAAAATTATGACAATAATTTGAATTTTTAAAAAATTAGAATTTAATTAAATCCGAAAATAATTAATATTAAAATATTAATTAATGAAAATGTTTTATGTTATGAGTTAGTGATAAAGGTGTTCATTATTTTAGGAGTTGGATATAGGAGCAGATATATGTCACAAGAATAAATGATTGCTTATTGAGATAGGTGCTTGTACTTCTCTTAATTTCATAATTCTTATTCTATAAATGTTAATGTTATGAAAAATGCATATATTTTAGTATTTTATTATTATTATTATTATTCAGTTGAAAATAGCATGTTTGTTCTTTACATACTGTAATGCCGCAAGAAAAGATAAATATTGTAACATGTTTCTTTTAGATCTATTGAAATTCCTACATGTAGAAATGCATAAAAACATCATATTAGATAGAAACATATGATTGAATGAATGTTATCATTTCTCTTACGATAATGCATGAAAGAATGTGTATGTTGATACGGAATATCATATAGTAAAGGCAAATGGTAAAGAAATATATGGCTCCTCGGAGCAGACTGAAAATGAAAGCAATAGCCAAATTGAATGTGTATTTGATCAATATAAAATTTTTGATACTTTCGTTACGGGTGTATATGTTATAGATAAGTATTATATGCATAAAGAACATTAAGAAAATGATGAAAGAAGAATGTTATAGATAAGTATTATATGCATAAAGAACATTAAGAAAATGATGAAAGAAAGAATGAAAAAGGTTAATGTTATATGAAAAAAATGGTCATTTAAGAAGACATACAGAATAAGCATGCAAGATACTACTTTATAAAAATTGTATTGTTTCTTTTTATAGTTATTTATACACACTGTAATATGAAAATGGCATGCATAATATATTTTCCTTTCCTTGCCTTATGAAATGGATAAAAATATATATTACCTGCTGAGCGTTAACTCACCCAAGTTGTGAGATTATTTTCAGGAGAACCTGCTAAGTAATGATGACTAATAGAACTCCTTTCACTTACCGTCATAGAGAAGGGCAAGGAGATAGGTTCTTTGTAGATGTTTTATGTCATGTGTATTATGAACTCCTTGTAGTAGTCTTATTAGTTTAAGTTTTGTTGTTGTTTTCGATGTATTAGAAATTATTGTAATGAAAGTTTAGTGACTCTTTCTTATTTGTATTTGGATGAATATTTGATTATGTTAATTTGAAATGAAAGTTTTAAATAATTACCGTATGACCGTCTGTTCCCACCTCATTAACTAGAACTTATCGAGCCGGGTTGTGACAATAACCTCCACTAGCAGTATCCTTTCGGAGACCCACAAAGTCAAAGATAGATGTTTCAATCTGAGGTGATTTGATGGATACTCTGGTTAGTTGGAATATAATATTAAAAAAGATAAAGCATAATGTTTGTGCTGTTACCGTTTTGGAATAGAAGAAAAAAGAAAAGAAGATGATGAGACATTTAATAGAAATAGATTCTCAAATTGGAAAAAAACTATTATATTTGATTTCATGTTGGAGGACCTAATGGTGCTTGTAATAATACACGACAAAATTGTGAGGCTTTAATGAAACAATCAACATCTTTGCCTTTCAGATGTAATCTGATCGAGCAACAAATGCATATCGTCTATGTCTGAATTTTTCTATTAATTGTGTAAAGTTCCTTCTAAGATAAGGATTAGCTTTTCGAGAGCATGATGAGGATTTCAAATCCAGAAATCAAGAAAATTTTCTTTAGTTATTACATTTTTGGGAAAACATAATAAATATATAAATAATGTGGTACTAAACAATGCTCCTGAGAATTTGAAGTTAACTACACCTAATATTCAAAAGGATATTACTAGAGTTGTCTCAAGTGCAATAACAGATTACATAAAAAAGAAGTTGGCAATAGTTTCTTCTTTATTCTCGTTGATGAATTTTGTAACATATCAAGGAAAATTGTTCTTGGGCATTGTGCATGTTCCAGAAACATCAGTTAGATATCTCAAAACAACAATTGAACAAGTCCTCTCAGGTTATAGTTTGTATAATTCAAAAATTCGTAGTCAAGGTTATGATGGAGCAACCAATATGAGAGGAGAATTTAATGGGCTTAAATAACTTTTTTGAATGAAAATAAATCAACATATTATATTCATTGCTTCTCACACCAGTTCAATTAGCCTAATAGCAATTGAGAAAAATCATGTTCAAATTGCATTATTGTTTACCATAATTTCAAATATGATGAATATTGTTAGTGTTTCATATAAATGTTCTGATCAGCTGAAAGAGAAACAACAAGAGAAGACTTTAAGCGTATTACAGAATGGTGAAGTAATTACTAGACAAAATTTAAATCAAGAGATATCTTTGAGGCGTGCAGGTGAAACAAGATAGAGTTCTCATTATGAGTCACTAGTTAGATTGATTATAATATTTTTCTTAGTTATTAATTTACTAGAAATTGTTTTAGAGGGTAGCATAAGCTCTAAACAGAGAGATGAGGCATTTACATTATTAGAATCATTGCAATCTTTTATTCTCTTTTAGCCTGCACCTAATGAAAGACATACTTGAAATCACTGCGGAACTATCACAAGCTTTGCAGAGAAAAGGGCAAGACATTGTAAATGACATGTCTTTAGTTCAAATATATAAAATTAGATTACAAGATATGAGAGATAACAAGTGGGATAACTTCATTAATAAAGTAACTTCATTTTGTGATCAACACAAAATAATTACTCTGAATCTAAATGATAAATGGGTTGCACGTGGACACCCTCAACATAGGCTTCAAGAAATGACAAATTTATATCATTTTCGAGTTGAGATATTCTACACAATTATTGATATGCAACTTCAGGAGTTGAGTAATTATTTCACAGAGGCAACTACTGAATTACTTTTGTATATTTTCTTGCTTGAATCCATCTAATTTATTCTATGCATTCAACAAACACAAGTTAATTAGAATGACAAACTTATATCCAATCAATTTCACTCCTTCAAATTTGATGATTATTGATAATTAGTTGGAAACTTATATTATGGATATGCGGTCTGATCTATAATTCTCATTGTTAAAAGACATTTAAAGTCTTGCTGAAAAAATGATTCAGAACAAGAAAGAAATATTATCCCCTTATTTTTAGGCTATCAAAGTTGGCACTAATAGTACCCGTTGCAACAACAAGAGTTGAAAGAATATTTTTTGTAATGGCTATCATAAAAAATTGACTGCAAAATCAAGTTAGAGATTAGTGAATGAATGATACATTAATCGCTTATATTGAAAAAAAATATTATATTATATTGATAATGATATTATTATTCAACTTTTTCAAAATATGAAGAGCAGATGCTACAAATTATAAGTGTTTTTTATCTTAAATTTAGTAATTTAACTTTTTAAGAAAATTTTTAAAACGCCAATGTCGATCTCAAGCTCGGATGAAAAAACGTTTAGGAGAATTTTTTAGAAAAATAAATAAGGCCCCCTATGAATAGTTTCTGGCTCCACCACTATTTGCTAGGAAGGTGTTTAGAGAGAGAGTGTGTGTGTGAAACCTCTTTTCTAGGGAGAGAATGAGGAGAGGAGAGGAGAGGAAGAGAGGTGAGGGAGAGGGTGTAAGAAACTTTATATAGGGGAAATGAGCTTTCTCTCGCGTATCTTAGAGAGAGAAACAATTTTTTATCTAGGTCTAGAGAGGAAAAGTGAAATGTGGTGGGGCATTTAGTGGAGGAGATTGTAAGGACATTTTTTGTGAATGGAGTATAGAAATTTGAGGGATGTAGAGAGAGATAAAATTTTTTTAGGGTTATGTTAGGTTTAAGTTTTGAGGATAAATAAGGAAGAAGGTGAGGGAGAAGAAATAGAGGGGAGGAAGAAGAAGAGGAAGGGAGAGGAAGAAATGAAGAGAAAGGAGGAGAAGAAAGAAGGAAAAATGGAATAAGAGGAGAAGAAGAAGACCAAGAGGAAGGAGAGGAAGAGGAGGGGTTTACCTAAGTGGAGCAGACGGCAGCGACGGGAGCCGACAACAGCAAGCTCGAGTCGTGCGAACCGAGAGAAAGCGAGAGAGAGTGAGGGAGCCGAGAGGGAGAGAGGGTCGCGTGTCTTACGTACATGAGCGAATGAGGGAGGGTCGGTTGAGGAGGCTAGGTTTAAGTGAGTGAGTGGGAATGCAGGATTAAGAGTTTTTTTTTTTCTTTTGCTCTTTTTTTTTTAATTTTAAATACATAAAATTAATATTAAATAGAGAATATTCGTTTATGATAATCATGTCTCAATTCGTTGTCAGATCATCGTCGTTTACGCACGTCAATGCCGCCTCGATTCACCGCACAAAATTTTAATTTTTCATCGATCAACAGCCCTGGCCAATATGCGTGTTGATCTTAGTTGTTTCAGTTGCCCCAAACGCTCTAGCGTTGTCCGTTTCACGAACGAAGGTCATTTTGGTCTTTTAATCAACGCGTGTTGGGTGAGTTTCATGCGACGTCATGTTGTTTCGCTTTCGAAACTCACCGTGCGCGGTCAACTCAACATTGACGCTAACATTGAGGTCAACAAACATAAAAAGCTAGAATTTCACAACCCACTGACGTCGTACTGTTTCGCTTTCAAAACTCACCGTGCACGGTCAACTCAACATTGATGCTAACATTGAGGTCAACAAACATAAAAAGCTAGAATTTCACAACCCATTGTGATTTGATGGAGATAGAAGAAAGACTCAAAAGAATGATCAAAAGAGCATTGACACGAGTACAAAGGGAGGTCCTAAGGATGACCACGCTAGAAGGATCCTTGGAGTCAATAATCCGAAGAGGGTGATATAGCACCAAGATGTTAGCTTCGACACCCATTGCAAATGAGAAACACTACCACACCATTTATATTGCATGCATGTGTATTCATACTGGTATAAATATACATTTTGATCAAGTCCCAAGCTAGATCTATTCAATCTAGGCTCAACTCAATTCAAAATCATTCTAACAAAAGCTTAGCTTGCTATTTGACTCATTGACTTCATTTTGAACTCAATCCAAGCCAAAAGCCAATCCAATTCTTAAGTGATCTACAATATTCAACCCGAAATTGATGAAAAAATAAGAATAACACTAAAGTACTAATTATTTTTGGTGCATATAGATGTTGACCCTTAATACATTAGATTTCACTTGGTCTCTAAGATCCCAACCTAAGTAAAACTCAACATGGTTGGAGTAAAGGGAGATCTAAGCTCAAACAAATCCCATCCTAATTAATTGCATGTCAAAGATTCCAAACACCTTGTGCAATCTGTTAGCCACATGTCATCCTATTTAATGGTTGGTCTATCTTGATGATTTAGACATTATGCTAAGAAACTTCATCTACAAAAAAGATTTTAGTACTACCATAAATCATCTGATGCTGGGTTAAAGAAATAAAATCACATGGTTTCTCAATAGCTCCCCTCACTCTATCATCGCTACCTATGTCACTTCCCCTACGTCAAGTAATTTCTCTCTCCATCATACCATCACCCTATTCTTCTCTTGAGCTCCATTTTTCCTTTCTTTGAAGCAATCTCAAGAACTAAAATGATTTACTACAAATATCCATCAATATGCTTATTTTTAACTTCAGCCTTAAGTTTCATGTACAAGCAATGATACTAGACCCATCATAAGTTTTTATTAGTTTAAGTAGGTAAGCAGATTGGGAAAACCATAGTTGGTCTAAATCCCTTAATTTTCATTGGCAAAATATTCAACTGAAAGATAGGGAGTAATTTGCATGCTAATCCTATCCAGCCCAGAAGCACTCAGTGTATTATTATAGGTATCAATGATAAGAATAATAATAATGGTAAGGAGAATAGATTGTATCATACCTTGACCAGCAATGGCAGGAGTTGATTTTACATTTCTCAGTGGAAGAGTTTCCAACTACATATATAATTTGCAATACATTAGTTCTATAAAAGTAAAACTAAATAAAATGATAATAGAAAAGAAAATTGCAGAAAATATCACATTTACATCAAAAGGATGAGCAGTCTTTCTTTTCTTGATTGAAGTTTCCAGGTAGCTAATCCGCTTTGGTTCACCCAAAGAAACTGGATGATCATTCAAAACAATAGTGCCATCTTCTTTATTCTTGCACGAAACTATATTTTGATCCACGGTAGCAACTTCATTTAATGAGTTATCACTGAAAAAGGGGCTCGTACTGACAATTCTTTTCACTGATTTATTTTCTAGACTTGTGCATTTTAGCTCGGTTCCATGTTCATGTGACTTTGGGTTGACATCATTTTGATATGATTCCTGCAATGAACTGGGGCATCTTTTACCAACAGAACTTCCTGCAACAGAATTGAAAAACAAAAGTCTGCAGTTCTTTCTAGTATCATTAACTTAAGCTGAATAATAGTATGAAAAAAACTTACCATGCAAGGGAACCCCCAAAAACTTATTGCATCTATTGGTCAGTCTATCTTCCATCTAAAATAAAACAAAATTGGCAAGCATTCTAATTGATGCAAATAAATTCATGTCAAACAAGATGGGTAACTAGCATCTAAATTACTAACAGAAGGTGTTACTGGTAGTTTATCATTTGAATGTCCTGAATTAAGCAGGAAGTCTTGCGATCGGTCTGTCGCGGAAGAAAGAGGCATTACACCTGAACCGGTTGAATCAGAATCAGGATTCTTAGAGCATGGAGAAGAAGATTTCATTAAGACCTTAGGCGTAAATTTTGGGGCCCTGAATTTCCGCTTAGCTTGAATAGAAGCTAAGCCTTCGTAGTGTTAAGGAAATCTGAAAATTGAGTCATAAAAATGTTACATGAAGATGTAGGATTGACGTACTTGAATGCACTTCAACGATAATCAAAATGGCAGCACATAAAAAGATACATTGAAATGCATACTTAGATGAGATATGACAATAAAAAGAACATTGTATGATCACAACATAAGGAAGAGAAAACAAGGAGAAAAATAACTGAAAAGAGAGACATGTGACCCTGAAAAAAAACTCTCAACACATTTAACCATAATTAGTGAATTAATCTTGTGGGGGGCAGGAGGATGGGGGAACTTGAGACCTCTGATTAAATTGTTAATATTAAATTAATTAGTATTTTTAATATTAAATATAGGCAAGCACCTTCTCTAGAACTGAGAGATTACTTGAAAAGTAATAAAGAGGATACAGAAATAATTAGTCAAAACATTTTTCTGTACAGGTAACTCTAGCCTTTTTCTTTTGCCTATAGTCTCAGAATTTTCCATTGCAAATGCCTTATCAACAACCAACACTGAGCTTGATGTTTCCACCTGTTAAAATGAGAAAAAAATGGTTAAATTGTGAAAGATCATAATTGCTCAACTGGTCATCAAATAAAGTCCATCACGAAATAACAAAATGGTAACATATCCAGAAAGATTCAATTGTAAAAGATGTGATGCAAAAAGAGCATAATGAAGGCTAAGAATTGCCAAGTCCCCTCAGTTAGATGTCCCCAATTATAAAAAGCCCTTGCCATGTCACTTGCAACTCTCTGCGTTTGTCATTTCAATACTGAAAGAGTCAATAGGCAAAGCTCTTCAAAAGACTTCCGAATATCAGTAGTAGCTTGCTCCAACAAGCTCTATTCTTGTCTATTAATGTTTTTCTTGAAGATCAGAAGGAGAATAGTATTCTACCCAAAAATTACAGGGAAAGAGAATTTCCAGAAAAGTAAACAAGCAATAATAGACGGAAGAGAACATAGTATAAAGAGGATAATCATCAAATAAAAGATGACCAGTTCCATCCACTATTGCTAATCATCAAATATAGAAAACCCTGTCTGCTAATTATTTGTTCAAGACGGAAGGGCACATAGTATAACGTCCAATAATCAGGAGTACTAATTGTATGAAAGAAGCAACCTAGAAAAAATTAATAGAAAAATGAGGGCGCCAACAGTATTTCCCAATTATGCAAACTAGTCATTATAGAAAACTGAAGAAATGAAATGTGGAAACACAAAATTATGTAATGATATAAACTGCATGATGAAAAAGGCTAGATTCTCAACTTCAACTGTTGTATGATTAAGCTTCTTATGTCTTTTATGTTTTGAAAGTTCTAGTAGTTCAAAATTCTGGTAAAAAACAGTATACACATAATAAATATTTTTTTTCAACTTTTTTCCCTTCATGAGAGCAATATTGGACGTAATCAAAGTTTTCTTAACCGTATCAAGTTAACAAAATCATTCGTCTCCCAAGCCAGTGGAGCTAGCATATGCATAATAAGCACATCCTCCCTGCTGATAAAGCTCATTGAACATGGTTAATCCCAAAGCATTTACTCAATCCTCTTATACTGATGTGAAAATATCATTACTAATGCATGATTATAGTTGGCTACATGAACATGATCTCTATGAGAATCTTGCATAAAACCTCCGTTTTCACAAATTGGAAAGATAACAACAAATAACTTATGAGAAAAGGATCAAAATAGTCCCTCAACTCTTTGTGAGGGACCAAAATAGTCTCCAATTCTTCTGAGGAATCAATTTGGTACATCAACTCCTTAAAAATGAGTCTTTTGGTTCTAATATTAAATTTTTGTATTAATGGTATTAAATCGAGGAGTATTTTAGTCATTTTTTAATTAAATTATTTATTAAATAGTAATTTTCAAATAATAGTAATTTTTTTAAAAAAATATTAAACATTTCTTTAATAAAAAATTTATTAATAATTCCTGTTTTAATTTAAAAAATTATTAATAATTCTAATATTAATTTAGGATCATTATAGACTAAATTATTAATAATTTTTTTATTAAAGAAATATTTAATTTTTTTTAAATACTATTAATTGAAAATTATATTTAATAAATAATTTAATTAAAAAATGTCAAAAATACCCCTTGATTTAACACCATTAACCCTAAAATTTGATGTTATAACCAAAAAGGCCCTTTTTTAAGAAGTTGATGGATCAAATTGGTCCCTTAAAAGAGTCGGGAATCATATTGGTCCCTCACAAAAAGTTGAGGGACCATTTTGGTCCCTTTCTCAATAACTTATATAAAACTTTGCAGAGAGGAACAAGAAAATTAATGGAAAATGATACATAGATCTATTTTCCAACTTGTAAAAGCTATTACCAACCTGGAATGGTTCTTTTGTCAATGGATCAAGATTTCCTTTGGCTATGCCTTTCACAACATCTGGAGGCAACCAAGTGCGATTAGTTAAGAAACGAGATTTGGGCCAGACAAGCAAAGAAAAAAAAAATAAACCAATTAGTTTATCAAGGATATGGCCCCAAAAAGTCCAGGTCTTCTCCCATGTCCTGAGGAACATCTGATAGATGTACTATGCATTCCTTCTCTGGATCATATACCCTCTGATGCTGAAATGCCCAAACTGCTTTCTTAAAAGATTCTTCATAAACAGGTGGTATAGAGACACCACTGTACCTCAAGTGTTTGGTCACCTAAAAAGTTGAACTATATACTCAAACCTAATTAATAGATCAAACTCATTCAGTCATAAAATTAACCATGCACTTCTTGACATTACAGACAGATAAGTTCCTACAAGTAGACATAATAAAGATCATTCAAGCCAGATTCCAAACATATAGATAACTTAAAAATTCAATTTTGTAAGTCAACAGGTACCATGATCAATATCAGTGCAATACCATGCATTTTTTCAGAACTTTTGTGCACGTTTAGAGTTTCATAATAAATAACACAAAACTTCAATATATAAAGTTAGAAACATACATAAGCACTACTTTTCCAAACAACTTGCTAATTGATGTTAAAAAAAAAACGCACAGTGGCTTACTATCTCATATAAGGCACACTAGCTTATAGATATGCATTGTGTTGTGAAGAACATATGTAAATCACACTTGAGAAGCAGCAAAGCATTCATGTATTGGACAGCTAACTCGTAGATATATTCACTTTGACGAAATTTCAATTTCAAGTTAAGTTGATAAAAAAAGAAACATAAGATAGATCAAGAGATTATGTTGGCCTTATGAACCTGATGACTTATTATATTGATTTTGATAATAACAAATGTATGCCTCGATATTCTAATATGTATGCTAATTATTTCAGGCGTATCGAATCCGTAGATGTGCAAGATGACTACTTATATGGGATGTACATTTCACAATCCAAAGTCGATCAAAATTTGAGCATAGAAGACACAAGATGGATAAAAATAGATAGCATGGAGTTTTAAATATAATATTTCAGATTTTATTCATTTAGAAGTAACTTAGAGGTCTATAGAATTTTAATTGAATGATTTGATTTGCTCACATATTAATGTATCTATTGATGTGCTTTACCTATTATCAAATTAAAGATAATAAGTTTTAATTAGATATCAATAAGATTGAAGCATAATACTAAGTTAAGTGTTGCAGAGATGAGGATGCTCAGGTGGATGAGTGGCTTTACCCTTAGAGATAGGATACGAAATGAGCATATACGTGAAAAGGTTGGAGTAGCTCCAGTGGAAGATAAGATTAGAGAGAGTCGTCTGAGATGGTTTGGTCACATAAAACAGCGGCCTTCCGATGACCTGGTTAGGAAAGTAGAGGTATTAGATTTGACTTATGTTAAGAAAAGTAGAGGTAGACCTAAAAAGACTTGGTTAGAAAATATTAGAAATGATCTTTCTTTATTAGATTTAAACGAAAATTTGACTTTTAACAGGACACAATGGAGAAAAAGTATTCATGTAGCCGACCCCACGTAGTGGGATAAAGGCTTGATGTTGTTGTTGTTGTTGTAGATATCAATAAGATTCCTTAATTAATTAAATTTTATGGTAATTTAGATATTTTTAAATGCATCATATATAGTATAAAATTTATCAAAATCACATAAAAATGCTTAAATAAGATAATTACAAATAACAAATCTAATTACTTGAATTTTTTTTTGTTTATTTAATGCATCCATTTTAAACTAAAATTCTTATAATTGCTAATATATAAATGATTTTATTTAAAATATTTCATATTTTTGGATGAAAATTTAATATGTTTTAAAAATAAATCTACATATATATAAATTTTTATTTTAATAAACATTATTTTTTAGTAATTTAATTTCGGTTTGAATTTTATTCCATTGGATTCACTAGATTTTGTAGATGCAAATTCATAGGTTAAATGACCCCGTTATGATTCAAATTGGATTATAATGATTATTCAAACATGACTTGATTTTAATAATGCAAGTATGTTAACTAATTTTATATTCTTTTAGATATATTTGGTGACTTTTTTACTTACACATGTGACAAACCATTTGAATTTAATATTTCTTATATATATATATATATATATATATATATATATATATATATGTAATATCATATTATTATTTGATAAAACAATATAAAGATAATTAATAAGGATAATTACAAATAACAAATCTAATTACTTGAAATTTTTTAAGTATATTTAATGTATCCATTTTAAACTAAAATTTTTATAAAATTTTGCTAATATATAAGTGATTTTATTTAAAATATTTAATATTTTTGGATGAAAATTTAATATGCTTTAAAATAAATCTAATATATAAACATTTTTATTTTAATAAATATTATTTTATAGTCATTGAATTTCGGTTTGACTTTTATTCCATTTGATTCACTACATTTTGTAGATGCAAATTCATTGGTTAAATGACCCACTTGTGATTCAAATTGGATTATAAGTTTTTTTAAACAGTTTTTGATTTTAATATTGCAAGTTCGTTAACTATTTTATATTCTGTTAGATATATTTGGTGACTTTTTTACTTACACATGTGACTAGCCGTCTGAATTTAATATTTCTTTAATATATATCAATTCTTTATGTAATATCATATTATTATTTGATAAAAAAAATATAAAGATACTTAATTAGGATAATTACAAATAAACAAATCTAATTACTTGAAAAAAAATTTAGTATATTTAATGTATCCTTTTTAAAGTAAAAATCATATAAAAATTTGCTAATATGTAAGTGATTTTATCTAAAATATTTCATATTTTTGTATGAAAATTTAATATGTTTTAAAATAAATCAAAATATATATAAACTTTTATTTTAATAAATATTATTTTATAGTCATTGAATTTTGGTTTGATTTTTATTCCAATGGATTCACTACATTTTGTAGATGCAAATGCATAGGTTAAATGACCCACTTGTGATTCAAATTGGATTATAAATTTTTTTCAAACATTACTTGAGTTTAATAATTGCAAGTTTGTTAACTATTTTTATATACTTTTAGATATATTTGGTTACTCTTTTACTTACACATGTTACTAGCCATCTGAATTTAATATTTCTTTAATATATATATCAATTCTTTATGTAATAGCATATTATTATTTGATAAAAAAATATTAGATTATAAATTTCTTTAAAATTAAGTTAAATAATCTTTTACTTATAATTAGCCCTCATTCTCTTCATGTGAGGGTTGCTCTTAACTTGAAAATTCCAACACATGCTCCCTTCTTGATGAATCTTGAGAGGTGAACATCAACTTCTCATTCAATTGTTTTACAATTTTGCAAGATTAAATCATTGATTCGGAAGCTTCAACGTGCTCTATCGAGAAATTTTTTTTTTAAGTTCTTGAGTTTGTTTTCTTTCTCTATATTTTTTTTGTTATTCTTTTCTTTTTTCACCTTATATTTTTTTATTTTTATTTTTGGGTGAAATACTAGTTGAGAACCTTAGATTAAATTTTTTACATTTAAAATACCTTCATCCATAAAATTAACAAGCAAACCTGCTTTATTTTGGCATTGATTTACTTTCTAAATTCAACACATATTTGAAATACTTTATATGCATATTTTAATTTAAAATATAGATTTAATATGATTTAAATTTCATCAATAAATAAAATATCATTAAGTAAATTATTATTCATATAAATCAAATTATAAACATATTTTATAGTAAGCAAATTTTACAGTCCATTTATAAGTAGTAAGGTGATTAACAATATAATATAAAATCATCTCAAATATTTTGATCATTTTATTATGAAATAATTTGATTTTTAATGTCGATAACAAATTATATTTTTTTTCTTAATTTAAGCCATTTGACTTAGAGAAAGTTCATATTATAATAAGATTGGGTTGTACTCATCCGTGTAAGAGAGTACTTAATTTATAAGTAACTTCTTTGATTTAACGAAGTAAGGTTTACAGGAAAAACCTAGGATTTAGTGGATTTCTAGCCCGAGAGTTGACTAGTATAAACGTAGGCTAGATTAGTGTTTCAGCCTAAGCACGTAAAAAAGTTATGCTTAGTATTTTATTTTACTTGTACTTGTGTTATTTTAACATTTATTTATAAAATTTTAAAATTTTAAAGTTATTTATAAGTAACTTCTTTGATTAACATCAAAATTGTATAAATTATTTTATTTAATAATTTTTTAAACCCCAACTCTCTCAATCTTCAAATAATTGGTCTCAGAGACTCAGCTCTTTCTTTAAGCTTAACATCCGACAACACATCTACTTATAAACTATGGCACAACGTTGTTGATGCAGTCAAGAAAACCCCCAACCACGTGGGAGAAAGTTGACATGCAAAAATACAAAGACCCAACTAAAATTGAACTAAATTTACCATCAACACATTAAAAAGAGACTTCTTTCACACTTGAAGTAAAACAAGCTTACAATAATATTAAAATAAAGATATGATTCCACCTAAAAGAGCTTTTGAGAAGAAAGATACAAGTGACATGGAACTTGCGGAGAGAAGAAAGAGATAAGAAGCCGAGACGAAAGAGAGGACAAACTCACAAGCTTTCCCAAGAAGAAGAGGAGAAGAGAAGTGGAACAAGCTCGCAAGCTTTTCCAAGAAAAACTCTTAGGTTTTAGTCCCAAAAATTATCACATAACTTACTTTCTCTAATCAATTACAAAACATCTCATATTTATAAGAGAAAAGGGGGCAGACAAATAGCCAAAACCCACCTCCAACATATCTAATCAGAATAGGGGAAATGGAAGGCCAACAGGTGTCCAGAAATAGCAACCGAAAAGCCACCCAGGAAACCAGAAAAAGGCAGTCACGGGACAGGCAACCAGGGGAGGAACCGAAGGGGCAGCACAGGGATCGGAACCAGTAGGAGAACCGGAACAGCCAACCCAAAAAAAAGGAACCAGCCACAGGAAACAGCACCAGGAGGAAAAACCGAAGAGGCACAGGGAAGGGGGAATGAACTTGGACACTCATTAATGAGCTGAAACAGCATAGCAGCTCCCAAAAACAGCCCAAAACCGAGCAGCCAAGGCCTAAACCGAGAAGCACCAGCAGCCCAAGAGCCACAAAATTTACATTTTATTTTGACCCCCCCCCCTCTCAGTCTTCAAATAATTGGTCTCAAAGACTCAGCTCTTTCTTTAAGCTTAACATCCGACAACACATTCACTTATAAACTATGGCACAATGTTGTTGATGCAGTCAAGAAAACCCCCAACCACGTGGGAGAAACTTGACATGCAAAAATACAAAGACCCAACTAAAATTGAACTAAATTTACCATCAACACATTAAAAAGAGACTTCTTTCACACTTGAAGTAAAACAAGCTTACAATAATATTAAAATAAAGACATGATTCCACCTAAAAGAGCTTTTGAGAAGAAAGATACAAGTGACATGGAACTTGCGGAGAGAAGAAAGAGATAAGAAGCCGAGACGAAAGAGAGGACAAGGTCGCAAGCTTTCCCAAGAAGAAGAGGAGAAGAGAAGTGGAACAAGCTCACAAGCTTTTCTAAGAAAAACCCTCAGGTTTTAGTCCCAAAAATTATCACATAATTTATAAGAGAAAAGGGGGCAGACAAAGAGCCAAAACCCACCTCCAACCTATCTAATCAGAATAGGGGAAATGGAAGGCCAACAGGTGTCCAGAAACAGCAACCGAAAAGCCACCCAAGAAACCAGAAAAAGGCAGCCACAGGACATGCAACCAGGGGAGGAACCGAAGGGGCAGCACAGGGATCGGAACCAGCAGGAGAACCGGAACAGCCAACCCAAAAAAAAAGGAACCAGTCGCGGGAAACAACACCAGGAGGAAAAATCGAAGAGGCACAGGGAAGGGGGAATGAACCGGGACACTCATTAATAAGCTGAAACAGCATAGCAGCTCCCAAAAGCAGCCCAAAACCGAGCAGCCAAGGCCTAAACCGAGAAGCACCAGCAACCCAAGAGCCACAAAATTTACATTTTATTTTGACCCCCCCCCCCCCTTCAGTCTTCAAATAATTGGTCTCAGAGACTCAGCTCTTTCTTTAAGCTTAACATCCGACAACACATCCACTTATAAACTATGGCACAACATTGTTGATGCAGTCAAGAAAACCCCCAACCACGTGGGAGAAACTTGACATGCAAAAATACAAAGACCCAACTAAAATTGAACTAAATTTACCATCAACACATTAAAAAGAGACTTCTTTCACACTTGAAGTAAAACAAGCTTACAATAATATTAAAATAAAGACATGATTCCACCTAAAAGAGCTTTTGAGAAGAAAGATACAAGTGACATGGAACTTGCGGAGAGAAGAAAGAGATAAGCCGAGACGAAAGAGAGGACAAGCTCGCAAGACCCAAGAAGAAGAGGAGAAGAGAAGTGGAACAAGCTCGCAAGCTTTTCCAAGAAAAACCCTCAGGTTTTAGTCCCAAAAATTATCACATAACTTACTTTCTCTAATCTATTACAAAACATCTCATATTTATAAGAGAAAAGGGAGCAGACAAATAGCCAAAACCCACCTCCAACCTATCTAATCAGAATAGGGGAAATGAAAGGCCAACAGGTGTCCAGAAACAGCAACTGAAAAGCCACCCAGGAAACCAGAAAAAGGCAGCCACGGCACAGGCAACCAGGGGAGGAACCGAAGGGGTAGCATAGGGATCAGAACCAGCAGGAGACCGGAACAGCCAACCCAAAAAAAAGGAACCAGCCGCGGGAAACAGCACCAGGAGGAAAAACCGAAGAGGCACAGGGAAGGGGGAATGAACCTGGACACTCATTAATGAGCTGAAACAGCATAGCAGCTCCCAAAAACAGCCCAAAACCGAACAGCCAAGGCCTAAACCGAGAAGCACCAGCAGCCCAAGAGCCACAAAATTTACATTTTATTTTGACCCCCCCCCCCCCTCAGTCTTCTAATAATTGGTCTCAGAGACTCAGCCCTTTCTTTAAGCTTAACATCCGACAACACATCCACTTATAAACTATGGCACAACGTTGTTGATGCAGTCAAGAAAACCTCCAACCACGTGGGAGAAACTTGACATGCAAAAATACAAAGACCTAACTAAAATTGAACTAAATTTACCATCAACACATTAAAAAGAGACTTCTTTCACACTTGAAGTAAAACAAGCTTACAATAATATTAAAATAAAGACATGATTCCACCTAAAAGAGCTTTTGAGAAGAAAGATACAAGTGACATGGAACTTGCGGAGAGAAGAAAGAGATAAGAAGCCGAGATGAAAGAGAGGACAAGCTCGCAAGCTTTCCCAAGAAGAAGAGAAGAGAAGTGGAACAAGCTCGCAAGCTTTTCCAAAAAAAACCCTCAGGTTTTAGTCCCAAAAATTATCACATAACTTACTTTCTCTAATCTATTACAAAACATCTCATATTTATAAGAGAAAAGGGGTAGACAAATAGCCAAAACCCTCCTCCAACCTATCTAATCAGAATAGGGGAAATCGAAGGCCAACAGGTGTCCAGAAACAGCAACTAAAAAGCCACCCAGGAAACCAGAAAAAGGCAGCCACGGGACAGGCAACCAGGGGAGGAACCGAAGGGGCAGCACAGGGATCGGAACCAGCAGGAGAACCGAAACAGCCAACCCAAAAAAAAAGGAACCAGCCACGAGAAACAGCACCATGAGGAAAAACCGAAGAGGCACAGGGAAGGGGGAATGAACCTGGACACTCATTAATGAGCTGAAATAGCATAGCAGCTCCCAAAAACAACACAAAACCGAGCAGCCAAGGCCTAAACCGAGAAGCACCAACAGCCCAAGAGCCACAAAATTTACATTTTGTTTTGACCCCCCCCCCTCCCTTGCCTACATCAGTTATCCTAAGGGTTCACTTCCTGAAGGACAATTTTCTCATGGATGAGTTTTGTTAAATAATATTCCATTTGATTATTGGGAAAATAAAATTAGTACATTCTTAATAAAACAAGACTCATGAATATGGCACATGCTTACACATCAATATCATATACCCACTAAAAAAATAAATGGAACTAAAATTGAAAACCTTTTGATAAATAAATTGCAACAAAGAGAGAGGTAGATTAGCTAAATGTTGGGACGAGCAATACTTTATATTTTGCACTTCTTCTAGATGATTATGTAATAATTTTCATGTTAAATTCAACAAAAAAATTTTGGATAAATTAATTATAACTTATAAAGAAACTAATAAGATTAAATATGCTCATCTAAATAGATTTGTTTATGAATATGAGTTATTTTGTATGTCTCCTTCTGAATCTATTTTTGATATATATATATATATATATATATATATATATATATATATATATATATATATATATATATATATATATATATAAGATTTATGAAAATAATTAACATATTATATTATCTTTAAAACATATAAGAATGTAAACTTAGTCTCTAAAGCTCTTAGATGCCTTCCTAAAGAATAGAATGCTAAAGTAACAGCAATTAGTGATGCTAAAAAGTTATCTATGTATCCACTTCATCAACTTTTAAATTTTTAATAACATATAAATAGATTATATCTCAAAAGGATAAGTTAGATATCTCTGCCAAGAAAGAGAAGAATAAAGCAAAATCAATACCTTATAGGTTGATGATAATGATGAGCTTAATAACTCAAGCTCTGATGTAGATAGTAATGAGATGGTAATGATTTCAAGAAAACTTGGAAGCTTGCTAAGGAAAAAAATCAAAGGTATAAAAAATCTAAAAAATTATAAATTCAAACTAAAAAATTTCTTGCAGTTGAAGGGATCATCTACTACCATTATAAGAAGTTTGTACATGTAAAAGGAGAGTATATATATATATATATATCTTACTGATTTAAAGAAAAAAGAGAGAGATATGGAGAGAAAGAAAGAAAAGAAAGAACAATGTACTTCAAGAAGAAGATTTTATAGGCTAACCTAGATTTAGATGAATCAAGTTCATCAGCTGAAGAGGTCAACATTTCTCTTATGGCAATAGAAGAATCTAATTTTAATTCTTAAGAGATATGTAATGATATATCTTATGAAGAATTAGATAATGTATTTAATGAATTAGTTGATAAAAATAAAATTTATATATATATGAACTTAGAGAAGGAGCATAAAACTTTAGATATGCACTTCAATGATCTAAAAAATAAATGTTATGACTTGAAAAATAAAAATCATTCTTTATTAAATCATTTTTTTACTTATTTGTAAACTTGAAAGAGATAATATTTTGTTAAAAGAAAGAATAGAATTATGAATGAAATCACAAGTTCATTATAGTGTTTTATCAAGTAAAACATCTGATAAAAATTATATTGTTTTATCAAGTAAAACATCTGATAAAAATTATACTTACATATCATATAGATATCATGCTAAGCCATATACAAACAGTAATATCTAGTGTAACTATTATGATAGAGAAGTACATATCTCACTTAACTACTATGTTTGTATATCACAAAATGTTAAACAACTATCTTATGTATAGGTACCAAAAGATACAATCACTATAAATACCACATATGCTAGATATCATATTTCTCATTTAGAATGTGGACCCATAAATATTTGAGTTCCAAAGTTTAACATATGATTTTCTTTTGTGGGAAAGCCTTCAAAACAAAATAAATAAAGACATATAGTACTTGGATAATGGATGTTCAAGACATATGACAAGTAATAAAGTCAAATTTGCTACTTTAGAACAAAGTGATGGAGGGAAAGGACATATTGAGACAATGCAAAAAAAAAGAAAGATTATTGGCATTGAATTCATTTGTAAGAACTATGTTACTTTAAAAAAAGTTTTATTTGTTTATAATTTAAAACATAATTTAAAATCAATTATTCAATTATGTGATAAAGGATTAGATTTCTTTTTATACTTCACATTATATCATTAGAAATAATTGAATTATTTTGTTTATACAATCCTTTTAATATACAAAAATGCATAAAATATGGAATTCTAGATATGTAAAAGTGATAATTCACTGATGCGGCATTGAATGACTAGTCACATGTTTAGTACTCACTGCGAGCAACCATGCACTACATTGAATGCACTATATAGTAGGTTGGATTTACCTAATATTACCACATGTCACTATAGATGCTCAATGAAATTGGTGCAAGAAGCGTCCTAAGGAAGCCTCAAGGTCCTAAAGAGTGCTTTGGGTGAAAAATGTATATTAGTCAAGAGGGTTTTGATGATCAAAAAGGCAATCAGAGTGAAATTTCGAGATAACCCTCTAGAGACTTCCTACGAGGAGCACCCGAGAAGGGCCCTCAAGAGGGACTTCCTGAGATGAACTCTTGAGAGGGGCCATTGGGATATGTAACTTAAGCAATATCAAGCTAGTGCAGTATTATAATGCAAGCTTTTAATCTTATCCTATTATTAATAGCATGGAAACATGATCGACAGAAATTTCATCAATTCTTTAAAATATATTGGATTTACACCACCTCCTCATTTTGAGTTGTTATAGCAGTAGTGCATAAGGCCACAAAATGCAATATTCATTTTAAAGCTTCTAATTTTTGACCTAAGGCGGATCACTCCCTCTATACTGCAAGCAAATATAAATCCTCCAAGCAAGATCTCTTCAACAGCTTGAGAAGCAAAGGCTCCAAGTGGCCAAGATAAGGAAACATAATGGCAAAGGCACGTGTATATTAGATGAGCTCATTTTCGGCATTACTTTGTGATGTAAGCAAAGGGGGGTCAAAACAAATTGAGTTTATTTGGTTTTTGTTGTTGGGAGCTGCTACTTGTCAGCTCATTAATGCTGAGCTTCTTCTTCTTGTTCAGTTCATTAAGTCTAGTAAGTTACCTCCTTTTTAGCTCATTATTATGAGGTGGATATGATACTTTCCCCCTTCTCTATGGCCTGTGCCTCTTTGGTTTTCCCTTCCTGGTGTTGTTTCCCGTGGCTGGTTCCTTCCCTTTTTGGGTTGGCTGTTCTGGTTCTCCTGCTGGCTCCAATTCTTGTGTTTCCCCCCTTCGGTTCCTCCCCTGGTTGCCTGTCCCGTGGCTGCCTTTTTCCGGTTTCCTGGGTGGCTTTTCGGTTGCTATTTCTGGACGCCTGTTGGCCTACCCTTTCCCCGATTCTGATTGGTTCGACTGGAGTTTTTTAGGGCTGTTTGGCTGCCCCCTTTTCTCTTATAAATATGTGATGTTTTGTGGAATAAAAAAGTGTGTTATGATGTGATTTTTGGAGGCCAAAACCTGCGGGTTTGTATTGGAAAAGCTTGCGAGCTTGTTCCATTTCTCTTCTTCTCCTAGGAAAGCTTGCGAGCATGTCCTCTCCTCTCTTTCGTCTCGGCTTCTTATCTCCTTCTTCTCTCCGTAAGTTTACACCCCAAATGTATCTTTCTTCTCAAGCAATTTTAGGATGAAGTGTCTATGTGTTAAAGAATATTGTTATCTTATATTTGTCTTTGTTTTAAGCATATAATTGTGATGATTGTCTTGTTTAGCCTTTATCTATTAAAAGTGGGTCTTTTAAGTTGAAATTTTGTTTTATCTTAAAGTATAAGGAAGTTTGTTTATTTGTAATTTGTAGGCAAGATTCCTTGTCTACATGACTTTGAGACTAAAGATTATGTATCTAAATGTTGAAGCAATAAAATCTTAAGGGGTAGAAGTGAAAAAATTAAGAAACATTGGGGACGATTAAGTCGAGTACAAAGGAGAGATTACACCCTTTTTTATGGAATTTCCTCGATGAACATCCTCATTCTGATTGAAGATGCCTTGGATCTCAAAGAGGAGCTATAAGTAGCAAAGCCGCAACAAGTTTAGGCTCCCTTACTAACAAAAGCCGAGCATCTAAGGGAGGATGCTAGTGTCAAAGCAAAGGAAAAGACAAAGGAGTTGGAGGGTGAGGGTAAGCCTTTTCTGGGAGAAGAAGATGCAACTAGAGAACATAATTATTTGCTCAGGAAAAATGGCGCTCGACACGAATCTCACTTCTTAGGGCTAATGTTCCATTTTTCTTGAGATAAATTGAATTTTTTTATTAACCAGATTTCCCCCGACGATTGTTTCGGGGTTTATTTAGTTATGGGTTCCCACTTCCTATGAGCGTAAGCCCTCATATTTAATTACCCCTTCTATTGTGTAGAAGAGAATTTTCGATTAAGGATGAATCATTTATAATTTTAAATATTTTAGTCTCGTTTGTTGGGGGATGAAGGTAGACCCGATCAAGATCCCATGGTTCCGTCATCTCGGGAGTACCATAGGTTAGTTTACCAACACTAACAACCATTGATTGTAGTGTCCAGGGAATCTTATTAGCAACCATGGGTTGCCTCTTCTCAAGGATCCCGAATAAATTGAAGTGGTTAGATAATAGTTTTGATATTATTATAGTTTGGGGGCTTATATCTGTTAGAATGCCCGTTAATTTGTTTAGTTTGGGGCTTATAGCTTCATTTAGAAATTGTCCAATAGTTTAGTTTAATCTGGTTAGGGGCTTACGGCTCCACTTAGGAGTTGTCCGTATGTCTAATTTAGGTCAAGGCTTACGGCTCCACTTAGCAGTTGCCCGTATGTTTGATTTAGGTTAGGACTTACGACTCCACTTAGGTATTATATGTATGTTTGATTTAGGTCGGGGCTTACAACTCCACTAGGTTGTTGCCCATATGTCTGATTTAGGTAAGGGCTTATGATTCCACTTGGGAGTTTCATGTATGTCTAATTTAGGTCTGGGCTTACAGCTCCACTTGGAAGTTACTTAAGATTTAGATTTAGGATAGGGCTTACGGCACCTCTTGGGAATTGCCCGTATGTCTGATTTAGGTTGGGGCTTGCGGCTCCTCTTGGGAGTTGCCCGTATAGTAGGTCTTATGATTTCCTTTGAAAATTTCCTGTAACTTTAATTTGGGGTAGATCTTACTGGTTCTCTTGGAAGTTGCATGTTAATTTGCTTGGATAAGTCTTACGACTTTCATTGGAAGTTGCCTGTAGTTGGATTTAAGATAGGACTTACTGCTTCCCTTGGAAGTAGCCTAACACTTTAATTAGGGTTCGTCACTTTTTTAGAAGTTTCCCAAATAGCATGGCTTATTGCTTCCCTTGCATGTTTTATTAATTGAGAGGACTTATTGCTCTCCTTTAAGAGTTGCCTGTTTGGTGGGTCTTACAACCTAGCTCTATAAGCGAGATGGCCCGTAAGTTTGGTTTAAAACAGGACTTACTACTTCCCTTGGAAGTTGACTATTAGGTTTGACTTAGAGAAATTACTTAGTTTGCATTTCCTAGGCAGTAATTTAGTTAGTTTGCACCTCCGACTGCCCCGACACTTGTGCTTTTGTTTCAGTGTTTTCCTTTCTACTTTAGCTATTTGCCTTTTGCTTCAATACTATTATTTTAGTTTCAGTACATTTACTTTCAACACTTGTAATTACAGCACTTTGTTTTCTTTCTTAGAACCGCTTGTTTTGCCTACAGTACTAATTTGGCCCTTGTATACTTGCTTGTAGGTGTCAGAGCTAGCATTTGCAGGAGCCTACTTAGAGCTGAGTTTTGGTTGGGTTTTTGTTTGTTGACGCTATTTAGAGTTCAGTTTGCAGAGTTGTATTTGAAAGTTTTGTTTGTAATTTTGAAGTTTGAGTTTGCACAGGGGTTGATTCTAACGCAAACATTGATTTATGTTTTCTTTTATTATTTTGAATTGATTGCATTAATTAATTAAATGAATATTTATTTTTAATTATGCTTTAATTTAATTAATTAGTTAATTACCTAATTAAATAAATTTTTAATTTTCTTACATTTTAATGAAATTATATTTTAAAATTAATTCATTTTATTTTAAATTAACTAGTTGATTCATGAATTAAATGTTATTTTTAATTAATTGAAGTTTTAATTTTAATTGGTTAATTGAAATTTTAATTTTATTTTAAATTGGATAATTATTAATTAATTAATTAAATGAAATTTCATTATAGTAAATTGATTAATTAATTAAATGAAGCTCTCAAATTGCTCTCCAAGATTTTAGAAAAATTCGGCAACCTCCCAATGTCCCCTTTACACAAGAAGTGGTCGAATTCCGATTGCAGCTGAGCATAAGTTTTAAATTTTGTTTCTCTATCGCTTTTATGCAAATTGAGGCGTTAGCTGCGATAGGAAAGTGGTGGAGACAAGCTTGTCCCCAAAATATCAACTTTCAAAAAAAAATCTTCAAAAAGTATTCCATTTCGTTCTAATCGTCAAATGGATCATTTTGATAAATAGAAGTAAATGCTATTTTGTAAAAATGTGAAATTTATTGCATTAATTTTGGTTTGAATTAAAATTTCCTTAAGTATTTTTAACGCTACTGTTCATTTGTTTTTTGCACTATAGCAGGGATACGAAATTCTGAAAATTTGCACTTAGGAAGAGTAAAGTAGACAATTTGCATTAAGTGAGCATTTAATTTCCTTTCCTTACATAACTGAAGCTTCACCTATCTACGAACTCTCGGTTTGATCCTTCCCAGAGCCTTGAGTTCGCAAGTTTGTGCAGGAGAGGGCTGAGCTGCTGAGGTGGGAAAATAGGCTGGAGAAGAAAAATGTCGAGGAAAAGGAAATAGTAAAAAGGAATAAGCAGGAAGGAGGAGGAGAGAAAAGGAAATGGAAGGAGAGAGAAGATAAGAGGTGAGAAAAATTGAATTATTGTAGATATTCAATTTTTGTAAATTTTCTAGTTTAAATAATATTCATTTATGATTTAGAAGTCAAGCGTGGATGAGAAGTTTTGAGATAAAACGTTATTTTGAATTAAATAGATTTATATTAATATTGTTAGGATAGAAATTGTAGAAATTATAGCAATTGCAAAATTTTGGCTGTTTAGCTGATACAAACGTAAGAGATTGCAAGGTGTTCGAGTCGAGGAGGCAAATCTTCAATGTGGTAAGATATGCCAATTTCTAATTCAGAAAGCAAGCTCTTTATTTTTTGCATATATATTGCGCTATGACGAAATTTAAGTATATATGCATTAGAAATTCTTCATATTACTGAATGTAAGCCACAGCTTAGCATCCATATGTAAATAACAATGTAAAGAAGTTAATGACTCAAACTCAAATCTTGTGTTTACATAAATACTTTGTTAATTGATAACATTTAGAAAAAAAGAAAAGCATATGTTATTTGTAGTCTCCCTTGTTATATATGTATTGAATAGCTATTTATTTAATACTTTTTTATTAATATTTGTGCTGGTAATACATAACTTTTGTGTACTAAATGTGTTGTTATATCTTGAATTTTAATGGGTAAATGCTTCTAGATAGGTAATCCATTTTGTTTTCCCCTTGAGTCATATTTTAGTTGTGTTTGTTTCGTCCACTCCCTTCATATTAGATGTGATGAACACTTCCCGAATTATTAAATGTATCATATTGGTTATTCTAGTACTCACAGGATTATGATCTCTCTATGAACCATTTTATATGTTCGTTGATGTTATCTTTCATGAAGCATCCCCATATTACCCTATTGCCTCCTCCACTAGAAAATTTCCTCCAAATATTCTAATTCCACCTCTTGCAATAGCACATAATCCATTGCAAATTTATACTCGTTGACCTCAATAACCTTCTTTTGATGCACCTATTTCCATTCTATCTAATGCAACAAAGCATCTGTCTACACCAACAACATCAGATCTCCATCTCCCAATAGCTCTTTTAAAAGGTATATGACATTTTATTCACCACCCAATACGATCCTTAACATCACCAGATCATTTATTCTCTTTTTTTCATAGCTTTGTCTCTATTTGTTGTTCCTTTGCCAATGGCTTATCAAGAAGCATGCACTTCCTAATCCTAATTGGAAACATGTAATGGCCATTAAAATGGGGCCCTCTTTAGTGGTCATTTCTGGGATCTGGTTATTTCCCCAATTGATGTAAAATATATTTCATATACATGGGTATTCACAGTTAAATTTCATCCATAATCTATTATTGACCGTTTCAAAGCTTCATTTGTGGAAAAGAATACAAAGAGATTCATGCATTGATTATTTAGAGAAATTTTCCTCTATGGCTCAAGCGAACTCTGCACCTCGTTCTGCATATGGTTATTAATCAATGTGAACTTTGCTCAAAATGGTTGCAAGCAAAAGCTCTAAAAAGTTATATATGGGTTAAAAAAATATCTGTGCCTAATTTTATAAACTCTGTAAGGTGCTTTGCTAATTTCGATCTCAAAAGACGTAGTGATCAATAAATTATAAAGAAAACTCATAAACCTAATCTAAATTGTTGGCCAAGGCTAACGATTATGATCAATTGAGAAATATGCAAAAATATCACTACTAACCTTAAGTTTATATGTGAAAGATTGAGAATTGATGTTAAGTTGACAGTAAAATCCATGAAAGATAAATGTTTAGATCCAATAAGTTCTTTTTTTTAATAACATGATTTTGTAAGTATTGTTACACGTGGAAAGTGCAAGGAAAAGACATAATTATGAGTGCGGCGGTAGATTAAAAATCAAAATAAACTAATGGCATAATGAATCATAGCATGATAGCATGCCAATCATAAATGAGTACCTTTACCTTCTCATGGCTTTTATATTTTCGGATGAGTGCATGTGCCCTTTTCAATCCCATACCTGGCAGCGATGGTAGATAATCACAACCACTGAAAATGCACATTTCAAGTATCATCTGTTTAGTGAAACCAGTAAAATCAAGGTCTTTATTTTGCTCTAACAATGAGCTCCGAAATTCAACGCCTTGACCAAACTTATCCATTTTAAAGATAATCTGAAAGACATTAACAATTTATCACATTATTAAATGCCTTATTACACAAAAAAGAAAATACTAAACTAACACATTGACAGCACTAAAACTAAAGAAAGCTATAAGGCTAGTAACAAACACAAAAATTGGAAAGTCTAAGAAGAGGCAAAGAAACTACACACTCTGGAGCAACCAAATGGTATAAGGTCGGAGTCCTCAGTAATGACTGCATCAACATGCTTGTACATGGATAAAAATGTCATTTGAGCATCAGCTTCATAAGGCGCTACAACATAATCAACCTTTTCCTGTTTTAGCACCTTTAGTGCATTTTCATGTAATTTACAAATTAGGCTTCTGTATGAAAGAGAAAGCTAAATGTGATATTTAGTCAAAAACTAATTCTGCAGCACACGTAATATAACTCTAAAATAGACCAATCCTCTATACTCCAAAACGCAAATTTGCCCTACCTTAATCAGCTCAAAAGCTATAGAAGGTGATATATCCACTGCTTTTTGGTAACAATCAAAAGCAGCAACAGAGTTACCAGCTGCTTCATGTTCCATAGCACGTTCAAGGTTTTCTTTCCTCTTCCTATGTCGAAAAATAAGCATTCAGCATGGATTTAGTGTTTTCAATAATCATACATACTCAAGGGCCATAAATAAAACCAAATAAATCCAAACATTTTCTAATTTAAGTAAACGCATATAAGCTCCTTATATAAAAGTACAAAATTTATTAGCCAGTTTCAAATTAAAAGTGCAGGTTTAATGTTTTAAAAAATGAAACTGCATGATGTATACATCTAGATGTTAAAAAATGGAATTGAATGAGCTAAGGAAAGGTAATGTATAGGGATAGATTGGCGCACGCACGCATGCATGCACACGATAACATGTACAAGTATGGTAACAAACATAGGCCTTATGGAAGCAAACGGGTCCTTGATACATAGTTTTCAAGTTTATTATAACCAATAAACATACTCCCACATACATACATGATATATTTTAAGATGAAAGAAAATATTTTTTTATTAACAAGAGAAATTTTAAAAAGATTGGTTTAGTATGATCAGATCTATACATAAGATTAATGTCGTGTTGACAGTGTTTTCAACTCTAACATTTTGTTAAAGGTTTCATTTTCTATTAGATGTTTCACTTACTATTAAATTAATTATTATTCAAGTAATTTCATTTTAAAGATCACATATAAGTTATAAGACTAATTCATGAGAATAATTCCATTTCTATGATATTTCTATTTAGTATTATAATTGTTTATCTTATTGAAATTCTAAACTCATCCAATATTATGTTGCATGTTATTTCAAATAAAGGAATGGACAAAGTAGAACTTAAATAACGATCATAGTTTGATTGATTATTTAATTTTTGGTGGAGTTTTGTTGTAAGATTATATATATATATATATATATATATATATATATATATATATGATAAATTTTCTGATATTATATAAATAAATATTGATATTTATTAGAAACTCTGTAATTAAATAATGAGAAATTTTGAAAATGATTCTGATCAATTGATTTGTATTAATATTTAAATTATGCCAAGTTAAAAATTACTGCATATGAGAATTAAATCTCATGTCTTTGAATGCCTCATGTTCGACCGAGAGGGGCCTTGCGACGTGGCAGAGGCATCTCTCCGAATGTAGATTCGACTATCAAAATATTACAAAATGATAATATTCTCATTATAAAAATCTCTCTCAAAATCTAAGAAAATTACAGCTGAGCTCATTTCTCAATAATGTGGGCATAATCATGTTAATCATAGTAAGAGAAAACTGGATTCAAATCCACTATTATAAAAGGGGCTTGTGATTTTTTCCATATGGAATTATATCCATTCAATTGATTATATTTCAATCTAGATACTTCATTCACATATATATATATATATATAGTACATATATTTGCATTAAAATTTTAAACATTCAACTTCTCAACATTAAAATTTAAAACTCATGATTTTCTAAATCCTTGCACTTCCATCAAGAAATTAACAACCCTTCAATTTCTCAATAATAAAAATTTTAACCATTTAACTTCTTAGTATTAAAATTTAAAACTCATCGCTTAAACTCCTAGAATTCTACCATTTAAATTTCTTAATTGCATGAAACTATTGTTCAAATTCTCATGATTAAAATTTAAATTAATCATTAGTTTTATATATATATATATATATATATATATATATATATATATATATATATACACTACTATTACTATATTATAAAATTGACTTTTGATTATTTTCATATTAAATATTAGCCTTTCATCTTACTCGTTGATAATTTCAATCACCATTCATCAAATTAAAAATAGATTGTAGCTTCAAAAAATTAAAAATTCGAACCTGACATTTCAAGATTTATTCATTATTAGTTTCAAATGATAATTTAAACAATTAATACAAATGACTTTTTCGCTTTCAAGTTTTTGCTTGATTTCAAATGACATTTCAAATGCGAAGATTTTGTTAATTTTACATCATTGCCTCTAGGGTGTATTATTATTCATCCATAAAAAAACTACTTAACATTCCTTTCCTGGAGAAGAAAATGTTTTTTCATGTAGAACAAAACAATTCATATAAAAGTATTTTTATCAACAATCATGTTGACTGTTGATTCTCTGAGTGCTTTCACAACCACAAAACTCTCGTCCAACCCTTTCCACTTCTCCTAGGTTCTCTTCTTCACAAGCTTCAGTGACTTTATCCTTATTTTAATTTGTTGAGTTCCAGAGGAAGACCTCCTTATACTGCCATGCTAGAAAGAACTCCTATATTTGGGACTCTATTTTCTTCCAATGATCAACCAAGGCTTTCACCAATATAGGAGGATGAGAAGGTTATGCTTGACAATTATAATATTTAAAACTAAGATATTAGCAAGGATGTCCTCGAAGCAACATGTAGGAATTCCACGATAGCATTGCTTCTTCTTAGTGTCTTCCTTGATTTTAATGCTTCTTCTTAGTATGTTTCATAGCTAATTTTATTCCTGCTCTTGTTTAATGCATATCATTTTGACCTCAAGATCAACAGATTCAAACATTTAATTATTGTCTTAAATGATATTACAAATTATTTCATTTATTTATTAACGTTGTACTGCTATTTTTTTATCTGATGTCATTTCATTATTAATTGTAAAGTAGATATTAACATGATATAATATTAATTTGTGAGGAAATCATACAATGTAAAACACTTAATCTCTATGTATTTATGGTTTCACAAGAATAGGTAACAAATTGACATACATATAAAACAAAAATTGCACAAGACGTAAAGTGACAAATGATAAATTGCGTAAAATAGAATTGAAATTCAAATATTACAAGAAAAAAAACAATATGAAATATAGGAATCACATAAAAGTATCCTATAGCATTAAGTTCAGCTCCAAATTCCTTCTTTCTTAGTTCCCTACTCATCCACATTCAATTCCTAAAAAAACTGACATAATTAACAACTCAGAAATCATCAGCAATGTCATCAATGAGGGGTCTTTATTTGAGTTGTCGTCATAACAAATTGATCTCTCCCCCGTCTCATCCTGTGGAGTTCAATGCCTCTCAATCTGTTTCTTCTTCATTTATTTCAATCATCTTTATATTTCATAAATATTTGTCATCAACATAAAGATGAGAATAACACTCCAAAATTTTTAGAGGAGGTGGTGGTGGTGTGCGGCTTTCAAGTGATTTCCGACGGTGGCTACGGCAAAGCCGGTGGGCAAGAGGTTGAGGCTGTGGGGTGCATGAAGGCGTGATTTGTTAGGAGATTTAGTTTAGGGTTTAGGTATATATATATATATATATATATATTGGTTGAGGCGTACGCCTCATTCTAGTAAGGCGAGGCAGGCCTCAGCCAAGCTGAGGCGTAAGCCTCAAAAAAAAAAAGCTCGAGGCGTTTTTCATTGGAATTGTGCCAAGGCCAGCCTCAAGGAGAGCCTCATATTATGCAATTTTAAACAATGGGTACAGCTCTTTCTACATTCACTTTGGGACTATTATGAGTCCTGAAATGAAATAACATATCTAATTAAATTTATAATATGACATCAAATCAACTTTCTTAAATTTAATAATTCAACCTAGTGGCTCTTTAAGCATGATTCATATCATATTTGGGCTCTGATACCACTTTTCTCAAGACCAGACCCGAAAGCTCAAGTTAATGAGACAGGAATAGACAGTCGGACAAATAGCATAGTTCTTTAAATATCAATAATTACCCAATCGACTAATATCCAAATAAAATTGAAGAGCCACGAAAACAATTTTTCAATCTGAACATTTGATAAAACAATTCTTACTAATTTTCATTTGATCCTCTTGTTCCTTATACGAACTCTTATCTATCAATCATTGAATCCGCAGGAAATTTTCCTGAATTTTTTAACTTAAAAAATTGAGTTTCCTATAACAAACTTAGCGTCAATTATACTTTATAGTATAACAATTGAACATGCATATAAGTACTCATCTAGTCATGCTCATTTATCATACAAATGAATATTTAATATAAATGTAGATCAAATTTTCGATTGTTTTTAAACTTAGTTCTTTTAACAGTTCATTTATTACATGAGCACCATCTAAATTTTTGTACTAATGAAGTTATAATCAATTTCATTTTTATTTTCATTTCTATTTAACATGCAGGATATATTGCATCCCCGACTAGTACCATAAATGGGTGATTGCATTACTTTGAAGTTTAAACCTTGGCAAGCCTTTGTATCAATAGATTTTTTTTTTTTTCATTGCAAAATTTTTTAACGTTTTGATACATGTTGCTGAGCTAGCCTGCCTAGCCTTGGTTTCCTTGTATTCCTTTTGGTGAAGATTCATTTGAAATATCCATGTAGATAACTTCGTGAAAGTTGACCTTTATCCTGTCAAAAAGATCAAGAATCTTCTCCTTGTGTGGAAAAAGGAGTAAGGTTGAATGTTTCACCCATGACGAAGGCATCATAGTGAATTTTCCAAGGAGTTCTCTGGAAGTAGATGCATGCATGATTAGAATTCAACCCATTTTAAACTTGATGTTCTTATTCTTGTGTGAATCATATTTGTTGCATTCTCTGCTCAATCTCAAGTAAACTCTCATTATTATTTTCAAGAAAATCTGTTAACAAAGTTATAATAATCAATTTTTTACTTGAACATTCAAATCACCTTGCCCCAATGTGTACGGGGATACCGCCAACAATAATAACATGAAAATTTACAGGCTACATGTTGATGGGTATGCCTACTCAAGCGTAAAAGATCTATCATGCAAGTCCCTGCTTGTAATTGCATAGTTTTGTTTAATTTGACATTTGAAACAAGAGAATATATGCATTCTGATTTACAGGGTTATTTCATTTCTGATTTGAATTTTTTGACTTATAAAAAATGAAAGATTAACATTGTGTTCTCATTTTGGTGAACTTTTCTTGACCCGTTAGTGAACAAGTGTCTTGTTTATTCTCCTTTTTTTTTACTGGAACCCCGTTAGAGGAGTTGAAAAGGATGACTGATGGTGAAATACATAAAAAAGGAGCAAGGAAAGACGAGGGATGCAAACTGTAAGATTAGGTTCTCTCAAAACGTAGAAAAAAAAATGGTGGGAACATATGTGATGTTTCCTGAAACAGGACCAGTTATCCAGTTCGGTGGTTGAACTGACAGGGCATGTGGTTTTCAGCAGTTGATGTGTTAAACAGATTTTTATTTTGTACCAGATCAGCCAAAAGACATTTTGACAATGGAACAAGCCTGAAGGTTATTCAAAATTTAGTTATTTAAAGGTTGGTTATAATACTGAAGATGAAAATATTAAGATAGATGAGTGGTAAAATTAGGAAAGATCTATTAAAAATTAATTGTATTAGAGCAATATGAAAATGGTGCCCCTTATTAATTCCCAGTTAGTAGATAAAGACTTAAGTGATTTGGGCAAGTAAAATGAGTTTGATAAATAAAATTAATTTTAAAAAGTTACGAAAGAAAAATATAGACAAAAAAATGGTTTAGTAGAGATAGTGCAAAGGGATTTGCATTAACATAAAGTTGGCACTTAAGAAACTATCAATCCATATGAATGGAGAATGAAAACCCAACTCAAGGAAGTTGGGATAAAGCTGTTAATGATGATGATGATTACAATCTTTTGATAAGTAGGAAGTAGAAGGATGGCATCACCTGCCTATGATGTGTTACAAAATAGATTGAGATGTAACGTGCAGAGAAGAGAACTTCATAAAGCAAGGGTTGAAATAATATAAAAGGTATAGATAGCGAAGGCAACTGATATCATTAGAAGTTAATGGGAAAAAATTAAAATGGGGAAAACGAGCTTCGATGAAAAATTGAAGAGAAATATATAGAGAGAGAGACACGCACACAAAATCAGACTTTTCATTCATCCATACGTGTCAAAATCAAATAGAGATCTAAGTAAGCTGCAATCACATGAATAAAAATAAAATACCGCCAAACAAATAAATGCAAGGAACTGAATACAAGCATCATTGAAGAGATTTTAACAGTACCTTGCACGCTTGGTCTCTTGGTCTTTCTTCATTGGTAAGAACCCTCCATCAAACACAAGAATAGGTTTGACACCATGATGTTGCAACAATTTGACCCTATGCATGCAATAATTAATATGCCTGCCAGTTCACAAAAAAGAGTAACACGAAGTTAAAAATGTACTAGATTGCTTCAGCAAGCCACAAGAATTCTTTCAAGCGGAGAAAGCTCTAGCATCAATAAGAGAGTAGCATAAAATTCAAATTTTGGAAAAAAATTTCTAATTTTATTACTCGCTGATCGAAGCATATATTTCTTCCCCATTCCACCTTAAGCGTATACTTCTTCTAATCCATATTGCATCAATAATATGATTAAAGTTTTATAAAGTTAATGTTCTGTCTAGATGCATAAGACTGTTAAGGTCCTTCCCCACTGTACCATTTAGTAAATCTAAAAAATATTTCAAGCGATATTTCCATTTCAAAGAGAAGCTTGCAAATAAAGGGCATGGCAGTGCCAGTTAAATTAAGACTAGAACCAAACCTCTAAGGCTTGAAGACGAAGGAAATGGTCCATCCCATTGGGACTGATGATAGCAAGTATGGAAATGTCATGTAGAAGTATCTTTATTCTTCCTTGTTTTGATCCGCTGAAATAACACCATATTCATTGTATAATTATTTCACTTAACTCTGTATAATGTATTATGTTTTATGTTAAGGCCAACATATTGGGAACGATTTGTCTTGGAATTAAAGAATATAATTTTATAATGAGGATCCTCCATAAAATTATTGGCAATCATACATATCATGGGGAGTAGGGTCGAAATGTTTCTTTATGAATAGGAGCTTGATTTTAGCAATGAACCCCTCAAGAGGTGATATTTTGATAATCAAACTCCTCATTGGGATAAGTACTTTGAAAAACTCTCTCAAAATCACACTCCGTCATCACCTTGTCAACACACCCAACCTTATTAACACAAACCTAAAATTTAAGGGGAGGAAACTTCAAGAACAAAAATTTCAACTTTGGAACTCATTTGATCATCCACGAACCATCATCACTCATCAAACTTTTTAATATTCATTTCTCAAAATCAAAATCATTTCTTCTCTTCCTCTAAAATTCTTTGAGTGTTCAATCTTCATTCACATTCATTCTCAACACCAAAGAAAACTAGGCCCTAAATTTATTAAGGGTCTCTTTATTGGATACTCCTAAAATCAAAGGTTTAAAATGCTACGCCCCAAGCACTACAAAAATTTGCAAAACCATGGAGATGTGAGGACCATCTATAGTTGAAACTATCAATGGCTCGGATACCATTTTAAAAATTAGAATGCTACAATAGGAGAGTAGAAAATAAAAGATTGTATACTGAGTTGAAAGTCTCATTTTGACATCTCTACCACATTGAGATTTCTGGGCCTATTCGATCACACACAATCGAGTTGTAAGCCTCACTCCTTGGATATCTTCTTTATCACATTGAGGAGATATTTCATATATGTTTCGTCTTCTCTACCATATTGAGAAGATATTCAATTTTTTCATACACGTCCCATCTTCTCTACCACAATGAGAAGATATTCAAGCATTCTGATCCCACATGATTGAGTTATAAGCCCCATCTTAGGTGTCATGCCAACCAAATAGAGAAGATGCCCTCCTTTCCTAACTATCATCATTAAAGCCTAGGCAAATACCACCACGAGGTATTATGAGTCTAGTGTGGTTTTCTCCTTCATATGATAGTGGGGTGTAATTCCCATCTATCGACTTAGGAGTATATTCACACTATGGATCTACGAGCTTCCTTTGGATGAGGCAAACCATGGTTGCTAACAAGGATCCTCAAGTGGCCACATGACTAAGTAAACTAATGGCACTGATGAACCGAGAATGATGTAACCATAGGATTTTGACCGGGAGCATCATACCCATTTGGTAGGTTAGTCCTCATAGTCTTATCGTTCACTCATTTTGACTTTCACCTTATCAAACCAACATCAAGTATAACTAACTTGAACACAAGCATTGATGATGTGAAACAATCAACGAAATTGCAGGATTTAATAAGAAACTTGTCTTAGCAATGAAATTATAGAATTAATATTTCACTAAGTTAAGACTTTCATTTTTAGTGATTATTAATTTGCTTTAAGCATACGGTTACACGTTAGAATGATAGAACAATTCAAAATAATAACAAGACAAATAGTAAATCAAACATGCGGGTAACAATAATCCGGCGCTTAACAAATAGAACTTTCATCTTAGAGTCCATCACTCTCGCTCTTGCAGTTGGGGGTTTAGCGGAGAAGGGGTAGAAGCAACCCTAGAGATGCCACCACAAGACAAGTAGCGCATAGGATCTTGTTCGCCGGAGAGGTAGCCGGAGTTGGAGAAGATGGTGGACGACCGATGAGTTGCCACAAACCGGAAGGTTGTTGCTCGTCGATGACTTCCACCAAAGTGAAGAGGATACGATCGACGTATTCCTCAAAGGTGAAGTCAAATCCAAAACCGGGATCAAAGAAAGGAGAGTGTAGGATGTCTAGTTGGCCTTGCTCGTCATACATGAACCCATGGTCAACATCAGGATCGGTCATCCATGCACATGGGGGTATCCTTGTGGTGTGCTTTGGGGGAGGCCGCCGGTTGGAAGGGAGGTTGAGGGGCGGCGGAAGGGGCCGGAGGGTGGCGAGTGGAGAGGAAAAGAGAGGGAAAGGGGTGGGTAGGGCTAGGGTTTGAGGATGGAGAATGGTTTTAGGAAGAATCTGAAATTAATTTCAGAATTTTCCTAAGATGGAAGGGAGGGAATAATTTGAATTTCAAATTATTCCCAAAGGAGTATAGGTCCGGCGGCTTTGGGAGGAAATTGGGGAGGATTTAATTGGAGTTTAGGATTTAAATTGGAGAGAGGAGGGCTTAGGGAGGTGGCCGGCCATATAGAGAGAAGGAGAGAGGTTAGTATTTTAAGTATGTGGGCCCCTTAGGAATAAATAATGATTTAAAATCAAATCTGATTTTAATTTCAGATTTAATTTAAATAGGGAGGTTTCCAAATTTAAGTTTTAGTATTAAGAAAGTATTTGAATTCCAATATTTAATTGAAATCCAATTTGGATTAACTAGAACTTATTTTAGGAAGGTAATTGATGGCCAAATGAATTTTGAATTTCAGGTTTGAGGCAAAGGGGGCCGGCGGTTTGGATTGAGGGATGGGATTGGCAGTGGGATGGGGGGCCGGCGGTTGGTGGTGGGGTGGCCGTCGGTGTGGGGGTTCCAAGGAAGGCCGGTGGCTTAGGGAATTGGGCTCGTGGAAGGGGTAGGCCGGCGGGTGAGTGGAGTAGGGGCGGCGGTGGGATGTAGGGGAAAGGAAGAAGTGGAAGAACCGCGAACCTCGGAATCCTCTGAAGGTTGACGGGTATTACTCTCACCCTCACCTAGAGTTTCTCTTCTCAAGAACTCACGAAGAGATCAAGCAAGAAAAGTGAAATTCTCCTTCATAATCATCATTAAAAAAATAATACAATGACTAGGCCTTAACATATAGGCCTCTAAAAATAAAAACATAAAAGACACATATGCCTTCGGGCTACAACATGTAACAAATCCCTCATTGGGGTACAAGTGAAAAAAAACTAAAATATAAATAACAAAAATATATTAAAACATCATAAATAGAGACTATGAATCGTAGCCGTCGATCTACGATTCCTCCGATAGTAGGTGCGTCGAAACCTCCTGCTGATCTCCTCAATTGACTCCTTAATTGAGGTTGTTCTTGGACATATCCAAGATATAATTAACATTGGGAGCTTGTTTTCTGAGAATCCTCGATCCTAATAATTAAAATAGTCCTTTTTGGAATCATATTCTTTGTAGGCAAAATCTCTAAGATATATGTATAATCTGCCGTCCATTAATCCTCATGAGCTTACAGACTGCATTGATTAACTATAATCATCCTTGTATTGTAGTGCCGCAAACGTCTTTTGAAGCCAACGCTACTCTCCTTTACACCACTTTAACACCATCACTCAAAAGGCACTTCCCTCCATCCACCCATCAAGAGGGTTAGTTCTATCATTTCAACAAAACCTAAGGCCACACCATATCACATGTGTGCATTGTGCAAAGCTGGCTCAAACTCTCAATATGAAGATTCTTATAGCTAAAGAGAAATTACAAATCTAAGAGCCCAAAAAAAATGATCCTTCAAGAGTCGGACTACCATAATTTATACATGCATGAACATGAAATTGTATACCAAGCAGCAATGAATAACTATTATGCACCACATGTAGAGGATTCACGGCCAAGCATCTGGAGCTGTTGAGCGAAGGGCAAGAAGTGTCCTACATCTTAATCTTTCGTATACAGTATATCACTAAAGAAATGTGGTAATCATTGCCTTAGAGAATAAATAATGGGTGTTTGAGTTAACTGATGACTAAAGTATTATATTTTGGGAGATAACTAAACAAATTTATGATATATTAAGAGAATTTGGTGGTTGTAGATGAAAATTAACGTGTCTCAAGTAGAAACAATGCATTCCAAATGAAATGGAGAAATTATGACTATTACAAATTAAGGCTAATTAACCTACCAAGTATATAATTTGTCTAACATATGTTGGGCACCTATGTCATCGAGAAAGTTTAATTTTGATTTGGATTTCAAATGGTATTATACCTCATACGATGCAAATGGGACATGCCTCAATTAACGTGTGTAACTAAATTAGGATTCTTCATATACTAAATAGATATTCTATTTTATCTAACACGTGTAAGGCTTTGATGTGATCACTAACGTTGAATTTTTATTTAGATTTCAATTGCTATGATACCTTATTAAATGCAAATTAGAGCATACATCAATTAAAACATATAACTAAATAAGGATTCTAAAAATGGTACTTGTTTTGGCCTCAAATCATGTGTAAGACCATGCAAGCTTTCATGGGTTATTTTTGAAGGTTCATTCAATCTTCACCCTACAAGATAGCTGAATAATTAAATTTATTTTTAGAATAAGATTTTTCAAGCTAATCTTCGGAAGCTTCCACAACATACCGTTTGAGCAAAGTGTTTTATATGGTATTAAAGTAGCGAAAGATATCTTCTCCACTAGAGTTTCTTAGAGTTAGAACTCTCAATTTTGGATTCTCTCCTGATGGCAACTACAAGATTTCAACATTCACAAGCAAGATCAGCTAGGGTTCGTCAGCATCCTCTTCTTATACATTAGGGGTTGAATGGATTCAAGTAGGATTAGTAAATCCTATAAATCTAGATATCTTAAATCTTGAGCGTGTTAAATCCTAAAAACTATTTCGCAAGGAAAATGTTAAATTCTGGTAAATCCTATGAGAGTGTTTAGCAATACAACTCAAGATTTAAGGTGATTAATTCACTAAAACTACAAATTTAATTTGTATTTTTAATTTTAATATGTTGAATAGGATTATAATTAAATCTTATCAAAATTTTGATTAATCTTGATTATATTTTTTTATAATTTATGAGTAAATTATTAATCTAATTTTAATTATCATTAATAACTAACAATTATAAATAATATAATTAGAATATAATTTAATTATCAATTAATCTAACTAATTATTTATTTATTAATTACATTATATTCCTAATTAAACTAACTAATTAATCCCTATAGTGAACTTCTCTGCCAGTGCATACCTATTTTAGTAATTTCTCTACTCTTTGACTTCCAAAAACAATAAGTCAATCTAGGGTTTGCTTTTCATCTTCTCCATTTCTTTGTTTCTGTTCAACTTTGCCTGCTTTATGTGAGATCGAGATTTAAAAGAGTAGTTAAATATTGAAATAAAGGAAGCTTCTTCACCTCATTCGATGATGTTATTCCTATCGGATCGGAAGTCACGAAGAGAGCTCACCGCGAAGGTAATGATATTTCATCCATTTCATGTTCTTTTTTCAGCTAATTCCCCTAAATCCACCGAACAATGGGATTTACTAAATCCAGTATTTAGGAGGAAAAGGTGGAAAAGGATGTTAACTCGAGATTTAACTTATCGTGAGATTTGAGGAGGCCCTTTTGGTGCTTGGCTAGATTTAACTTAAATCTAGCTTAAAGCATGTATCCAAACAGCATCTAGATCTTAGTGATAAATAATCATAATGTATTTAAGATTTTCTATTGGTCTTTTTATTTGTTGTGAGCTGATGAGTATTACTTCTTTACACTATATTGTGGCATATTTGTTGTAGGATCGATAACTCTCATTTCCCAATAACATATGTTAGATTAAAACAAAACCACAAAAATCTGAGCTTTTTTGTGTGTGGTCTCTTCTATGTATACTTTGCAACACAACATACTCATGATTCCATATTGAATTTAGTGCTCTCATTGTAGCATTACGGTATGCGCTTAAAGCTATGGTTAGACTGTTTCCATTCTGACAAGTTTGAATCAGTAAAATTGACACTACAGGAAAATCGTCAATTACCGATGGATTTTTCAGGCGGAAATTGGCGAATTTCCAGCGGAAATTAAGATTTTCGGCGACTTTCCGCGGATATTTTTCTGCCAGTAAAAGCCGCATAGGAAACCACAACCGGCGGCTAATTTCCAGCGACAATTTTTTCCGGCGGAATAATGCCACCTAAAATTTAAAAAAGAATTAATTAAAAAAACCAGGCTGCCCGCTGCCCTCCCGCGCTACCCGCTCACCTCCCGTGCTGCCCGCCAGGCTGACCGCTGCCCTGCCCGCCAGCCCGGTTGCCCGCTGCCCAGCTGCCTCTCGTGTTGTCCGCCTGGCTGCTCGCTTGCCTCCTGCGCTGCCCGTCAGGCTGCCCATCCACACTAGGATTCGAAATGAGTATGATTTCAAAGAGCCAACCAGTTTGCTAGAAAGGCAAAATGTTTAAATGTCACACTTTTTTTATTTAAAATATAAGAACTAAAACCCGACGGAGAAGCCGCCGGAAACATCACCGGAACAAAAGCCGCCGAAGAGCCACCGGAAAATCTGTAGAAAAATTAGTCGAACATATTCCGCCAGAAATATGTTGGAAAGCCACCAAAAAAAAGTCCGCCGGAAAGCCGCCGGTAATGAGCGATTTTCCTGCAGTATGAATCTCTACAATGCACTGTATGACTATAAAGCAACCTACAAAGGTGCAATAGTATTCCCTTGGCGCCCCTATAGTTTCCTAGTAATAGTTTGCATTGGAAAACTGTGAGGAATAAAAGTACATGTTAGAACAGAGGCCAACTAACGCTAAAATGAAGTTTTCAATAATGATTACTCCTAATGGCAAGGAAGTAATGAAACTTGAATATGTTAAAATTCAGTAAAACACTAACTTTAAAATAAAAAACAGTATTAAAAAAAACAAAAAGCTAAAAGAATTATATATCAAAAGAGCACTCCATAAACGGATACAAAGGGTTTTAAAACACTTAAAAAACCGTACTCCTCAATAAGTTCCCCATAAATGAACCTTCATCTAGTCAAGAGATGGCCCGTTTTAAAGTCTATCCTTCACATGTTAGCTGTGAATCAAGAATTCAAACGCAGTGAACATCAGGAAATATGCAAAAGATAGGCTTAGGCTTGTCCATTATTTAACAACAAAAATTAAAGGAAAAGGAGAAAAAAGAAACCCCAAGAATCTAACAAACATAATCCAAAGCCTTCCCACGCCCTTACATTTCAGGAGAAACCACTTAACTCCCAAAGAAAAATCATTTCAACAACTTCACGTCATATCTTTCCAAATGGGTTCCATTCAGATAATGACACAAACCTTCAATAAAAAAAAACGCAGAAAACTTAAGAACCATAATTCATCACAAAGCCACAAAAAAAGGAGAATGCAAATAATTACTTAGTAGTTGGGATGCCCTTGCAAAGCTGGAGACTGCAATAGATGGCGCCCTTGTGAAGCCAGGAGTAAGTATCCACCGCCACGGTTTGCCCGCGAAGATCCTGCACATGGATAGGCTGCATGATTGATCGCAGCTGCGGCAGCAAACCCTGGATCCCCATCACTTCCCGGGCCCTTTCTCCTCTCCAAACCCTGGAACGCTTTCTCACAAATCAATGAGCCGAATGAAAATGCGAAAACCCTGGCACTGTCGTCGAGGAGGCGCAACAATGGCGGGAAGCTTAAAATAACGGGAAATTTTTTTTTGTTAACAAAATAAAAAAAATTGAATTTTGACCTAAATTCGTACTAGTCCACGTCTTTGTCCCAGATACTTGTTGCCCAATGCGTTTTTTTTTTTTTTTTTCTGTTTTTAATTTGAGACAGAGCCCTTATATTAAAAGATCTGTTACAAAGCTAAAGAAAGAAAAACTTAGAAATAACAAAACCAAGGAAAATAAACTAAAACAAGAGAAACAGAAATCAAAACTCAGCACCAAAGACTCCATATACCATAAAAAGTGATAAGGAGAAATGGGAGGGACAAAAGCACGACTCGGGCGAATGCGAATGACCAACAATCCAAATATCAGAAGTCAGCAGAAGAAATCAGAGCAGCAACAAACAGAGGCACCCGAGTAAGGCAATGGACATCTAGGTTGTCACAGGGTCATCCAAAGAGTGACTGGTTGGCACGTGGACCATCACTGAAAGCGCCCCACAGAATAACTAGTAAAACTCAATCAGCAAAAATCAATAGCTGTCATAGCATCTCCAGCGACATAATGGCAAGAAGTTGGTCATACTCATCATAGTCCAAGCAAAAAAGGTTTAGAATAACCAAAATCTCCAACCAGAAGAAGCAAATTCCAGGTCAGAATAACCAAAATCTCCGACCAGAGGAAGCAAAAACCGTTAGAAATATCTTTAGAGAATGGATGCAAACCGAACTTTGAGCTTGTCATAGCATTTCCACCGTTTAGTTTTAAGGCGAATTGCATTTTTAATGATAAACAAAATACAGGTTGGGCTTTCCCAACTACCAAAAAACCGTCGATTGTTCCTTTTCCTCCAAATATGATAGATGGTGTAGCTAATGAAAAGGAAACAATTTTTTTTTCTCCGTAATGTTTAAATGTTGTAATTTGTCCAACAAATCATAAGTTTGGAGCATGTTAGGTCTCAGAAGAAAAGAATCCAAATATGGCAGAAGGGCAAAGATCACCAAATAGGAGAAATCACACTCAAAAAACAAATGCTTATGCGATTCAAGAGCAGAATTACATAAAGTACAAGTAGGATTTATAGCAATAGATCTCTTGATAAGGATATCCGCATATTTCAACTTTTCCAAAATAGTCATCCAAGCGTAGCAAGAGTACCTAAGTGAGTGATTTTCATGCCAAATAAATTTTAACAAATGCACCTTCTCTAACTGAGAGTAGAAGTTAGCAATGAAGTGCTTAAAAGAAGGATTGAAAGAGCCGTCATAGGCCGCTGTCGGTTGCTTAGTAATGGTAACTTCGTGGATAGCCAAACGAACCTACTTAGGAAATGACTAAGAAAGAGCCCATTGGTTGTTAATAATATAGTTACTGACTACCTGCTGAGGAAAAGAAGTATGAGGGAAAAATTCTGCTAAGGTTTTGCCATTACATCACAGGTACCAGAACATAGAGAAATTGCAAAGAGCAGCAACTAACAAAGAAAAAGAATTTTTATTTTGTGGGAAGTGGAGCAGAACCATTTCCAAGCTTTGGACGTATTGAGAGGTGGAGGTTTCCAAGGAGAGATATATTTAGCCCTGAAGAAGGAGCTACTGATAAAATCATGATTGTATAACCACCAAATGAAAGAGCAAGCAACCCCATGGTAGAGAGAATCAATAGATGGAATACCCAACCCACCCTTACATTTAGGAATGGAGGTGGATTTCCAAACAATAAGTGCATCTTCTTCTCATTAATGCTACCGTGAAATAAAAACCTCGAGCATAATTTCCCGATAGACTTGCGGCAAGCTTTAGGTATAATGGACCCCCTAATCCAATATGTAATGGTATTTGCAATAGTGAACTTTAAGAACTGTACCCTGTCTACAAAAGAGATAAACTTGACTTTCCAACCATCAAGAAGAGTAATAATTTTACTCAGAAATGGTTGGAAGTGAGATAAATTAAGACTTTTGGAAGATATAACAAAGCCTAAATAAATGAGAGATGTGCTCGTATGGGAGATGCCAAGAGAAGCACAGATATTAGAGACGTTTGCGGTATTGCTTGAAAAATTATGGAGCTTTTATTGGGATTAATATGAAGACCAGAGGCATCAATAAAAAGTTTAAGAGATCTATTCAAGCTAGCCACATTTTGGGAAGAAGCAACTCTAAAAACTAGCAGATCATTCGCATAGAGTAGATGATTGAAATTTTGCCCATTAAAAATTAAGCCATTGAAATGTGAGGATGGGGATGAAGATTGCAGGCAGCATGATAGACCATCTATCACAATACAGAAAAGCAGAGGGGAAAGCATACATCCTTGGCGCAGGCCAAAGGTAGATTTAAAAAATACCTTAAGAGACCAATTCAAACAAATAAAAAAATGAACATCAGAAATGCAACCTTTAACCCATGAGATGAACTTCTCAGAAAAACCTCTTTGCTTCAATCTATTGAAGAGGAAGTTCATGGAGACCGAATCAAAGGCCTTCATGATGTCCAGTTAAGCACAAACAAATTTTGAGAAGATTTAAATTCCCTAAGGACCTCAGAGGCAAGAAGATTATTATTTGTAGAGCTTTGCTTGTAAACAAATCCAGCTTAACTCTCATGAATAATGTGAGGTAAAATCAGCTATAGCCTATTAGCAACCAATTTAGCCACAATTTTATAGAAAAAATTGTACAAATATATAGGTCTATAGTCAGTAATATTGGAGGCATGAGAACACTTAGGAATTAGAGTAATAGTAGTAGCCTTGATCCCCTTAGGTAAGCTGCCTGAGTTGAAAAAGCTTTTAACCACATTACATAATTGAAGCCCAATAATGTGCCAGGAAAGCTTGTAGAACTCAAACGAAAAGCCATCAAGACCGGAAGAGGAAGTAGATTGACCAGTAAAAACTACAGCTTTTATATCATCATTAAAAATCGGAGCAACAAGCGCATTGATTAGATGATGAGGGATCAAATTACCCATAGGGATGCTGAAATTATGGGCACAGGGCGGTTTTGGAGGATTAAAAAAGTCCTTCATAATGATGCATGAGAGCCATTACAATGCATGAATGATTGGAGAAATTTCCTAGAGGAGTTGAGGTTTCTTTCAACATGTTTTTTTTTTTGCCCTGATCTTGGCATAAAGGAAATCAAGGTCATCCTCGCCATAAGAAAGCCACTTGGCTTTAAGCCCCTTTGGGAAATTCAAGAAGACCAAAATGATTGCATTACATCCAGCTGATCATTTATCTTCTTGAGAGAAATATTTAAGGATTGGTCTAACGGATTACTTTGAACCTCAAGGAGACAAATGTTTTGTTGATTCTTTAGCTCAAGGATAGACATAGAGAGGAAGTTGCTTGAAGTCCAAGATTTGTCTTTTAAGGTTCTTTTCAGATTTTGTAAGTTGTGATAGAAGGATGCTACGGGGCTACAAGGAGTAGGCCGAGAGAAAGCATTTAGAACATCATCCCAGAAACCATTCATATAGGCCCAATAATTTTTGAACAAAAATCTATTGGCTTTAGTAATGATAGTAGAGGCAAACATTATCAAAGGAGAGTGATCAGAAGTACTACGAGGAACCACTTTATAATATACTACCGGGTAATTATCAAGCAAAATTGAGTTTACCCAAATTATATTCAGTTTAATGTGAATGGGATGGTCAACCCTATGGTTAAACCAGGTGTAAAAAATCCCCACCGAAGCTAGGTCTTGGACACCGCAATCATATATCATGTTGTTAAGTTCTCACAGTCTACCGGGTGGTAAGGGGTTACCACCAGCTTTTTCAAAATCAAACCTACAGCAGTTGAAATCACCAATAATGACCCAAGGCTGCATATTGGCAGGCATTAAATCCCTCAAGTGATTCCAAAGAACTATCCTCTCATCAGCACTGTTCGCAGCATAAATAACCAAAAGCAAAATAGGGGGCGAGGAGTCTGCAGAAAGAGTACTGTGAATAATTTGAGAAGAATGGAAGGAAGGATAGAAAGAGAAGTAAGAAGAGTCCCATTTCAGCCATATTCTATCAGGGGAAGAATAACTGAAATTATTACAGCTCATCTCATTATCAAAAATCAAATGAGAGTTGGCAAACCATAGATCCATTACAGCAGGTTGTTGAATTTTGGCTTCAAGAATACAAATCAACTTTAAATTATGGGAAATAACAAGCTCTTTGCAAGCTCGTACCTTGTCGAGGTTGTTGAACCCCCTCATGTTCCAACTAGCAAAAGAGGGAAGATGCGTTAAGATTTGGAGGATTTAGCCTTCTTAGCTGATTTGGCTCTGGAGTGTTTTGAGGATGGATAGACTTGTTTTGACGGAGGCTAAACAGAAGAGGAGGGAGGATCATTAGTCGATTGGTTAATTGAAGGGGGAATAGCTCTGAAGGATTCTCATCTTGGGGGTGCACTTTAATTTGGAGATAAGCAAATTTGTTGCTTAATGGGACTTTAGGGGGAAGTGGGTTATGTTAAAGGGATGCTTGTTCTGAGGAGGAAGATTCCCCCGTAGGGAAATTAAGATTAGGGATTAAGGGGTCTTTGTCTGAAGTAGAGGTGGGGGTAGAGAGGAATTAAGGACATCAACAGAAAGCATCCATGAAGGAAGTGTAGGGATAGGAGTTTGGGTATTTAGGTTTAAGATAGGAGGAGGAGGAATGGGTGGACCAAGGATCCAAAACCTTCAAAGCGCAAAGGTTTCCAATCATTGTGCACTTTGAGGACAAGTTCTTCCTCTTCGATTTGCAAAGGAATTTCATCTAGCATAGTGGAATCTTTAGATAGTTGCACACACACCCTAGCAAAGGTAAGCCTCATTTGATTGACAGTGAGGGAGTCCGCAGAGAGGGGAATTCCGATGAAGCTAGAAAATTTAGAAATTCCAATCAGAGTTCATAGGGCTAAGGGTAGGTCTATAATTTTTATGTAAAGAGGGATTGAAGAAGACTCATCCCGCTTTGGCTTGAACTTCGACGACCATTTCTGTAGAATAAAAGGCTTTCCCAGGAAGAACCATGGACCGCTCGTCCATACCAAGTCGTAATCTTCTGGAGAAGTAAATTTCAAGAGGAAGAAACCATCTGCAATGGAGAGTAAAGAGAACGAACCTGTCAAATTCCAAACCTTTTTCATAGACGTCAGAAGCCGCTCATAGTAAGGACGTTGGCCAATCGAGTATCCCACTAAAGACAAAGACCACAACAGAGTGCCTTCCGAAAGTTCATCAGCCATGAAGGAGAACTTGGGGCTGGGTGGGACAAATGCCATGGGGAAATTTTCAAGGTTAGGGTTAGGAGCAGAAAGGTTGTTGACCCAAGAAGGACCCGAAGAAGAGGGGTGATGGCCTAGCAAAGAGGTATTGAGGAGAGGAGGAAATTTTTTTGGATTTAGGATCATTGGGATGGAGGGAGAGGAAGAATCTCTCCCAGCTTGGGAGGAACAACGACAACAAAAACCAGGATGCCCTAGAAACGCCAACCCAACATAGCTCCATCTATCTTTTTTTAAGAAGAATTTGTTGCCCAATGCTCACTTATTATTATATTTTTTTCACGTGAGTCCCCCAAAAAACAATAAGGAATATATTTATACTGAAGATTGGATAATTGGATCAATTTGAAAATTTCTAAGAGATAGCATAATTACACAAAAATATAGAGTTAACATTTTTTTTTGGAAAGATATTTATGTTAGTGAATTTTTTTTTTACTCATACATTTTCACTCATATAAAGTTAAAAAAAAGTATTTTTATTTTTTATTTTTATTTTTTTTACATAGATAATGAATAACTCTTTAATGTGGTGAAAAATATAAGATGAGGCCTTGGTGAGTTATCATTACAAAAATAATTCATCCTTAAATAGCTAGAGGGCCATTGGTATATATATAATGCTTCTTAGGCAATTCAAGGATGGGAGAATGGCATTAGAAGCACGTATGTTAATCCTAATACACAACAATAATAAGTATTACTTGTAATTGTTGCGAATTTGGTTTCAAGGACTATAATTTTGATGATGGCAAACATCTCTGGTTCTTGTTGACTGTCTAATCTTTCAGGTACGCATGATCAATTGCAAGTTCAAGCCAGTTCAAGAACGAGTCAGTATGTATTGTAATTCAGGTCTAATGTACTATTTTTTTTCTTGAGTCAATTGTAATGTAACTGATCCCCTAGCTAAGTAACCTTGCACACACACTCAGGGGGAGAGCTTGAGTGAATTAGAGTTTCTGTTCAATTTTTTTGTTCAGATCGTCTTGGACGATCAAGTAAAAATAGAAACCCTAATTAGGGAGACCAAGTTAAGTCTGTCTGATTAAGCTGATCATCCTGGATGATCCATACATCGTACGGGACGATATGCTCAAATCAAAAATTCTCAGCCGCCAGATCAAGTTAGGCAAGTGTTTATTTTTAGATATTTGGTCTGATCATCCCAGACGATACGTGTATCGTCCTGGACGATCCAGTACAATCATGCCTAAATTAGTCTGGTAATTAAGGAAAATAATTAATATTTAATTGATACGATCATATCGTCCGGGACGATCACAGGATCGCCCGGGATGATCATGATCGTCTAGTGTGTTTCAGCTGTACGTCCAAAGCGGTGCTCAGGATGATGTTGGCACTTTTTGAACTAATCATACAGGATGATATCAGTATCGTCCTAGACGATCAAGTCATTTTTGAATCGTCTAGCACAAGTTTCTCTGGACGACCAGAGCGGTCTTTTGGACGAAATTCCTGAATTTACACTAATCGTCCCGGACAATCGCAGAATCGTACGGGACGATCAGATCACGATCAGATCAATTTTTTTCACTGATCGTCCAGAAGAGCTAGATCGTCCAGGCTGAAACAGCTGATTTTGAACTGATCGTACAGGACGATCTATCGATCATCTTGGATGATTCCTGCCGACCAGTTGAGATGTAGGGCAATTTTAGAGCCCTCCTTTAGAAGATATTTTTCTTCCAACAAGAAAAATCTTTTGTCACTTTCCTTTCTAGAGAAACCCTAGAGAGAGAGAGAGAGTTTGGGAGAGAGAGAGGATCATGTGAGGGGGACTTTGTGAGGGATTCACAAAGGTTGCTCCAAGTAAGGATCAGAGTCGTCTTCTCCGCTCGTCATCTCTGGTCTTGTCGATGTCTCTTGGGAGGATCGTCGGCAAGAAGATTCGGGTTCTCTGCCCGCTTCAAGAGGAAGCAAAATGAGTTCAGGTTCTCTGCCTGCTTCAGGAGAAAGTGAAAGGAGTCTGAGGTTCTCTGTCTGCTTCAGGAGGAAGCAAAATGAGGTTAGGTTCTCTGCCTCACCGTGTCGGTGGAAAGGAGTTTTTGTACAGGCTTCTCCGCCTTGCTGTGGGAGCAGAAGGAGAGTCACTTTGGTTTAGTGCAATACCCGGAGGGGAGGCTCCGGGGAGTGGACGTAGGTCAAGTTGACCGAACTACTATAAAATCTGGTGTGTTCTTTCTGATTACTTTCTGCACTTTAGTTTTCTGTGATTAACTGTATGAGTGAAATCTGTATTTGATCTTTTCGTTTGTGTGTTTTACTTGTTTTCGCTGCAAATCATCGAAAAGATTTTATACTGTTGCTCTCGAATTTTTAAATAACCAATTCACCCCCCCTCTTGGTTAACCTTGGGACTAGTTCATCAGGGCTTAACATCCCTATCGAACTTTCAGTAATGATAAGGTTGTGAGCTTTCTTAAATAGAATTCATAACATTATATGTTTTGCTATTGTTAATATAAGTTGCCATACAATATTAGTAAAAAGTCTTATACAATGTTTGATCTTCAAATAGAGATGAGCAACATGATTATAGTTAGTTTATGTGGTTCTTCTTGCATTGATGCTATAATGAGATGTTGTCCTTGGGAACAGTAAGAATTGTCAAAGGAGAAAATTTTTCAAAGCTTCTTTAATTATTTATGCAAAGCTTTTTAAATTATTTATGCAGGATATGTTAATCCACATATGAAGTATTAATTGTAGTTATCATTAATGGATGTTGGAGTTTGCATACTCTCACGATCAAATACTTGAAATATTTTTTTGGCTCGACTTTGGTGATTTGATCAAACAAGATCCATCTAAGACACTTAAGATGGCAACAACTATTGTTATCAGTGTTCATTATTTGTGATATAAATATACCACGCTATAAGAGATAATTTGGCAAGGACATTGGTGGTGACTAGTGTAATTTTTAATAGGTGAAATACCATAAAAAATGCCAAGGAAGTTTGGTGAATCTTTAATGGATTTTATGTAACCTATCAATATCGCTCCATGCTTCTTTTTTGGATCAACTACTTACTCTAATATTAGTACTTTTTAAGTAAATATCTCAAAAATTGGTTTATAATTTGAGGCAAAATAGCTTCAAGAAGCATAAATCTTCATAACAAATTACATAATGAGTGAATACCACACTAATGAACACTATTGACATGTTGCAAGGTAGAATTTAAATACATTAGATCACTGTGCCTACAACTCCCTCTATATGTAGTTAGAGGGTAACCAATTAGGTCAGAGTATATTGAATTAAGAGAACTTGGGCCATTGATGTGCCATATTAAGTGATGCATGGGTTTATGAACTCAAGATGTTGCATCATATCTTATTTATCGATTGTCATTATGAGCAAAGTGTAATACCCCATAATGAACCATCCTCCTGTCAAATCAAGCCAGTACAACTAGATATGTGATGCTCTAATACCTAAAAGAAGAATTGGATCATTTAAATCTATTATTGATTTTCTCAACCATCAATAAAAATTAATCAGAGCTACTAAAATCTAAATTATAAAAGCAAATTTACATGATTCATTTCATCAAAACATAAATACAATAATCCAGTCAACTTCCAATCATATGTGCATAAAAAATTATTAAAATTGAATTACAAAAAACAATACCTTAGCCACTCAGAGATAGAAGATCTTGCTCTTACACTTTATCAACTCCACTAGGCCTTTACCTATGCCTGAATTATCAGAAAGAATGGAATGAGCACTACTAGCTCAGAAGACTTCTTTTCTTGACCCATTATAGAAATCAATATCCAAATTCAAATATTAAATAACAATTGATTAAAGAAAATATAAAGGCTTGCAAAGAGTAATTAAAGTGTAAATAAAACATGAATTACCAGGATTCTGGTGTATACTTAAGTTCAAGGTTATCACTTATACTTATCAAAGCATTTTCTCGTAAGATTCTAGATGCATTACAAAACACTTGTCTTTCACTTGCCCTTAACTTGTTCATTTCGTCAAAGTTATACATATATTCAAAAATTTCTAAGAACCGGTTTAAAACATCATTTGTATTTAATTCATTAAAAATATCAGCATATGCAATTCAATGAATATAATAAATATATCTCAATGCATGTTTATTACTCCACTTCCACTTATGCATCTCTTTTAAATCACATGCCTACCTATAACAAATGAGGTCATAATCAGAACATAATTGTGCCACATAATCTCTCACATCGCTTTCAACAAGTGAGGCAAATGTGACGCCTCATAATCTAATTTCGAAGAATAATCTTCTATCTTTTAATATATAATCATAGCTACATAATTTCTCTTATCAATATAAATAACAATGAAAATGAAACTATCGATCAAAACATTATTATATACAACTATTTTATTTCCTCAAAAATTATATACACTATTCAAAATCTATACAATCATCTCACAACTATTCTGTCCTTAGTATAAAAGAATAGCTAAAATCCTCCCTTCTCGCTATACAAATTGAATCCTTAAATCCTCTTCTTCTTCTATTACAAATATCACTCTTCACACATAGCAGTACTTGCTTCTATCACTCACAAGCTTTCGTCTAAATCTTCTTCCACTCAGCCGAAGACAACTCCATCGTCCACTTAGCCAAAGACAACTGCACCAAGAATCAATTCCTTTCTCTGCTCTCTCACAGCTGCAGGTTCTCACAAGATTTTCCCTTCAGCCTTCTTTCCACACATGGCTACAATCTTCACTGGATTTTCCCTTCAGCTTTCTTCCTTCACACTGCTACAACCTTCAAACCAATCCACCCACTTCCTTTATGCATGCTTGCGTGATATTAAACCGGAAAAAAGGAAAAGGGCCCACGCACAATAACTAAACTCCATATTCACATCCAATACATGCACCTATTCGGATTATGCAGTTATTAAATTTTTTATTTAAAAGTACTTTCCTTACCTCTATTAATAGAAATATAATATACTTAAGAAAATTATATTACCTGAATATTTAGATATTACACACCCTAAACTCAAGGGACTTACCATCCCTTGCCGGCCACCTTCGCCTGTCAGTAGCCAGCGCTGGTCGCCTCCCCCGACCACCACCGCTGTCATCGCCTCCGATTGCAGTCGCCAACCGCCACTTCTCACCACCACCGCCGAACACCGTTGACTATCACTATCGCCAACGGTCACCATCATCAACCACCACACCGGCCGCCATCGCCGATCACCATTGCCTCCTCCAGAATTACCACCGGCAGCAGCAGCCAACCACCCACGCCGCAGCCGCTATTCAATTTACATTACAATCATTTTACTTCAAAAAAAAAAAAAACTAATGTCATCTTAAACCTTTTACATTCATCTAAACAACTCCAAAGTATTCCTTTTACTCTGCATTTATTTTACATTGCATTCCTTTTTCAAGCATCAACTCCTAAGAGGTTGTGGATCTCGCTTATGTGTTGTGTGTATTTTTGAACGTTGTCGCTTAAATTACCACACTAAAAAAAAAATTCTTTCTAACAATCCTGTTTATTTGACTTCTATTTATTGCCCATTCCTCTACAAAAGTGTTCAATCAAGAATGAGAAATGAGGGTTAAGAAAATATGATAGATTTTTTGTTTACAATTAATATGATGTTAATGCATCAAATTGCTTAGCATATTTTGTCCTTATTTTTGGTGTAAATGGCGAAATTGCCCATTTTCATTTTTTAAGAAAATTATGAAGAAAAATATACAACTCAGAAAAATGATATATTTGTGATGAGCTGCAATAAAAAAAACTTGCAATGCTAAAAAGCCTTATACAAAAACAAAGATTAGAGCAACGTAAGCAATACATTGCAATGAAAATGCAAACAACAACAACATCAAGTCTTTGTCCCACTACATAGTTATTCAACAAATTTTACACTAGCTGTCGACTACGTAACTCAACTTTTCATTTTTCTCATCCAGAACTTGGGACATCGCAACGGCAGCGTCGCAATGAAAATGTAAGTGAAGAAAAAAAAATATGAACTCAAATGATAGCCAAAAACCACCGAGGAACCAAAAAAAATTCATGATAATTAAATATAGTAATAAATATAGAAGTATAACATAAATAGTTGTATTGTAAAATTTAGTGAAAATAATCAAAATTGTCCATTGACTCTTTATGAAAGACCAAATAAATCTCTAATTATACTAAAGATCATTTTGACCCCCCAACTCCTTAAAGAGGAACCATAATAGTTTCTCCATGGACTATTTTGATTCATTTTTAAAAACCTGATGGATCAAAATAATTTTTTGATATAGTTAGAGACCATTTTAGTTCTTCATAAAAAGTCAATAGATCATTTTCTCCCTATTTGAAAAGAGAGAGTTCAAGCAAGAATAGAAAGATCATATTATGTGAAATTTTTTAAAAGAAAAAGTTATATGGCCTTGTTAAAATAGATGCATTAGTGAGTTTTGAATTTACGAATTTTCGCTCTTTTACATAAATGAGAAAGATGGGAGTACAAAAAAAAAAAAAAAAAAAAAAGGAATTTGGACAGCTAAAAAGAATTTTCGCTCTTTTAAGAAGATGACAATTGGTGTATGGATTTGGATGTTAGTCATTTATGAAGTCGGGTAATTTCAGCTGCTGGATGTCGAGTATTTTTGACTGATGGTGTTGGGAAAATATGAAGATGAAAATTGACACATTACATAGAAATATGTTTGATTGGCATGAAGCTTAGTTGCATTTTTTTTTTGAAATTAAATTTAATATCTTTGAACTCTAATTCAAATTGAACATCTTGGAAAATGAATTCAATGACACCAGAAATGATTTGATTTGATTTAAATGAGCCCTTAATCAAGCACATAAAGTACAATTAAAATTTTCATGACAATAATTGAAGGATCAAACCGTGAAATCCTTTATGTAAAAAGAAGCTAAATTCTTAAACATTGAATTTCCTTTTGGTATAATGGTTGGAGTTTCATTAAAAAAAAATCCAAAATTAAGTGTGATCATCCAATGAGAAATCATAGGATGCGTGACCTCCTAAAAAGTTATACCAACAAGACAAAACAGTGAGATCCTTAGGCCAAAAAAGACAATATTTCGATAGTTAAGTATTTGTACTCTTACAAATGCTATTAGAGCAATACACCAGCTAGAGGATTGGAATTAAATGCCATACAAGACAAAGTGTTATGCCCTGGGAGCCACCTCTTAAACCCTAAATGGGACAAAGTGTTATGTGGAGGGAGTCGCCACGTGAACTTGTAGAAGCCACCTTTAGAATCATATATGTCTGATAGATGATTCTGGGATAAAGATATTGTCAATGATGTCGGTTACTTAAGAGGGGAGAGATTGTGAAACTCTTAAGTAAAAAAAAAAAGCTAAACTTTTAAACATTGAGGCAGATGGTTGGAATTTCATTAAAAAAACTATGCAGTTAAGCGTGCTTATCCCAGATAAATTTTGGGATGGGTGACCTCATGGGAAGTTATAATAATGGGATAAAATCATGAGGCCTTTACGTCAAAATGGATAATATCTCAATAATTAATAATTTGGACTGTTATCAATGGTATCAAAGCAATGCACCAACCAGAAGATATGAACTAAATGTCATACAAGACAAAGTGCTATGCCATGAAAGCCACCTCTTGAATCCTATATAAGATAAAGTGCTATATGGTGGGAGTCACCACTTGAACTTGTTGGGCCACCTCTAGAATCCTATCTGCCTGGTGGATGATTTCGGGATAAAGATGCTAACGAGAATAACAGTTACTTAAGTGGGGGAGATTGTGAAACCCTTAAGTAAAAAAAAAAGTTAAACTCTTAAGCATCGAGGCACCTTTTAGTATAATGGTTGAAACTTTATTAAAGAAACTCCACAGTAAAGCATGCTTATCCTAGAGAAATCATGGGATGAGTAACCTCTTGGGAAGTTACATCAATATGAGAAACCTATGAGAATTTAGGCCAAAGCAGATAATATTTCAATAAGTTAAGAGTTTAGGCTGTTACACAAATAATCTCAAAATCTTGCATGCTTGTGGTCAAATCAAATGGCTCAATGAAGCAAATTAAATGAGCCTAAGATCATTTAATTCTATGGTTATTAGCATATTTAAATGTTGAATATAACTGCCAATCATCAAAGGATTCAATATGGGCAATTTGATAGTGTTGTTGAATTTTGGTCAAATTATCAAAATGCTACTTACATTAAAGAAGGCTTAGACTTTGAGATTAGAATGAGCTTGGAGATCTACAAAACTCTACAACTCTACCCAATGTTTGATGCTAATGATCATGCTAACCACTAACATCTTTCGAGTACCGCCATTCGATCAATGTTGCCTAGTCATTATCATTTAAACATAATTGCCCGATTGTCCATGAGTAGAAGCACAAACTATTGAGAATGAGGTCATAAACGTCTATAAAAAGAAATTTGAATAATCCTTGAGTAAATAAAAGAATTTACAAAAAAATTTGATCGAGCCTCTTGATGAAAACAATAAAAAAAAGTCAAGAGATTAGAGGTGCCCTTCTCATTAAATTCAATTTGAGTCAACCAACTACACCCCATTAAATACATATAAGAATAATATTTTAATAGAAATCCAAAAATTTAAACACCTCAAGTGATCAAAACTTATATAAAAAACTAAATTAAGAAGGCCAATCTTAATATCATCACTTCAAAAAAATGTTTTCAATCAAAGGAAGAAATTGCAAGTTTAATTAACCAAGGGGACTTCAGCTATTTTTTACAAAAATAATATGTAGATCGCCAGCCTCACAATACAGGAGATTAGAAGAGTAGTGATGAAGAAATTATAAACATTATTGGGCACGTGAACCATCACAACCTATTTTTCTCATACACTAGAATATTTCATCACTAAAGCAACCAAAAGAAGTGCATCTCATCTCATAGAAATTTTAAAATAATTTATACCATAACTTCTGTTTGAGAAAAAGATTTGTCTTTCAAGTAAATTCTTATTTAAATTGTTAATCCTGATATATCATAAAAAAATTAACTTGATCGGGCACGAATCTCGAGGCAAAAATCAAGTGGGAAGCTTCAAAATTTAAATTTGGGACCATCTAAACTCCGATTTCAGCAAACTTACAGTCGAACTGAACGACTCGGAAATACGAACTCAACGACACCAAATTCAACTCAATCCGAGCCCAAACAAGTCTAAATCAAAGATCCGAAGCACATTTGGAAGGTTCAATCCATAATTTGGATTATCAAACAGTTTCCAAATATGGTGTACTTATAGTCGAATCGAGCGGCTTGACGAGACAAATCCAACAAGCCCAAGATCATCAAATTCTGATATCATTAGAGCCTTCAAAGGCCTGATAAATGATCTACGATCAAGGGATTCAACATCGACCGTCCATCCAAACCATTCCCATTTTGCCCTTGATCTTCCTCCTATTTATGAGCCATGCCACTCCAGGAAAACTATAAATAGCGCCTCATTTCTCTTAAGAGGGGATCCAAGGAAGAAGAGAAGAGAAGGAGGGAATAAGCTCCTCCTCGACCACCGCCAGAATTCTGCCCAACTTCCAAGTGATGCCGGAGTTCCGCCCGACTTCCAAGTGACGCCGAAATTCTGCTCGACTTCCAACTCACGCCAAAACTCCGCCCAATCTCAAAGTGACTCCAAAACTCCCCTCGATCTCCAAATGCACCGGAATTCTGTCCGATCTCCAGGTGATTTTGATATTCAGCTTGAATACACAACATCATCGAATCTCAAATTCTAGTTTGTAATTGGATTTCAATCCAGGAGTGGATCATTGTAATCTGATCATCCTAAATTTTAAGGACGAGTCAACCTCTTGTACCTTAAGTAAATACTAGTAGAATTCTCTCAACTGGGCGTGACCCCGTGGTTTTTCCCTTTCTAAGGTTTCCACGTAAAAATCCTAGTGCTTTATTTCTCTTCTGTTTGTGTGCTGGATATCTGTATAACGCTGAGACAAAAATTGCTAACTCTACCGCAGCGTATATTCTAGCCCGCAACAAAAATATTTTATTATATAAAAAATATTACATCTTATAAAACCTCATAAAAGTTATGCCCATGAGATAGCCTTCATGGCAAGCTAGTTATGGACATAATCGCCATTATAAAGACCTTATGAGGGAAAGTGAAAGATATGGCCTATACTCATAATCCCTAAAAGGAATGCCTATTAGATTGCCTTAATGGGAAGCTGAAGTAAATGGGGTTATCACTAGAAATACTTCTTATGAGCAAATGGTTTACATGACATCCACTCACCCAAAAATCTCATAAGGTACAAGCCTTAGAAGATAAAGGTTCAACAAAAAAACCTTAAAAAAATACAAGTTTCTTTAATCATTTAAAAGTATTAGAAAGCTAAAAATCTCAATATGCCTAAATTTCTTTGCTTCTTTGAAAATCACAGAAGGCATAAAATTAAGAAGAAATGAGTTCTCCAAAAATCTCATAAGGTTAAAAGCCTAAAAAATTTCCAAGTTTCTTTGGTTTTAAAAAAACTTAGCATGATATAAGACACATAAGATATAAATTTGTTGATTTTAGAATTGTTGAGAGCATTGGTGAGGGCGTGACTAATATTGCTCATGGAGATCATGTCCTTCTAGTTTTCACTGGAAAATGCAAAGAGTGCTCACACGACAATTCTAAGAAGTGCATAATGTGCTCCACACTGAGAAACAACACAGACTGTCGTGTTATTGGAAAGCCTATCTATCATTTTGTTGGAACCTCAACTTTCAGTGAGTACACAGTAGTTCATGTTGGTTGTGTTGCTAAGATCGATCCTGAGGCACCACTTGATAAAGTTTGTATTCTTAGTTGTGGCGTCTCAATAGGTAAGATATTTCAATTGCATCTTTTTCTTGAGCATTTTGGATTGTTTTATTTCAAGCTAATTGTTTGGAAGTGCTTCGAATTGAATTTTGAAAGATAATTTTCCTGAATTGGGTTTTTATTGATATTTGTTTGTTTTGCATGAATTCATTCATAAACTCAATACTTGTGCGAACTTTGAGTGTTATTATTTACACTTCTTTCAATAAACTTTATATATATAACCAGAAATTTACTCTAAAAGAGATCAAACACATAGTTTTGACATCAAAATTTATATGAATTCATTTTGAATTGCATAGAGATCAAATAATTTCAACCAATTTTTAATAGAGATATATAAAGAGATTATATTTTATACAATATTGAAGATAGCGATAGTAATTTATTTATGCCGTTGCCAGGTCCCAAGTCCTGGATGAGAAAAGTGGAGGGTTGCGTTAGGTAGTCGACAGCCAGCGTAAAACTTGTCGAATAATAATGACATGAATCCTTTAAGAAATTGTGTTAATGCTAGGGCGTCCCCTGGAAGCGACGCGTTGTATGGCCTGAATACAGTGACAAGTGTGCAAGGGCCGCTGCACCGCCGCCCGGGTGCAGTGTTAAATAGGCAAGGGTTACCACATCAAGGACGGATGTGGGCAAAGAAGCTAGTCCATGAAACTAAAATTAGGATAGGAACTTGGAATATATGTTCCCTTACAGGAAAATTAATGGAATTAATAGATATTATGATTCATAGGAAGATAAATATTCTGTGCATTCAGGAAACTAAATGGGTTGGAGAGAAGGCTAAGGAGATTGATAGTTTAGGATTTAAACTTTGGTATTCGGGTAGGAGTCGTACTAGAAATGGTGTAGGTGTGATTTTAGATAAGAGTTTGAAGGATAATGTTATAAATATTAATAGAATTGGAGATAGAATTATAGCTTTAAAGATTGTTGTTGATGCTAAGATTGTTAACATTATAAATGCTTATGCTCCTCAAGTGGGTTTGGATATGGATTCAAAATTAAAATTTTGGAATGACTTAGAAGAATTAATACAAAAGATACCTCTTGAAGAAAAAGTTTTTATTGGAGGAGATTTAAATGGACATGTTGGTAGAGAGGTAGATGATTTTAAAAGCATTCATGGTGGCCATGGGTTTGGAACGACAAATGAAGGTGGTAAGTCCATATTAGATTTTTGTTTAGCTTATGATTTTTTAATTGCTAATACATTATTTAAGAAAAGGAATGAGCATCTCATTACTTATAAAAATGGATATAGTACAACTCAGATTGATTATTTTCTTATAAGGAAATTAGATCGTTTAGATTGCAAAGATTGTAAAGTTATTCCGAGTGAAAACTTATGTACCCAACATCGTTTATTAGTTTTGGACTTGAAGATAATGGGGAAGAAATTAAAAAATAAAGTAAAACATTTTCCTAGGATTAGATGGGGGCATTTAAAGAATATTAACAAAAATATTTTTGAGAGTAAGATTTTAGATCTTAAGATTTTGTCTGTGCATGAGGATGCTAATGTTATGTGGGAAAAAGTGGCTAGTAATATTAAGAATATTACAAAAGATGTGCTTGGAGTTTCAAAGGGAAAAGCTCCTAATAGTAAAAATAGTTGGTGGTGGAATCCAAATGTGCAAGAAAAGATTAAAAATAAGAAGATTTGTTATAAAAATTGGTTTAATTGTAAAAATTCTGATAATTGGAAATTATATAAAGAGGCACGTAAGGAATCTAAGATAGCAATATGTGATGCAAAGAGTTTAGCTTTTAGTGATTTATATAATAGATTAGATACTAAGGAGGGAGAAAGATATATGTATAAGCTAGCCAAACAAAGAGATAGGAGTAGTAAGGATTTAGTTCAAGTGAAGTGTATTAAGGATGAAGATCAAAAAGTACTTTTTTTAGAAGATGATATTCAACAAAGGTGGATGAGATATTTTGCTAAACTTTTTAATGAAGAATGTGAAAATAAAATTGACTGTAGTGACCTTAGCACCTTAAATGAAAATAAAGATTTCTATTTTTATCGGCGTATTAGTAAAATCGAAGTTAGAGAGGCTTTAAAGAAAATGAAGGGTGGAAAAGCTGTTGGACCTGATGATATTCCAATAGAGGTGTGGTAATGCTTAGGAGATGAAGGAATTTCTTGGCTTACTAAACTTTTTAATACTGTTTTGAAGACTAAAAAGATGCCAGATGAGTGGAGAATGAGTGTGTTAATCCCTATTTTTAAGAATAAAGGTGATGCACAAGATTGTGTGAATTATAGAGGAATTAAGTTAATGTGTCATACTTTAAAACTATGGGAACGAGTTATGGAGCATAGGTTGCGGCGTGATACTAATGTTTCTCAAAATCAATTTGGATTCATGCCGGGTAGGTCTACTATGGAAGCCATACATTTATTAAGAGGTTTGATGGAGAAATATAGAGAGAATAAGGAGGATTTACATATGATATTTATTGATTTAGAAAAAGCATATGATAAAGTTCCAAGAGAAGTGCTATGGAGAGTTCTTGAAAAGAAAGAAGTTAATAACGCTTATATTCAAATCATTAAAGATATGTATGCAGGAGCTATTACTTGTGTTCAAACACAAGGTGGTTTGACCAAGTATTTTCCTATTTCGGTTGGATTACACCAAGGATCAGCCTTAAGCCCATATCTTTTTGCTTTAGTCATCGATGTTCTCACTAGACATTTGCAAGAGGATGTACCTTGGTGTATGCTTTTTGCTGATGATATTCTTCTTGTTGATAAGACTAGAGAGGGAGTTGAAGGTAAACTAGAATTGTGGAGGTCAACCTTAGAGTCTAAAGGTTTTCGCTTGAGTAGATCTAAAACGGAATATATGGAGTGTAATTTTAGTAATAATAGACCTAGTGAGGGCATTGTGACTTTGGCCGATCAAGTCATTAATAAGAGTACACGTTTTAGATATCTTGGATCTATTGTTCAGAGTGATGGTGATATAGATGGGGATATTATCAGCAGAATCCAAGTTGGATGGTTGAAGTGGAGGAATGCATCGGGCTTATTGTGTGATAGAAAAGTACCCCTCAAACTTAAGGGAAAATTCTATAAGATGGTGGTGAGACCTGCAATGCTTTATGGTGCTGAATGTTGGCCATTAAAAGAGAAGCATAATTCTAAGTTAAGTGTTGCAGAGATGAGGATGCTCAGGTGGATGAGTGGCTTTACCCTTAGAGATAGGATACGAAATGAGCATATTCGTGAAAAGGTTGGAGTAGCTCCAGTGGAAGATAAGATTAGAGAGAGTCGCCTTAGATGGTTTGGTCACGTAAAACAGCGGCCTCCCGATGACCCGGTTAGGAAAGTAGAGGTCTTAGATTTGACTTATGTTAAGAAAGGTAGAGGTAGACCTAAAAAGACTTGGTTAGAAAATATTAGAAATGATCTTTCTTTATTAGATTTAAACGAGAATTTGACTTTTAATAGGACACAATGGAGAAAAAGGATTCATGTAGCCGACCCCATGTAGTGGGATAAAGGCTTGATGTTGTTGTTGTTGTTGTTGTATTGTTATGATAAAGATTTTAAATTTTCTCAATTGAAATAGGAAGTACTAAAAAGGACAGACGCAACCAGCCACCTTACAACCAACCACGTGCTCAACATTTCCACCGTTCACGTGCAAACTGAAGAGACATATCACAGCCACACATTTAAGCATAATTGTACTATAAATACAGACCTGCTGTACACACTTCAAAATACGAAAATAGTATGACTAGACTTTGGATCTTTCTCTACTCTGGCTATTCTCCCTTTGGCCTTTAATTTCTTTATGGTATCAGAGATCTGTTTTTGTCATAGAAGGAAGATCAATAGGAGGTAAGTTACCACATCTTCTTCAATGGCTAATTCTTCTTCTTCCCAAACCGCAAACTCAGCTTCAGAACCAGCCTTCGATACCTGTATCATACCTACATCCCTGAAATTTGTCATTTCAAATATCAAAACAATAGTACCCACCCAATTATCAAATGAAAACTACCCCATATGGAAATCCCAAGTCACAAAACTACTAAGAGCAAATGGCTTCGCCAATTTCGTTGATCCAAACGCTTCCCCGCCAACCCATATTCAACAAACAGCAAATGGATCCACCATTACCAATCCCCAATACATAAAATGGGTTTTGATTGATCAGAACCTAGCAGTCGCTCTTTGCTCCACTATATCTCCCCACATTCTGCCATATGTTCTTCACCTAGAATCATCTGCAGCAATTTGGAGCACTATCGAAAGGAGATTACAAGCATCAAATAGATCACGAGTTATTCAACTCAAAAACAAATTACATAATGTCTCCATGAAACAAAACACTATGGCAGAATACCTAAATGAAGTGAAGACAATCGTAGATAAAATAGCAGCTGCAGGAGCCACCATTGACAAAAAAGGCATAATTCTATACACATTAAATGGCTTACCTCCATCCTATCAATCATTCAAGAGCGCCATTCGAACAATGGTACAACCCATCAGCCTCGACGATCTCTATGCATTTTTAATCAGTGAAGAAATCAACATTAATGCTGAAGCTGCACGACAATACAATCTCCCAGATCACAACACAACATTGTACTCCACCAGAGGCAGAGGAAGAAGAGGCTGTGGCAGATTCAATTTTCAGAACACCAGACCGAACAATCAACCTGCATAACAGTGTCAGATCTGTAATAAGAAGGGTCATTCTGCTACAAACTGCTGGCACCGGTTTAACATTAACTATATCCCTGCACCACCGAAAGGCAATACAGCTCTCACAACCACTAATGATAATACCAACCCAGACTAGTATTTAGACTCAGGTGCTACATCTCATCTCACCAATGATATTCACAGTCTTACATTAGGTGAACCTATTCCATACAATGGAACAGACAACATACAAATTGGAGACAGAAGCACCCTACCTATAGCTCATACTGGAGCTGGACTTCTACCAACCCCCACCCGTAAGTTCAAACTTCCTCAACTCCTCCACATTCCAACCCTATCTCACAACCTTCTTTCCATTTATCATCTAACAAAGGACAATAACATTATAATTTCATTTGATGCTTCTGGTTTCATTATCAAGGACACCAAGACAAACAAAACTTTGCTACAGGGTCAAAGCCGTAATGGAGTCTATCCAATCCCAACCTTCCCATAAACACATAGCTTAGCCTTGTCCGCCATCAACACTCACCAAGCTGCTTCAACATGGCACAATGGACTTAGACATCCTCATCCTCAAACCATGGAAACCATCTCCAACACCAACAAACAATTCAAAATACCCACATTTTCTGCTTTATGTTCCCCTTGTAAGGTCACTAAAGGCCATAAGTTGAAATTTCCCAATTTTGTTTATGTTTCAAAATCTCCTTTAGAACTTGTTCACTCAGATGTGTGGGGTCCAGCCCCAATCACATCATTTCAAGGATTTCGTTATTATGTCATTTTCATAGATGATTTCTCCAGATTTCTATGGATTTTTCCCATGAAATATAAATCAGAAGTGCCATCTATATTCATCACCTTCCATACAATGATAGAAAAACAAATCTCACACAAACTCAAACAGCTTAGATCAGATGGGGGAATCGAGTACATAAACCGAACATTACAAACATATTTACAGAAACAGGGAATTATACATCAAATATCATGTTCATACACCCAGAACAGAATGGCATAGCCGAAAGGAAACACAGACACTTGATTGAAACTACCAGAGCTCTGTTAAATACAGCCTCTGTACCATATGCTTATTGGCCAGATGCGATACTAACTACTTCATATTTAATTAACTGGATGCCATCTCCTAAGACCCAAAACAGAACTCCTTTACAATTGCTATATCAGAAAAATCATGACTATTCCATTCTCAGAACATTTGGATGTGAATGTTTTCCCTGGATACCCCCACACAACAGACACAAATTGGCCCCAAGAGCTACCTCATGCATTTTTATGGGATATTCACCATCATACAAAGGCTACAAATACTTAAACCCAACCACCAACCACATAACCATTTCTAGACATATCACCTTTCATGAAAACGCATTCCCATTTACTAAAACCAACAACACTTCACCACCAAAACCTATAGTCCCGACCAACCCGTTCCCGCTTACACCCACCACCCAAACCATCACCCAACCTACCCCCGAAATACCCATGACCCATAATACAACCCATGCAGCCACTCCCACCATATCACAAACTTCCACGTCAGCAACCACCAATAACCTTACACCCTCCATACCACCATCACCTGTACTACAACCTCCAGCAACACACCCAATGCTAACCAGATTCAAAACTAGCTCCCTCAAACCCAAAACAATTCTAAGCCTATTACATCAAACTGCCCAAACACATCTTCCCCCACAACCAGACCCCACTACATATTCAGAGGCATCGAAACACCACCACTGGAGAAAAGCAATGGCCACATAATTTCTTGCATTACGACAGCAAGCCACTTGGTCTTTAGTTCCACCCCCACAAATGCCCCTATACTTGGATGCAAATGGACATACAAAACTAAATTTCATTCTGACGGCTCCATTGCAAGACACAAGGCACGTTTGGTAGCTCAGGGACATAAGCAACAATACGGGATAATTATTCAAAAACCTTCAGTCCGATGGCAAAATTCCCAACCATCAGAATGTTACTCACTGTTGCTTTTAATAAAAACTGGGAGATACAACAGCTAGATGTGGCAAACGCTTTCTTACACGGGAAATTGACAGACACAATATACATGAGATAACCCCAAGGCTATGAGGACAATCAACATCCAGATCATGTATTCCTTCTTCACAAGGTAATTTATGGGCTCAAACAGGCATCAAGACAATGGTTCACAACTTTTATAGCATTCATGCAACAAATCGGATTCCACCAGAGTAAAGCAGATCCCTCCTTACTCATTCTCTCGCAAGATGACTCATATGTGTACTTACTCACATACGTCGACGATATTTTACTCACAGGTAACAACCCATCCCTCAACTCTAGCATCATATTAAAATTGCATAGCAAATTTTCTATGAAACATTTAGGCACAGTTAACAACTTTCTTGGCATCAACATTACCACCCACAAAAATTCACTCTTTCTATCTCAAACTCAATACGCTCAATCCCTACTTCAAAGCATCGACCTTCACTTATGCAAACCTCTCTCCAACCCCTCGTGCACAAAACCACCACAACACATCACACCAGACCCAATCCTTACAGACCCACACACATACCGACAAATAACAGGATCTCTCCAATACCTCACTATCACAAGACCGGGCATTGCATATCCTGTAAATATATTATGTCAACACATGCACAACCCACAACCCTATCATGCATACCTCCTCAAAAGACTACTCAGGTACATAAAAGGCACCATCAGTTACGACATACCAATTTCATCCGGACCTCTTCAACTACAATCATACTCAGATGCAGATTGGGCAAGCGACACCGAGACCAGGAAATCCACTTCAGGCTATTGTTCCTTTCTCGGAAACACACTGATTTCATGGAGCATCAAGAAACAACATACCGTTGCAAGATCATCTACCGAGGCAGAATATCGATCACTGGCGGCAGCTATCACGGACATCGTATGGCTACGACAACTATTACAAGATTTCAACATATCCACCTCACATCCGACAGATCTGTACTGCGACAATACCTCTGCCATCGCCATAGCTAACAATCCCATCTTCCACGCCAGAACGAAACACATCGAGATCGATCATCACTTCATCCGTCACCAGATTCACTCGAACATCGTTCGCGTTCAACCGATCAGCACTCAGGACCAGCTCGCCGACATCTTCACCAAGCCTCTATCCACTTCCCGCTTTCACGAGCTCTACACTAAGCTGAAAGTTTCTGATAAACATCAGCTTGCGGGGGGATAAAAAGGACAGACGCAACCAGCCACCTTACAACCAACCACGTGCTCAACATCTCCACCGTCCACGTGCAAACTGAAGAGACATATCATAGCCACACATTTAAGCATAATTGTACTATAAATACAGACCTACTGTACACACTTCAAAATACGAAAATAGTATGACTAGACTTTGGATCTTTCTCTGCTCTGGCTATCCTCCCTTTGGCCTTTAATTTCTTTAAGTACATCATTATTTGGGCTGAAGAACCCTCTTTGCAACAAAAAGATAAAATTCTCCTTTACAACAAAAAGATAAAATTCTCCTTTATCTTTTTTTTCCCACTAATGCTATAATACTCCATCTCTTTTTTTGTTATATTTATAGTGAGATAATACATAAAGGTGTAGCTAAGGTGAATTTTTCTAAGAGAGAATAATATGAACTGTGAAACACTCATTCCAACTTGCAAGTAAAAGAGCCCTCAATTAGATTAAAACCTCTTACTTTTTTTTTCTTTTCTCAAAATATGACTCAATCAAATCTCCCTAGAGATTTTACAATAGTGAAAAAATTACATGATTTTTTTTGGAAATATTGATTTTAAAAAGAAAAGAATTCTCTACAAATCACCTGGCATATACTCCTCTCATTAATTTTGTTATTTTAGCGTGCATTATATGCAAAAAAATTAAAACAATAGTGACATGTACCTGCAGAATTGGAATCACTTCTCAAATTTAGAAGTTAGTTTTTGAACAGGATTCCAAATAACTTTCAAGCAATTAATTCCAAACAAACTATCTTTATGTGAACTGAAATCCTTAACCATTTTATTGATATTTTTCATCTCTTAATTTGAAGGCCTTAGTGCTGCACTGAATGCTGCAAAACCACCAATGGGTTCAACCGTTGCTATTTTTGGCTTGGGAGATGTAGGTCTTACTGTGAGTTTCCATCTTTCTAAAAGAGAACCTGTTTGGATTGGGCATCGATTACTAATCTTTTAGTTTCAATCAGGCTAACTTGCTTGCATATCTATATGATTGAACTGATTAGGCTGCAGAGGGGGCTAGGATTGCAAGAGCCTCAAGAATTATTGGCATTGATATGAATCCTAAGAGGTTCAATAAAGGTAAAACATACACTATCACCTAACCTCCTACTTTAGCTCATTGAACTTTACTATAGATTATGCTTGATTTATTGAAAAATGTTGCATGATATTCTTCTCACCAGCAAGGAAATTTGGTTTCGATGATTTTGTCAATCCATTTTCCCATGAAAGTTCAGGACAAGAGGTCTATACTTATCATGACCACTGCAAAACATTTATGTATCTCATAACCTCATGTGTGCGCGCGCGGGGGCTTGCGTATATTAATCTGTGTAGTCATTATGTTTCATTAGGTGCTTGTGAAGATGACTGATGGA